>CAWVNO010000001.1:5257395-6472395 GCA_963930645.1 Salticus scenicus
TATTACGGTGAAATAAGAGGAAAAAGTTTTAAAAACATACTGGTGTGAAAAAAGGGCATGGTAAACCAGGTACTCCGGAATAAATTATAAATATTACCAGGAAAAGTTTTCAATAATTTTTTGCATTGTGTTCATTTAACACTTCCGGTACCGCATGTTTTTGTCTTTTTGATAGTATGTTCCGCCTTAGGGCGTTATTCTTTCAAGCTACATTATTTCAGAACAAGCAGAGCTGCCAACCAAATCCGGCAAATTGTTAGTACCGCCCCTTTTTCTACACCACTTAATTTTTAGAGTAATTCTCTTCAAATATATTTACGATGAATGAAGAAAACAAATACTCTAAAGATTTAGTGGTGTAGAAAAAGGAGCGTTTTTCTATGGGCGTTAACAATTTGCCGGATTTGGTTGGCAGGTCTCAACAAGGCTTTTTGTATCCATATTTATACTACATATGAATATACATAATAGTTATACTCTTTCATAGCTGCCAATATTTTAACTTATTCGGTAGTATTTTTAGCTCCGCCTTTATTTAGTACCACTTATTTTTAAAAGTAACTTTGTCTTATTTTATCAAAGTTATATATTGGAGATAATTTTTTTATAACTAAAGTGGTGCGAAATAAAGGCGGGGCTAAAAGTACTCCGGAATAAATTAAAATATTGGCAGCTGTGCTCTTTCTTATGAAAGTATTTGTATCCATTAGTATTTTGATTATACAGATATGAAAATAATGAATATTCTTAAGAAATATAGCAATATACAAATTGCAAAAGAAATGCCCACTGGAGGAGTTGCAGATTTTCAAATGACGTGAATCTACGTCAATGGTCGCGAAAGTTTTAATTCATAGATGCCAACATTTTAATTTAATCCGAAGTACTTTTAGCCCCACTTTTATTTCATACCACTTATTTTTTAAGAGTAAATATTTCGTATTTTATCGAAGTTATATATTGTAGAAAATTTTTCGAAAAATAAAGTGGTGCGAAATAGAGGCGGGGCTAAAAATACTCCGGAATAAATTAAAATGCTTGCATCTATGTTAATTGAACGTTTATCACGAAACCTGCAAATATTTTAATTTATTTTATGTTACCTTTTTTCTTTAAAACGTTTTCAAAAACAAAAAACAGACAAATATTTGATTGCCTTGTTACATTCCTTCCTTCTAATTTACTAGAAAGGAATTAATAATAAATAGAAATGAAACATTATTATGAGCTTTTTTTCTCATTTAAAAGCTTTTGTTTGAATTTGTTTATCTGTTTGATTTGTTTACTATATTTTTTTCTGCTTTGTTCGATATTCGACAAGATATTAACAGAGATTTCACATCTAATATATTATTAATGTATTTTATTTTCAATTTAACTGTTTTTTATAAACTCTTTGGTAGCAATTACCTCGTTTATTTCTTTGCTCTTCTCTCTAATTTTCTACGTATTACAATGTATGTATTGAATCAGCATAGTTTTTTTAATACTTAACAATTGTAACGAGAAACAATAAATTTTTTTAAAAAATTTTGTTTATTAAATATTGTTGAATACTGATTTTATAATTAAGGTGTTTATTAAAAAGTGGCATTAAAAATAAAATTTTACGTGTATATTTCTTTTATGAAAAGTGTTTATCTTCTTCAAATATCTCTCTACCTTTTTTCGTGAACGTATTAGCCTTTTATCAATTATAGAATCTTGAATAGAGACTGTAAAAAATTAATACACGGAGATGTACCAGCTATATACATAAGTATTTGTTTATTGATATGCGATAAATGTATATATATAAAAAAAAAAAAAAAAATGTGTTATTTTGTACTGTTTATATATGTTTATTATATTCATAAATGATTATTGTATTTTTAAAGATTTTATTAAAAAAAGATAACAATGAATATAAATACATTTTTCCATGCATATTTTATACTTGAATAGAAATTTTAATATTTTTACATTTTTTTATTACATTTGCAAATTATTATATCAAAAATAAAAAAGGGCCAATTTGTAATGTTTCAAGAGATACCGTATAATGGTGACAAATTCTTCTTAATAAGGTACATTTTCAATATGAAAGGGATAGTTTGAAAAATTGTGTGTGCTATTAATGTTCACAGCCAAATTTTTTAATGTTAAATTTTAGTTTACCATTCCTGAATATAAAAACATAATCTAAGATATCTATATATATATTACTATAGCAGGCATTAAACGTTCATTTTGCGTTTTTTTTTTTTTTTTTTTTTTTTTTTTTTTTGTTAATTATAACAATATAATTACAAATGCATATTTTTATTTTCCATGGAAAATTTTTATTTTAATTCTGAAAAATCTCTTATTTAATACAATTTTATTATATACCTGAACTTGAAATTATTTTTTTCCTTTTATCTATCTTTATTTCCAAATATATTTATTATTTCAAAGGCACAAAGTGAAAAAATTATATTATTATGGTCTGCATTTATTTTCTTTTTCCTAAATCCGATATTTACTTTAAATAATATGAAATTTGAAGCATATCTTTAACTAGAAGATATTTCAAAATACTATTAAGGAACCTTACTTAAGCTTAAGTGCCAAAGTCCTTTCGAGGGAGCTCCCCCCCCCCCTCATAATCAGTAGCTGGCTTGTGTGGCCTTGCTTCTTTTCTCCAACCAAAAAAAATTCGTTGCGGGAAATATATATACGTTTCTTAAAAAAGTTTCTTACATAATATTTTTGCTTTATTATTATTTATGTAAACAGGTAAACTACCTAAATATAAAATTATCTTTTTAAATAATATCGGACAATAACATAATTCCCTGTGTATAATATGGAAGTCAGATAAATCAGTTTTACACCACAATGTTCAATTAACCCGTTAGTAGTCGCTAGTTGATCGATTTGCCGCCCATCCCTTCAGCGTTGACAATTTTTTTATTCAATAGCGACCAAAAATTTTTAGAAGTGGCATTTTATATACATAAAAGGCGAATAGAATGGAAGAAATGTCCATTATATATATCATACATATCACTTCTTAAAATTATTGGTGACAGTTGAATAAAAAGTGCGCAATCGGTACAAGGTGGCGCTGTCTATGGCGACTACTAACGGGTTAAATAGAAAAAGCCTTATTTTAAACGATGACTACTAGGACTGGCAGGCTTTTTATTCAATTATCGCCAATACAGTAAAGTCTCGTACAACGCGGGGGCATGTTTGCCACATGAATATTACAAGTTTTTTAGTTCGATAGAACCTGGCATTTTGCGTCGTTACCAATTTATAGTGTTCCACTTCGAAAACACCTATGCAATTTGCGAAAGTCGATATTTATAGTCACAATTTGAACTAATTTGTGGTGGGAATATGATTTTACTAACAGCACGCTATTTCGACGCGTATTTTGGAATAGCAAAGTTGTAGTTGCCGTTTTTAAAATATCATTGTAAATTCGTTTTTTGATTTTAATCTTGCTTACGATTTTCGAGATTTTAATTTCCAGTGAAAGTGATTAAATGTAGTAGTTTTACTCTACATTTAGAAGTTTGTGGTATTCATACCGAAACAAATTTTCATAAATAATTTAACGATACAATTCTTTACTCATATTCCATTATTTGAATAAAAAACACAAATTTTTAAATATTCTTTTTTTTTTTTTTTTTTTTTTTTCATTTTTGGCTCATGTTTCCAAATGTTATAACATGTCTTTTTATTAGTACGACAGGACTATTTCTTTCAATCTGGCATTTTGCGTCGTTACCAATTTATAATGTTCCAATTCAAAAATGCCTTCCAATATCCAGTTCTACCATTTAATTTCTTTCTGTATCTTAAAATGTTTTGTGAAATCCGTAAAAACCTCTATTTGTATTTTTTTTTTCTCTTCCCATCGGCGAGGATCGAACGCACAACCTTCGGGTGCGTAGCTCTGTACTCTGACCACACAGCCAACGGTTCTTGGTTAATTTTTCTGAATATTTAGATTAGTGTTTTCAAGTATTTTTAGTACGACAAGACTATTTCTTTCAATCTGCTATTTTGCGTAGTTGCCAATTTATAGTGTTCCACTTCAAAAATGCCTGCTAATATCCAGTTTTATTATTTAATTCTCTAATATTCTTACTCTCTCTCAAATTTCTCTCTTACTCTAATGCTCTAATATTCTCTCTCTAATTTTACTATTTAATTCTCTAATTTAAACCAACTCTATCTTAAAACATTTTGTGAAATCCGTGAAAACATTTATCTATCTATCTATCTATATATATATGTATTTTTTTTTTTTTCCAACACCATCAGTGAGGATCGAACTCACAGTCTTCGGATTCGTAGTTTTGTTCTCTGACCACATAGCCAACGGGTCTTGGCTGAATGTCAATGAATTATATTAATTAATCTGTGATAAATTTTGAGTATAATTTAAATATCGAATAATCAGTTTATTTTTATTTATTTTTCTTTTTTTTTTTTTTTTTTTCTTTTTTTTTATTATTATGTTTTGTTCTGTAGAAATTGACGCTGTTAATTATTAACAATAAACGCGAAATTTTTTTAAGATTATTTTAAAAATTAAAATATTTAGTAAATCAGTATTAAGCAATTAGGGGAAGATACTATACAATCAATGCATTCACATTCCAATAATTTATTTGGAATTAAAAATCAATATACTATTTGAATATGTGTTTAGGAATTTTACTAAACGCCCTCTTTTTTTTTTTTTTTAAAGTTTGTTAAAACACAAATATCATTAGTCCTGTCGTACTGAAGTAAATTCTGTCATAGACAGAATTTCATCCATAGTCTTTTTTTTTTTGTGTGTGTGAGTGTGTGTGTGTGTGTGTAAGCATTCAAATGAAAATAATAATAATATGTCATCATCAGTAAGAAAACTGAACAGAATATAATACTTCTAAAACTTCAAGTTGAAAAGGTGAAAAGTTATTTATGGCTTCTACTGTAATTACCCTAAATTCTAGATCTAAGCGTCTGGTTTTTTATTTCTATGTTTCTGCAATTTACAGTACACTCAAAAAACCATTTGTGATAACTATCTTTTACCTCGCCATTCACTTGAAATTTACGAATATAGTTTTTTTTTTTCTTTCACCTTTCTGTCGAGTAGATAGCTGTAAATTAATTTAATTATGGGAATGAAGTTCAATCCATTTATTTCACTATAAATATAGTCCTTATATAAAATGTCTGATGTAAGAAAGGTGTTATCCAGTTTGCGGATTATGCATAGTTGAGATCAATCATGAGGGAAATTTTAATCAACAGAAAAACATATATCTTCCAAGTATTAGAGGCGAAGAACATAATTACATTTATTAAATTTGTTAATATATATTTATAAGCCTAAATCAGCATAATTTAAAAAAAAAAGTGCTTATTCAAAGTGTGACAAAAAGAAAAAAAAAAAGAGTCGTTGCGGGGAAAAAATATTAAATTAAATTATGTTTCTTATATAAGTTTCTGACATAATATTTTTGCTTTATTATTTTTTTATGTAAACAGGTAAATTACTCAAATATAAAATTGTCTTTTTAAATAATATCGGACAATAATATAATTCCCTATGTATAATATGGAAGTCAGATAAATCAGTTTCACACCAGAAAGTTTAATCAAATAGAAAAAAAACAATATTTTAAATGATAGCTACTAGATCTGAGAGGTTTTACAGCTCTGAAAAAAAAAAAAAATATCGATATTTGATACCATTTTTGCTGTTTCTTATGTAGGGTTCCCACGGCCCAAATTTTTTCAAGGACTCTCACACCAAAATTATATAACAATAATCTAAAATATACGCTGTACTCTGAGCCTGATTAACGGGGAAGCACACATTATCTCTACTCTCACCGGAATATTTTTACAATTATTTTTTACCTTATGTCATAGAAATTCCACGCTTTGACGAGGAAATATTTTTTTATAAAAAATGAACGGTGTAAAACAATCCAATTTACTCACCGTTATTAGACTCCAGAATTCTTTTAAAATAATTTTTAATGAGAATTTTCTGTTTATTATAGGAGGAAAGTATTTGTTAAAAAATAACGGTGTAAGTATAAATAATGTGTGCTTTCCCCTTAATCAGGCTCTGGCTGTACTGTTAAGAAGAATTTTTTTAAAGATAATTCTGGTGGGAGAGTCCTTGAAAAAAATTTGGGCCGTGGGAACCCTGTTATGTAAAATGACCTCAGGAATCCGAATATTACTCCCATTTTGCCCAGTCGCTCACCGTATTCTAGATATATACCACCCCTTCCTCAATTTCTTTCCCTGTTCGATAATTTTATAATCATGAATTTGATTTGAAGAATGAAAAATAATTAATTTAACACCTAAAAACAAAGGCAAATCCCCCCCCCCCAAAAAAAAAAAAAAAAAAAAAAAAAAAAAAAAAAAAATTCCCTTGTCGCAAATGTCCATGTTTTAGAATCCATCAACTCTGTAGCCCCTCATTAGATATTTAATGGTTAAAATAATCCTCCTCCCTCCTAAAAATCAAATTTATAGCCATAAAATCACCGAAAAAGGATAAAAATAGGGGGCCGTTCCTAAAAAACGGTGGGTGATAGGGCAAAATGAGCGTCATATTCGGATTCAGGAGGTCATTTTACATAAGAATATGCTGAAATGGTGTCAGAGGCAATTTTCATGCCGAGCAGTGTTTTTTATTCAATAATCGCCAATACAGTAAAGTCTCTTACAACGCGGGTGCAAGTTTGCCCCATGAATATTACAATTTTATTTTTAACACCACTAATTTTATATGACAGTGTGCATGAACCAATAGACTGGTGCTCAAAATATTTAGCGGTGTAAAAAAAATAAAACTGTTTTATTTATGCGTGATATCTGCCACGGCGTTATATATAAGTCTTTACTGTAATTTTTACTTTCTTCTATATGTAATATAGAGAAAGTATTGGATTCGCGAAAATTTTCGACCTCCGTTTTTTGACGGATCTACACGTTTTGGGATGTCCTGAACACGAATTGATAGTTTTTAGAAAATGTCTGTCTGTGTGTCTGTCTGTCTGTCTGTCTGTCTGTCTGTCTGTGTGTCTGTCTGTCTGTATCATTTTTTTGTGGACGCTGTATCTCACGAACATATGAATGAAATTTAACCAAACTTGGTATTTAGTTGCACCCTGACATGAACTGGTGCCCATTAGATTTGGGTATCAATTGCTCAACAGGTGGCGCTGTAATCGCATTTTATGCAAATTTTTAACATGGCAGCATAGGACAAAATTCCGTATAAATGGGCATAATGAGAGTTATTTTAAACTTGTGATTGTAAAATGAATTTGAATTATTGATGATAGTAGTAGTTAACTAGGAAAAAAAAATTGTGCATGGGGGGGGCATCGGTTCCCCCCCTGGGGGGGAAGTACCCCCCCGGGGGGTGTTAAATTTTGAAGATGGGTATCATTCGAAAGATCTCTTCAATACCTTTAAAACGAATGGTTGAACCATAAATCTGTGATAATTTAAAACAAAGTTATCGATTTTTTTTACTTTTAACAAAAAAAAAACTTAGAAAAATAATCGTATTTTTTTTTTTTTTTTTTTTTTTTTTTTTTAACGAAATTTTACCAAACTTGGTATTTAGTTGGTCCCCGACATAAACTGTTGCTGATTATATTTGGGGATCAATAGCTCAACAGGTGGCGCTGTGATAGC
The DNA here is from genome assembly GCA_963930645.1 of Salticus scenicus. Taxonomy (NCBI): domain Eukaryota; kingdom Metazoa; phylum Arthropoda; class Arachnida; order Araneae; family Salticidae; genus Salticus; species Salticus scenicus. Next base: position 5,265,100 of record CAWVNO010000001.1, read on the forward strand.
ATTTTATCTAAATTTTTAACATGGCAGCATAGGACAAAAATTCGTATAAATGTGCATAATAAGAGTTATTTTACACTTGTGTTTGTAAAATTAATATGAATTATTGATAATAGTAGTACGTAACTAGGAAAAAAATTCTGTGCATGGGGGGGCATCGCTTCCCCCCCCTGGGGGGGAAGTACCCCCGGGGGGGGTAAATTTTGAAGATGGGTATCATTCGAAAGGTCTCGTCAATACCTTTAAAACGAATGGTTGAACTATAAATCTGTGATAATTTAAAACAAAGTTATCGATTTTTTTTACTTTTAACCAAAAAAAAAAAAAAAAAAAAAAAAAAAAGGAAAAAAAAATCTTTTTTTTTTTTAAATATTGTTACTGATTGAATATGTATAGGAAAATATAGAAGAAAGTCTTGTGGTGGCCACAACATACTAGTTAATTGTAAATTGCCTAATCAGCTCGAAGATTAAGCGTCTGTTACATATATCAAATATCACTTTTTAAAATTATTGGTGACTATTGAATAGAAAATCCGCCAGATCTGACAACACTGATTATGTATGTCAAATACCGCTCCTCAAAATTATTAGAGATAATAAAATAGAAAATCCGGCCAAGTCTGTCAACATTGCTTCAAACATATAGCTTCGTCTGTTTAAAAACTTTCTGATGTAAAAAGCATTTATTTAGCTTTCCAAATTAAAAAAAAAAAATTGTGGTATTAATAAAAATAAATTTTTCGATGAATTGAAATAAAAAAATTATTTTAAACTTGAAATTTTTTATTCTAATTCAAGTATGAAAGTCTCATTTATTACAGTCACTTACAACTTACAGTCTCTCAATTTACAGTTACTACATGGCCTATTTGCATCAATGAAGATGAACAAACAAAAGTCAACTTCAGTAAAAGCCGGTTTTTAAAACAATTACTAGACCTTCAATAAGTCAAAATTGCATGTTTAATACAAATCTGAAATTTTAGCTTTAATTCAACCGTAAAAATCTTTTTTTTTTTTTTTTTTTTTATCACCTTGTCAAAACTCATTAATTTTTCGTATTAATCCAAAAATATCCTTTGCACACTCCACATCTGAGAGTATGTGAGCTAAATTAATTTCGTTTTTCGGATTAATTCCACAGTTCGGAAACCTCCATATATGTATATATATACACACACATATACATATATAAAGTGAAGAATTTAATAACGTTATAAAATTTAGCAATTAATAGATACATGATAATACCAACAACACACACATATTCTTCGACCACATTTCATGAAATCATGGAAGCATCTGCGCAAGTGCTAACTCACCGAGTCCATTGCTAAAATAGGGGTGACAGTCATCTGACTCAGAGAAAATGAGCAATAACAGAGCGCGGACTTACTGGATGCCTTCCAAATTTCAAACTGTCGGTCAAGCTGGCATCCCTCCAACATTTTGGATGCGTCCTCACTGCTCAGGGCCTGATTAAGACAGGGGTACACATTATTTATACTTACACCATTATTTTTTAACAAATACTTTCCTCTTATAATAAATAGAAAATTCTGATTAAAAATTATTTTAAAAGAATTCTGGTGTCTAAAAACGATGAGAAAATTCGATAGTTTTACACCGTTCATTTTTTATAAACATAATTTCCTACTCAATGCGTGGAATATCTATAATATGAAGTAAAAAATAATTGAAAAAATATTCCGGTGAGAGAGTGCCCCGGCCTTAATCAGGCTCTGTCACTGCTAATTTTAGGATATGTGGCTGCACTGTAAAAGTTATTGTAATTCAATTAAAATGTTAGCATATATTTTTTCTGTGATTCATTTACAGTATCAATTAATAGATAAATTCATTTTAAATTACTTATGCTAATGTTAGCATATAGGATCATAACACTAAGACCAACAAGATGGGATTTTTATGCGAAATTCATGAAAGTTATTATACGTAAACCTATACACATATATATATATACAGCATTGTAATTTTATCCACTTGTAAATATTTAGGAAAATAGGAAAATACAGGTACAGTTTTTAAGTATTTTCTTTTGTAAGTTTAATAATGGGACGTACTAGATTTATCTATTTACTTTTTCCAGTGGAAAGTTACACGACAACAGATATCAAAAGAAAGTAAAAATATAGAATATAAACATGACACCAGTTAATCTATCAACTTATGTCTGGCAAACCAATAACGCTCCCATAAGGAAACGGGAGGCAGAGCAGAACAAGAAATAAGATGAATCATGTCAATTTCCTCCTGGTCATCACACAGGAGACAAAAGGTCGGGAACCAAGTTAATTCTATGTAGGTGTTTTCAGAGACAATCGTGGACAGAAAGAAGCCGTAGCATTGCGACAGATTTATCCCTGGGACACTCGGGAATGTCACAGATATGGTTGTATCAGGGCATGTGGTCGCTTCTTGCGGTAACGTCCTGTAAGAAGGAGCAGCTGAGGACCTTTTTGACAATTGTCTTGATAGTATGGTAGGCCAAATTCTGGTTGGTAATCTGTAAAACAGAAGCCCCCTTCTTCGTCAGGAAGTCAGCGGCCTCGTTCCCCTCTATTCTGCCGTGGGCCGGGATCCACTGCAAGACAACTGTTTTATTCTGGTCTGGCATCCGTTCCAGGAGGTTAACACAGTCATCAATGTCTTTGGATCGAGAAGGGCTTGGAGAATCAATAGCCTGGAGAGCTGCTCTCGAATCTGAGAGAATCACCACTCTTGAGAATCGCCTCAATCGGCTCTGTAGCTGTAGAAGAGCCAAATGTATAGCCGAGATTCCACCGTCAAAAGCTGACACAAGATTACCAACGGGAGAGTAGAATGAGAACAGCTCGCAATGAACACCTGCCCCAACCTTAAGAGGGGACAATACCTAATCTCGCCGGCAGCCTTCGCCCATGTTATTCTATGGGAAAATTTGTTGCTACAATTACACATTACCTAATGAATATTTTTAAATTCTGTTTTCGCAGTCAGAAAATTCATAAGCGTTAAATGAGTAGTACTCATTTTTGAAAAATTCATTTTTTTTTTTAATTTTTACATTTTAATTTTGAGTTCAAAAATGCGATTTTTCGCAAAATGCATTTTTCTCATTTTCTAATCGCAAAATGAAATACTAAAATTTTAAAAAATCAATTTTTGGAAAACAAGAACTAATTGAACGCTTATGAATTTTCTAAATGTGAAAACAGAATTGAAAAATATACATTAGGTAATGAGTAATTATGTAATCAAATTTTCCCATAGAATAACATGGGCGAAGGCTGCCGGCGAGATTAGGTATTGTCCGCTCTTAACATTGTCGCTTATTCTAGAGTTCCGTATAGACCCTCAGCCACTGTGAAACGGGGTAGGGAGTATTTAAAGTTTCGTATGTCACTAGTTTTAAAATTTTACTGTTATAAAATTTTACTGCTGGGGTGCAACGTAGATCTACCTCCCCGTGGTGCAACCTGGGCAACGACTAGTACGTTAAAATGATCTACAATCAAGGCATTCAGTCTGTAATAAATGTAAATGTACTAATAAAATAAATATTTATTATCAACTTATTTACGTGTCTATTAAATTTATCAAATAAAACTTACTGTTATGTACAATTTCTAGTATTTTTGTAGCATGTAAAATTCAATTTTTATACCAGTGACTGGAGTTACACATTTGCAAATGATGTTCATGGATGTCAGTTGTTCCAAAAGTGTTAACATTGCTTCTATGAATTTTTAAAGAATATATTTACCAGATCCACAATTTTCAAATAAGAATATTCAGATTGGTGAATCTTAAAAGAATATTACAAATAATTACTATTTTAAAACAATGGACCTTTAAAAATCAAAATTGTTGCGATCCTGCTGGACTGGTTGCGTATAAGTTATTAAGGACACATGCTTTTAGTTATAATTTTAAAACTTTTATACTTTATACACTGCAGTAAAAATTCAGAGTCGCCAACTTTTATACTTTATTCCGGAGTATTGTTAGCTCCGCCTTCTTTTCCATACCACTATATTTTTCGAGTAACTTTCTTCTTATTCAATCGTAATTACACATTTATCAAAATTACTCTAAAAATATATTTTGCTAAAAAAGGAAATTGTTAACAATGCTCCGTAGTAAATTATAAAAGTTAGCAGCTCTGAAAATTATACTATCATATTTAAATGCAAACCTGCAAGTAAAATTCAATAGAAAAAAATATATTATAACATACTTGCCAACCATCTCATTAATAACCGTACAATAGTTAACGCCCCTTTTTTCACACCACTTTATTTTTAGAATAATTCTCTCCAAATATTGTTGCGTTCAAATAAGAATAAAATTAGTTTAAAAAATGACAGGTGCGAACAAAAAAAGGCGGGTACTAAAAATTGTACGGTTCATAATGAGATGGTTGGCAAGTATGTTATAATCATTTTCTAAGAATTAGACAGAGAGAACTAGAAATTATGGATGATATTATTTAAATGTTAACAACTGAAATTTATTTTCCAATAATGTCCCTAATTATGTATAAAAATTTATGAATTTTATATCCATTTAATATATATATATGTAATATTTATTTTATTTTATTTATTTATTTATTTATTTTATTATATTTTTATTTATTTATTTATTTATTATTTCCGTGTGTGTGTGTGAAATTTATTTTTCATTTTTTCATTAGTTTTTACTATAAAATTAAATTTAAGAACCGATAAAAATCAATTTTTAAAACTTTATCTTTCTTTATTTTACAAATTTCTATGAATATTTTTATGTTTTCTTCAAAAATCTTAAAAAATTCTAAGTAGTTTTTCTGTTGATTTTTTTATAATTTTGTTTTTTCGATGATTAAATGACAACTTTTTATTTCAAAAAATAATTAAATAACCCTGTTATTTTAATAATTCAATGCTAATAATTTAATGCATTTTAAAGGTTTAGTAGATTAACTTTTTTTTTTTCTTTGTAATATTATGAATGCATTGCATTGTAAAAACTTCGAATTCTCAAATTTGTAAAACTAGTGCTTAAAGAGTAGATTTTTCAGGTTTTTCTTTTTACGCACACTTTAAGCTCTTTTTTTTTAGTTATTTAAGAACTGAATTTCTTATTTAAAAATGAAATAAAACATCATAAGTAACAAAATTAAGAAAAAAAATTCTTTTTATATATGCTTTTTTTTTACTTTATTCCTTGTCGTTTTTTTCTTCCAATGATTTTTGGTATTTAATTAATGGGAAGAAAGTGATATAATATCATTATTTGACTTTACAAGTTTTTATTTCCTTTTGACCAAGAAAAATTTCCTTTTAATTATGCAACATGGAGACTTTTTTAATGTCCTTTTATTAATATTTTTCGTAGATTTTTGAGAAATCTGCTTTTTTTTTTTTTTCGTTCACACATATTTTTTCGTTAAGATTTTTTTTTATTATTATTATTTGTTTGTGTCTTTGGTTTACTTATGGACTTTTTATAGTATATTAATACAGGTCTATAATTAAAATTTGCGCTTTAAAATTAAACCTTTGTCGGTACCATTAATTTTCGCATCTCTGGTTCAAAAGAGCTGAATTTTTTCAACCAATGAAGTTTTTTTTTTTTATCCCAGTGATATCCAATATCCACGCCGGAAAAAACTTCTCATTTAAGTATATTTATATTAACACATTGAACGTTGATGTTTACAAAATTTCAAGGTAAAGCTCTACCATTTTAAATTGCAATAACTTCTGTCCTAATGCTTATATTATACACGGATAAACAACAATTAAAGGGTATTGTAAATCTTACATAAAATAAATATAAATGATTTTTTTTTTTTTTTTTTTTTTTTTTTCAGAAAATAGAAGAAGAGAGTTACAAATGCAAATTTTTCTCATTTTCAAACTTCCCACTATGCAAATTTTGAGTTTGGCATCAAAAACGACGCATTACAGGCAGATAATGAAATTTGGTTTTCAACGTAATGAAAGACATTGCGGAAAAGATTGATCAACAATCAATCAGTGCGTTGTTTCGGTGAGTGCTGTGTCTCAACGAAGTCATTTAACCGATTCAGAAGCTTGCAGAGTTGTTGGTCAGGTAGAGGGGAGGGGGATAAACACAAGCCGAAGTAGCAGAAACCACTATAGTTTCACAAAGTGCAATTTCCAGGACTTGGAACCGTTTTTCGGTGACTGGAAAAGCAGGGCAATATCGTAGACGTGCAACAAGGCTCAATGAAGATCGATATTTAGCGATAACGGCTCGGAGACGTCGAAATATGAATGCCACTCTTTTTCAACAGCATCTCACCTTCACTCGGCTGCTGGCATCAGAATTTTGACTCAAACTTTCCGAAACCAACCCCACGTTGTAGCAATAGGTCTAAGGACCAATATATCGGCGATCGGCCGTAACTCCATCTGGTACGATGTGGAGATCGGTGCGACTATCAGTAGAGATGATAATACAGACAACCCCCTACCGCGAAATCCGATACTTTCAGGCAATAACGTAGGACTTTTTCTTCAGTGCCACGTTCCTTCGAGATGAAAATATGCCTATTATCATGGTAAATAGAAACACGGGATTCTCAGAGAAAAGAATAGTGCGCCATTCACTTCTCCTCCAATTCACATACACTGTTGCCCACTGCCTGCGGGAGTGACGGGGACTTCCTGTTAACGTAACACATGCCATTGATCGGCGAGCATACAGACCTACAGCGTAGAGCTTGTTTCAGTCACTTTGAGTCGAAACTGTGACACCGGTAACCGAGTGAATGCGTTTTTGAAGAAGAGTGGCATTCATATCTCGATGTCTCAAAGCCGTTATCATTAAATATCGATCTTCATTGGGCATTGTTCACGCCCGCAACATTACCCTGGTCTTCGGCTGCTTTTCCATTCTCCGAAAAACGATTCCGGATCCTGTAAATCACAGTTTATGAAACTACAGTGGCTTCTGCTACTTTGGCTTTTGTTTGCCCCACCACCTTCAATCGACTAAACAACTCTCCAAGCTTCTGAATCGGTTAAATGACTTCGTTCAGACATCGTACTTCGAAGCAACGCACTTACTGAATATCGATCAATGTTTTCCTCTTTGCCTTTCATTAAGTGAGAAGACGATAGGAAGAAGACAGACTCCCATCGAGTAAAAACTTTGTAAAAATACGTGTCCGTGATGCCATTAGCAGGAATGGAACACGGGCGCAGAATTCATACCGGAATCCGTATAAGAAATTTCTCTACTTATAATATCGTTGATTTAAGAAGTAAGAAATTTTCTTATATCGATAGTGGTATGAATTCTGCGCCCGTGTTCCATCCCTGCATTAGTTAAATGTATGTATAAATGATAACAGGAGACTTAGCGTTGGAATATTAAAACCCGAATAAACTACTACGTCAGAAACGCCAAATAAAAATATCTGAAATGCATACAGCTGTTTCGGTAGCCTTAAGCGTACCGTCTTCAGTGCAAAAAGATTTCTGAAGAAGTGCTCATAAATATAGGAGAAGGACCGAATTTAGTTCAACCAATAGGATTACGGAAAAGGTGGGGAATGTGGCCAATAGGAATTTAGGAATAATTCCTAATTCCTATTATTAGGAATGAATTAGGAATGATTCCTAATTCATTCCTAAATTCCTGTTGGTCACACTCCCCACCTTTTCCGTAAACCTATTGGTTGAACTAAATTCGGTCCTTCTCCTATATTTATGAGCACTTCTTCAGAAATCTTTTTGCACTGAAGACGGTACGCTTAAGGCTACCGAAACAGCTGTATGCATTTCAGATATTTTTATTTGGCGTTTCTGACGTAGTAGTTTATTCGGGCGTAAAACTGGCGTTGCCAGTTTTACGATGGTTGGACATTTATCGAAATCGAAAATTTATCGCAAATATTATTGCATAATTTCAAAGCGATGTGTGATAACCCCCCTTCCTCCACCGAGTCTTGTTAGAGTTCCCATGAACGTGATTGACGGCCGAGACGGAAAGTCTGGACTTTTGAAAAGAGTGTTGACTAGCATGACTTTTTGAATTTTTCCGACACCATTCATCCTGATTTCACGCTTTCCTTTGACTTTCCGACGACTCTAGCACATCCCATGGGTGTGGTAGACAGGACGGCGCCACGCTAACTGTCAAGCGACTGGCCGGCAGGGTCCTAGGAGTGGTCTAGAGTCCGGAGGAGCCTATCGGGGGCCGGATTGCATCAGGGGGCTGATCCCCTCTCTCAAGTCCCGGAGACGGCAGACGAGGAAAGAGGATAGAGAGGAGCTTGAGAATTAAGAAGAGTTAGATTGATCTTGGAGATCTGAGTGGAGGCAGGAGCCTGATATGGTCTAGAAAAAATTTTTATTAGGCATGAGGCCTATCGATTATAGATTCTGTTTTCTTTTAATTGTAAATATTGTAAAATTGTGTAAATATTACTTCATTAAACCAGATAATAATCTGAATGGCTTTTCATTCCTGCCCCATCTTTGTTATTTTTTTAATTGATCTTAGCTGTATTATTGGCAACGCTACCACAGCTAAGATAATTGGTGGCAGCTGTAGGATCCATTTGAACTACTGTTAAAGTTCATGATCCAATGCCACTCTTCGACATTGACAGTAAAAATTTTGATACGTGTGTGCAGTTTGGATGAAACATCGCTCCTGTTGATGACGTACAGCCGAGAAGGACAAGTGACGACTCATTGTTCCAGTTCTCCGAGATGTCAACAAAAACAGGTGAGTCCCATTCTCTTTACTACGGAGAGGTCATTTAATTAATCGTTTTATTTTAATTTAAAATTGTCGTAGGTTTTAAAAGTTGGGAAATTTTTTATCTATGTCAAATTTTATGAAGTATTTAGATACGTCAATGTTGTAGAGTAGGGTAACATTTATTTAAATTGCATTGATTTTTTGTATTTTTTAATTATGTTTAAATTGTTTTTAAAATATATTTTGAAATCAACTTACTAGTTTTGATGTATAAGAATTAATCGCGATACTCAGTTGTAAACAGAAAAATTATATCCTGATTTTAGAGACAATATTAGTTGTTATTTTGTTTTTAAAATTGACTTAAAAATAGAGTTTAATGCTATCGAAATTTTTAATAATTTCTGAATTTTGAACTTATGTGTCAAAAGGAAACTAGGTAAATTGATATCGAGGAAAAGTATGAGAATTTTATTTAACTTTAGCGGAAATTGCTAAAGTTGGAAAATATTTGCACTGTTAAAATTATCGGATATAAAAATAAATTAAATTAGCACTGAAATTAACGGGATTTGTTAATTGGGAAATCAGTCATAATTTATTTTTCTTGCTATTAATGTGAGTGGGTTTTATTATATCTGGGATAATTGAAAAAATTGTGCTGAAAGTTGATATTTCTCTTTTCTATGTATTTATTGTATTGTATGATATTTGGTGTGTAATTTTAAATTCAAGTACAGAATTAGAAAATTTTTAAATTTAGGAGCTAGTTTAATTTTATTATTTCGGGCAAAATGTCTAATTTTGAAGATGTCCTTAGCGGTCAAAATCGCACTGTTTTATTAGCGTTAGCTAGGGAATTTGACACAAATGTGTCAGAAAAAGATCGGATCAAGGTGATGAGACAAGCTATATTAAAAGCGCCGGATTACACCGAAAAAGAAGCTAAAATCTTCCTGGAAAATATTCTTCGACAGGAAGAAGAACGGATAGAACGTGAAAAACAGGAAAGATTAGAACAAAAAGAAAACCGGGAATTTGAGCTAGAAAAATTACGATTACAGGGCGCTGTAGAAAACGTTAGTATAAATTCGGGAGGCTCCGGTTTAGATTGCACGCCTGTAAATAAAGTGAATTTAAAAGATGTTGTACCTAAATTTGATCCAAAAGTTATGGATATAACTCTTTTCCTAATGATTTTCGAGCGTCAGGCTCAGAGAGAAAATTTAGATGAAAGCAAATGGGTTTCTCAGTTGTTCACTTTGGTTCCAACTGAAATCGCAGAGTTATTAATAAAAGAACCAGCTGAAAAAGCCGATGATTTCCAACATATAAAAAAATTATTGTTAAAAAGATATAGGCTAGGTGCAAATGCATTAAAGAAAAAATTCGAAGAACATACCCGTAAGCCCTTTGCTTTGTGGTCGGACCTTGTTTACGAATTAAGGGGTTATATGGAAAACTGGTTAGAGACCGTAGCCGTAAAAGACTACGATTCGCTTAAAGAACTTATTCTTACAGAACAGTTGAAAAAAAGGGTTCCCTTAGAAATCCGCGATAAATACCTAGATGAATGGGATAATTTTAAATCAGCGAGTGAACTAGCCGAAAAATGTGATATGTACGAAAGTATACGTTCTGAACACATTAGAAGTGGATCAAAAATTCATGAGAGACGTCAGTTCGGAATTAATAAATTCACGGGAGGCAAATCATATAGGGAGCAGAAGGCACCTGAGGGGAATTCAAAAAAAGAAAACCTATCTAAAAATTATGGGAAAAAGGAGATTGATCGTGAGAGAAATCGCGATCCAAATTTTGATAAGAAAAGAGAAGTCATTTGCTATTACTGTAAACAGAGCGGTCACATAAGACCTCAGTGTTTAGAACTAAAAAAGAAAAACGCTAGCGAAGTTATAAATCATGTAGGTGCAAGTGTAGAATTAGCTGAGTGTTTTAGGCCCTATATGGATAAAGCTATAATTAATGGGGTCGAACGCACTTTCCTCAGAGACACAGGTGCCGGAATAGATGTCTGCGATCGAAGCTGGGTAAAAAACGAGGACTTTTTAGGCGAAGTGACGTGGCTGCGGTCACCAATCGACGAAGCTTGTAAATGTTTCCCCTTGGCTCGCGTAACTCTGGAAGGAAAATTTGGTCGAATAGTGACGAAAGCAGCCGTTAGATCCAAAAATTTAGCGCAAAATTATTATTTATTGGGAAATAAAACTGCAGAGCTTTTAAATCAACCCCAAGAAAATCTAGAAGTTGTAAATGCTGTTATTACGCGAAGTCAGGCTGAACAAAGCAGAGTACGAGAAGTCGAGATTGAAAGGGGCTCAGATTTACCCCCTCCCAATGAAAGAGAAATGGGGAGTTCGATGATTGACACACCGATAAAGGAATTGGAGGAGGACTTAATAATACCTCCCCTTCCTGCAGGCGAAAGTTTTGAGTTAGAAAAAGTAACAGCTGACCAGTTCTGCGAAGAGCAAAAGAAATGTGAGTCGCTTAAATCTATTTGGGAAAGGGCAAGGAGTCCAAATGATAAAGAATTTGAAATCAGAAAAGGCAGACTAGTAAGGATTTCGGCATCGAAACGCGGAGATGTTAGAACTCAGCTGTGTATTCCAAAAGTGTTTAGAGAAAGGATTATGACATTATGTCACGACGAAGTGTCGGGTCATCTGGGGGCTACAAAAACAAACAATCGGGTTCTGAAATGTTATTTTTGGCCTAACTGTTATCAAGATATTGAGAAGTATGTACAGAGTTGCGATACTTGCCAGCGGGTAGGAAACAATCGTGATAAAAAAAACATCCGATGCAATGTGTGCCTATTATTTCAGAAGTTTTCTCAAAATTAAATATAGATGCGGTGGGTCCTTTACCTGTTAGTGTTAAAAATAATAGATATTTAATTACGGCGATATGTGTAGCTTCTAAATACCCGGATGCGATACCCGTTGAAAATATTACATCGACATCCGTGATTGATGCGTTATTACACATTTTTGCTAAGACAGGATACCCAAAGGAAATTCAAAGCGATTTAGGAAAATCTTTCACGAGCGAGTTAACCACGGAATTTTTTAATCGGTTCGGGATTAAAGTTAGGCACAGTTCTATTTGCCATCCGGAAAGCAATGTCGTTGAACGACTTCATTCGACGTTGAAAAGAGTTCTAAAGGCGTTATGCTTAGAGAACGGAAGGGATTGGGAGGCAAATTTGCCGATGGCTTTATTCGCGTTGAGAACGGTGCAACACGAAAGTACGGGATTTAGTCCTGCGGAACTAGTGTTTGGAAAGGATCTGAGGATGCCGTTAAATATAGTTTATGATAATTGGCTAGATCCTGGGGGCACGGATCAAAACGTAGTGGCTTACATCTTAAATTTAGTAAACCGTTTGAAACATTGTCAAGAATTGGCTGTGAAAAGAATGGGCGAACAACAATCGAAAAGAAAAGCATGGTATGACAAAAATGCAGTTTCGAGAAAGTTCAGAGTGGGAGATAAGGTGCTAGTGTTAGCTACATCTAAACCCAATAAAATGGCGGTGAATTGGATAGGCCCGGGTACAATAACAGGCGTAATATCGGAAACAAATTATACTGTTGACCTACCAGATAGGAGAGACAAGTCCACAATTTATCATGAAAATCTCATTAAACCTTATTTCAGTAGACCCGAATTTGTTAACGTTATAATCCAAGAATCGGAGGAACTAGTGGAAAACGAGTCCGAAATTCCTTATCCGTTAGCAGAACCGACTCAGATAGACTTTGATGAAATTGTTAATGGAAATGAAATACAGTGTCGGGCGAGTCCGGCTCAAATAGAAAAATTTCGGAGGGTGATTGAGAAACATAAAAGAGTGTTTTCTACTGACCCAGGGAAAACGCATTTAATAGAAATGGATATTGTGCTGAACGATGACATTCCGGTAAGAGCTAAGCCCTATCGCATGTCTCCAAGACAAACGGCCATTTTAAAAGAAGAAATTCAAAGACTGCTTGAGTTGGGAGTGATTGAAGTCGGGCAATCTGATTATACGTCCCCTATGATTCTCGTAGAGGTCCCAGGAAAGGATGTGCGTCCGTGCGTCGATTATAGAAGATTAAATTGTAAGACTAGAACAGAGTTTTTTCCACTCCCAAATGTTGAGGAAACGGTCGAGAAAGTATGTGCGGCAAATTTCATCACCGTGATGGATTTAACGAAGGGCTATTTTCAAATACCGTTAACTGAGAGAGCGCGACGATACGCCGCGTTTGTCACACCATTTGGCGTGTATATCCCTAAAGTAATGATGTTTGGGCTTGTGAATGCCCCTTTTTATTTTTGCAAACTAATATCGCAAGTTTTGGGAGGGCTGGAAACTTTCGTGAGGCCGTATATTGATGATATAGCGATATTTTCACCGGATTGGGAAACACATATGAAGAATTTAGATGAGGTATTACAGAGACTAAGTGACGCTAATCTTACAGTGAAGCCCTCTAAATGTCATTTCGCTCAAAAACACGTTAAATTTCTTGGACACGAGGTGGGGTCTCAAAAACGATCGCCCAGTGAAGTGAAAATAAAAGCGGTCAGAGAGTTTCCTACTCCGAGTACGAAAACGCAGATAAGGGCGTTTTTAGGAACAGCGGGGTATTATGCCCGTTACATAAAAGATTAATCGGTGAAGGCTGCCCCTTTGACAAATGCTCTGAAAGGAAGGGTCAGAAAAGAGAAGGTGGAGTGGACAGCTGAGTGTCAAACGGCATTTGACGAGCTGAAATCTGACTTGACACGGAGTCCCGTTCTTTATTCCCCAGATTTTACTAAGCCGTTCATTGTGCAGACGGACGCGAGTTTGTTAGGCGCCGGCATAGTCTTATCACAAATTCAAAACGGAGAAGAGCACCCCATTCTCTATCTGAGTAAAAAGTTCTCAAAAGCTGAACAAAATTACAGCACTATCGAAAGAGAACTCGCAGCTATTGTTTATGGCCTAAAAAAAACTGAATCATTATTTGGATGGGCAGCAATTTGTGATTCAGACAGATCACAATCCGCTACGTACTTAAAAAAGATGATGGGATCAAATTCACGTCTTACTCGTTGGGCGTTGTGTTTACAACAATACAATTTCTCGATAGAACACAAGCCTGGGAAAAAGCATTCTAATGCAGATGGGTTGAGCAGACTGCATCTGATTGAAAATATAAATCAATAAAGAGAAAGAGAAATCTTGTGTAAATAAATTTAAGGATTAATAGTAACAATTTTTTTTTTTTTTTCTCTTTTATATTGTTATAATTTTTAATTGGAATAAATGTACCTAATTTTTATAAATGGATTCATTGAATATGGTTTAGAGAAAAATAAATTATTTTTTTTTTTCTTATTTTACATGTTTTTATTTTATTTTAGTTTAAGTGAATGCAATGTTAATTTGAATCTCGTGAGAATTTTAATAGTGTGTTCTGGTTTTGTCTCATAGAGTATAATTTTTCACTTAAAACTGAGTATATGGGTCAAATTTTTGTTTTATTTTTAAGTTTATGAAAAATTTTGGGGCTTCGACCTCTCCATGGTAAGTGTAATTGGGGCCCTGTTTTCAGGATGTAATTTCCTTTGTATTAAGGAAATTCTTTTAGGGGGGAAGAGTTGTGATAACCCCCCTTCCTCCACCGAGTCTTGTTGGAGTTCCCATGAACGTGATTGACGGCCAAGACGGAAAGTCTGGACTTTTGAAAAGAGTGTTGACTAGCATGACTTTTTGAATTTTTCCGACACCATTCATCCTGATTTCACGCTTTCCTTTGACTTTCCGACGACTCTAGCACATCCCATGGGTGTGGTAGACAGGACGGCGCCACGCTAACTGTCAAGCGACTGGCCGGCAGGGTCCTAGGAGTGGTCTAGAGTCCGGAGGAGCCTATCGGGGGCCGGATTGCATCAGGGGGCTGATCCCCTCTCTCAAGTCCCGGAGACGGCAGACGAGGAAAGAGGATAGAGAGGAGCTTGAGAATTAAGAAGAGTTAGATTGATCTTGGAGATCTGAGTGGAGGCAGGAGCCTGATATGGTCTAGAAAAAATTTTTATTAGGCATGAGGCCTATCGATTATAGATTCTGTTTTCTTTTAATTGTAAATATTGTAAAATTGTGTAAATATTACTTCATTAAACCAGATAATAATCTGAATGGCTTTTCATTCCTACCCCATCTTTGTTATTTTTTTAATTGATCTTAGCTGTATTATTGGCAACGCTACCACAGATGTTATAATTTGAAAAATAATAATAATAATAATAGTCCTCCGTACTAAACTAAATTCTGCTTTTGTAAGAATTTCATCAAAATCATTTTTTTTTCTTTTTTTTTTTTTAAGGACTGAGGGCCTATTAGTCTCAATCTGGGATTTTTGCGTTGTCGATTTCGATAGTTGGACCTTTGTCGAAATCTAAAATTTATCGAAAATATAATTGAATAATTTGAAAGTAATGTTATAATTTGAAAAAAAAAAAAAAACTAATAGTCCTCCGTCCTAAACTAAATTCTGCTTTTGCCAGAATTTCATCAAAATCTTTTCATTATTATTATTATTATTGAAAGAAAAAGAAAAGAAAATTAATAATAATCAGTATCGTTACAAGCGATATCGAAAAAGTTTTTTTTTAATAATTTTGAGTTAGGAAATAAAAAGTGCGCGTGAAATAATATGAAATAAAAATAAGTAAAAAAAAATGAATTTAATGATTTAATGTTTTTGTTTTTCGGGGGGCTGCTCATGCATATAAAAAATGCGTATTAAAACGAGTCGAAAAAGGAAGCGAAATAAGTATTGAGTTATATTACGATAAATACTACGACATATAATAGGATACGATATATTAGACCTATCGTCCATTGTTAGTAGGCTTTTCGTTGAAAGAAATAGTTTGTTCGTTCGGTGCAACTTGCACATGAGTCCCGTGAGGTACAACTTTCACATTAGTCCCTGAGGTACAACTTTCACTTTAGTCCCGTCAGGTACAACTTGCACATTAGTCCCCTTTAAATAGAGTGATTTTTTTTTTTTTTTTTTTTTGAAAAAGAAAAGAAAAGAAAATTAATAATAATCAGTATTGAAAAAGTTGAAGAAGCTTTTTAGATAAAAATACATAATTTATTTAAAATTTTAATTGTTGCCATAAAAGCTTATGAGTTGATTTTTTTCTTTTTTTTTTTTTTTTTTTTTTTTTTTTTTTTTAATGAAAAGAAATCCATGCGTAAATATTAAAATTGATATAAAACTTTGTGAAAAATTAAACTTGCAGGGTAAAATTGACATCACTATAGCTCTAAAGGTTTTTTTTTTTTTATTATTATTATTATTCAAATATCTTACATCATAAAATCCCCTATAACATTAATCACCTCAATATTTTGTATCAAAATATGACAATCTGTAAAATTTAAAGGACATATATATTTTTTTTCTTTTAGGTCAGATTCAACAAATTTATATATTGCATTTTATTTATTTATTTTCTATCAGAGTTAAGATTTCTAAACCAACTAGACTTCTTCGCAACTCCAGATTTGTAAATTTCATACGAAAATTCTATGAAGACCCACAAAGTTATTTGTATAATTAAAGTTCACTTGTCGCGAGCTGTTTTAAGCACATACACGTCCCGCACATTTCTTCATGACATGCATTATCAGAGCTGCCAACCTAATCCGGCAAATTGTTTGTACCGCCCCTTTTTCTACACCAATATATTTTTAGAGTATTTGTTTTCTTAATTCATCGTAAATATATTTGAAGAGAATTACTCTAAAAATTAAGTGGTGTAGAAAAAGGGGCGTTACTAACAATTTGCCGGATTAGGTTGGCAGCTCTGCATTATAGCTCAATGTTTAGTATCCCGGTGTAGTCGTATCCAAGGCCTTAGCCAGACGAAAAGAGGGTTCAAGTTTTAGTATATAACAATGAATCTTAAAAATTATGTATAACTAAAAAAAAAATTCCACTAATTTTCAAAATAACCAATTTTTTTTTTTTTTTTTTTTTTTTGTAAAAACAAGATCTCGTAATGTCTTTTAAAAAGCGTAAAAAATTGAGTGTTTACACTACGTTGAAAAAAAAAAAAAGAAAGAAAGGGGAAGAAAGAAAGAAATTTTGAGCCCTGATACCATTTATGCTGATTCTTATGTAAAAGGACCTCCTGGATCAGAATATGACCTCATTTTGCCCCATCACCCACCGTTTTCTCGGGACGTCCCCTTCTCTCCCAATTTTTATCACTCTTCGGTAATTTTATGGCCATGAATTTGATTAGGAGAATGGAAAATAATTATTTTAACTCTTAAAAATAAAAACAGTATAATGTATAACAACTGATAATAATAATTGATTAATAAAATATAATAAATGTAACTTATATTTTCAGAGGCAAATTTCCCTCTAAATCTTCCCCTTGTGGCAAACGTTTATGTTATAGAATTTTTCACCTCTTTAGGCCCTCAGAAGATATTTAACAGTTAAAATATTTCTTTTCTCCTCTACAAATCAAATTTATAGCCATAAAATTACAGAAAAGAGGTAAAAATAGTGGGACGTCCCCAAAAACGATGGGTGATAGGGCAAAATTGCCGTCATATTCGGATTCAGGAGGTCATTTCACATAATAATTTGCAATAGTGGTGTTGGGAGGGCAATTTTCATTCCGAGCAGTACTATGTGCAGAGTTACCAGATCTGGCGGATTTTTTGTTCAATAATCACGATTAATTTTGAGTAAAGAAATTTGATATACATACCAAATTTTCCGGCGTATAACACGCAGGTTTGTTAAATCAGTTATACACCAGAAATTTAAATTTACAGTAAAAGCTATTTTTTAACAAGATTTTTCTTTCTTACAAATATAGCTTAATTTGTAAATTAAATTTTAATTTATGTGACCTGCGCGTTACACGCCGGAAAACTTGGTAACAGACTGTCAATCTTCGAAATGATTAGGCAAACGTTATAATTAAATTATTTGTGATTATTGAATAAAAAATCCTTCAGATCTGGCATCACTGATTATGTAATGCGAGTGACATATGTAATTTTTTTTTTTTTTTTTTTTTTTTTTTTAAGAAAAAGAATATAATAAATGGTAAACAACTATGTTGGCCGTATTTTGTTCAACAATTTTTCTTTTGAGTTTTAGTTTAAGTAGTTTCTACCACAGGAATAATTTTTTGCATTAATGATATAAAGATGATATCGCGCTTTAGAATGTAAAAATCGAGGAAAAAAGGCTAAAAATCCATAGAAAAAGGCATGGGATGAAAACGAAAAAACTCACAATGTTAATAGTGTGGGGAGGGGGGGGGGGAAAGAATGGCTAACACCAGAAGGAATAAAAGGACAAAATTGACTAGAAAAAGTCATCGATGCTTCTGCGCACGGGGTCTTGAAGCTTTCGTTGTGGGTTTGTTACGTCTTGCCTATTATAAAACTCGGCTCTTTAGTGAAAATCCACAGAAAATGGCGTGAATGAAAACGGAAAAAACTCATAATGTTAAGTGTGTGTACAAAAAAAAAAAAAAAAAAAAAAAAAAAAAAAAGACAAACACCGGAAGCTCGGGACCCTGAAGCTGTCGTCAAGGCTTTGCTACGTTTTACCTATTATGCGAGCACAAATTAAAGCTAGTTTATTGATTTTAAAGTGTGAATAATTATTAACAGCGTCTGTCTTTATTCTTCCCAAATTTATATCATGATTAAAAAAAAAAAAATCCTGTATTTGAGGTATTTATTTCGTGGCTTTGCACTTTAATTTTGGTGTACCAAAATTACGCTTACATGTGATACATAGATTAAGAGTATAAATGACTGATAAATATATTAGAAATTAAATAAAATCTAAATTATATTATTTAAAAATCATAAAATATTTAATCTTCGTTAGATTTTAGTTTTAAATTTAATCCGCAAGCATTATCTTTTTTTTTTTTTTAGTTTTATAATCATCATTTTATATTTATGTTTTTCTTAATTTAATTTTATATTTATATGCATTAAGTAAATTTTCTCTTTATACTATTAAAGAAAGTAAATGCAATATTTTTCATTTATATACTCGTAAGTCTAAGTAAGAAGTATTAAAATATTCCTTTCATAAGATTTTCTTCAAAAGACTTCAGTTTTATTTTGTTTTTCTTTTATAATCTCTGTTCTAATCCCCCTCTTCACCTAAGCATATACGATGAGTTTAAAAATCTATCTTATAAGAACATAAAACAGCCGTGTAAGATAATATTTAAATAATGTTGAGAGGTATCGTATTTTCTTCATTTTAAAAATGATGATTTAAGATTCTATAATGGATGTAGCGGAGGGCTGGGAAAAACAAGAAATTAAACAAAAATTCATCAAGTAATTTTACTATTATTTGCCCATTCGTTTAGGGAAATTGTAACAAAATTATATTTAATTTAAGGTTTTTTTGATAATTGTTTCTTAATGTTATTTTATTCTTGTTTTCTTTTTTTAAAATAATACTCTAATTTCCTGCATTATGATTCACAGGTAGTGTTCACCAGTTTTGCAATATTTTTGCGTCCACTATATTTTATTGATACAAATATTTTCAAAAGAAATTTTTTCTTGAGAGTTTTAATACTATAGTATACTATTATTGTAAAAATTATTGTTGTGAAATACTGATAACAAAATAATAAAACGCACATAAAAAAAAAAAAAAAATAGGATCAGTGCGGAACCATTCACAGGTCAGATAATTTAGTTTAGTTTTAAACCAGAAATTTTAATTAGCAAGTGAACTTAAATTTATATTTAGCCAGTGGCAATGGCCATAAGTGCATTCAAGTTAAAATGTATTCGATGTCAAGTAGCAAAATTTATCAAGTATTTCGTTATCTTTTTTGTCAGTAGTTTAGAGCATTTTTAAACAGAATAAATTAAATTTAAGTTTTTATATATATATAATTTTCTTCTTGTTTACGTTTATGAAAATAATACCGCAATTTCCTGCGTACAAACCGTAAGTCTGATAAATTAATTTTATAACAGAAATTTTCCTTACTAGGGGACATTATATTTTTCCGAACCTTTTTTTTTTCCCGCAGATTTATCCTTTTATGTTAAAAAGCTAATTTATCTTCTGCAGGAAAATCACTATTTTATGGATTTTTGTGAAATTACATTTAAATATTGCATAAAGTCTCTTCTATTTAACTTCATTCATTTTATTAAGGTTGCATTGTTCATACATTTTCTTATGCGTTTTATTATATTTTCACCAGTCTAAAAAAACAAAAGTTTTTTTTTAAGCAATGTTATAATATAAAAATTGTCAGGAAATTTTTCTTTTAAAAATTACTGGTAATAATACAATAAAAGTCACTTAAAAATATAGGAACACTACAACCCTTGATATTATCATTATTTAGCTTTAAATTATGTGATATATATATATACACACACATATAATTTATTACACATATATATAATTTATTTCATATTTATTTTTAAGTTCATCACTGAGTCTCTGCTAATGTTTTTTAAAGATAAGGAATTTTTTCTTTTTCTTTTTTTCTTCAGAAGTGTATACAGTTGTAACATACATGCCAATATTTTAATTTATTCCATAATATTTTTAGCCCTGCCTTTATTTCGCACCACTCTATTTATAGAAAAATTTTCTCCAATTTACAATTTAGATAAAATAAGAAAAATTTATCTTTAAATATAAGTGGTAATAAAAAAAGGCGGGGCTAAAAATACTTCGGAATAAATTAAAATGTTGGCATATATGCTGTAAATATTTACAAGTTTGTGTTAAATATCAATAAATACTTCTGCTACATAAGCATACCTGGTAATATTTATAATTGTTTCCGGAGTACTGTTAACTCTTCTCATACCAGTATGATTTTAGAGAAATTTTCATCAATATGTTATTACGGTGAAATAAGAGGAAAAAGTTTTAAAAACATACTGGTGTGAAAAAAGGGCATGGTAAACCAGGTACTCCGGAATAAATTATAAATATTACCAGGAAAAGTTTTCAATAATTTTTTGCATTGTGTTCATTTAACACTTCCGGTACCGCATGTTTTTGTCTTTTTGATAGTATGTTCCGCCTTAGGGCGTTATTCTTTCAAGCTACATTATTTCAGAACAAGCAGAGCTGCCAACCAAATCCGGCAAATTGTTAGTACCGCCCCTTTTTCTACACCACTTAATTTTTAGGGTAATTCTCTTCAAATATATTTACGATGAATGAAGAAAACAAATACTCTAAAGATTTAGTGGTGTAGAAAAAGGAGCGTTTTTCTATGGGCGTTAACAATTTGCCGGATTTGGTTGGCAGGTCTCAACAAGGCTTTTTGTATCCATATTTATACTACATATGAATATACATAATAGTTATACTCTTTCATAGCTGCCAATATTTTAACTTATTCGGTAGTATTTTTAGCTCCGCCTTTATTTAGTACCACTTATTTTTAAAAGTAACTTTGTCTTATTTTATCAAAGTTATATATTGGAGATAATTTTTTTATAACTAAAGTGGTGCGAAATAAAGGCGGGGCTAAAAGTACTCCGGAATAAATTAAAATATTGGCAGCTGTGCTCTTTCTTATGAAAGTATTTGTATCCATTAGTATTTTGATTATACAGATATGAAAATAATGAATATTCTTAAGAAATATAGCAATATACAAATTGCAAAAGAAATGCCCACTGGAGGAGTTGCAGATTTTCAAATGACGTGAATCTACGTCAATGGTCGCGAAAGTTTTAATTCATAGATGCCAACATTTTAATTTAATCCGAAGTACTTTTAGCCCCACTTTTATTTCATACCACTTATTTTTTAAGAGTAAATATTTCGTATTTTATCGAAGTTATATATTGTAGAAAATTTTTCGAAAAATAAAGTGGTGCGAAATAGAGGCGGGGCTAAAAATACTCCGGAATAAATTAAAATGCTTGCATCTATGTTAATTGAACGTTTATCACGAAACCTGCAGATATTTTAATTTATTTTATGTTACCTTTTTTCTTTAAAACGTTTTCAAAAACAAAAAACAGACAAATATTTGATTACCTTGTTACATTCCTTCCTTCTAATTTACTAGAAAGGAATTAATAATAAATAGAAATGAAACATTATTATGAGCTTTTTTTCTCATTTAAAAGCTTTTGTTTGAATTTGTTTATCTGTTTGATTTGTTTACTATATTTTTTTCTGCTTTGTTCGATATTCGACAAGATATTAACAGAGATTTCACATCTAATATATTATTAATGTATTTTATTTTCAATTTAACTGTTTTTTATAAACTCTTTGGTAGCAATTACCTCGTTTATTTCTTTGCTCTTCTCTCTAATTTTCTACGTATTACAATGTATGTATTGAATCAGCATAGTTTTTTTAATACTTAACAATTGTAACGAGAAACAATAAATTTTTTTAAAAAATTTTGTTTATTAAATATTGTTGAATACTGATTTTATAATTAAGGTGTTTATTAAAAAGTGGCATTAAAAATAAAATTTTACGTGTATATTTCTTTTATGAAAAGTGTTTATCTTCTTCAAATATCTCTCTACCTTTTTTCGTGAACGTATTAGCCTTTTATCAATTATAGAATCTTGAATAGAGACTGTAAAAAATTAATACACGGAGATGTACCAGCTATATACATAAGTATTTGTTTATTGATATGCGATAAATGTATATATATAATAAAAAAAAAATGTGTTATTTTGTACTGTTTATATATGTTTATTATATTCATAAATGTTTATTGTATTTTTAAAGATTTTATTAAAAAAAGATAACAATGAATATAAATACATTTTTCCATGCATATTTTATACTTGAATAGAAATTTTAATATTTTTACATCTTTTTATTACATTTGCAAATTATTATATCAAAAATAAAAAAGGGCCAATTTGTAATGTTTCAAGAGATACCGTATAATGGTGACAAATTCTTCTTAATAAGGTACATTTTCAATATGAAAGGGATAGTTTGAAAAATTGTGTGTGCTATTAATGTTCACAGCCAAATTTTTTAATGTTAAATTTTAGTTTACCATTCCTGAATATAAAAACATAATCTAAGATATCTATATATATATTACTATAGCAGGCATTGAACGTTCATTTTGCGTTTTTTTTTTTTTTGTTAATTATAACAATATAATTACAAATGCATATTTTTATTTTCCATGGAAAATTTTTATTTTCATTCTGAAAAATCTCTTATTTAATACAATTTTATTATATACCTGAACTTGAAATTATTTTTTTTCCTTTTATCTATCTTTATTTCCAAATATATTTATTATTTCAAAGGCACAAAGTGAAAAAATTATATTATTATGGTCTGCATTTATTTTCTTTTTCCTAAATCCGATATTTACTTTAAATAATATGAAATTTGAAGCATATCTTTAACTAGAAGATATTTCAAAATACTATTAAGGAACCTTACTTAAGCTTACGTGCCAAAGTCTTATCGAGGGAGCTCCCCCCCCCCCCCCCTCATAATCAGTAGCTGGCTTGTGTGGCCTTGCTTCTTTTCTCCAACCAAAAAAAATTCGTTGCGGGAAATATATATGTATATATATTAAATTAAATTGTTTCTTAAAAAAGTTTCTTACATAATATTTTTGCTTTATTATTATTTATGTAAACAGGTAAACTACCTAAATATAAAATTATCTTTTTAAATAATATCGGACAATAACATAATTCCCTGTGCATAATATGGAAGTCAGATAAATCAGTTTTACACCACAATGTTCAATTAACCCGTTAGTAGTCGCTAGTTGATCGATTTGCCGCCCATCCCTTCAACGTTGACAATTTTTTTATTCAATAGCGACCAAAAATTTTTAGAAGTGGCATTTTATATACATAAAAGGCGGATAGAATGGAAGAAATGTCCATTATATATATCATATATCACTTCTTAAAATTATTGGTGACAGTTGAATAAAAAGTGCGCAATCGGTACAAGGTGGCGCTGTCTATGGCGACTACTAACGGGTTAAATAGAAAAAGCCTTATTTTAAACGATGACTACTAGGACTGGCAGGCTTTTTATTCAATTATCGCCAATACAGTAAAGTCTCGTACAACGCGGGTGCATGTTTGCCACATGAATATTACAAGTTTTTTAGTTCGATAGAACCTGGCATTTTGCGTCGTTACCAATTTATAGTGTTCCACTTCGAAAACACCTATGCAATTTGCGAAAGTCGATATTACAGTCACAATTTGAACTAATTTGTGGTGGGAATATGATTTTACTAACAGCACGCTATTTCGACGCGTATTTTGGAATAGCAAAGTTGTAGTTGCCGTTTTTAAAATATCATTGTAAATTCGTTTTTTGATTTTAATCTTGCTTACGATTTTCGAGATTTTAATTTCCAGTGAAAGTGATTAAATGTAGTAGTTTTACTCTACATTTAGAAGTTTGTGGTATTCATACCGAAACAAATTTTCATAAATAATTTAACGATACAATTCTTTACTCATATTCCATTATTTGAATAAAAAACACAAATTTTTAAATATTCTTTTTTTTTTTTTTTTTTTTTTTTTTTTTCATTTTTGGCTCATGTTTCCAAATGTTATAACATGTCTTTTTATAACTAACATGTCTTTTTATTAGTACGACAGGACTATTTCTTTCAATCTGGCATTTTGCGTCGTTACCAATTTATAATGTTCCAATTCAAAAATGCCTTCCAATATCCAGTTCTACCATTTAATTTCTTTCTGTATCTTAAAATGTTTTGTGAAATCCGTAAAAACCTCTATTTGTATTTTTTTTTTCTCTTCCCATCGGCGAGGATCGAACGCACAACCTTCGGGTGCGTAGCTCTGTACTCTGACCACACAGCCAACGGTACTTGGTTAATTTTTCTGAATATTTAGATTAGTGTTTTCAAGTATTTTTAGTACGACAAGACTATTTCTTTCAATCTGCTATTTTGCGTAGTTGCCAATTTATAGTGTTCCACTTCAAAAATGCCTGCTAATATCCAGTTTTATTATTTAATTCTCTAATATTCTTACTCTCTCTCAAATTTCCCTCTTACTCTAATGCTCTAATATTCTCTCTCTAATTTTACTATTTAATTCTCTAATTTAAACCAACTCTATCTTAAAACATTTTGTGAAATCCGTGAAAACATTTATCTATCTATCTATATATATATATATATATATATATATATATGTATTTTTTTTTTCCAACACCATCAGTGAGGATCGAACTCACAGTCTTCGGATTCGTAGTTTTGTTCTCTGACCACATACAGAGCCTGATTTAAGCCGGGGCACTCTCTCACCGGAATACTTTTACAATTATTTTTTACTGTATATCATAGGAATTCCACGTTTTAACTAGGAAATTTTTTTATAAAAAATGAACGATGTAAAACAATCGAATTTACTCATGGTTATTAGACACCAGAATTCTTTTAAAATAATTTTTAATGAGAATTTTTTGTTTATTATAACAGGAAAGTATTGCTTAAAAAATAATGGTGTAAGTGTAAATAATGTGTGCCCCGGTCTAAATCAGTCCCTGACCACATAGCCAACGGGTCTTGGCTGAATGTCAATGAATTATATTAATTAATCTGTGATAAATTTTGAGTATAATTTAAGTATCGAATAATCAGTTTATTTTTATTTATTTTTCATTTTTTTTTTTTTTTTTTTTTTTGTTCTGTAGAAATTGACGCTGTTAATTACTAACAATAAACGCGAAATTTTTTTTAGATTATTTTAAAAATTAAAATATTTAGTAAATCAGTATTAAGCAATTAGGGGAAGATACTATACAATCAATGCATTCACATTCCAATAATTTATTTGGAATTAAAAATCAATATACTATTTGAATATGTGTTTAGGAATTTTACTAAACGCCCTCTTTTTTTTTTTTTTTTTTTTTTTTTTTTTTTAAGGTTGTTAAAACACAAATATCATTAGTCCTGTCGTACTGAAGTAAATTCTGTCATAGACAGAATTTCATCCATAGTCTTGTTATTATTATTTTTTTTTTTTTTTTTTTTTTTTTTGTGTGTGTGTGTGTGTGTGTGTGTGTGTAAGCATTCAAATGAAAATAATAATAATATGTCATCATCAGTAAGAAAAACCCTACCATTTGTTTACAGTTTCTATTTTTTGGAAAATATTTAAGGAAAAAACTGAACAGAATATAATACTTCTAAAACTTCAAGTTGAAAAGGTGAAAAGTTATTTATGGCTTCTACTGTAATTACCCTAAATTCTAGATCTAAGCGTCTGGTTTTTATTTCTATGTTTCTGCAATTTACAGTACACTCAAAAAACCATTTGTGATAACTATCTTTTACCTCGCCATTCACTTGAAATTTACGAATATAGTTTTTTTTTTTTTTTTTTTTTTTTTTTTTTTTTCACCTTTCTGTCGAGTAGATAGCTGTGAATTAATTTAATTATGGGAATGAAGTTCAATCCATTTATTTCACTATAAATATAGTCCTTATATAAAATGTCTGATGTAAGAAATGTGTTATCCAGTTTGCGGATTATGCATAGTTGAGATCAATCATGAGGAAAATTTTAATCAACAGAAAAACTTATATCTTCTAAGTATTAGAGGCGAAGAACATAATTACATTTATTAAATTTGTTAATATATATTTATAAGCATAAATCAGCATAATTTAAAAAAAAAAAAAAAAAAAAAGTGCTTATTCAAAGTGTGACAAAAAGAAAAAAAAAGAGTCGTTGCGGGGAAAAAATATTAAATTAAATTATGTTTCTTATATAAATTTCCAACATAATATTTTTGCTTTATTATTTTTTTATGTAAACAGGTAAATTACTCAAATATAAAATTGTCTTTTTAAATAATATCGGACAATAATATAATTCCCTATGTATAATATGGAAGTCAGATAAATCAGTTTCACACCAGAAAGTTTAATCAAATAGAAAAAAAAAAAACGTTATTTTAAATGATAGCACACACATATTCTTCGACCACATTTCATGAAACCATGGAAGCATCTGCGCAAGTGCTAACTCAACGAGTCCATTGCTAAAATAGGGGTGGCAGTCATCTGACTCAGAGAAAATGAGCAATAACAGAGCGCGGACTTACTGGATGTCTTCAAAATTTCAAACTGTCGGTCAAGCTGGCATCCCTCCAACATTTTGGATGCGTCCTCACTGCTCAGGGCCTGATTAAGACAGGGGCACACATTATTTATACTTACACCATTATTTTTTAACAAATACTTTCCTCTTACAATAAATAGAAAATTCTGATTAAAAATTATTTTAAAAGAATTCTGGTGTCTAAAAACGATGAGAAAATTCGATAGTTTTACACCGGTCATTTTTTATAAACATAATTTCCTACTCAATGCGTGGAATATCTATAATATGAAGTAAAAAATAATTGGAAAAATATTCCGGTGAGAGAGTGCCCCGGCCTTAATCAGGCTCTGTCACTGCTAATTTTATGATATGTGGCTACACTGTAAAAGTTATTGTAATTCAATTAAAATGTTAGCATATATTTTTTCTGTGATTCATTTACAGTATCAATTAATAGATAAATTCATTTTAAATTACTTATGCTAATGTTAGCACATAGGATCATAACACTAAGACCAACAAGATGGGATTTTTATGCGAAATTCAGGAAAGTTATTATACGTAAACCTATACACATATATATATACAGCATTGTAATTTTATCCACTTGTAAATATTTAGGAAAATAGGAAAATACAGGTACAGTTTTTAAGTATTTTCTTTTGTAAGTTTAATAATGGGACGTACTAGATTTATCTATTTACTTTTTCCAGTGGAAAGTTACACGACAACAGATATCAAAAGAAAGTAAAAATACAGAATATAAACATGACACCAGTTAATCTATCAACTTATGTCTGGCAAACCAATAACGCTCCCATAAGGAAACGGGAGGCAGAGCAGAACAAGAAATAAGATGAATCATGTCAATTTCCTCCTGGTCATCACACAGGAGACAAAAAGGGTCGGGAGCCAAGTTAATTCTATGGAGGTGTTTTCGGAGACAATCGTGGACAGAAAGAAGCCGTAGCATTGCGACAGATTTATCCCTGGGTCACTCAGGAATGTCATGAATATGGCTCACCTTTATACTTTATCCACTGCAGCTTGTGGTCGTTTATTGCGGTAACGTCCTGCAAGAAGGAGCACCTGAGGGTATTTTTGACAATTGTCTTGATAGTATGGTAGGCCAAATTCTGGTTGGTAATCTGTAAAACAGAAGCCCCCTTCTCCGTCAGGAAGTCAGCGGTCTCGTTCCCCTCTATTCTGCAGTGGGCCGGGATCCACTGCAAGACAACTGTTTTGTTCTGGTCCGACATCCTTTCCGTTAACACAGTCACCAATGTCTGCATCGAGAAGGGCTTGGAGAATCAATAGCTTGGAGAGCTGCTCTCGAATCTGAGAGAATCACCACTCTTGAGAATCGCCTCAATCGGCTCTGTAGCTGTAGAAGAGCCAAATGTATAGCCGAGATTCCACCGTCAAAAGCTGACACAATATTACCAACGGGAGAGTAGAATGAGAACAGCTCGCAATGAACACCTGCACCAACCTTAAGAGGGGACAATACCTAATCTCGCCGGCAGCCTTCGCCCATGTTATTCTATGGGAAAATTTGTTGCTACAATTACACATTACCTAATGAATATTTTTAAATTCTGTTTTCGCAGTCAGAAAATTCATAACCGTTAAATGAGTACTCATTTTTGAAAAATTCATTTTTTTTTTTTTTTTTTTTTACATTTTAATTTTGAGTTCAAAAATGCGATTTTTCGCAAAATGCATTTTTCTCATTTTCTAATCGCAAAATGAAATACTAAAATTTTAAAAAATCAATTTTTGGAAAACAAGAACTAATTGAACGCTTATGAATTTTCTAAATGTGAAAACAGAATTGAAAAATATACATTAGGTAATGAGTAATTATGTAATCAAATTTTCCCATAGAATAACATGGGCGAAGGCTGCCGGCGAGATTAGGTATTGTCCGCTCTTAACATTGTCGCTTATTCTAGAGTTCCGTATAGACCCTCAGCCACTGTGAAACGGGGTAGGGAGTATTTAAAGTTTCGTATGTCACTAGTTTTAAAATTTTACTGTTATAAAATTTTACTGCTGGGGTGCAACGTAGATCTACCTCCCCGTGGTGCAACCTGGGCAACGACTAGTACGGCAAAATGATCTACAATCAAGGCATTCAGTCTGTAATAAATGTAAATGTACTAATAAAATAAATATTTATTATCAACTTATTTACGTGTCTATTAAATTTATCAAATAAAACTTACTGTTATGTACAATTTCTAGTATTTTTGTAGCATGTAAAATTAAATTTTTATACCAGTGACTGGAGTTACACATTTGCAAATGATGTTCATAGATGTCAGTTGTTCCAAAAGTGTTAACATTGCTTCTATGAATTTTTAAAGAATATATTTACCAGATCCACAATTTTCAAATAAGAATATTCAGATTGGTGAATCTTAAAAGAATATTACAAATAATTACTATTTTAAAACAATGGACCTTTAAAAATCAAAATTGTTGCGATCCTGCTGGACTGGTTGCGTGTAAGTTATTGAGGATACATGCTTTTGGTTACAATTTCAAAAATTTTATACTTTATCCACTGCAGTAAAAATTAAGAGTGGCCAACATTTATAATTTATTCCGGAGTATTATTTGTCCCGCCTTCTTTTCCATACCACTATATTTTTAGAGTAACTTTCTTTTTATTCAATCGTAATTTCATATTTATCAAAATTACTCTAAAAATATAAGGTGTTAAAAAATGACATTGTTAACAATGCTCCGTAATAAGTTATAAAAGTTCGCAGCTCTGAAAATTAAACTATCATATTTAAATGCAAACCTGCAAGTAAAATTCAATAGAAAAAAATATATTATAACATACTTGCCAACCATCTCATTAATAACCGTACAATTGTTAACGCCCCTTTAAAAAACGCCCCTTTTTAGAAAAAATTACTTTAAAAAATGACTGGTGTGAAAAAAAAGGAAGGTACTAAATATTGTATTTTCTAAGAATTAGAGAGAGAGAACTAGAAATTATGGATGGTATTATTTAAATGTTAACAATTGAAATTTATTTTCCATAATTTCCCTAATTGAAATGTATAAAAATTTATAAATTTTATATCCATTTAAAATATACACACACACACACACACACACACATATATATATATATATATATATATATATATATATATATATATATATATATATATATATATATATATATATATATATATATATTATTTATTTTATTTTATTTTTATTTATTTATTTATTATTTCCGTGTGTGTGTGTGTGAAATTTATTTTTAATTTTTTCATTAGTTTTTACTCTAAAATTAAATATAAGAACCGATAAAAATCAATTTTTAAAACTTTATCTTTCTTTACTTTACAAATTTCTATGGATATTTTAATCTTTTCTTGAAAAATCTTTAAAAAATTCTAAGTAGTTTTTCTGTTGAAATTTTTATAATTTTATTTTTTCGATGATTAAATGACAACTTTTTATTTCAAAAAATAATTAAATAACCCTGTTATTTTAATAATTCAATGCTAATAATTTAATGCATTTTAAAGGTTTAGTAGATTAACTTTTTTTTTTTTTTTTCCTTGTAATATTATGAGTGCATTGCCTTGTAAAAACTTCGAATTCTCAAATTTGTAAAACTAGTGCTTAAAGAGTAGATTTTTCAGGTTTTCCTTTTTACGCACACTTTAAGCTCTTTTTTTTTAGTTATTTAAGAACTGAATTTCTTATTTAAAAATGAAATAAAACATCATAAGTAACAAAATTAAGAAAAAAAATTCTTTTCATATATGCTTTTTTCTACTTTATTCCTTGTAGTTTTTTTCTTCCAATGATTTTTGGTATTTAATTAATGGGAAGAAAGTGATATAATATCATTATTTGACTTTACAAGTTTTTATTTCCTTTTGACCAAGAAAAATTTCCTTTTAATTATGTAACATGGAGACTTTTTTAATGTCTTTTTATTAATATTTTCCGTAGATTGAGAAATCTGCTTTTTTTTTTTTTTTTTTTTTTTTTTTTTTTTAAATCCCAGTGATATCCAATATCCACGCCGAAAAAAACTTCTCATTTAAGTATATTTATATTAACACATTGAACGTTGATGTTTACAAAATTTCAAGGTAAAGCTCTACCATTTTAAATTGCAATAACTTCTGTCCTAATGCTTATATTATACACGGATAAACAACAATTAAAGGGTATTGTAAATCTTACATAAAATAAATATAAATGATTTTTTTTTTTTTTTTTTTTTTTTTTCAGAAAATAGAAGAAGAGAGTTACAAATGCAAATTTTTCTCATTTTCAAACTTCCCGGTATGCAAATTTTGAGTTTGGCATCAAAAACGACGTATTACAGGCAGAGAATGAAATTTGGTTTTCAACGTAATGAAAGACACTGCGGAAAAGATTGATCAACAATCAATCAGTGCGTTGTTTCGGTGAGTGCTGTGTCTCAACGAAGTCATTTAACCGATTCAGAAGCTTGCAGAGTTGTTGGTCAGGTAGAGGGGAGGGGGATAAACACAAGCCGAAGTAGCAGAAACCACTATAGTTTCACAAAGTGCAATTTCCAGGACTTGGAACCGTTTTTCGGTGACTGGAAAAGCAGGGCAATATCGTAGACGTGCAACAAGGCTCAATGAAGATCGATATTTAGCGATAACGGCTCGGAGAAGTCGAAATATGAATGCCACACTTTTTCAACAGCACCTCACATTCACTCGGCTGCTGGCATCACAATTTCGTCTCAAACTGTCCGAAATCAACCCCACGTTGTAGCAATAGGTCTGAGGACCAATATATCGGCGATCGGTCATAGCACCATCTGGTACGATGTGGAAATCGGTGCGACTATCAGTAGAGATGATAATACAGACAACCCCCTACCGCGAAATCCAATACTTTCAGACAATAACGTAGGACTTTTTCTTCAGTGCTCGTTCCTTCGAGATTAAAATATGCCTATTATCATGATAAATAGAAACACGGGATTCTCCGAGAAAAGAATAGTGCGCCATTCACTTCTCCTCCAATTAACATGCACTGTTGCCCACTGCCTGCGGGAGTGACGAGGGCCTTCCTGTTAACGTAACACATGCCATTGATCAGCGAGCATACAGACCTACAGCGTGGAGCTTGTTTCAGACACTTTAAGTCGAAACTGAGACACCAGTAACCGAGTGAAGGTGTTTTTGAAGAAGAGTGGCATACATATTTCGATGTCTCTAAGCCGTTAACATTAAATATCGATCTTCATTCGGCATTGTTCACGCCCACACCATTACCCTGGTCTTCGGCTGCTTTTCCATTCTCCGATAAACGATTCCAGATACTGGAAATCATACTTTATGAAACTACAGTGGCTTCTGCTACTTTGGCTTTTGTTTACCCCACCCCCTTCAATCGACTAAACAACTCTCCAAGCTTCTGAATCGGTTAAATGACTTCGTTGAGACATCGTACTTCGAAGCAACGCACTTACTGAATATCGATAAATGTTTTCCTCTTTGCCTTTCATTAAGTGAGAAGACGATAGGAAGAAGACACACTCCCATCGAGTAAAAACTTTGTAAAAATACGTGTCCGTGATGCCATTAGTTAAATGTACGTATAAATGATAACAGGAGACTTAGCGTTGGAATATTAAAACCCGATTAAACTACTAAGTCAGAAACGCCAAAGAAAAATATTTGAGATGCATACAGCTGTTTCGGTAGCCTTAAGCGTACCGTCTTCAGTGCAAAAAGACCTCTGAATCTGGAGAAGTGCTCGTATATACATGAGAGGGTCTGAATTTAGTTCAACCAATAGGATTACGGAAAAGGTGGGGGATGTAGCTAATAGGAATTTAGGAATGATTCCTTATTCCTGTTATTAGGAATGAATTAGGAATGATTCCTAATTCATTCCTAAATTCTTGTTGGCCACACTCCCCACCTTTTCCGTCACCCTGCGACAAAAAGATAGGTACGAAGAGTTTTTTCTTTGATTTTTCATAAAATAACATTATCTAAATTGCGCTTATCATTTATTATTATCATAAAATAACACTATTCCCGGACTCATTTTTGTTTTAAGACTAATTTAGAAAAATTTTAAGAATAAAATCTTTCTAATTTAAGACTACACATCGAGACAAGAAGATAGGAACAAAAGTTTTTTTTTTTTTTTTTTTTTTTTTTTTGAATATGATTATTTTGAATATGATTCAAATATTTAATATGTTTTTGATATGATAATATTTTGTTATGATGATAAAGGATCAGCACAATTTAAATAATGTTATTTTATGAAAAATTAAAAAAAAAAAAAAACCTTTGTTCCTATCTTTTTGTCGCGGAATGTAGTCTTAAATTAGAAAAAATTTAGTCTTTAAAACTTTTCTAAATTAGTCTTAAAACAAAAATTAGTCCGGGAATAGTGTTATTTTATGATAATAATAAATGATAAGCACAATTTAGATAATGTTACTTTATGAAAAATCAAAGAAAAAACCCTTTGTACCTATCTCTTTGTCGCGGATACACATATATATATATATATACATATATATATATACTTAAAAAGAAGTTTTTTTTCTTTTTTTTCTGGCGCTTGCTGTTTAATAGATTTAGAGATTTGAACACGAGCGTTTTAGAGCATTTAGGTGACATTTATAATTTGTTCCTGGAGTACTGTTACTCCAGGAACTTTGTGTTAGGCCCTTTTTTTTCACACCAGTATATTTTAAAAGCATTTTTCTTCTTATTTCATCGTACTTACATAATGACGAAAATTTCTCCAAAATCTTACTGGTGTGGGAAAAGGGCGAGGCTAACAGTACTCCGGAATAAATTATAAATATTACCAGGTATGATTTAGGCCGGCAGGAACATTTACATTTAGAGCGCTTTTTAGAACGTTAGGGTCGGCAAAGGGTTAAACATATTTTTATTATATGTTGCGTCACTGACTGCAGAAAAAGAATACGTCTGTCATTAAAAATTTTGATAAAATTAAAATACTGCCAAAGACTGGAAATCTAGCAGAGTTGCCAACATTTTAATTTATTCCGGAGCATTTTTAGCCCCGCCCCTATTTCCTACAACTTTTATTTTAAAAGTAATTTTTCTAATTTTATTGTAGTTGCATATTGAAGAAAAATATTTTTTATAAATAAGGTGGTGCGTAATAAAGTCGGGGCTAAAAACGCTCAGGAATAAATTAAAATTTTGGCAACTATGATCTATTTATTACTTACATTTATGAACTCACGAGTCTAAGAAACATTAAAATACTCTATTCAGAAGTTTTACCTCAAAAGAATTCAGTTCTATTTACTTTTCTTTTATAATCTCTGCTCTAATGCCCTCTTCAACAAAGTATACAAGGACTTTTAAAATCTATCTTATAAGAATACAAAAGTTCCAATAAGATAATATACAAATAATGTTTAGAAGTACCGTATTTGTTTCATTGTAAAAATGATGATTTAAGATTGTATAATGAGTACAAGCAGGGAATTTTAAAAACAAGAATATGAACTTAAACAAAAATTTATCAAGTATTTTATCACATTTTGCCCGTTTGCTTAAAAATTTTTGTCCAGCTTAATTTTTTTTTTTTTTTTTTTCATAATATTTGTTAAATGTAATTTTGTTCTGACTTACGTTTATGAAAGAAAATATAGTAACTTCGTATAATCCGCAGGTCAGATAAATTAGTTTTTTATCAGGAATTTTAATTAACGCTTTCGCGACTGCATGTTTTTGTCTTTTGGGCAGTAAGGTCCACCTGTGGGTGTTATTCTCCCAAGTTATAATATTTCAAAACAAAATTTTCTATATTCACATTTATATTATAAATGGGTATACATTATAATTATATTCTTTCTAATCAAAGTATTTGTATTCATTGTATATTTGATTGTACAAATGTGAATATTGGGTATATTCTGGAGAAACAAATAAAAAACAAATTGCGAAAGAAACGCCCACTGGAGGAGTTACAAATTTTCAAATGACGTGAATCTACGTCAGCGGTCGCGAAAGTGCTAACAGGCAAAATTAAATTTATACAACATCTTTCTTCATAGAGATCTACCTTTTTCAATTATCTCCATATAATTTTTCGTTAATGTCTTAATTTTGTTATAATTTGTAAAAATTAGAATGGAGATTGATAAAGAAGCATATACATACTTGCCAACATCCTAAGTAATATTCCGTAGTATTGTTAGCCCCGCCCTGTTTTTCACACCAATAATCTTTTAGAGTAACATTTTCCAAATGCAATTACGATTAAATAATTAGAAAAGCACTCTAGAAAGATACTGTGTGAAAAAGAAGGCGGAGCTAACAATACTACGGAATATTAATTAGTATGTTGGCAAGTATGCATTTACGAAGATATTCTAGTTAAATAGACAAATAGCTGCTCATTCCTAAATGCGATGACTATGATATCAAAGCTGCACAATTTTTAATAAATTTGTTTATTAAATATAAGTTAATATTTAAGAAACAAATTTATATATTTCAGTAACGTTGAAAATAAATACATCCGTCCGTATAATGTTATTCAGTTTGTTTGCTCTAACGGGCTATCTTTTAAACTATTGATGTTAAAACAATATTTTTATATCTTTATACTTAGACAGATTTTTAATATTATTTTTGTCTATCATTTTTCCGTCGAAATATATGTAAAAAAAAAAAAAAAAAAAAAAAAAAGAAAGAAAGAAAGAAAAGAAAGAAAGAAAGAAAAAACCATACAAACAGTTTATTACTTTATTATGTTTCATTAAATTCGCTCCTTCCTAAATTTTGTAAAGCAAATAAATGGAAGTAAAACAATTTTATGGGCCATTTTTTCTTATTTGAAAGTTTTACTTGAATTTGTTTGCCTATTTGATTTGTTTATTTTCAATTTTTCCGTTTAGATAGAAAATTCGACACGATATGAAGACGAGATCTCATATTTAATAGATTATTAGAGAATTTTTTTTATTTCAAATTTTGTTTTATAAACGTTTTGAAAATAATTAGCTTGTTCATTTCTTTCCACCCACCGCTCTTGTCTGCAAGTCTCTATCTATTAAAATGCTTGTACTGGAACGACATAATTATTTGTTTAACACATTACAATTGTAGCAAAGAACAATAAAAACCTCTGAAAGGTTTTGTTAACAACTGATTTTATTGTTGAAGTTTTTATTTGAAAAGGTAGTATTAAAATTAAAAATTATATGTGTAAGTTCCTTTCTGAAATGTCTGTATCTTTTTCAATTACCTCTCAATATTTTTTCACCAACTTGTTAACATTTTCGTTATTGTAAAAATTTGAAAAAGGGTTGTTAAAGATTAATACTTTAAGATGTACCATTTAGATAATGAATATTTATATAAGAAAAATGTTTATTGATATGCGATGAATGTAGTATAAACATTTATTAGATCTACTACTTTACCACATAGGAATTTTATCCAGTAAGCAGTCATTTTAACGCATACTTGCAAACATCCTAATTAATATGGCGTAGTATTGTTAGCCCCGCCCTTTTTTCACACCAGTAAATTTTTAGAGTAATATTCTCCAAATGCAATTACGATTAAATAAGAAGAAAAATATTCTAAAAAGATACTGGTGTAAAAAAGAAGGCGGGGCTAATAATACTACGGAATATTAATTAGTATGTTGGCAAGTACGCTTTAAAGGCATAACAATAAAAAATACTAACACCTTAAAAAGTTCTGCCAACTAAATAAAATTATTAGATGACTCTTCATTCCATCAAATTATGCTAGTGCATAAAATGACTAATGATATATCCATACAGAGCCTCCTTAAGTAGATGCCTAGCGAGTCGCTCGAAAACTTGGCAACAGTACAAGAAGAACATAGCCAGTAGATGGCGCTTGATACCGTACGTAAAGTTCTGTTTATTTCCCGCGTTTCAATTGAGTTCTTTATGGTTTATGTTTTATTAATTTAACAAATGTGAGAGGTTTTTTTTTATAATATGGTGTATTGCGTCGTTCCATTTTGTAAATCGGACAATTCGCCATGAAAATATAAGTTTTCACGAAATACAAAGCAATGCGATTCAGCGTAAAAAATTGCTTGCAAGTATTTCAAGACAAGGTATGTAAACTGCATAAGTAATTAATGCAAAATTACCAACTCTCCGGATTTTTGAATATCAATAATATTTTTCACAAAAAACATTATTTTTATTTATTATCGTAAATTCTGTGATTAAGACGAAGATAAATTTAAAAGAAATTATGATATAAAAATTCGAAGGGTTGACACCTCTGTTAGTAAGTTAGATTTAACAAATAAAATAGTTATGCTTATTACAAAATGAAATGAAATTTTTATTTATTGATGTAGGAATACAGAAAATTAACTTGTTCTTAGTTACTTTCAAGTAACTCTATATTGGAGTATTTTACACTTTTATTCATAAATTACATTAGTAACTTATGAATAAAATTATAAAATACTCCAATATAGGAACAAGATTGATTTATATTTTTTTAATACCACTGTTTTTTAATGACTTGTGTAAATGCATATAAAAATTTTATTATTTCAGTTAAATCGAAACAAAAGTGTTGGGAATCTTGAAAAGAAAAAATAGAAAATTTTTATTTCTACTTTTGTTCTTTTTAAAAATATTAAGTTTTAAGATTCAAAACATTACTTTTATTAACCTTTTACCACACAAATGGAATATGGAATTAAAAATTCATGTAAAAATTAAATATCATGAGTACTGATTTGAAAAATTATCAGATATAACAGAAAGATGACTTGATTTTTTGAAATAGAAATTACAATTCAATCATAAAAGGGAAAATGTACAGAAAACTTTAAAATGACCTATTTTACCATTTTCCCTTCTACCCCACAGTTTAAAAATTCACATAATTTAGAAAACTAAGCAAATGCTTCTAAAAATGGGCTGGCATGTTTAAAATAACTTACATTATTAAAATATAATAATATTTTAGTATAAAAACATTAAATAATAATATTAGATTAATAATTTTAAATTATATATATATATATATATGTATAAATGTTTTTTGTATTCAGGGAACCTCAAAACGTGACTTTATTCAAAAACCTGAGTTGAAAATAGAACTTCAAAAAATACTTTGTTTACATTATAGGTCGAAAAATTAATTTTCCTTCTTCAACAGTATTCGTCGACATAAAAAAAAGTTTAGCAAAGCACTTCCGTCAATTACATTCTACAGAAAAAAACGTTTAGCTTAATTTTGAATAGCCCTATATGTTTTCAATAAACTATGTGCACATCAGATTGTGCATTTAAATTTAGTCTTATATGAAAAACACCTAACACAAAATGATATACACTTTCAGCATTTTCCAAGTATATCCGAGATAGACAAGCCGACGCGCACAGACCAACCGCTAAAAACATTATTTTTCGTTTCAGGAGACCTCAAAACATGTGAATAAAACACAACTTTATTTCGAAAATGTCTATCAGTTTCGAAAGCATACCCTCTCGGAACTGGTAGAGCTAATAAAATCTTGAATTGAAAAAAAAAAAAAAAAAAAAAAAAAAAAAAAAAAAAATTGGTGCTAGAGAAAACTTATACTCAAGAAATCCTTAATTTTAAAAATTTAAATCTTAATGGTTATTTATTTATTTTTTCTGACGGACTAGACAACAAATTGTTTTCTTCTCCAATTTTTATTACTGAATGTTAACTTATCTCGTTAATGTGCTGGTCTATTTTTCTTATAAATTATATAAAATTTTCGATTTAAGAAAAATAATTCACACCTAATAAGGTAAAAATGCAACGTAAAGGACATGACAAAAAAAAAAAAAAAAAAAAAAAAAACATGATTTTAATAATTTGTCATTATAAATTATTCATTCTAAACTGAAACTCATTTAAAGTTCAGATATTTTAATTTATATAAACGAAACTTTCATCTGATATCTAAATAAAAAAAAAAATTGTGAAATTTTTATTGAATAAATATATAAAAAATAATTTAATCGCGTGATAGACATGCCATGTTTTTGCTTATTTAATTTTAAATTTCTTTTTTTAATTAATAATATATATATATATATTTAAACGTGTTATTTATTTGATACGTTGTAAATCAATTAGTTGAAAAGCTAAAATAGGTCTTGTCCACTTTCGAAGAAAATTAAACCCTATACTTTTTTAAATATATATCGTGAATAATATTTTTAAATACAGTCGGCTGCAAAATTATTCGAGCACTAGCCAATAATTCCTATATTTAAAAAGTACACTTAAGACTGTTTTGCTAAGTAAATCCTTGTCGAATCATGTTCTTAGACTGATTAAGTACATGACTCGACAAGGATTTATTTAACAAAGCTGTATTAAGTGTACTTTTTTTTTGGCAAGGATTATCGCTAGTGCTCGAATAATTTTGCAGCCGACTGTATATCGTGAATATTTTATTGAAAATATTTACGATAAAGCCCTTTCACATCATTTTTTCAAATTAAAAGAAAAAAAAAATACAATTTTGGACTTTAAATTGAAATTAATAGCTAAATTTTTAGATGAAGAATATAACTTATCTATGAAACAGAAGAAATATGTTGCTCTGCGTAGGTGCTGCCACCTAGCGTTAGTTTTGTTTTTTAAATGTTGCCTAATTTAACATTGGGATTCGCTGCACGTGGAAGGCATCTACTTAAGGAGGCTCTGATCCATATCTTAACACTTTCGCGACCGCTGACGTAGATTCACGTCATTTGAAAATCTGTAACTCCATCAGTGGGCGTTTCTTTCTTAATTTGTGTGTTACTTATTTCGAAAGTATTCATATTTTCCCATTATTCATATTTTTGCAATAAAATGTACTATGGATACAAATATATTGATTAGAAAGAATACAATTATAATGTATATCCAGAGCCTAATTAAGGGGGAAGCACACATTATCTCCGCTCTCACCGGAATATTTTTACAATTATTTTTTACTTCATGTCATAGAAATTCCACGCTTTGACAAGGAAATATTTTTTATAAAAAATGAACGGTGTAAAACAATCCAATTCTGGTGTCTAATAAGGGTGAGTACCCTTATTAGACACCAGAATTCTTTTAAAACAATTTTTAATAAGAAATTTCTGTTTATTATAGGAGGAAAGTATTTGTTAAAAAATAACTGTGTAAGTATAAATAATGTGTGCTTTCCCCTTAATCAGGCTCTGTATATATCCAATTGTAATTTAAATGGGAATACATAAAATTTTGTTCTGAAATATTTTATCTTGGGAGAATA
This sequence comes from Salticus scenicus, assembly GCA_963930645.1. Classification (NCBI taxonomy): domain Eukaryota; kingdom Metazoa; phylum Arthropoda; class Arachnida; order Araneae; family Salticidae; genus Salticus; species Salticus scenicus. Next base: position 5,305,324 of record CAWVNO010000001.1, read on the forward strand.
ACGCCCACAGGCGGACCTTACTGTAAAAAAAAAAAAAAAAAAAAAAAAAAAAAAAAATCGCAGTGTTATTACCGCAGTTATTATAAAATTTAAAAAAAGAAAAGAAAGAAGGAAAAAGAAGCAGTACTAAATGAATAAATAAATATGACATTATTGAGATAAGTAAAATATGTATAACAAATATTATGCATGGAAACTTTTTTTAATTAAAATCTGATTTTATTTCTCAAATTTATAATTTAAAAGTTAAATTAAACAATGATAATATCTTACTTTATACAATGCTTATAAAATATAGTGCATAAATAAATACGAAGTTTTATATCCTTTTTAAAATATTGCAATAATTAGATTTCGTATAAGATACTAATAAAAAGATAGGCTTTTGAAAAGTAACACAGGGCAAAATCGTACAATACGTAAAAAGTGCATTGTTTACAAAGTAAAAAATAATCCCTAATAGAAAAAAAAAATTGAATTTAAGTAAGTATTCAAAACAGGAAATACATAACTGTACTTGTACTTTTTTTTTTTTTTTTTTTTTTTTTTTTTTTGGACCGTAATTTTTTTATAAGTTTTTCATCAGTTTTTTGTGATTAAATACATACTTGCGAAAATCCTAATTAATATTCGAGCGGTTCTGCGCTCAAAGCTGGTAGATGGGAGGTGCCGGGTTCGATCCCAGGTCGCGCTCATCGACCTAGCCGTTCGGAGTTTTCCATGGTTTCCTCCGAAACTCGCGTAAATACGGGCTAGGACCCCTTAGAAAGACCCCCATGGAGGGCATTCCCCCTATAGGCCTAGGACACGTACGGAGTCAATCGGCCTTAAACCCAACAACCAACCAACCTAATTAATATTCCGTTGTATTGTTAACCCCGCCTTCTTTTTCACACCTATTTTTGTAGTATTTTCTTTCTTATTTAATCGTAATTACATTTGTAGAATATTACTCTAAAAATTTACTGGTGTGTAAAAAAGGGCGGTACTAGCAACACTACCGTATATTATTGAGTATGTTGGAAAGTATGTTAAATATACATACCTTTTTTATTTATTTTTTTTTCCAAAGAAATACTAGTGTTAAAAACTGTATAATTGGCACCTATGGAATACGTACCATTAAACATTTTCAATAAAATGTAATTTTTAATGCTATTGACATTCGAAATGTAGACGATGACAGGGCATATTTACGTTTCCAGAGCTAGTTAGTTTCCTCTTAAATTCAGTGGTTGATTTACCCAGGCATAGGCATGCGCTTAGCTTTGTTATTGAATATAATTCTTGCATCTCTTTATGGGATCGCCGCAGTCGTATTTGACGTTTAAGCAAATAACCTTGTAAGCTATCGACAATTGGAGTGTCACCGCTTTTCAGGTAATCAGCTTTGTGTGTATATATATATACATATCAACATCTTAATTATGAACCCATAGTTCGTACAGTCCTTGAAATTTATTAATTTTCTGCACCAGTATTACTATTTAGCAATTTTTGACATTAAAAAAGCCTTGAGATATAAAAGGAAATATATTGCATAAAAATATTGATGGGAGAGTCTTTGAAAAAAGGCGTGGCCGTACGAACCATGCAACAGGAAAATTTTTAGTACACGCCCTTTTTTCCACACAACTTCCTTTTTAGAGTAATTATCTTCAAATTTAGTCATACTTGTCAACATCCTAATTAATATTCCGTAGTCTTGTTAGTACCGCCCCTTTTCTCACACCAATAAATTTTTACAGTAATATTCTCCAAATGCTATTACGATTGAATAAGAGGAAAAATACTCTAAAAAGATACCGGTGCGAAAAAGAAGGCGGAGCTAACAATACTACGGAATATTAATCAGTATGTTGGCAAGTATGTGTAGCATGATTAAATAAGTATAAAATTATTCCAAAAAAAAAGACTGGTGTGAGAAGAAAAAGGCTGGTACGAAAAATCTTCGTTTATTCATGAGATGGTTGGCAGGTATGTATATATATATACATCGTACTTTTTAATCGTGACATTTCCAGGCTGAGTAGACACGTGGTCATTTGTTACAAGTGCTACTCATTCACCAATTTTAGTCGCCTTCTCCTTTTTTGTATTGTTTCTTTTACATGCTTCTTTTTTTTACTTTGCTTTGCTTATTAAAATTACTTGCTTGCTAATTTCAGCGGGAAATTATTGTTGCATGATTTTCAAAATTCCATACTTGCTAACTTTTAATTTTGTCTGCAAATTTTGTTGTATCCGTCTTCGTTTGTCAAGTAATTTTCTCGAATATGTAATTACGATTAAATTAGAAGAAAATTGCGATAGTTTTAATAAAGTTATACATCACAAAGTACATTCATCTAAACAAAAACTTGCCGATATTCAATTGTTATGACTATATTAGATAATACTGTAGACGAGACGTAGCTGAGTCTGCGGCTGGCTTCACTGCCCAGTGCCGTTCCTTCCCACGTTCCGTTTTCCTTTTCTCCCATTTTCTGACCAGCGGGTCTTTTTTTTTTCCCCACACCATAGCCTCCTAAATTAGATGCCTGTCTCGTTGCTCATAAACTTGGCAACAGTTGAAGCGGTAGACAGCGCCACCTGGTACAGATTTCGTGACTTTTTTATTCAACTGTCACCCATAATTTTAAGAAGTGATATATGATATATATAATCGACGTTTCTTTGATTCTATTCGCTTTTTATGTATATCAAATCCCACTTTTAAAAATTATTGGTGGCTGTTGAATAAAAAAGTCTCGCAATCTGTCCCAGGTGGTGCTGTCTACCGCTTCATCTGTAGCCAAGTTTACGAGAAACGCGACGGGGATCTAGTTTAGGAGGCTATGCCCACACACTCGTGATTGGGTGTCATTTTTTTATTCGCTAATTTCAATGGATTTTTAACTTTGCCGCTCCACCAAGTCACATATTGGGCGGGACGTGTCTAAGCCTCGCCTACGGCTATTTGGTCTTCAGCCTTCCTTTCAAACATTTTGATTTCTTTTATTACCATATTTAGTTTGATATTATGCAGTAAACCGAATTTAAAATATGTATATTTTTTTACAAAATTTAACATTTTATCATATAAACGTTTCAGTTAAATTTCATTTGCACACTTAATACAATTTTATTTTTTATATCTGCATCATTCCTATACCTCTGTATTAAATAAAACACTTTTTCTATATACACAATAATATGTTTTTTTTTTTTCTGCCTTAAATTTATTTAATCATTTCTCTTTTTATATATTTATTTTGAAATAAACTGCTTATAAATAAGCAGTTTATTTATTTATTTATTTATTCATTGTATTTTATTTCCTTTATTTATCGATTTATTCGATTTATTTTATTTTATTTCATTTATTTATTTATTTATTTTCGCATTTTATCTTTACTTTACTTAATCTTTTTCTCTTTATTGATATTTTTAGATTCACATTATATCTGATCAGATATCACTAAAGGTATAAATCTTATTTAATTCTTACGAAATTTTTAACTTTCAAAGCAACCTAATAACTTTTTCCTTGGGGAAAATTAACTTGGTTATTTCATACCGTTCTTCTTTTCATTTTCTGTCAGTCATCTTATTATTGTTAAACGTACATCAAAATATCCTAATGTATTTCTCTTATACAATACATTTGTATGATAAAAAACAACATTGTTTTTATCGAGTTAGCTTAATAAGTGTTACTGAAAGTTGATTACATTTTTAAGTATTTATTTGTTTATTTTATTTCGCATCGATATGTATAGAGGAACAAAAAATATATACATTTAAATGGATAAAAGATTTTTTTTTTTTTTTTTACACCAAAACACTACAGCTTATTTTCTTTATTAAATAATTGTCATAAAATAACAAAAAAAAAACTTTTTTGTTGTTGTTGTTAAGTAGTAGTTAATGTTCGTTTTATTTTTGAAGAACTCCTTATTTATACATATGCATAGTTTGCTTTCCCTGATTTTTTATAAAAATTCTTCTAATTATCTAATTAATTTCTACAACATAAGTAGCACCTTTTAATAGATTTAATTGAAAAACACTATTAGAAAATAGTGGTAGTTATTTAAAAAGAAATTCTAAAAGTTTGCAACTTTGTAATTATTAGTATTATTTTGTCATGCATTACTGACATGTGCAATAGACTCCCCTATTTCTGATAATTCTCCCTTTAATATTCTCGCAAAATAAACTTACACACAAACACACATAAGCTTAATTTCTCATAAAGAGTTTCAAAATAAGTAGTAAAATATATATATAAGCCATGGTGTAATAGTAATAGAATAAATTAGTAACAGAAATATAGATATAATAATATTGTTTTTTTTTTTTTTTTCTATTTATTTTTTTAATTCCTGGGAGCAATAGTTCAGTCATTCAACGTTGTTTTCTGGCAAGCTTTTCTATCATTTTGGTAAAAACGAAAAGATTTTGGAAAGTTTTAGACCGATCTGACAAGCAGCCACTTACAGGAATAATTTGTAATTTTCAATAATAATTTCTTCTTTGGTTCAAGATAAAATTTTAGAAAATAAACTGTTTTATCATTTCAAAGTCGATAAAAGAGTTAAAAACTTTCTGCAAATCAACATATACTTTTAACCAAAGTGGTTAAACAATCATTTTTACACCAGAAATCTTAATTAGCAAGTGACGTTCGAAGCTTTCCCCTTTAAAAATGCATCTTTTACTACTATAGGATTGCTACCACTATTTTATGCAATAATATCTACCCTGTATAATCATGGCACATACCTACAAATATATCCAGAAGTATTTCTGCATGAAATTATTGGCGGCAAAGAAGGTGCAAATTTCTTTTCTCTGAGAGTGTCCTGAAAAAAGGGTGGAGAGCACGACCCCTGCAAGTATGCATACTTGCCAACATACTAATTAATATTCCGTAGTACTGTTAGCCCCGCCTTCTTTTTTTCACACCAGTTTTTTTTTTTTTTTTTTAGTATTTTTCTTCTTATTTAATCGTAGTTGAATTTGGAGAATATTACTCTAAAAATTCACTGGCATGAAAAAAGAGCGTGACTAACAACACTACGGAATAATAATTAGGATGTTGGCAAGTATGAACAGTGCTGCCAGATTGAGTGAAATTTTTATGTAGCACCCAACACTAAATTTTAATTGAAACGGTTTACTAATTTTTTCGAACCATCTTTCCTAGATAAATAAATAAATAGATAACCGTTACAAATTAAATTTAACGGTGGATATTGAATAAAAATTTCCCTCAAATCTGGTAGTGCTGAGTATGAGCATTTTAACATGGATGACGATGTTGAAAGTTTACCTAAAAATATCTTAAATATCATCGAGGATAAACTTCTGCTGTCAGTATTTCAATTCAAAAACACAGACCTTTACGGTCGACCTAATAGATTTTTTCCTACCTTCATTTACGTTTTACTGTATTGTTACACAAAACATAAAAAACTTTTAAAGCATTTTTTTTTTTTTTTTCCCCTCACAACGAAGTTTTTTAGTCACTTGGTTACAAACTCTTTTTAAAAAAAATTAATAATATTTATATTATTATCATTCATTTAACCCATTTCAAAGATTTAATTAATCAACTTTCATAAAAGTTTTCTTGTAAAGTTACGACCGCGCTGTAAAAACTTTCAAAACATTTAAAGTCCCAAACTTAGAAAACAAATGTTTTAAGGTTTTATTTCTCTGTCTTTCTCTTTTTTTTTTTTTTTTTTTTTTTTTTTTGATGAATATCTACAAACAGTTTAAACAGTTTTTTTTTTTTTTTTTCAGTTATTTAAGAATATGATTTCTTATTTAAATAAATAAATAAAACATCGTAAATGATAAAAAAAAAAGTAAAAAATTCAAGAATTTTCCTTGAGTTTTTTTTTTTCCCTACTTTTTTTATCTTTTACATTTTTCTTCAAATGCTTCTTGGTATTTAATTAATGGGAAGAAAGTGATATAATAGCATTATTTCACCTTACAAGTTTTTATCTTCCTATTGATCAAGAAAATTTCTTTTTAATTATGTAAAATTAATTTTTTTAATGCCTTTTACAAATATTTTTTCTGGATTTTTATGAAATCTGATTTTTGATTCACATATACTTTTTCGTTGAATTTTACATTTTTTTTTTTTTTTTAATTCTGTTTAAGATTGGCTTTTTTTTTTTTTTTCTTTTTTAATGCATCAATATCGGTGTAAAAAAAAAAAAAAAAAAAAATCTACAATTAAAGATATTTCTAATTTGTTTTTGTTTTTCTATCTTTGATTTCAGGATGAAAAATAAGTCTATCACTATAAATTTTGACAAAATTGAAATACTTTCAAAGACTGTAAATCTAAAACTTATAATTACGAACTTTTAAACTGAGAAATATAAACATACTTTTTTTCTTATAACTTTCTCTTAACCATATATGAAGGTATTGAAAGTAGTGAAAATATTGTTTTGGAGACAATTTTTTAAAATTGTATTTTTGTTACATTTACGCGTCTTAGGTTTCCCTGAATGCGAAAAACATGTTTTTAGCAGTTGATCTGCGTGTGTTTCTGTGAGTTTGTCCATAGCCTCCTAAACTAGATGCCTGTCGCGTAGCTCCTAAACGTGGCAACAGTTGAAGCGGAAGACAGCGCCACCTGGTACAGATTGCGCGATTTTTTTATTCAACAGCCACCAATACTTTTTAAAAGTGAGATATGATATACATAAAAGGCGAATAGAATCGAAGAAACGTCGATTGTATATATCATGTATCTTTTCTTAAAATTATTGGTGGCAATTGAATAAAAAAGGTCTATCAATCTGTACCAGGTGGCGCTGCCTACCGTTTTAGCTGTTGCCAAGTTTACGAGCCACGCGACAGGCATCTAGTTTAGGAGGCTATGGTCTGTCTATCTGTATGTTATCAGCATATATCAAAAACAAATAGTACCATTACGTCCAAATTCAGCATTCAAAATATGTATTATATAGTAATGCTACACTATACTTTTTCTTTTGAGATCAGGCAAATAGTTCATTTATAGGGGCATCCAAGAGAATTCAAAGCATTGAGTTTATGAGGAAATTTTCTAGTATATACAGTGTAACATCAATAGGCCCTAAGCAAAATATATGGAACTATTTTTTATATGCATAAAGGCATGTTTTGCGTATATTGTGGTATGTAAATTATTCTCATTTATTCACAGGAAAATCAATTTTTCATGCCTACACTAAGCGACAAAAAAAAAAAAAAAGCCGCATTTGATATTTTCCATTTTTCTTCCTGTAATCGCTAATTTTATTGTTTGAAAAGTAAATTTTTGAAGAGATTTTATTACGCTGTGTTCCGCGTGTAATTTAAGATTGAGCCAAGTGCTAAAAACAAGATGCAATTGTTCGGAAAATTGTAATTTCAGAAAGTATTTCAAAAATGGCAAGAATAAGGCAATTAACGATACCACAAAAAATATTAATTTTAGAGCGAAAATCAACAAAATGTTTAATACGTGGGATGTCAAAATGATTAAATTTTAACAAAATATTAGTGATCTGGCTTTTAGCAATACATAATATTTATTTGCTGTTTAAACTGCACATTTGGCCTTAGGCGGCCTCGTTACTTCTCCAGTCGAGATAACCACAAGTTAAAAAGCCAGTGCTTAAAAAAATCAGTTTGTATTACGTTTAGAACATAGCAGGGATTCAGAAAAAGTATTTAGTAACATAATTTATCTAAATACAGTGAAATAACAATTAAATAAAACAGGTTTAATTGCCAGAAAAATGTGAAAAAAAAATCATTCTTAACGTAAAGAATTAGAAAAGCAAGACATTAGAGGGTTAAAAAAATTAAAAAATTATCGATTAATTATTGGGCTGAAGTTGTTTTCTCTGATGAGCCAAGTTTAACTTACTTCAAACTGACGGAAACAAGCAGATCTGATCACGAAAATGTGACTGATTTAATGAAAATCGCACTTTTAAAACAATGACATTTTCCCCGTATATTACGATACGAAAATGTATAATTTTTCGGTGAGCCTGGCAAATTTTCATGTTCAAGGGATAAATTAAACCGAAATAAAACTTGGCCATTAAAAAATTGATACCTGACCGACTACTTTGGGGGTATTTCAGACTCTTCCATAATCAGCATTTCAAGATGATAACGCACCTTGTTATATGGCGCTTGTGATACATTTATTTGATTCATGTTGTTAAAATTACTTATCCATTCTCATGAGCACCTATAATTTTGTAAGTTTTCATAACTTTTTTTTATTTACAATTAAATCCCACAAAGAATATCTCGGGATTTCTTTTTTATTAGACCTGAAAATTGTCCTAATCTCAATCCGCTCGAAAATGTTTTGTCTATAAAAGAGGGTGGGGATTTAAAATTTGCAGCCTACAACTTTGAAAGAACTAGAAAAAAATACTTATGATATTTGGCCCCATGGTAAAAAACTGTAAAATACTATACCATTGCGCATTAAAGCAGTAATTCCATATAAAGGCGGAATTATCCTATCCAGAATACATATTTTTATTAAGTAATTGTTTAGATCTAACAAATAAATAGTTTTATTTTATACACTAAAATAGCACTTTTTTATTTCATATAATAAATCATGATAGAATACAAAGTATATGATTATTATATTACGTTTAAAAAAGAAAATTTTATGTAGATTTTTGTTAAATACTGCATAGAGTGTAATAAAACGAATTATTAAGTCGAAAATGTACATAGGTATCATGTTATGACTTCCGTATTATACAAACATAGCAATTTTATTTGTTGCAATCATTAGTTTTTAAATTATTACAAATCCAAAAGGTATATAAGTCAATTTTTCTGCAGTGAGGCTTTTTTTTTTTTTTTTTTTTTTTTTTTTGCTTAGTGTATACTGTAAAAAAAAAATATTTTTGAAATTCCATTTTCAACGCTTGTTTTTCGTATAATATCGTGTTTTGCTGGATTCTCTGATTACGAAAGTCCATTTTTTAGCGGTTGATCTGTATGCATATCTGCAACAAAATCCATAACTTAAAAACAAATAATTGCAAGACATTCAAATTTGGCATATAGAATTTCGTATTAGCTTGGCACTTTAAAAATTTTATCAAGGTTGGCAAGTTTGAAGCAAATTAATAACAAGCTTGATTTTTTTTTTTTTTTTTTTTTTTTTTTTTTTTTAATTAAATGTAGGCACTATAATTGAATGGGGTGTTGAGGTAGGCGGCAGCTCCCCCTCACGCAGAATTTCATGTCAAATAAAACTACTTTTTAATCTATTTTATTTTATTTTATTTATTTATTTATTTATTTTTAATACAGTCATTTGCAAAAGTTTAAGACCAGTAACCGATTTTCAGTATGTTAACACATTGCACCATTTGCATTGATTATTGCGTCATTTCATGTGCTGATTGCATCAGACGCATTCTGCTGCTGTAAGGGTGCTGTAAGTAAAATTTATGTAATTGCTACTTTGGTATCATAGCAGAGTTGTCAACTTTTATAATTTATTCCGGAGCAATTTTAGCCTCGCCTTCTTTTCGAACCAAAAATTTTATAGAATATCTCTCTTTAGTGCATGACAATGGTTAAGTAAGAGGAAAATCATTCTTTAATTTTTCCAGTGTGAAAAAGGGGCGGGGCTAAGAATACTCCGGAATAAATTATAAAAGTTTTTAACTCTGTCATAGTATCCAGACTAAGTGAAAATGTCTGCTTTGAAAAAAAAAAAAAAAATTGCTCAAATTATAGTTTTGGATAGCGTGACGCAAAAGATAAATCAATTTATTGAAATAAGCAATTTCATTTTATAATATAAACTTCAGTTAAAGTGTGATTATTTGACATTATATTTGAAAATTTAAAGCATAGTTTAAACGTGTAAATATATAAAAATAAATATATTTAAAAAAATATAAACAATAAAATCAGTATAAAAAAATATAGAAAAACAAATCTTTTAAAGTAACATCGAGGCGTTACTGGAATTTTGATGTCATTCCTTTTAAAACCCTTATTTTGAATTTGAGATGCGGATTAAAACAAGCATCAGTGAGTAATTTTTATAAATCTGTTTATGTTGAAAATATTGTTTGCACTGTAAATATAAATACAAGAAAAAAGCAAATGACAAAATAAGAAAATAAGAAAATCTATGTATAATTTAATTAATACCAAAGCGTCACTCAAAATATATCATTATTTTTAAGACCTATATTTCAATTTCTTATAGCCATAAAGTAGCTGTGTCACAAACTTTTAACCCGTTAAGTGTTTTTTCTATTGATATATTATAAAACCTAATTTTTAATCCCCAAAAACTCGCCCTGGAAATTTTCAATAGATTTTTACCTTTTTGAATTAACCAAGAAAATTTATTTATTTATTATCATCTAACTCTGTTCTGAAATTCTAGTGGAATTTGATATTAAATGAACTTAATTACAATACGTTATTTATTTATTTATGTATTTAGTTTAATTAACAGGCGAAGAAATTAGAAACCAAGGCTCATACGAACCCGCCCTTTAGTAAGCATTCTTCCACCACAATTTTTATGTAATAAAATCTTACCATAAATCATAAGCTTATTTAAAGACACAAGTTGCTATAAAACTATACTGGTGCCGAAAAGTTAGGACTGTACGAACCCTGGAAATATGTTTTCGTAGTCATTTATTAACACTGTTGTCAACTTCAGCACTTCTTGGGAACCGAAAAATATTAATATAAACTTATATTTTATTTCATTAGTTAAATGTGTTAGAGAAAGATATAGAAAAATTCTGTTATAATTTTCCGGTAGCCAAAAAAGGGTAAAGATAGGAATTTAATATTATACTTGCCAACAACCTAATTAACCTTTCAGGGGCATTGGTATACATATATATACATACTTGCCAACACCCTAATTAATATTCCGTAACAGGGATGGAACACGGGCGCAGAATTCATACCGGAATATGTTTAAGAAATGTTTCTACCTATAATATCATTGATTTAAGAAGTAGAAAATTTTCTTACATTGATTGTGGTATGAATTCTGCGCCCGTGTTCCATCCCTGCCGTAGTATTGTTAGCCCCGCCTTCCTTTTAACACCAGTATTTTTTTAGAGTATTTTATGTCTTATTTAATCGTAATTGCATTTAGAGAATGTTACTCTACAAATTTACAGGTGTGAGAAAAAGAGCGGGGCTAAAGATACTACGGAATATTAATGTGGATGTTGGCAAGTAATATATATATATTACACCACCTAATTTTAAATCCGAATTTCAAAAATTCGTCCCGGAAATTTTTAATAGATTTTTACTTTTTTTGAATTAACCAAAAAAATTGATTTATTTCTTATCAGTTAACTCTGTTCTCAAATTCTGGTGGCACTTGATATTAAATGAACGTAATTACAATACCTCTGAAAGGATTAATATTCCTTAGTCTTGTTAATACTCGCCTCTTTAATTTAATTTTATTTTTTTCCACAACGGTCTTTTTTTAGAGTATTTTCCTTCTTATTTAATTGAATATTATTTGGTGAGAATTACTCTAAAAATAAATTTGTAGTAGAGAAATATTCGACAACATTGTTGCCAGCATTTTTTTTCGTTTTATAATTTTGGTTTTAATCCCCCTTATCACGCAAATATGCAAGAAGTTTAAAATATTTCTTATAAAAACATAAAACAACCGTAAGACAACAATAAGTAATGTTGAAAGTTACCGTATTTGTTTAATTTCAAAACAGATTATATAAAATTACATGCTGTGTATAACGGATAAATAAAAAATAAAAAAAGGGGGGGGGGGGGGGGATTATTACTTAAACAAAAATTTATCAAGTATTTTGTGATATGTTTTTCTCTGCTTAAAGAATTTTTATTTGGATTAAGATTAATCCAGATTTAATTATTTCTTGTTTACTTTTATGAAAAGAGAGATTTTTGCCTCATTTTTATAAAGAAGATTTTTTCCTTAATATCCTTTTATTTTACTTCTTACATGAATTAATTAAAATTTTCTATTTATATTATCATGGACAGAATATGTAATATTTTCATTCATGAACTCATAAATCAAAGAAATATTAAAATACACCTTTCATAAGATTTTCCTCAAAAAACTTCAGTTTTATTTATTTTTCTTTTATAATCTCTGCTCTAATCCACCTCCTTCGCCTAAACATAAAAGGAGTTTTAAAATCATTCTTGTAAAAACACAAAACATGGGTAAGATAACATATAAATAAAGTTGAGAGGTATCATATTTCTTTCATTGTAGAAATGATGATTTAAGATTATATAATGAATACGAAAGAGAAATTTTAACACAAGAATATGAACTCAAACAAAAATTTATCGAGTACTTTGCTCTTTTTTTTTTCTTTTCCGTTTCCTTAGAGAATTTTTAAGTAGATTAAATTTAATCTAAAGGATCTTTTTTTTTTTCTCATAATATTTGTTTAATGTAATTTTATTCTTGTTTACATTTACGAAAAAAACTGTGGATTCCTGTGTATAATCCACGGGTCAGATAAATTTGTTTTATACCAAAAATTTTAATTAACAGGCAGAGTTATATTTGTACAACTTCTTTTTTCGGAGAGATATTAGTATTTATTTTACCTTTTTTGATTTTCTCTATATACAGAGATGCCAAGTTATTTCTAACGAAAAATCAATTTCATACCACAATAAAGAAAAAGCAAAATTTGTTCTATTAAATTGCAGATAATCACAGTGATGCCAGATTGGGGATTTTGTCCCCATTTGGGGGATTTTTGAGGCTTTTGGGGACAATTTGGGGGACCAAATGTTTGTGGGGACTTTTTTGGGGAATTCTAAAATATTTGGGGACTTCTTTAACTTTCTGTCAATGTTGGCAACGTAATGATTTATCCCTACGACTAGAGACTTTCAATAGCTTTATTGTTATTTGGAGACTTTTTTCAAAAATTGCCTTCATTTGGGGGAAAAATCTGAGCTTAAATCATAGAAAAATGTGCTTGATATTTTTTTTTTTTTTTAATTTAAATTTTCTCTTTTTAGTAGAAATGAAGTTGGGGATTTTTTTGAAAAAAACCCCTGATTTGGGGAAATTTGAAGACCTGTTTGGGGAAATAATTTTCGACCATCTGGCATCACTGGATAATCATTACAAAAGAATACATTAAAAAAATTCCGATATTAAGATTACGGATCATCCGTATTAACCTGGCACCTCTGTAAATATCTTTTCCTGAATGTGTTAACCTTTTTATTATTTGTAGAAATTAGAATAGGTTGAAAAAGGTCAATATACGACGATATACTGTTTGAATAAACAAATAATATATTATTCATATTACTACAACGTCTAAAATAACAAAGCTGTATTATTATTATTTTTTTTTAATGTTTATTAAATGTTCGTTAACATTTATTTATTTATTTTTTTGTTTTTGTTTTTGTTTTTAGAATTTTTTACTTCCATTACCCTACTACCGTAGGTAATGGAAGTATTGTATTCGGTCTGAAAATTCGATATCGGGTTTTCACCTGATTTACACGTTTTAAGGTCCCCTGAGTCCAAAAAAGTGGTTTTTGGCAATTGGTCAGTGTGTATGTATGTGTGTGTGTGTGTGTGTGTGTGGAGAATCTTCTGGCTATTATAGCTCAGAAACTAATAAAGATAGAGCTACGAAACTTTAGAATTGAAATACGTCTGGTGTACAGATGAAATTTCCAAATTTTGGTGAAAATTGAAAAACCGGAAGTGGGACATCGGAAACCGGAAGTGGGACCGTAAGTCCGTATCTCAAAAACGGCTCTAACGATTTTCTTCAAACTTGCTATATAAACACTCTATTAGATGTCCTTTAGAATGATATAGTCGGTTAGTTCAGGAAAATTGATAGGCGTCCTGTATAAATAGCTAAATTTCAGGCCTCGCAAAGGCGTTCCTTTAAAAACGATTGTACGGATTTTTTTCAAACTCGCCATTTTAACTCACTTTTAAATATGCTTTTGTATGTAATTATTGTTTTCCTGTCAATAATTGAGTTTAACCGGAAGTGGGACCGTAAGTCCGTATCTCAAAATGGCTCTAACGATTTTCTTCAAATTTGCTATATAAACACTCTATTAGATGTCCTTTCGAATGATATAGTTGGTTAGTTCAGGAAAATTGATAGGCGTCCTGTATAAATAGCTAAATTTCAGGCCTCGCAAAGGCGTTCCTTTAAAAACGATTGTACGGATTTTTTTCAAACTCGCCATTTTAACTCACTTTTAAATATGCTTTTGTATGTAATTATTGTTTTCCTGTCAATAATTGAGTTTAACCGGAAGTGGGACCGTAAGTCCGTATCTCAAAATGGCTCTAACGATTTTCTTCAAATTTGCTATATAAACACTCTATTAGATGACCTTTCGAATGATATAGTTGGTTAGTTCAGGAAAATTGATAGGCGTCCTGTATAAATAGCTCAATTTCAGGTCTCCCAAGGGCGTTCTTTTAAAAACAGCTGTACGGATTTTTTGTCTTCTGATCACATTATTTTTCCTGATCACATCTCAAAAAAATGCTTTTAATGCGTATAATTGTGGGTAATGGAAGTCGTGTGGTTGTTTCACACCAGATTTTTTTTTCAAGTAATGATGAAAATAAATACTCCTGTCCATATAATATGATCTTGCTATTATAATGTATGTTTGTTCACAAAGCTATTTTTTAACCTATTTATATTAAAACAATACTTGCGACTCTCTGTACCTAGAGTTATATTTAACACATTAGTCTACCAATTTTTTTTTTTTTTTTAATCGAAACATCTTTTTAAAAAAAAGCTCATATATATTTTATTACTTTTTCTCTGTTTCATTAAATTCCTTTTTCTAAATTTCTATGAAGCAAATAATAATAGATAGAAATAAAACATTATTACGGGCCATTTTTTTTTTTCATTTAAAAGCTTTTATTTGAATTTGTTTATCTGTTTGATTTGTTTATTTTCCTTTTTTCTGCTTTGTTTGGTAATACAATACGCGACAACATCTAATATATTATTATTGTATTTTTTAACTTTAACTATTTTTTACAAACACTTTGGAAGTAATTACCTTGTTTATTTTTCTCCTCTAACCCTATTTCTCTATCTATTACTATGCATGTATAGGAGCGACATAGTGTTTTTAAATATACTACAACCTTAACGGAAAACAATAAAAATCTTTAAAAGTTTTTTTTATTTAGCATTGTTGAATATTGATTTCATTATTGAAGTTTTTATTTGAGTAGGTAGCATTAAAAATAAAAATTTATATGTGTATATTTCAGTTTTGAAAAGACTTTATCCTTTTCAATTATTTTTTGCGTGAACATATCAGCCTTTTATTATTTGTAAAAATTTGAAGAGAGATTGAAAAAGGTCAATACATGAAGATGTACCACTTAGATAAATAAATGATTGTTTATTGATGCGAGATTAATGTAGTATAAAAACCGTATTGTTATGTAAATGTAGAAATTTGTTTATAGTTCATTTGTTAATATATATTTCATTTTTAAAATTTTTGTTTTAAAAGATAACTGTGGAAATAAATATGTTTGTGAAAATAAATATGTTTGTGCATACATATATTATACATGAATAAAATTTTAATTTTATTAGATTTTTAATTTTTTTGAGCACCCAAAACTTTTACACCGAATATAAAATGGACAATCATTAGAAATTTAGGAGATATTGATATAATGTTGATCAAGGGATCTTAACCGTTTGCGCTCGGCATATTTTCCGTAAGACACGCCTTTTGGCGTTCCTTTAAAACGTCACACGTATAGTATCCAACTTACTACCTTTTGGCTACCAAAAAATTGTAATAATTTGTTTTATTTTACTTCATCATTAAATAAAATAAATCTTTCTGTTAAAATTTTCCGGTAGCCGAAAGGTAGCTTATAGTCACACGTTTTAGAAAAATAACATTTCATTTGCAGAGGAACACCTTAAGGCGTGGCTCGGTTTTTTAATGTCCCCTCAGGAGGGACATGCGAGCGATAAGGGTTAATGTGGTACGTTTTTAATATAATTTGAAAGAATGCATTCATTTTCAGTGTTGATTCTTATTTTATCATTCTGAAATGTTAAAAAATCTGGAGTGACTCCACTCGACTTTCTGAATATTAAGTAATTAATGGTTGTATAAATAAACTAAAGTAAGAGAAATCGTTAAATAAACAAAAAAGGATATTATTATAGGGTCTTCGAGTATTTTTCAGCTTGTATATTTTTTAATCTAATCTTTTCAGGAGCGGTGGTTGCATGGTTGCATACTGCCACCGGAAATTTTAATTCAAAATCGCACAAACTGGCACTGGAATTCTCATTATAAAATTTTTCTTTTATAACTTAGAAGAATAACTTCATTTATTTATTGCCTATTAATATTGTTAGTATTCTGGTGGCTGTGCATTTTAAATGAAAATATTTGTTTGCCCATGAAAGGGTTGGGCCTAACGCTATTGCCTTTCAAATGATTTCAGACTAGAGATCACTATAATGATTAAAAAAAAAAAAAAAAAAAAAAAAAAATCGTTGTGTCCCTATAAAATCCTATAAGTGCTAGACTCACCAAAATCTATACAGCAACAGTTTTTTTTCTTTTTTATATCTCCACTATTTCTCTATTTCTTTATAAATGCAAACCTTTTGAGGTTATAAGCAAAAATATTCTTCGCTTTTTCTACATTATTTTTATTACTATTATTATTATTCTCATACTCTTATTTTAAAATAAACTGTTAATAAATCAGGATTTTCCTGTGACTTTTTTCAAGAATTTTTAAGAAGGTTATATAAAACTTAATATTTTATCATATAAATGTTTAAATTAACCCGTTAGTAGTCGCTAGTTAGTCGATTTGCCGCCCATCCTTCAGCGTTAACATTTTTTTTTTTATTCAATAGCCACCAAAAATATTTAGAAGTGGCATTTAATATAGATAAAACGCGAATAAAAATCGAAGAAACGTCGCTCACATCACTTCTTAAAATTATTGGTGACAGTTAAATAAAAAGTGCGCAATCTGTAATAGGTGGCGCTGTCTATAGCTACTACTAAAGGGTTAAATTTTATTTGCACACAGAATACATTTTTTTTATTATTTTTTTTCTGGAAATTTCTGGTGGCTGTTCATTTTAAATAAAAAAAATTGCTTGCCCATGAAAGGGTTGGGCCTAACGTTATTGCCGTTCAAATGATTTCATACCAGAGATCACTATAATGTTAAAAAAAAAAAAAATTCTTTGTGTCCCTATAAAATCCTATAAGTGCTAGACTCACCAAAATCTATACAGCAACAATTTTATTTTTTATATCTCCACTGTTTCTCTATTTCTTTATAAATGCAAACCTTTTGATGTTATAAGCAAAAATAGTCTTCGCTTTTTCCATATTATTTTTATTAATATAATTCTCATACTCTTATTTTAAAATAAACTGTTAATAAATCAGGATTTTACTGTGACTTTTTTCGAACGTTTTTAAGAAGGTTATATAAAACTTGATATTTTATCATATAAATGTTTAAATTAAATTTTATTTACACACAGAAAACTTTTTTTTTTTTTTTTTTTTGTTTATCTCTGCTATACCTCCATTTCTTTATAAATGCAGATATTTTTACGATATAAACAACAATATTATTTGCTTATTTCTACATTAAATTTCATTAAATCTTTTCTTCCGAGATACTAAACTGCTAATAAATCGGGATTTTTTTTTTTTTTTTTTTTTTCTTTTTACTTTACTTTTTTCCCCTTTTCCTCTTTACTTTTTATTGATTTTTATACACTCACGTTATACCTGATTAGATATCACTAAAGATATCAAACCTAATTTACTTTTTACGAAATTTTTACTTTTAAAAATACTCTGTTAGCTTTTTTCTTCAAGAAAATTACCTTGTTTATTTCATACTATTCCTCCTTTTATTTACTGTCAGCTATCTCATTATTGTTAAACGTACACGAAAATATAAAAATGCATTTTTCATATACGCTACATTTGTATAATAAAAAATAATATTGTTTTTATTGAGTTAGTTTATTAAGTGTTATTGAAAGCTGATTACATTTTTAAGTACTTATTTGTTTATTTTATTTCTCTTCGAAAAGTAACTGTAAATAAAAAAATCTTACTTTAAATGGATAACAGATATTTTTTGCGTTTTTCAAAACACTGCAGTATCGTTTCCTTATTAAGTTATAGTCGTAAGATAAAATTAGAATTATTTTCAGTGTTTCATTTTATTTTATTTTTTATTTATCTGTTCATTTATTTTATTATATTTTATTTATTTTTTTAGATATGTTTAGTGTTGTTTTTATTTTTAAAGAATTCATTATTTGTGCATATGCAAAGTCACCTACCACTGATGTTTAGTAGAAATTTTTAGTAGAAGTTCTCTTCTTATTATTTACGGCATAATTCAGTTGCAAAATTGTGATAATTATCAAAGCCTGATTAAGGGGGAAGCACACATTATTTATACTTACACCGTTATTTTTTATCAAATACTTTCCTCCTATAATAAACAGAAAATTCTCATTAAAAATTATTTTAAAAGAATTCTGGTGTCTAATAACGGTGAGTAAATTGGATTGTTTTACACCGTTCATTTTTTATAAAAAATATTTCCTCGTTAAAGCGTGGAATTTCTATGACCTGAAGTAAAAAATAATTGTAAAAATATTCCGGTGAGAGCGGAGATAATGTGTGCTTCCCCCTTAATCAGGCTCTGATAGTTATTAAAAAAAGAAAATTAATTTAAAAGTTTGCAACTGTGTAAATGTTTATTTAATTATTGATTTTTAAATACAGAGATTTAAAGGCTTAATTTCTTATAAAAAAAAAATTCAATACAAAATAAATGGCAGGGAATGTAAGGATAATTAAAATCTAAACTTAATACCTCTTTAACTTTTTTTTTTTTTTTTAATGCGGTGGGAAAGAGGTGCTAGAATCATAAATCACACGGTCATTCAGCATTGTTTTCTTTTTACAGATCAAGCAGTGTTGTTGACATTTTGTTACAGAAAGTAAATGCTTTTGACCATTTTGGTGGAAACTTCTTTGCTTTAAGTAAAAATTATAGGAAATAAACAGCTTTATTTTCTCAAGGAGGATCAAACTTTTATGCAAATCAATATATATTTTTTTCTATTGTTAATTTCTAACTATTGTTCTGTGCAACGGTTGGCTAATCACTTAAAGACATCTTCATAACATGTCTTCGAAACGATTAGCCAACCGTTACAACAAAAATTTAGTGGTGGATATTGAATAAAAATTTCTCTCAATCTAGCAGTACTGATACCGCTACGTTTTAACCCTTTATATCCCCAGAGCTGCCAGCCTAATCCAGCAAATTGTTAGTATCGCCCCTTTTTCTACACCACTTAATTTTTAGAGCATTTGTTTTCTTCATACGAATATTTATATTCAAAGTGCAACAAAAAGAAACATAGAAGGTCGTTATCAAAATTTATTTATTTATTGTAAAATTAAATTATGTCTCTTAAAAGTTTCTCATATATATGTATATATATGTATATATATATTGTTGTGTATTTTAACGTAAGCAAACAAGCTAACCAAAGATTAAATTACCTTTCAGCTAATATTGGGCAAAACATAATTCCCTGCATGTAATGCTTAAGTCAGATAAACCAGTTTTACTCCAAAATTTTAATGAACAGAAATAACTTTTACATCTGTTAATTATAATTTCTGGTGCAAAACTATACATGTAGAACTATGCAAAATACTATAGGTGCAAAACTATACAAAACCGGATAGTTTCCTGGTTAGCAGATTAATGCCACTTGCATTGCGGCATTTAAAAAAAAAAAAAAAAAAAAAAAGACTCGCCTTAAGATGTTTATCTGAAGGTAAAATGTAATCTCATAAAACAATACTATTGTAAAAGTCCCCGCATCCAGCAAAAATTCTTACTTTCCTTAAGCAGACAAAAAAAGGATTGATATCAGAATTCTCCGTTACTTTTAATTCTCGGAAACTCAACGCATAGCTTAATGAAGATCTGCCAATAACTCTACCTAGTTGCCAACATTTTATTTAATTCCTAAGAATTTTTAGCTCCGCCTCTATTTCGTACTTTTTTATTTTTAAAGTATTTTTCACAAGTATATAATTACGATAAAATAAGAAAAAATTACTCTTTAAAAAAAGTGGTATGGATTAAAGACGGGGCAAAAAATGCTCCGGAAAAAATTAAAATGTTGGCAGCTCTGACTCTGAATACATATTTCTAATAAATCCTTATCGTTTTCAAGATCCCTTGTTAACTGTGTTAAGTTTTTGACGGCATTATAAAGCTATAATTTAAAGTAATTTTACCGCGGGGTGTGTAAATAATATTTTAGTCTTTACTAACAAACTCTTTATCAATTAGTATCTCTACATAAGGCACAACCCGCCGTAAAAATACTTTTAATTATAGCTTTATAATGCAGCCAAAAAATTAACATAGCTAATAAAAGATGTTAAAAGCGATAAGCTTTTTTTTTTTTTTTTTTTTTTTTTTTTTCCCTACTGGAAATATTTAATATTTTTTAGCAGACTTTTGCAATTTAACTTGACAAAATTTTTTAAAAAAAAATTCTGGTGTTAAAAAACCGTACAAGTTGACATCTATGTGGTAATAATATAATAAAACGCAGGTAAAATTTTAGGCACACTGCGAGGCCTGAGTTAAGATAAACCATAGCCTCCTAAACTACATGCTTTCCACGTGGTTCGGAAACTTGGCAACAGTTCAAGTGGTAGACAGCGCCACCTGGTACAGATTGTGCGACTTTTCTATTCAACAGCCACCAAAAAAATTTTTTTTAAGTGAGATTTGATATACATAAAAGGCGAATAGAATGGAAGAAACATCGATTATATATATCATGTATCATTTCCATAGGTGCCAAGTCTCCCGTTTTTCAAGGGAGACTTCACACCGGAAAATTTTTATAGCTGTTTTAGGTAATATTAATCGTCGAAAATATATATAACATATTCCATTTAAAAATACTGGTATCAATTCTGATTTAAAAGTTAAAAATGTTGGCAGCTCTGCATTTCTTAAAATTATTGTTGACAGTTGAAAAAAAAGTCACTGAATCTGTGCCAAGTAGCGCTGTCTAGCGCTTGAACTGTTGTCAAGTTTCCGAGCCACGCGGAAAGCATCTAGTTTAGGAGGCTATGAGATAAACAAACCAAAGTAATTTAACTAAAAGTCAATTTTTAAAGCATATACTATTCTTTAATAAATTAATATTACATAGCTTATACAAATCCAAAATTTTAGTTGTACTTCGACTGTAAAAATCTTATTTTTATTTACATGTCCAAATTTATTAACTATTAGCGAGATCCCAAAAATATCCCCTGCATACTACATATGATATATCTGCGATCAGAGTATGTGATCTCAATTAATTTCTCTGTTGAAATAACATCCACACATATTTTTACATATCGTGATAATTTTATCTGATTTGTAATTTTATGAAAATATCAGGTATGGTTTTCAAGTATTTTCTTTTATAAGTTTGATGATGATGGATAAACTTTTAGACTATTTAATTTTCATTTTTTATATATTTATTTTTTATCTAATTTATAAGCTATTTAAAATAATCTTAGATAATCAAGAGAAATTTAAAAATATGCTTTTAATTTCACTGAAAATTATTTGTCGAAACATAAATTCTTTGGAGAATAAAAATAATGTACCTAACACAAAACCAAAATCGTAATTGTAATTCAGCCGTGAGGTTTCTAGTTTAACATTATAACTTAGCTTATCGACTATTCCCATCAATCCAAAAATATCCCCTGCGAACTACATAAACATAGATCAGATTGTGTAAAGGGAATTAATTTCGTTTTCAGATTAATTTCATTGTTGAAATTACTTCCACGCGTATATACCATCATTATATCATCTGATTTGTAGATGTTTGGGAAAACGTCAGGCACAGTTTTCAAGTATTTTCTCTTTTTAATTTGATTATGATGTAAACTTCAATTCTTTTCTTTTCTTTTTGTTTTCCCTACCGTGATTTATAAACTATTCACGCCAGTTCAAAATATACAAGCGAAATTTAAAAATAGGCTTCAGGTTTAATTGAAAATCATTTGTTGAAACATCAATTCTTTAGGGAATAAAAATAAGGTACTTAACACAAACCCGAAATCGTAGCTGTAATTCAACCGTGAAGTTCCTAATTCAATATTATAAGTTAGCTTATCAACTATTCGCATCAATCCAAAAATATCCTCTGCGAACTCCAAATCTCAGATCAGAGTGTGAGAGGTGAATTAAGTTCTTTTTCAGATTAATTTCTTTGTTGAAATAACTTCCACACATATACATGCTCTCATAAATTTATCTGATTTATAGATTTTTATGAAAATATCAGTTAAAGTTTTCAAATATTTTCTTTAGTATGGTAAAATATGATGGGAACTTTCAGGAAGATTTCTTTCATTTAGAAATTTTAATAATTTTAGCCCGATTTATGTTATGTTTTAAATATTTTAAAGAATAATTGTCGGAGCAGTTACAAAGCGAAACTAAATACTCGAAAAATCTTCACTGTTTTGAACGTCAAGGAGAATAATTCGAATAGAAGACAGCTGTTTCGGAAGCAATTAGCGAACTGTTATCAGTACGTAAAGAAATGAAGGAGAAGTTTTCCTACAGGGGTGCAAAAGTTTCCGACTCAAGACTGAACCTCATAATTGCTACTTTTATAATTTATTCCATAGCATATTTAGCCCAGCATTATTTTCACACCAGAAATTTTGTAGAATATTTCTGTCCAATATATGAGAACGGTTAAATAAGGAAAATGTCATTCGTGGAGCTGCCAACCTAACCTGGCGGATTATTAGTACCACTCCTTTTTTACATACCTTAATTTTTACAGTTATTCTCTTCAAAGGTATTTAAGGTAAATTAACACTTTCGCGACCACTGACGTAGATTCACATCATTTCAAAATCTGTAACTCCGCCAGTAGGCGTTTCCTTCGCTAATTTGTATGTTATTTATTTCTTAAGAATATACCCAATATTCATATTTGTACAATCAATAAACTATGGATACAAATACTTTGATTAGAAAGAGTATTACTATGATGTGTATCCATTTATAATATAAATGTGAATACAGAAATTTTGTTCTGAAATATTGTAATTTGGGAGAATAACGCCCACAGGCAGGCCTTACTGTCAAACCAATAAAAGCATGCGGTCCGAAAGTGTTAAGAAGAAACATACTCTAAAAAAAGACTGGTGGGGAAAAAGGAGCGGGTCTAACCATAGCCTCCTACACTAGATGCCTGTCACGTGGCTCGGAAACTTGGCAACAGTTCAAGCGGTGGACAGTGCCACGTGGTGCAGATTTCGCGACTCTTTTATTCAACTGTCTCTAATAATTTTAAGAAGTGGGATTTGATATACATAAAAGGCGAATAGAATCGAAGAAACGTCGATTATTTATATAATATATCACTTCTTAAAATTATTAGTGACAGTTGAATAAAAGGTGACGAAATCTGTACCAGGTGGTGCTGTCTACCACTTGAACTGTTGCCAAGTTTCCGAACCACGCGACAAGCATCTAGTTTAGGAGGCTATGGTCTAACAATTTTCCGGATTAGGTTGGCAGCTTTGCATTTTTAAAAATTCCTGGTTTAAAAAAAAAGGCGGATCTAATATTGTTCCGGAAGAAATTATAAAAGTTGACATGTCTGCGGAATGCTGACACCAGTGCTTTTTATCAATAATTTCTATCGCATTCAGGCGCAATAAATTGCTGCACAGAAATTGTTGATAAAAAAATACTAGTGTTAACAGTTCCATCTTGAGACGGAAACTCTTGCAACCTTGTATATATAAGAAAGGAATCGAATTCTAATCAACCAATAGAATCAATTCTGTCTAATTCAGGGGTATTGGCATAGATGCCAACATTTTAATTTATTCCTATTTTTCGCCCAGCCTTTTTTTTTATACCACTTACTTTTTAAGGATTAATTTTTCTTATTTTATCGAAGTAATATATTGGAGAAAATTTTTCTATAAATGAAGTGGTCCGAAATATAGACGGGGCTAAAAATACACCAGAATAAAATAAAATATTGGCATCTATGGTCAGAGCCTGATTAAGGGGGAAGCACACATTATTTATACTTACACCGTTATTTTTTAACAAATACTTTCCTCCTATAATAAACAGAAAATTCTCATTAAAAATTATTTTAAATAAATTCTGGTGTCTAATAACGGTGAGTAAATTGGATTATTTTACACCGTTCATTTTTTATAAAAAATATTTCCTCGTCAAAGTGTGGACTTTCTATGACATGAAGTAAAAAATAATTGTAAAAGTATTCCGGTGAGAGCGGAGATAATGTGTGCTTCCCCCATATCCCTTTGCGGCGCAAGACAATGTGAAACATTTAAATTATACTGCCACCGGAATTCATGAACTAAATTAAACTAAAAGAAATTTTAAATTTTAAGGTTTAAAAAACCGGCCTTTTCTGATATGTTATAAACGTGAATTTTTGCTAAAATATTTCCGGGATGAATTTTTGCAGCTGGATCTTAAATTTTGCGTCCTCGTGGCGAGGACACCGCGCGTTAAGGGGTTAATCAGGCTCTGTCTATGGTATTTGTGTTCCCGATTTTTGCTACTAGAATTTTTGCACAGTGGTATTATTGATAGTTTTCCAGTGAAATTTAACAATTAACTATAACCAAAATTACAATTCGTAATTACTGGTGGAAAATAAAATAAAAAATCTGGAACACAACCATCCTTGTTAATTCTATTGGTTGATCAGAATTTGATTTGTGCACTTCCCTTTCATTTCTTTATGTACTGATGACAGTACGTTAAACGCTACCAAATTAGCAATCTGCTTTTCCATCACACTTTTTGACTTTCAAGACTTTTCCTATGTTTAGTTATGTTGCATCGAGTCTCCTTTTAATATTGATAATGTGTGTTACTACTAGTGGTCGTAGTCACCGCCTTTTTTTTTTTTTTTTTTTCAGGACAATTTCAAGATTGAGAAATTTTCGCCTCTTTTTTTCTTAGAGCAGGGGTCTCTCCGCCCTTTTTTTCAGGACGCTCTATAACGTATAACAGTCTATAACCCTCTATATAATACACTATATAACACTCTATAACCTGCGGCATATTTCTGTCGAGCTATCTACATGATAGACCAGAGGTTTCTGCCTAAAGGTTGTCTGAGTGAGTAATGCTGACCGGCTGTCGGCCTGGATAGCGCAATTGGTAGAGCCTTGACCTTGTAAGTCAAAGATTCGAGGTTCGACTCACGGTCCAGGCATTATTTTCACTCACAAGGAAACATTCAAAAGGTGTCATCTTCAAAAAGTATTGAAAAAATATATGTGATTCTACATAAAACACCAGAAAATGAAAAAATTATCGGCTGAAATAAATTACAGCGACCACAAAAAATTATCAAAATCAAGCATATTTGGCGATTTAGCGCTGTTAGGAGATACGTTTGCTAGCACCGAGATTGCCGTGTACGAACAGAACCGTGTTTTTCTTTTCCGCCAAGTACTGAAAATCAATCGCCTAGCAGTGTAAAATCGTCAAATATGCTTAATTTTGATAATATTTTGTGGTCGCTGTAATTAACTTCAGCCGATATTTTTTTCATTTTCTGGTGTTTTATGAAGAGTAGAATCACATAGGTTTTTTTTTTCAATACTTTTTGAAGATGACACCTTTTGAATGTTTCCTTGTCAGTTGGAAAAATAAAATTTCAATAAATATGGTTTTCTTCCTATCAGTTGATTGTGTGATTTTAATAAAAATTGTATTTTATTCCTGCTTTTGTTATAAATGATGCTGCAGCTGCCAGGTGCCTGGTTCAGTTATCGATTCTGTCATGGATCTCGTAGGGGTTTAGCCGTAGGTCCCAGTCTGGTGAATTTTAATGAGAAAAAAATAACGTTGAGCAAGATTTTCAACCCTCAAAATCCAAACTCCTGTTACAAATGAAAATGCATTATCAAAATAAATGCTTAGTATCGAATTATTTATATGTCTATTAAATTTTAAAGTATAGATAATTTTTATGCAATGTTTCTAGCATATTTGTAGCATGTAAAACATGAGAGTATGGCCCATGAGTGGAGTTACACATTCCTAAATCACTTCTATGGACGTTGGTAATCACAATAATAATAATAATAATAGTAAAGAAATAAAAATGTTTTTATCCATTTTTAAATATCGTATTTGTCATATCCAACACTTTCTAATAAAAAATGTTAGGAGTGATGATTCTTAGGAAAATATTACAAATAATTACTAGTTGAAAATAGTGAATTTTAAAAATTAGAACTATGGATTGGTGCCTTGAAACCCTTGAATTGGTTGCGTATAAGTCATTTAGAAAACACAATTTTGTTTATAATTTTGCAAATTTTAAATAGTGTGATAAAAATTACATTCACGTATTTCGCTCTAAAACTGCAAGTAAAATTCTGCAGAAAAAATAATTATAACTATTTTCTATTACAAATAAATAATTATGATTAATTTTTTTTATGGAGACTATGGTTATTATTAATGGAGTTTAATTATTATAAAATTATTTTTATATAACTTTTTAACTTGATATTTTTACGAATTTAAAAATACTGCTATATATATTTTAATAAATTTTGAAATTCTATTTTCTTAAATCTTAAACTTTTTTTTTTTTACTTTCCGAACACTATAGTGAGGAAAATATTGTAACGTGTCAAAAATCCGAATTTAAAATTTTGATGTTTCCATATGTTTCGAGATCCCCTGAGTCCGTCTTCACTATTTTTACGACGATGTATGTATGTGTGTATGTATGTGTGCATGTGTGTCAGTGATCACGCTAGCGTCTAAACGCTTTGTTTGAATAAACTAAAAGTTGGTACGCATATTGTAAGTCACCATAGTACGAACCCTATTGATTTTGGTGAATCTAGCACTTATAGTTTTTTTACAGGGACACCAGGAAAAATTCTTTATCATTATGGCCTAAGGGGCCAAATTTTTAAATGTGCGATAGCGTCTAAACGCTTTATTAATAGGAGCAAAAACTTTGTACACATGTTATAGGTCACAGTTGCACGAATTGTATAGATTTTAGTGAATTTAGCACTTACAGTTTTTTTTACAGGGACACAAAGAAAAATTCTTTATCATTATGACCTATCGGGCCAAATTTTTTAAAAGTGTGATAACTTCTAACCGCCTTATTAATATAGGCAAAACATTTATACACATGTTATAGGTCACAGTTGCACCAACTGTATAGATTTTGGTGAATTTAGCACTTACAGTTTTTTTTACAGGGACACAAAGAAAAATTCTTTATCATTATGGCCTATGGGAGAAAATTTTTAAAAGTGCGATAGCATCTAAACGCCTTATTCAATTGAGATGAAAATTTATATGAATATTATAAATCACTGTTGCACTAACTATGACCATTTTGGTGAATCTAGCATTTATATGTTTTTACAGGGACACAACGAAAAATTCTTTATCATTATGATCTATGGGCTCTAAGTTCAGTAACGTTAAATAAAACATCGTGTAATATATGGAAAAAAATACTCAAACACTCTATTATGGTTTTCTCTCTTTTGTTTGTTTAACAACTCCTCTTTACTTTATCTACAAAACTGTTAATTACTCAATGTTCGGAAAGTCGAGTGGAGTCACTCCAGATTTTTCTTTTTCCTGAAATTAAATTTAAAAACTGATAAAATACTAACTTGTAAATTTTTTAATTTTCTTAAAAGTACTGCTATATTTATTTTAATAAATTTTGAAATTTTATTTTCTTAAATCTTAAACTTTTTTTTTCTGAAATTAAATTTAAAAACTGATAAAATACTAACTTGTAATTTTTTAAATTTCCTTTTATATTTTTGTTTAAAAATTCTTATAGATATTTTTATTTATTTATTCACATATTTAATTAAATATTTTATTTTATTTTTAATTTTGATTTATTATTATTACTGTTATTATTATTATTATTATTATTATTATTACTATTATTATTGAATTTCTATCTCCTTGCACTGTACAAATAATTCTGTAAGCTCAATGAAATGTTTAAGATATTCTATAAATTTACAACAGTTTTCAGCTCAAATAAGTAACAGGGATGGAACACGGGCGCAGAATTCATACCACTACCAATGTAAGAAAATATTCTACTTCTTTAATCAACGATATTATAGGTAGAGAAATATCTTAAACGGATTCCGATATGAATTCTGCGCTCGTGTTCCATCCCTGAAGTAATCTAGATCAATCTAGATTATCAATCTTTATTTCATCTTTTTGTTTTATTTATATTAAAAAAAAAAAAAAAAAAAAAAAAATGAAAATCAATAATATTATTGAACAACATTTATTTAAAATTATCGATAATATTAGCTTCTGTTACGACAGCAAGATATATTTCCAAAAGCTGCGTTACGTTTGTTTGCTTTAATTATGCTTCTATGTACGAAAAATAATTTCCAAAAGATTTCTGTTGAACTTTTTAAAAAGTACGGTTTTTTAGCTACTAGGTGACAAAATTTGTTTAAAAAAAATAATTAAATAATCCTTTTTTTTTTATTTAAAGCATTTCGAAGGTTTAATAAATCTACTTTCACAAATGTTTTTTTTTTTTTTTTTTTTGTAGCGTTATGATAGCGCTGTAAAAATTTTAAGAATCTCAAATTTGAAAAACGATTTTTTTTTTTCTATTTCTTATCTGCAAACACTCTGAACAGTTTTTTACAGTTATTTAAGAATCTGATTTCTTATTTTATTTATTTTTTTATTAAATCACAAATAACTAAAATAACAGAAAACATAACAATTTTTTTTTCCGACTTTCTTCCTTTTAGTTTTTTCTTCAAATGCTTTTTGGTATTTAATTAATAGGAAGAAAGTGATATAATATCGTTATTTGACTTTACAAGAGTTTTATTTCCTTTTGACCAAGAAAAACTTCTTTTTAATTATGTAACATAAAAAATATTAAAACCTTTTTATAAATATTTTGAATAGATTAATAAAAAATCTGATTTTTCATTCACATGTTCTTTATCATTGAGAATTATTATTTTTATGTATTTATTTATTTTTCAGCTTTTATATATGTTTTCTGGCTTGCTTATAGTCTTTTTCTTTTCTTTTCTTTTCTTTTTTCTTTTTTTTTTTTTTTTGTGTGTGTGTGTGTGTGTACATTAATGCTGGTCTGTAATTAAAAAATGTTCTGTAAAATTAAAAGCAAGCAGGGGTGGAAAATTGGTGCAGAACTCATACTGATATTTATTAAACAAAATTTTCTTGTTCAAAACTAGAACGCGGACAGATGGGGAGACATAGAAGGGAAGATTGACAGACAAACATAAGTTATAAACACTTTTCAAATTTATGAAAATACTTTTTTTTTTTTTTTAAGAGGGAGAATTCTAAGACGTGTATTCTTCACTAATTTTTGTCTAATCAACATACTAATTATGAACCGGAAGATTTTTAGTACACGCCCCTTTTTCCACACCACTTTATTTTTAAAGTAGTTATCTCCAAATGTAATTACAATTAAATCGCTCTAAAAAAGACTGGTGTGAAAAAAGGGTGGATACTAGAAATCTTCATTTTATTAATGAAATGGTTCACAGGTAAGGGAATGTATCAGAGCTCAAAGTCCCCGCCCTTTTTCCAGAACACATTTTATGGGATAAAAATTTATTCTCTATTTCTTGCTACCAATATTTTTATACAGAAATCTTTATCATACCTTTAGAGCAACGTGTCGAATAATAACGCGTAATTAAATAGCATAAAAAATGTTGAAAAAAAAAAAAAAAAAAAAGTGGTAGCAAAAAAGAAAAAGGAATTTCTCATCCCTGAATATGTCCTGAAAAAGGGTGGAGACTTCGAGCTCTGAATGTTTGTAATCGTTTAGTCAAAGTTTCGAACATTTGCAGGGGTAAAAAGTAAAAAATGCTCCGGAATAAATTAAAATGTTGGCAATTTTGGTTTAGTCTGTACGAATTTCGACAGGATTCTTACGCAAGGGGTATAGCGTTTCCATATTTTTATCATTCTTTTATTCAACTCACACCACTACTTTTAAAAAGAAAATTTTTCTAAAATTTTTCATGCTAAAAATCTTTAAGAAAATTTTCATGGTATTCTTCATGGTATTTTCATGGTATTTTCATGGTATACTTCAATAAAAGAATCGTAAAAATATAGGAATGCTATGACCCCCTGCTTACGAAACTTATTTTTTCTCTGAGTCTTAAACCAGTAATTTTTTAAAAACGGATTTCTTTATAACACAATCCTGTAAATTTAGGAAGAAATTCTGTCTCAGGATTCTAATGGCAAATTAAGGGACGAAAGGCAGGTTCGTACGAACGCTGTTAGAGAAAAAATGCAGGTTGATTCAAAATTAGTATGACCAAATTCAGAGCATAAGAATTTTTTATTGAATTAAGTTATTTACATGAAATTTTCAATGTGGTTTCCTTTAACATTGTACATTTTACGTAAACGTTTAGGTCAAGCCAAAAGAGCTTTTTCGGGGTATTTTATCAACTTCCTCTTTGATTGCTTATGTAGGGGGTCATAGCATTGCATTCCTATATTTTTATGATCGTTTTAATGAACTCACACCACAACTTTTAAAGGAAAATTTTTGCGAAGTATTTCACGCTAAAACATAGCTGCCAATATTTTAATTTCTTCCGGAGCACTTTTAGCTCCGCCTTTAATTCGCACCACTTTATTTATAGAAAAATTTTCTTCAATACATAACTTCGATAGAATAAGAAAAAATTGCTTTTAAAAAATAAGTGGTACGAATTAGAGGCGGGGCTAAAATTACTCCGGAATAAATTAAAATATTGGCAGCTATGCTAAAATACCATAAAAATCTTTAAGAAAATTTTCTTTATAAAAGAAGTGGTGTGAGTTCAATAAAACAATTGTAAAAATGTATGAATGCTATGATCCCCTGTTTACGATACTTATATTTTCTCGATACTTATTTTTCTCTGAGTCTTATGCCAGTAATTTTTTTAAAGCGAATTTTTTATAAAATAATCCTATAAATTTAGGAAGAAATTCTGTCTCAGGATTCTGGTGGCAAATTAAGGGACAAAAAAGCAGGTTCGTACGAAAGCTGTTAGAGAAAAAATAAATTAAAAAGAAATGCACTTTAATAAAAGTTTTCTTAGTTCAGTATTTTTATACTGTTTGTTCTTCTTTTGTATTTGTAATGCTTCAGAATATTTGAATATAGCCTTCAGATATGTAAAACATGTGCATTAGTACAAATTTTGTACTTGATTTTTAATATTTAACATTTTAGGAAATTTGCATTACAAGCATTTTGTAGAAACCATGTAATGAATTTCTTTTTTGGGCAGTCAAATTATTGCACATTCACAAACTGTTTTTAGCAAAATTATATAAAAATTTTACATTACAAAAACAAAAAAGAAAGGAAGAAGGAAACTGACAAAAAAGAAGAAATGTTACTTATTTGAGGAATAAATACCTTTCAAATTGAATATCTGTGAACTCTTTTATAGGTTTTCATTTCTTTTTAAGCATCAAATTTCTCTTTGAAAAGTGAAAGAAAGAAAAACTTTCTTTTCTTAATATTATTTCATGCTTTTCCAAGTTCTTCAATTTCATTATTTTACTTCTTTTTCTGAAATGATTTTATGCATAATTAATGGAGAGTAAATGATGTAATATCATTATTTGGCTTTCCAAGTTTTTATTTCCTTTTAATTAATTCTTTTGCTTTTATGTTTTTAATTTTTTCAAAAATAAAAAATAATTTTGATGTTTTTCTTTTCTTTATTTATTTTTTCTCTGAATCTTTACCAAACAGATTTTTTTTAATGTTATTTCTTTTTCAATTATTTTATAAATACTAAACTGGCTTGAATTAAATTATATTTTTAGAAATATTAAATCTTCTCTGAAATTTATTACTATACTAGCATGCCTTTTCCGCTTCGCTGGTCACTATAATTAAATGAATTTTCAAAAAAAACTGAATCATTAATTTCTATATTGCTTTATAAATAAAACCTTTTACAAAAAAACCCATTGAAATCGTTGTTCAAAATGTTTTTTGGAGCGATTGCTTATAATTTGGACTTAAATAATCAATCATTTTTTCTTATTTTGAGAGGAAATTAAATTCAGTTCATTTGAAGAATGATAATTTTTGGAATTTTCACGGTATTTCCTATGCAGTCTTCATATAAGTAGCTCAATACATAATATTTTTATATTCTGGTTTTAGTATGTTATGTCTAAGGCAATATGTCAAATTTTCTCAAAATGTCATTGTGTTGGGTTTACCACCAGACATTTACCATCTCTTTTTCCTCTTTGTCTCCAATAATATCATAGATGCTAACATTTTAATTTATTCCGGAGAGTTTTTATCCAAGCCTTTATTTCATACCACTTATTTTTTAAGAGTAATTTTTTTTTTTTTTTTTATCAAAGTTTCATATTGGAGAAAATTTTTCTATAAATAAAGGGGAGGGAAATAAAGGCGGGGCTAAAACTACTCCGAAATACATTGTCATTTTTGCCAACACCCTATATTGATATTCCGTAGTTTTGTAGAACCGCCCTTTTTTCCCCACCAATAAATTTTTAGACTAATATTCTAAAAATGAAATTACTATTAAGTAAGTAGAAAAATACCTTAAAAAGATACTGGTGTGAAAAAGAAGGCGGAGCTAACAATACTACGTAATATTAATTAGTACGGTGGCAAGTGTGTATATTGTGAATTAAAATATTGGCAGTGATAATGTATGCACCAGCCTCATATAAATAAATACGGATAATTAGAAGAAGCCGCATAATCATACACTACAACCAGGACGCATTTCACGCATAACTTTTTTACAGGGCGATCCCCTTTTTTTTTTCTTCTTACTAGCCTCCATTTTGCTTTCCAGGGAAAACTTTTGCTAATATAATTGACCATAAAATTTTGTCCTATACTGCCATGTTAAAAATTTAGAAAAAATGCGATTACAGCTCCACCTGTTGAGCTATTGATCCCCAAATCTAATCAGCACTAGATTATGTCAGGGTCCAATTAAATACCAAGTTTGGTTAAATTTCGTTCATTGGTTCGTGAGATACAGCGTCCACAAAATTCGTGATACAGACAGACAGACATTTTCTAAAAAAACTCTCAAATTGTGTTCAGGACATCCCAAAACGTGTAAATCCATCGAAAACCGGAGTTCGAAAATTTTCACGAATCTAATACTTTTTCTATAATACGTATAGATGAAAGTAAAAATTTAATTTAAAACGCTTGAATAAAAACTTTAAAATCTACACGTAGAAAATGAGAACAAATAACTTTATAACACGCTTACTAATTTCCTACTTTGTATTAAGTATGTCTAAATTATATCCTTTTTTTTTTTTTTTTTTTCCCGATGTGAACAAAATTATTAAATATAATATTGGATGAAAAATTACTAAATCAGCACGCTTTCCACATATTCAATTAAAAAACAGTTTTTATGACTAAAAAAATATATTTTTTTTCTTAATAACATGAAAAATATTGCATTTCTTAATTCAATTTTATCGAGTTTATTTCTTTCAATCAGTTTTAAGTAAAAACTAATTTAATGAAAGTTGTAAAACCCGTTTTTCTTTCTTGTTTGTATTTTTTTTTTTTTTTTTTTTTTAATCCTGGGAGATGCTTTAAATTTCATTAGTTAAGGTTTTTTTTTTTTCATACATGCTCGCGTTTAATTAAAAATACATAAATAGTTCGCTTGGAGTATTAATTTAATAATTTTTTAATTACTTTGCGAAAAAACTAGCCAAATCGTTTTTATTTTGTAAATTGATGAAAATTACCTTAGCTTCTTAACTTATTAAATAATAATAATAATAATACAGATAGTTTTAAAATATATATATTATGAGTTAATGTTTTTTATAATTTATAAATAGGCGCTGAAAGGCTTTTAATTACTGTTCTACAATTTACCAACAAGCTTAAATAACCTGTCAATTTCATGAGAATATAAAACTGTATTATCAATTATTATTTTAGAATTTTATTTAAAAAATAATATTTTAAAAAATCTAGTTATTTATGTAGCTAATCCAGCTACGTAAGTTAAGCATAGCAGAGATTGTTATGCAGTTTTAAGAAAATAAAATAAATGATAGATTAAGTGAAAAAATTCCTTTTTGGCGGAGATACGTAGAGGACATTTTTTTATTAATTGAAGAAAAACATATAAATGAAGTCGTTACTTTTTCTAGTTCGTTACGCCCAGAAATTCAATTCACTTTGGAAATAGAACAAAATAACAGTTTGCCTTTTCTTGATGTTCTTGTTGAACGCATTTCGAATTCAC
Source organism: Salticus scenicus (assembly GCA_963930645.1). Lineage (NCBI taxonomy): Eukaryota > Metazoa > Arthropoda > Arachnida > Araneae > Salticidae > Salticus > Salticus scenicus. Next base: position 5,339,884 of record CAWVNO010000001.1, read on the forward strand.
CTAGCATTTTTCAAACTTATGTTTATCGTAAGGCCACTTTTACAGGTAAATATCTAAATTTTCATTCTGCTAATCCTAATTCTCATAAAATTGCAGTCTTCCGAACTTTGGTCAATAGAGCTCTTCAGTTATGCAGTAACGAGACACTTTTTAAGTTGGAAATTAAAAGAATTTTTCGGGATTTAAGAAGTAACGATTACCCTCTTAATTGGTTAAAACGAATTTATCGTGGAAAAATTATCCGCTTCCCCTCTCCTTCGTTTCCTCCTGCAATTTCCCCCTCTACTCCAATGCAAATGAAAAATTCACTAATTAATAACAACAGTTATATTTCTATGCCATATTTTGGTTTTCCTTCAGAATTAATTTCTAAATTACTTAAACCAAATAATATTTATACTGCTTTCCAGCCAATTAAACAATTAAAAAACGTCCTTTTTAACTTTAAACCCATAACCCCTTCTTTGGATTTAACTGGTGTAATATATTTAATTCCTTGTAAAAAATGCAAATATGTTTATATAGGTGAAACTGGCCGTACAGCAAAAATTAGACTACAAGAGCACAGACGATCTTTTAAAAATTGCAACCAAAATTCTAAAATTGTAATCCATTCAATAGAAACCGATCATATTCCTGACTTCGATAATATAAAAATTCTAAATTCTGGTTTTCATAATTATAAATCGCGTATTTTCCTTGAGAGCTGGCACACTGCCAAGCATCTCCACACTATCAATGAAGCATGCGCACTGGCTCCTCAATATTTGGTACTCCTTTAAATTCCTTGAGTGTTCATGTAATGTTTGCATATTGTGTTGTAATTACTGATGAGGAAACCCGGACGGGTTTCGAAACGTCTAGATTTTAATTGTTTTTATATGTTTTTTTTTTTTTTTTTTTTTTTTTTTTTTTTTAAATGTGTTTTAACTTAAAATTTTTTGTCTCTTAAATAAAACGGTTTTTGCTTTTAATATTTTCCTTCTTATTTAATCGTAAATTAATTTGGAGAATATTGCTCTAAAAATTTACTGGTGTGAAAAAAAGGGCGGGACTATCAACATCACGGAATATTAATTAGGGTGTTGGCAAGTATTCTTATAGGTAAGACTGACACAAAAATGTTGCGATACAGATTAAGAACCAATAAGAGACAAAAACAGTTTAAATTACTTACGTCGACACGAATGATAATAATAAAAAAAATTACCATTAAACTTAATGGCAGAGAAAATAACTAAAGGACCACAGAAATAGTAATTGGATAAAAATGCTTAAAATTAGAAGTAAAAACACGTCAGGGGGCATGTACTTCATAAAGCTGTGAAAGCTGCATCGATTTCGTAAAACAATATAGCTAATCATAGCAATTTATATTGTTCCAGCCCTAATCAAGGCAGCAAAACCAATTTGAATGAGAAATTAAATAAATTATTAAATCAAATCATCTAGGAATCCATAGAGAAAACTAGAAAAAAAGCAGAGTAGCCACATGTAAAACTTTTACACAAACTGGAGAATAGGAAGATGCCAACAAATCATTGAAATTAAAAATAAAAGCATTGCAAACACCGATTAATGGATAAAGAAATAACGTCTGAGCTGTTTCACTAACGATTAAATTCACTGAGTAATAATTTATTGAGTTAGTGAAATTTTAATTTTAAGTTAGTTAAAGTTTAATCTAGTTAAATTTTTAATTTAAATTGCACGTAAATCAATGAACATTAAAACTTTCATAGAAAGGAAATTAATATTAGAAAACTAAGTCATCAGTGAGCAAGCGCCATCTAGCGTTTAGCTAGATAAACAATAAGTCAGTTAAATTAATTTAGGTTCAAACAAACCAATGCTATAAGGAGTATTTTTAAGAAGTTTTAACTTCAGGAATTAAGAGAATATGTGGCACCATTTAAATAATTAGAGATTTGATTAGTGGATCTTGATAATGTTAGACTTAAAGTATTTAAACTAAATTAGTTGATCTTAATCTTTTTAATCCTAAAATAATTAATCTTAAATTCAAAGTTATTAGTAAGAATTAAATGTTAAGTTGTAAAAATACTCAAACACAAGCAATAATCGCAAAAAGCACACATGTAAGGATAAGCAGTACAAGGCAGTCAACAATTATTAAAGTTACTTTTTATTTTATTTTATTATTATTATTATTATTATTAAATTAGATTTATTGTTCAAATTAAACATGGGAAGCCACTAATAGCCAAATACACTCAATTAAATTTAACGAAAAAAGAATTCATAATTCATAATATCAACCAGAAAAAAATAAGAAAAATGTAACTTGCAACAGCAATAATCCCTTTTTTTTTTTCCCTTTTTAATTTTAATTCAACAGCAAACCCTATATATATATATATATATATATATATATATATACATACAGGGTGTCTGTTATTAAACTTGACATTTTAGAGCGCACTGTATCGTAAACAATGCTGCAGAATTTCATGAAAAATTGGTAATAGCTTAATAAGATGATGGGGATTTTATCTAGCATAATAAAGTTCCAAAAATCCACTAAGAGAGAGCGTATTATAGGATTAGAAATATAATTGAGAAAAAATAAGGAAAAATTATTCGCCGACATTTTCCAAGACTTGAATTCTTCTAACTTTTGGCTGTGTGGATAGCTGATACCTGTGGGTAGCTGAAAGCCATTGATAACATCGTATAGAGCAAATTTTGTAAACAATATTTAATTTAGTAGATTGGAAATTGTTAAATTTTGCACATTCTTGTTGTATTCTCAGTAAAGTTATAATACGCTACCCAGTGGTGATTTTTGGAACTTTTTTGTGCTATATAAAATTCTCATCATCTGATAATGCTCTTAACCAAATTTTGTGAAATTCTGCAGCATAACTTTTGATACAGAGCACTCAAAAATGTCAAGTTTAACTAACCCCTTAACGAGCGCTGTCCTTGCTGCGAGGACGCAAAATTTAAGATCCAGCTGCAAAAATTTACGTTTATAACATAACAGAAAAGGCCAGTTTTTTAAAATTTAAAATTTCTTTTAGTTTAATTTAGTTCATGAATTCCGGTGGCAGTATAATTTAAATGATCAGAATTGTCTTGCGCCGCATAGGGTTAAGGACGCCCTGTATATGACAAGAATATTTTAAATTTCTGTAATTATTTAGTTATTTATTATTTATTCATATAATCAGCAACGCAGATAAATCAGTATTCCAAGTATTTTTTCACAAAAATATATCATTTTCTGTTAAATAAAATTTCTGATATAAATATCATTTATTGGACTAGCGGAATATCTACAAGAATATATTGTAGTAAATTGTCGTTGTATAAGTAAAGTTTAACTCTTTGCCGACCCTAACGCTGTAAAGCGCTTTAAAGAGTGTTGACAAATTTAACGATGCTTTTATTGAACTGTCACCGATAATTTTTAGAAGTACTATTTATATACAATGCCCAACATAGAAAACGCACCACGAAGGAAAGCAAATATGAAAATGATTCATACATTAGAGCAGGAAGAACAATTCATCAAATTTTCAGAAAATTCGGAGTAATAAATGATGGGAAAGCATTACATAAAGCAGCGTCCTATAGCAGCAATAACTGTACTTTATTTGCATAGGAATTGAATCGAACAGCGATTGGATAGCATATTCGGGTACAATCCTTTACAAATCTTCAACACGAGGCCCCAGTTCATCGACCACAGTTACTGGTGAGTGGTAAGTTCACCGATTTAACAGTCATTTCATTGGTGCAAGATTAGGAGAACATGCTGGTCAGAGCCAGTCGAACATATTACGGAAGGTCCGGACAATGTAGAAAACTTGCGGTCGTGCATTGTGCTGATCAAATATTGCGCAACGGAGGCCTCGAATATCGGGCCCAGCTATTAGCCTTAACTGGTCAGAAATGTAATAGCCACTAATTAGAATGCAGTGAATGCGAACAAGAGGTGATAGAGAAATGTATCCAAAGGAACCCCATACCATCAATGCAGGTGATGGGGCAGTATGATGATTAGAATGCCAGCCGGCAACGTGCTTTATTCATAATGCCGTTGAATACGGATGTAGCAATCTTAATGCTGTAAACAGGATTGTGATTTGTCAAAAAGGCGATGCGTCCAAGTTCGTGATTGGTCATAATATAAAGTTGTCCATTATTATTATTATTATTAAATTTTAATATGTAAAAAAAAAAAAAGGCTTTATACATAGCGTAGTTATAACTTTTTTTTTTTTTTTTAATGAAATTCTTCCTGGATTTTTTTTTTTAATTGGCCTTTGAAATTAAAAAAAAAAAAAAAAAAAAAAATCTTTATTTCTTTTTTTTCTAACTGATTGAAGTTTTTGATGGCAATCAATATTAAATAGTCATAATTGCTTTGTGTTTCATAAGGTTTTAAAAAAAAAAGTTTAAAATAATATCTTTCAAATCTACGAAATTCGGTAGATGAAAGTATTAAATTTTACTCCTTTACTCTTTTGAACACAGTGGTCTGAAAAACATACCACACATTAAAACTTCATTTTTGCTACCAATTGTTATTTCAGTTCAAATACTTGTATTTAAAAATAATATCCACTATTAAATACGGTATTCTAAAAATTATTCTTTCAGTTTTAACGGCATTCTTCACTTTGTAAATAGAAGTAATTTTGTATTTATAGATTAAAAAAAAAAAAAAAAAAAATCTTTGCAGTAAACAGTTAAAAATTAGGGGTGATAAATTTCAATTAAAAATTCGAAATGTTGGCGGATATGCTTTGCCGTAATTTCTTGCGTATAAATCACTAGTCAGATAAATCAATTTTACAAAAAAAGTTATATTTGTACAATGTATTGAAATCTAGTTTTTTCTGCAACTTAAATTTTTGGATTATACGCCGAAAATTATGGGAATTTATTAAATCATTTGAATTAAACATTTTACCAAATATTTTTCAATATATCAACTCATGTACAAATAATATACGTTTGTGTGTCTGTCTTATATGCCAGTGCTGGATATCACTTTTTTCTGAAAATAGATTTTTTTTTTTCTAGATGTTTCTAGCAAAGAAGTTTTATTAATAACTTGAAAAATAGACCCTTCGTTCAGTTTTATTAAGCTGGTTTCTTCCAAAGTTTTCTTCTTCTTCTAAATAAAAGGTAATTTAATGAAAGTGATGATTTTTTTCCCCTATTATAAGAGTTATTTTGAATTTTTTTTTTCTTTCCTCGTCACTTCCAATTAAAAAGTGTATAAATAAATTCTCTCGAAACCGAAATTAAATTTAATATTTCTTTATTATTACTTCGTGAAGAACATATTTTAATGCATAGAAATTTTTTTTAACGTTCGTCCAATTTACAGACATGCTTTTTTATTATCTGTTTTATTAACACCTAAAAAAGAAAAAAAAATCTAATTTTGTGTTTATTTATTTATTTATTTATATATCAAAAATTATTTTAATTTCAGTTGACTAACTAAAGGTTATCACAGAAGGAATTTTTTAAAAATTAAATTTTTCGTTAGACAGAACAGTGGATATTTACTCCAAGCTGTATTTTGATTTATGTATAGTTTTATTATTTTTATTATTTTTATACCTTTTCAAGTTTAATTAGCAATGCATAAAGAAAACTATGAAGAAGAAAAAAATAATTTCATATTTTTTTTTTATTATTATTTTGTTGAGGACATGTTTTTGTGTAACTTCTTTTACTTTAAATTCCTACCTAAAAATGTTTTTTTTTTTTTTTTTTTTTTTTTTTAAATACATCAGGAGAAATTGTTTTCTTATATAATTTTCTAAAGGACATGTTGTAGTATACGGATATTTTTTCTTACATTAATTTCATTCATAAAAATAGTTTTTCCTATATTCCATATTAAAATAATCCATCAATAAAAATTATCAAACAAAAATCTGTCTTGTATAATTTTCTAAAGGACATATTTTAACATATTTACCATACATATAATTTCTTTTGCATTAATTTCATTCAGAAAAATGTAATCTAGCCTTTTTTTTTTTTTTTTTTTTCTTTACAGAGTTATGTGTTAATGGAACTTATTTGTAAAAGATGAAAATTTTACCTCTTGATTTCAGCCAGTCATAGGAGGATCTACACTTAGTTCAATATATGGGAATTGAGTGAAACATTTGAGAAAGATTAAACGAAATGTCCCTTGTGGTTGCAATGAGTCAGAAGAAATCATCCACGAAGCTCAATAAATGGAAATTGAGTGAAACAAAAGATGATATAATGAAACCTTTCCTCATTATTGCAATGAATCAAAAAAAAAAAAAAAAATTCACAAAGTTTAGTAAATTGAAATTCACTTAGGAAAACTTAAATAAAAACTTTTCCAATGACAACAATCTGTCAGAAAATAATCTTCAATAGAACTAACGATTAAGAATATATTGAAACAGGGCCCGAAATTTCAACTTGGATTACACTCGCTGAAAAAAAAGTTACTCGCCACAAAATATGTTTAACTTACTCTATTTTTTACGTTTAAGGTGGGTGACCAGAATTTTTATTGGCAAAAGAGAAATTGCGCAATGTCTTTTATTTTATAATAAAATATCAATAAAATAACAGAAGACATTCAATTTTGAAAAAGAGGTCATTTTAGAGGACACAAAATTGAATGAAAAGGATTATAAAAACCGATTCAAAAGCTACTTTACACAAGTGGTGGAAACATTTTTATCTCAAATGATGAATTTGGATCAGTACATCTGAATTTAAATTAATAATATATGGATACGAGAGGAAAAATCCCTAATTTTTATAGGTGCCACTGGACAATATAATTTTTATTATTATTATTATTATTATTATTATTATTAGTTTTTGCTATAGACTTTTTTATTTATTTTATTTATTTATTTATTTATTTATTTTATTTTATTTATTTATTTATTTATTTATTTATTTATTTATTTATTTTGTACGTTCATGTAGTTACATAAAAAAAAAGTTTGTAGACATTTTTTTGGTTAAAATCATAATCGTAAAATAAAAAATAAAATTGCCAAATGAAAAAATAAAATTAATATTCGGCAGATGAAACTATTTGTTTTAAAAATTTGTTGCCAAGTTTACGAGCAATGCGACAGGCATCTAGTTTAGGAGGCTATGGTTAGATACGAGGAAACTAGCAAGAATATTGTTAAACAATAAATTAGAGGAAATTTGTGAAATTTTTGAAATTTCAGTTTTGTTTTACAGCTGCTGTCAGGTAGAAAATATTTAAAAAAAAAAAAAAAAAATACAGAAATTGAGTGAGATGCTGAAATAAGATGAAATCGAAATATTTTTCTCGGTTGAAGTTAATGAGCGGAAAATTTTACGGATATTAATAAATAGAAAAATAGAAGAACACAAAATTACACAATCTTTTCTTCGCCATTATAGACATTTGGAGTATAAGTTTTATTAAAATCAGTAAGTATATGTAGAGCTTTGTGATAAAGTGAAAGGACAATATTTTTATCATTTGAAAATAGCTAGAAAGAAATCTTTACGGGTATTATTAAATATGCAGGGGTGTTTGTAACCCCGGAATTTTTTAGTAGTGATATTATCGGTAGTTTCCTAGCAAAGTTTAGCAATAAAATATAACCAAAAATACAATTCATAATTATTGGTGGGAAATAAAATAAAAAACCCGGAACGCAAACACCCCCTGAATGTAAAATAAAAGAAACGGTGAAGGACGGTGAAATTTTTCACGTGAAACAGCATTAACCCTTTGGGTACATTTGACGAGTGAGACTCGTCATGTGCTTACTTGGGCGAAGTTACGGTGGACGAGTCTAACTCGTCATCTGAATTTAAGAAGTAGGCGTTAATGTTTGCGCCCCCCCCCCCCCCCGCCAGTGGGCGTTGATCGCAAACACTTTCCTGGCGTTTGTTATGATATCTTACAACGATACTTATATCATCAATATAAGTATATTCCAAATAAAAGGTATTACTTTTACATAGTAACACTTCCGCGACCGCTGACGTAGATTCAATTCATTTGAAAATCTGCAACTCCACCAGTGGGCGTTTCTTTTGCAATTTGTATGCTTTTTTTTTTTTTTTTTTTTGAAATATATAATTAATATTCACAATTTTACAATGAAATATACTATGGATACAAATACTTTGATTAGAAAGAATAAAATTATAATGTATATCCATTTGTAATATAAATGTGAATACAGAAAATTTTGTTCTGAAATATTGTAACATGGGAGAATAACGCCCACAGGCGGGCGTTCCTGTCAAAAATTCCAAATCATTTCATATAGCGACAAATTAAATCCGTACCTTGGGCATAAAAATCTTCAAATAATCCAGTACTCAAAGGGTTAAAAAAATCTTTGAAGAAAATTTTTGCGGGTCAAAAAGTAATACAAATTCGCATCCGACCCGATGCAGGACTCTATAATTTCAGAACAGCCAGGGGTGTTTGCGTTCCGGATTTTTTATCTTATTTCCCACCAGTAATTTTTTTATAGCGATATTATATGAACTTTTATAGTAATTTTTAACAATTAAATATAGCCAGAAATACAATTCGTAATTACTGGCGGGAAATAAAATAAAAAATCCGGAACGCAAACACCCCTAGAACACCTCAAAACATTAAATATAGCGAAAACTATATTTCGAAAATTTGACACCAAAACAATACTTTCTACATCATTACAGAAATAAGAGAAAGTAAAAAAAGCTAAACATAAGTTTAAACTGCAAAAACAACCAGACAAGAAAATTCTATACCTAGTTTTATAAAACCAGATGATTCAAATGGTTTCAACCATTGAAAAAAACGATGAAAATGAAAAGCTTTCATCCAGTGAATGCAAGTCTAGTAAAAAGCTCGACAACGCTAGTTATCTGCTTAAAAATGTCATCTTAGAAGAGGATGATGAATGAGTTTCGAACTTTTGTAGTTTAAAAAGCATAGGAAAACTTATGCAAACCAGCCTTCTATCAATGCTAGTTAACTCAGAATAGGCAACAAAGGTTTCACTTTGACGACAATTTTCCTTTTTTTATTATGATTTATGGCTCGTACCAAAAGCAAAAACTTTTGTAATCAAATCGAATTCATCGTAATATTTTATAAGAGTCAAGAATCTTTTTCCATGTCATAAATCATAAAGATTATCTTTAACTTTCAGTTCATTTTAAAGTTTTCAACCAGGGGAAATGCCGTCTGTACATAAAATATTTATAAAATGACGTGAAATATAACTCAAATGTCATATTAAAATATTTGCATATTCTTCATGCATAAATTGTCACTTCAAATGTTCATATATGTTGTCCAAATAGCAATCACGTGTAAACTGAATTTTTTTTTAATTGTCCGCACAATTTCCCCCCTTTTAAAGGGAATTAATGAAGTAGAATCGTCTTAACAATTTTGAAAATTCTTTGAGTTACTACAGGATGATATTGAAATACTTTGCTCCAATTGACTGTTTATTCAATTAGACTCCCAGTTGGATGTTGTAACGTCATTTCCTTTATTTATTTATCAATTTATGTTTTTATTATTTTATTTATTTAAATCGTATATTAAATTTCATATTGCTTATGCAAAAAGTACGCATTTGTTCTTTTTACTTTCGATTTTATATATATAAAGAAAGTATTCCATTCGTAAAAATTTTTTATCACCGGTTTTTGATGGATTTACACCTTTTGATATGTCATGAACACAGTTTCGCCCTTTTCAGAAAATGTCTGTCTGTGCGCATCAAATATTTTCTGGAAGCTGTACCTCACGAACCAATGGACGAAATTTAACCAAACATGATATTTAGTTGGACCTTGACTTAAATTAGTGTTCATCACATTTTGGGATCAGTCGCTTGAAAGGTGGCGTTGTTATCCAATTTTATTTTTATATTATTTATTATGACACTAGGTAGTGATGCCCTTAATTCTCCCTGGGTGTTACATTTTCAATTATGGGTGTCATTCAAAAGAACACGTCAACACTTAGCCAAGGCTTAAACACTAAATCTGTGATAAGTTAAAACAAAGTTATTGAACTTTCTCACAAAGAAAAAGAAACTTAGATGAAAAAGTATTTCCTCTGATACTGGCATAAAATTTACTCACTTACGAAATTTCGTATTACTTTTCTCTGAGATAAAAATCGTCTGCACTGATCATGTAAAATTGCCCCAAAAGTGGACAAGAGGTTCTCTGCTCTCGTAGCTGAAAGACGGAGGTGCCGGGTTCCATCCCAGGTTGCACTTGGAGATAAAGCTGGTCGGAATTTTTCGTGGATTCCACCGAAAACTCTACGGACCGCTGTAGCCCAGTCGGTAGAGCGCCGGGCTCGTAATTGGAAGATTGCGGGTTCGGTACTCGAGCCGACCAAAGACCGTCGCGTACGCTAATGTTGACTGGAGCACGTAAAATCTGTTGTAGCCGCAATGTCCTCCACGTTCCCACCAAAATTATACCTCTGGGGGGTCACCGAAGCGGGACAGCCATCCCTTCAGTGGAGGATCAAAATTGTGATGGCATGTCTCCGGACCACCTCTAGGGGTGAATCCCAGACCCCTGCCAATTGCCCATTGCGCAGCACTAGTGCGACGTAAAATCCAGCCAACCGGAAACTCTAGTAAAACCTAACTCTTATACAGGCCACCACTCAGGGCATCCCTTGTTAGGCCAAAATCCGTAGTGTATAGATAGCTGGACATAACCCAAACACTAACACCATCATGAAAAATAAGTTTAATAAATAATAATATTTAAAAATAATTTGTACGTTGTTGATTTGTATAGGAAATGGAAAAAAAAGTCTTGTGGTTGCCGCATGATGCTAGTTATTTTAAATTTGGTTTAAGAAGAAAATATAAAAAATAAAGTTGTGTTTTTCTATAAAAGATATTTCATTCTACCATTATGAAGAGTTTTGACATAGTAATTTAAAAAATATTAAATTCCTTTTACAAGCATCATTCAGTAAATAAAGCTGCTCGAGGAATTGCTACTAAATTTGGTATTTGAACTATCCCTGTGATGTTCTCGGGGAACATAAAAGCTCAAATATATCCACTTAGTTGCGCTTTGCATGAAAAAATAGCAAATTTGACAAAAGAAATCTCCAATACTTCCAAATATATTCCAGGTGCTTAAAACAAAGTTTAAAAAGGCAGGTATAAATTTTTGTATGCATTTTTACTTCCATTACCCGACTACCGTAGGTAATGGAAGTATTGTATTCGGTCCAAAAATTCAATATTTAGTTTTCCCCTGATTTACATGTTTTAAGGTCTCCTGAGTCCAAAAAAACTGGTTTTGGGCAATTGGTCAGTGTGTGTATGTATGTATGTGGGGAACTTTCTGGCTATCATATCTCCGAAACTAATAAAAATAGAACTATGAAACTTCAGAAATGAGACAAAACTGATGTACAGATGAATTTTCCAAATTTTGCAGAAAATTGGAAACTGAAAATGGGACATCAGAAAGCGGAAGTGGGACCGTAAGTCCATATCTCAAAAACGGCCCGAACGATTTTCTTCAAAATTGCTATATAAACACTCTATTAGATGTCCTTTCGAATGATATAGATGGTTAGTTCAGGAAAATTGATAGGCATCCTGTATAAATAGCTAAATATCAGGTGTCGCAAGTGCGTTCCTTCAAAAACAGTTGTATGGATTCTTTTCAAACTCGCCATATTAAGTCCCTTGTAAATATTCTTTTGTATGTAATTATTGTTTTAAGATCAATAATTCTGCAGGCCATTTTTGGTAAAAGTTGGTATCTCAAGTACGGCTCTAACGATTTTATGTCATTTTTATACCTTCTGATCACATTATCTCCAAAAAATGTATATACGTAAAATAGTGGATAATGGAAGTCGTGTGGTTGTTTCACATCATATTTTTTAGTTCGAAACCTGAGAGCTAAATTATGCATAATTATTGCTTGATGAACCTCTGCATATAAAAGCAAAGTGATTCCAATAGATTTAAAAAAGTTGATTATATTTACACCTATTATTTGCATACATTAGTCAATCACTGCCCCTCAAGAAGTATGGCTTTATTATACGCTTTCATTCTTGGATCTTGAATACATTTTTTTACATTTTCGTCACCGTGTGTTTTGGCTTTTTGATAGTATTTAATAAAAAAGCACCTCAAAACTGGCGTTGTAAAAAATATTACTTACAAACTTTGAATAAACATCATGAAATGCAATAAACTCTTTATAAATCCTATTATATATTCAAATTTCTAGTGTTAGTGTAATTTTTTGACATACCCTGCTGCATATCTTTCGTTTATATTAAACACCTTTGTCTTACGGAGGATCAGGGCTGCCACAGCCCCGCCTTTTTTCAAGTACTCTTCTGCAACTATTGTTTTAAAATAATTATTTTCTTAAATGTATGTACAAGCTTATGTTATTAAGAAATTTGCTATATAAAATTACTGGTACACAAATTAAAGTTGCGGAATCTCTGACCATTACACCTAAATTTAAATACACTTAAATCTAACATACTTTATGTATATATATATATTTATTATTTATATTCAATTTTTGTGTTTAAAATATTATAAGCCCCATCCTACTGTCAATTTCTGGATATTTCTGCGGAAAGATATATTTACTTTTAACAAACATTTAAATCAATTCGCGCCATACTAACAAACATTAAATGAATCCTTTCTTAAGGCGACACTAACTTCGGGCGACATCCAGTCCCCAAATCTACTTAGGCATGTATGGGGGACTCTATAGATCGACATTCTAACTCAATCAAGGCGAGTCATTAGGTCTCCAGCCGACCTCGTATCCATCAGCAGATGTTATTGGATGTGCCTTAGCCCAATATTCCCAAACGATAATATTGTCTAAAGCATCCCTAGCTTCTGGCTCTTTCCCCTTTCCTGTTTGTCAGAGAATTCATTGACTGTATATTGCTTCAGTAGATAGATGGACTGGGATATAAAGCTGGGAAGGAATAGATTTAAGATGCTTGAAAATCTAAAATAAGTTGAAGTTGTACAGAATGAAAAGCAAGTCTAAAACTTTTTATTTTGATTTTTTCGTCAGATTTTGATATGGCTTTTTGGCAGTGAAATCGTTGGGACTTTATTACTTGAATAGACAGATTGAGTTGATATATAAAGTTCAAAAGGAATGTATTTAAAGAGCTAAAGATAAAGAAATTAAATTGGACAGAGGGAAAAAAAAATTGTTGTTGTTGTTGTTGTTTTTTATTTATTTATCTTATTTATTTATTTTTTAAGATTTGCGTATGGTATATTTGACCATAGCCTCCTAAACTAGATGCCTTCCGCATGCCTCGAAACTTGGCAACAGTTCAAGTGGTACAGATTGCATGACTTTTTTATTCAGCTGTCACCAATAATTTTAAGAAGTTATATATGATATATGTAATCGACGTTTCTTCGATTCTACTCGCCTTTCATGTATATCAAATCCCACTTTAAAAAATTTTTGGTGGCTGTTGAATAAAAAAGTCACGCAATCTGTACCAGGTGGCGCTGTCTACAGCTGGAACTGTTGCCAAGTTTTCGAGCCACGCGGAGGGCGTCTAGTTTAGGAGGCTATGATTTGACAGTTGGTTCGTTCATTTTATATTGCTCCAGTAGATGGTACGGATTTTTGCAGTATATGCACATTTAATCTAAATTCAGATGTTCGCTTTTATGATGGTACATGGCTGCCTAATGTTGCACTAAAGCTGCCTAGTGGGCTATCTATTTTTCTATTATTTATTATATTTTAAACATAAAATCATTAATAATTATTAATAATTATAATTGGCGGTTGTGGAGGCGGGTGGGTGGGCGGGATCCATCGCACGTTAGAATGCAAGAAACGGAAGGGTAGGATTCAAAAATCCGTACAAACTTAGCATGGGGAGGGAAAAAAATGCACAATAGCGAGTGTTTAAAAAAACAGTGAAAAAATGCCGAGAAAATAAAAGTAAAAAAGAAACTGAAGAGCATACGGGATCTCAATCTATAACTAGTGTCGAGCGGGGGAGGTCGTTAGGGGGTTGGTCTCGCATAATATGTGATTTATAGAAGAAATATGGACAGAGCTGCCAACCTAATCCATCAAATTGTTAGTATCGTCCATTTTTCTACACCACTTAATTTTTAGAGTAATTCTCTTCAAATATGTTTACGATGAATTAAGAAAGCAAATATTCTAAAAATTATGTGTTGTAGAAAAATGGGCGGTTATAACAATTTGCCGGATTAGGTTCGTAGCTCTGTATGGAATATGTATATAATAATAATGATAACCTAATTTGTAAACGGTCTCGGACTCCTCGGAATCCGGAGACATGTCATCACGATTTTGATCCTCTGCGAGGAAAGAGGAGGAGGGGGGAAGGACATAACCAGGACCCTAATATTTGTATTTCTACAAATCTGCATTTTAATTAGTTGACCAAAGTGTAGAAATTTTTAGTTAATCAATTAAAACGTCGCTTTGTAGAAATCTCTATTTTAGGGTACTAAAAGCGGACATCTGAAGTTTACAGTAATTTTATTTAAGAAGTTCATAGATAGACGCAATTTTCATCTGTATTTGAATAAAATAGACACTTGTGCAATACTGTCTGCTGCCCTCGTTAAAGACCACTATATCCTGTTTTACAAAAAATTCCTCATTCCAAATATAATAGTTTCAGTGACTGTTAAAACACCAGTATGTAACATTAAGTAATAAAACACTGGTATTCTTATTCAGAAAAAAAAAAAAAAAATATTTCATTATTTAATAAATTATTAGGCTGGTTTTTTTTTTTACTCTTCTATATACAAAATTTAAATACATAATTTTTACAGGTTACGCTTTTATATTAGAGTTTTACCGAGATTAACCTAAAATACATTTTGTTAATAAAACTAGTTGGCATAGGTGCACTCTGCTCAGTTCCCCATCATATTTATGTTCTCAGAAATTTCTAGTGCGAGACATATTATAATCATGTTAAAAGAAATGAATTTGACCAAAGCTTGATACAGTGACAGAATGAAATCCCCGCCTAATAGGCAATCCACCGTTCACTTGGATATAATTATCTTATTCTAATTTATTAATTTATTTTATCAGGGTCAATTCTGTTGTTTAGTTTTCATGTTACTATTTCCAATGCAATAAACCTCAAAATTCATATTTATATGAAAAATTTACAATTTCGCTATGTTGATAAAATCGTAAATTACGAATAATTTACGAAAATTTCCTAGTAGAATATTTGTATTGAATCATGTTCAAACAAATATCATAAACTTAATTTTGAAGTTGTCTAATGTATTTAGGATCCTCAAAATGGAAGTTTATGATCAATTTCGCCTTATTCTGACATGTTAAGTAAATCGTAAATTCCAAATAACTTACGAATTTTTTTAATTGGAAAAATCATAGTCTATGATATTCATGCCAGTATCCTAAATAATATTTCGAAAGTAGTTTGACATCTTTACGCTGAAAATATCCCTCAAGATTGACGTTTATGTGAAATTTTGCTCTATTCTGACATGTTAATAAATTCGTAAATTCCCAATAACTTACGAAATCTTTATATTAGAAAATTCATAGTCATTAATATTCATACCAGTGTCCTAAATAATATTTCAAAAGTAGTCTGACATCTTTACGATGAAAATATCTCTCAAAATTGATGTTTATGTGAAATTTTGCCCTATATTGCCATGTTAAGAAATTCGTAAATTTCCAGTAACTTGCGAAATTTTCAAAGTAGCATATTTATAGTTACTGATGTTCATTCCGGCATCGAAACTGATATTTTAAAACTGGTCTGACATTTTTACAGTAAAAAGTTTTCATTTAATGCACGTTTAAGTGAATTTTTGTCCTATTCTCCCATGTTAAGAAAATCGTAAATTTCTCATAACTTACGAAGTTTTTAAAATCGAATGTTGCAAATGAATAGGGTTCTTGCCAGTGTCGAAAGTAATATTTTAAAACTGATCTGACCTCTCTGCGACAATTTGTTCTTGAGATATCGTGTACACAGACTAACAAACTAACGGACTGACCCACTAACAGACTAACAGACTAACAGACACCCTACAGACAGACACCATAGAAATTTTGTCATTTTCGGATTCCTCACACCTGAAAACGTGTAGAAAAGTCAAAAAACCGAGGTCGAAAATTTTCACGATTATCTAAGTTCCCCATACCTATAGTATGATGGGGAACTAAAAATACATTTCTAACTTTTGTTTCATTGTTTCACTCGTAAAAATCGCATTGTTTCTTGAATAACATTTTAGTGAAGTTTTTACTGTCTTGCAAAGCGTCTCGAGTTTGTACAATAACTGTACAAAACCTCAATAATCTCTCAATAAAATTAGTTTTGCGTTAAATTTTAATTAATAACATTCTCATAAATGTATTTTTAACATTCCTTTAAATTAAATGAGAAATTCTGCCGCTTTAAGCAGTATCCCTACAACTCAACCTAATCAAATCCACTTTCTCATCATAACAGCCTTATGAAGGGATTCAATCAACACAATTCCCTGCACCCGTAACCTCTGACCGGACATCTGTCCCCGAGATAATCTCCGAAACAAATTCCGTTCCAAACATTAGCATTAGCGGCGATCCTGAAATCCAATCTCGCAAATCACAACCTGATTGGCAAGCGGTATTAAGTGTTGGCACAACAACACATAGTAATAGGGTAAGATTGGAAATACTCATTGTTATTACAGTGCGTTTCTAGGATATAAAGTGGATATTATATGAAGGCCCTAGAAAATAGTTGATGTCAGAATTTTATGTTTAATATTTAACCCATTGAAGTCCGGTACATATTTTAATTTAAATATTGCTAAAATAATTTCAAAGAATGCTATTAGATACACAGTTTATCATAAATATGTAAAAAGAAAACAAATCACATTGGGTAGGTGCTCTAGTGATTGGCATGCTCCAGTAATTGACATCTATCCCGAAATAATTAATAAATAAGAAAAACAATAAAATTGTATATTTTACATATAAGAATTTTAACATTTTATGTCAAAAGCATAGGGTGCTAATAACTGGTAAAATGAGTAACTAGCAGTGTCAAACACTGGAACACAGGATGTCAATTACTGATAAAAGGAAAAACTGGCAGTCTCAATGACTGGAACATTGAGTGGGTGTCAAATAAAAATTTATAAAAAAAAAAAATTGTTATCAAATGTATATATTTTAACATATATGTGGTTCTGAATGTCTTTCATGGCATATGCACTAACTTAAGATGTCTAAAAGTATTTTCTGATGACTAGAACGTTAAAAACATCAGAGATTGCTCTAAATGTGCCAATCACTGGTGCACTTGCCCTATTTCATTTTTGAGAAATTTTTCTGAAAAATTTTAAAATATAGAAATTTGTTTTAAAATATAGAAATTTTGTCTACACTGGTGTATAAAATTTACGATATAGAAGTCTGTGAAACTTCTAAAGTCTGCAGCAAATTTATCCAAGCACTAGCAAAAATTCCTCTGTAAAAAAAGTACACTTAATATTGATTTGTTAAATAAATCCTTGTCGAATCATGTTCTTAGACTGACTAAGAACATGATTCGACAAGAATTTATTTAACAAAACAGTATTAAGTGTACTTCTTTTATATAGTAATTTTTACTAGTGCTCGGATACTTTTGCTGCAGACTGTACACTAATATACAAAATTAAAGCAATAACTTGTTTTCTCGTTTTCTTCTTTTGCGCGTAATTTTTAGAGAAATGAACGCTGAAATATAAAATTTAGATGACATGTCCGTTATCATATCATCAATCGAATTTTATGTAACTTTAGCATAAGTAATAATTTTTAAACTAATAACTGTTCAATTTTTCTGAAAAGTAAACTTTCGAAAAAATGGAAAATTTCAACAATTTTAGAAAAGAAAACTTAATGAAAAATGTTCATAAGGAGGCATTACAGACAGGTGAAGATGCACATACATGCATGTGTTAGAATGAAACCGGATTTTTCTTCCTCCATTCATTTTTCTATTTCTTCTTTTTTCTTCTTTTTTTCGCACGTGAATAACTTTTTAAAAACTATAAATACGAATATGAAAATTGTATAAGACTTTCATTATAAAATTATTTATCGACATTTTTACTATATCATGATGAAGCTGATAGTTTACAAATAGTAATTATATTTTTTTTTCAAAAATTCTGTTATGAAAGTTAAAAAAAAAAAAAAAAAAAAAAAAAAAAAGAATAAAGAAAGATTAAGATTTAGTTTGGTATTTGAAGGCATGTGCGTCTTCACCTATCTGTAATGCATCCTTACCAACATTTTTCCTTTTCTAAAATTTTCTAAAGTTTACTTTTCTAAAATTGTTGAAATTTTTCATTTTTTCCAAAGCTTACTTTTCAGAAAAGTTAAATAATTATTAGTTTAAAAATTATTACTTTTACTAAAGTTGTATAAAATTCGATTAATGATATGATAACAAAATTTTATGTTCATATGTTTATCTGTTTAAAAGTTATACGTAAAAGAAGAAATTGGGAAAGGAAGTTGTTCCTTTAATTTTTTTGAACGCCAGTGTATATCTTAACCAGATTAAATTCGAATGATAATTAATATAATAAATAACTTCGTAAAAGAACATTATAAATTTACATTGACACCGAGTTTAAAGGGCATTTGAAACCATTCCACATAATAGATGCCGATGTATAGCTATCACGAAAATTATGGTCGTGTTATCTTTTGCATGATGCCATTTTCTTCTTCCTATATTTAGTCGAATATATCTTGTTAATGTTTCTGATAAAAATCAAATATTTTTTATTCAAATATTCTATTAACAAAATCAAATTAACTACAACTTTAATGTGTTCATAATCAAATGAATAACTCAAAATTCACACCGAAAGTTAATTGCAGTTTAAAAAAACAGAAAATCCTTCAGCTCCAGAAATCTAAAAATTCCTCGCGCACTTTTAATTTTAACTCTTTAACGTTTACAACCAGGCGATCCAAAAGTCTCAGAAAAAAAAAAAAAAAAAAATATATATATATATATATATATATATATATATATATATATATATATATATATATATATATATATGCACCATTTGCGGTGCACCCATATATGCACCCTTTGCGATGCAAGGTAATTCAAATCATTTAAATTACACTGCCACCGGAATTCATGAACAAATTTAAATTAAAAGAAATTTTTCATTTTAATTTTTAAACTTAATTTTTTACCCCTTAACGCGCGCTGTCCTCGCTGCGAGGACGCAAAATTCAAGATCCAGCTGCAAAAATTTATCCCGGAATTTTTTAGTAAAAATTTACGTTTATAACATATCAGAAAAGGCCGGATTTTTTAACCTTAAAATTTAAAATTTCTTTTAGTTTAATTTAGTTCATGAATTCCGGTGGCAGTATAATTTAAATGATCCGAATTGTCTTGCGCCTCAAAGGGTTAAACTTAATTTTTAAATGACCTTTTCTGTTACGTTATTAACGTACATTTTTGCTATTAATTTTCCGGGATGGATTTTTTGCAGCTGGAGCTAAAAAACTGCGTCCTCGAAGCGAGGACAGCACGCCACAAAGAAGCACTGAATGTAGCTCTATGCGATTTTCAGTGATATGTACGAAAAAGCACGGAATTTTTTTTATATGCATTAGAAAAAATATTAGTTACATTTCTCACCAACAAATCGCGCTGTATTTTCAGTATCCTTTCACATTTTAAACAGATTTGCCTGATCAAATAACACCATATTTCGAATACTGAAGCTTTTTATAGGAGAATTTCCAATGCATAACGTCTGATGGTCAATCCAATGAATGATGCCCGTCACGCTGAGCCATTGTCCTTGTTACGTTGTTGAATGTGCTGTGCCACTGTAAAAAAGCAATTTTGCAATTAAAGCGCCACCTGATGAAGAAAATTTAAACTAATTTTCTAATAAATCTTTTGCTACCTAAAAAAAAATCCCATGTCTTTCTGTGCATTTCAGTGAAAATTGCATAGTGCTATGGTCGATACTTTTTGAATAATATCTTTTATTTTATTTTAATTATTTAATTTTATTTATTTATTTTTATTTTATTTTTTATTTCATTTTATTTTGTGTGACTTTTGGATCCCTTTATGCTTAATTTCTTTTGAGTATTGGTAAAGTAATTTCAAAAATGGCTTTTAGACGCACAGTTGATCTTATAACTATGTAAAAAGAAAAGAAAAAACAATAAAATTTTTTTAATTTTCGAAAAATTTTTGGCTTGAAACATCTCTATGGTGAAATGATTAAATTCAAATAATAATTATTTTAACAAATAAATCATTTTGTATGTAAACATTATGACATAGGTGTTATCTCTCCGTTATTTTCAGCGGAGACTTCACACCGGAAAGTTTTTATAAATGTTGTACGTTTATTTACTCTTATGTATTCGTCGAAAATATATGTGCTAGATTCCTTTTTAAAAATACTGGTGGGAAAATCTGATTTAAAAATTAGTAATGTTCGCTGCTGTGCTGTAAGGTTCAAACACTCATAAAAGTTGTTTGAGATCAAAATAATATCACGGCTCTTCATCATATGAGTAAACTAGGCTCGAGGGCAACATCAATGCAGCAAGAATCCCTGTCGCCTACTTCGAGATTTAACGTGAACTCTACCACAGCCTTCTAAACTAGATGCCTTCCAAGTGACTCGGAAACTTAGCAACCGTTCAAGCGGTAGACAGCGCCACCTGGTACAGATTGCGTGACTTTTTTATGCAACAGCCACCAAAAATTTTTTTAAGTGCGATTTGATATGCATAAAAGGCGTCGACAATTGAAAAAACGTCGATTATATATATCATATATCACTTCTTAAAATTATTGGTGACAGTTGAATAAAAAAGTCCCGCAATCTGTACTAGGTGGAGCTGTCTACCGCTTGAACTGTTGCCAAGTTTCCGAGCCACTCGGAAGGGATATAGTTTAGGAGGCTATGCTTCTACATATGGTTTCCTCTGAAATATCGTTTGTTGAATTTTGGAATAGTGATGAATAAAAGAGGAACAATATAAAAAAAGAAAGAAAGAAAATAAGAAAGAAAAATAAAAAAGACTTTTAAAACAAAAAAAAAAAAGTACTGAAAAAATTTTGCGTAAAGAATGTTAAATGTTTTCTTTCCGTGCGAAACCACAGAACGGTAATAAGTTAAATATACTGGATATTTGAAAAGCCTTGACTTCTTTTCCCTTTTTATTTAATTAATTTGAATATTAATTGCAGTAAATGCTAATTTTATGCTAAAAAGGGAAAAAAAAATCGGTTCGAAATTTTATAAAATCAACTAAAATGTTTCAGGGGGTATATTTTCACAAATTATAATATTTTTAATTTTATACTTTTTCATCAAAAAAAAAAAAAAAAAAAAAAATCTATTAACTAAAATGTTTCCCATACACTTATAATTTAATGTTCGAAATTTCAACGTTGTATCTTTTAAAATAAATCAGAAAAACAAAACAAATTGCTTGTTTGCACCACTTTTCAATGCATGTATATAAGTTCCCCGAAAGAAGATAAGAATTATAGACAATTTACAATCGCAGTGTGTTGATTAAAACCAATTTTGAAGGTTTGAAGGTTTATATGAAATAATTTCTGGGGGGATGGATCTAAGGGGTCCTAGTTTTCGTTCGCAAGAGTTTCGTAGAAAACCACGGAAAAATCCGAATCCCTCTGCCTATGAGCTTGACATAGGTTCGTACCTAACAAACACAGCAAAAAATCTAATTTCAAAAATTCTACACCTAAACAATACTATTTCTATCATATATGAATAAGAAAAAACGATAATAAGAATATAGAATTTAATTTTGCATCAATTAAATTTTTAATAACTATTCTAAAAGTCCATTAAAAAATAAAAAGAAATAAAAAGAAATTCAAAAGGTTTCTTTCCTTTCTTCTTCTTTTTTTTTTTTTTTTTTTCTTTTGTCGTTAAGAACTGAATATAAATATTAACATTTCTTTTATAGAAAAATCGACGTTTTCAACGTCTTTTCACCGAAATCATGGCGAGCGTTTTTACTTATAAGTCTTAACAAAAGCCCAAAAGAAAAAAAGCTTAACAAAAATACTTTAAAAATAGACTAAACCAGTGACACTTTTATGTCACGGAAAAAATGACACCCACAAGAATATTCTATCCAATTTAAAATGGTGAAAAAAATTGGTGATTCAGTTTGAAAAACGACATTTCTAGAAAAAAAACGTGTTTAAAATTTAAAGTCCCCATTTTTATCTTTGAGCACATACGAATAAGTCTTTTTTTTTTTTTTTTTTTTTTTTTTTTCCCATTATTTTCTGTATTTTGCGTTAAATTTCCAGAGCGATATTTTTTAGCAAGAAAGTATTTTCTGCTATGCTTATGGGAGAAAATATAAGAAAAGATAACTATAATAAAAAAAAAGGGACTTTTTTTATGTTGTGTGTTCACCAAAACACAATTACATTTTTTTTTTTTTTTCCCAATAGGGTGGAGTGGGAGTATTGAATTTGGAATTTTTAAAAGAGAAATTTTTTATAGGATTTTACAAGATTGTTTTTCAAGTATAACATTAAATAACATTTCAAAAAAGAAGTTACATATGTCTACATGACTTCTATTGCCTTTTTATTCCCATGAAAAAAAAGGTTATAATGTAAAAGTATATAAAATACGATTAAAATATTTAAAACTTATTGGAATAATATTGGGGTTATGTCTAAGTACGCATATTTATTCATAATAAAGCTTATAATACAGTTTATTGTGTTTTTGTTCTCCTTAAAAATACAATCATAAATATATTGTTGTGTACTCGGGGTTCAAGAATTGTCCGTGAATGAATGACAGGTCTGCAGTGACTTAAAAGTTTATTTACTGAATATTTCAGAAAATTACAAGTATGTCAGCTAAGCATCAGCTTCAGATACACCGGAAAACATAGCTTAAATGATAACTGACAACATACAAAATCACAGAATAAACTGTATCATAAGCATAAAACACAGCCTACGCTGTATTCATAAACATAACACAGCAAAAGAGGCTTATTCCGGCGCAGTTAGGGCACTTCTAGCCAGAGTTCCCAACTTTTATAATTTATTCACGAGCATTTTTAGCCCCGCCTTCTTTTCGCACCAGAAATTTTGTAGATTATTTCTATTTAATATGTGACAACGATTAAATAAGAAGAAAATCATTTTTTAAAATTTCCGGTATGAAAAATAGGCGGGGCTAAAAATGCTCATGAATAAATTAAAAAAGTTGGGAACGCTGCTTCTAGCTCTTGAATAGCTGCTTCAACTGAAAGTCGAAATGAGGTCTTATTTATAGTGTAGCATATTTCTAGAATTTTCCAGGTATTTCGTGAAATACTCGATTTATAGGTTCGATAAACGATATATTGAAAATGAGGATTTTTCACCAAAGTCGCCAAGAAGTCGCTAATGGGCAATAAACTCGCCAAATTCGCCATCAAATCCAATTCTGCCCTGGAGAAGCTTTTTAATATGTTTTTGAAGGAAAATGAGCTATTTTAATATCAAATCAAAGCAGAAACGCTGAAAATTAACATTTTACAAGTTAACTAAGCCTTAAAAACAAAAACTATTTTATTTACAAGACAAAACTTAAGTTAAAATACGTTTAAAAACAAAATATACATACATATAAAAATAATTAAAATCTAGACGTTTCGAATCCCGTCCGTGTTTCCTCATCAGTATCAATTACAACATAATATGCAAGCATTACATGAATACCCAAGGAATTTAAAGAAGTATCGAATATTGAGGAGCTAGTACGCATGCTTCATTAATAGTGTGGAAATGTCTGGCAGTGTGCCAGCTCTCAAGGAAAATACGTGATTTATAATTATCAAAACCAGAATTTAGAACTTTTATATTATCGAAGTTAGAAATATGATCGGTTTCTATTGAATAGATTACAATTTTAGAATTTTGGTTGCAAATTTTAAAAG
Source organism: Salticus scenicus (assembly GCA_963930645.1). NCBI lineage: Eukaryota > Metazoa > Arthropoda > Arachnida > Araneae > Salticidae > Salticus > Salticus scenicus. The sequence continues at coordinate 5,363,965 of CAWVNO010000001.1, forward strand.
ATCGTCTGTGTTCCTGTAGTCTAATTTTGCTGCACGGTCAGTTTCACCTATATAAACATATTTACAATTTTTACAAGGAATTAAATATATTACGCCAGTTACATCCAGAGAAGGGATTATGGGTTTAAAGTTAAAAAGAATGTTTTTTATAATTGTTTAATCGGCCGGAAAGCAGTATAAATATTATGTGGTTTAAGTAATTTAGAAATAAATTCTGAATGAAAACCAAAATATGGCATAGAAATATAATTGTTCTTATTAATTAGTGAATTCTTCATTTGCGTTTGTGTATTTCATTTCATGTTTGCGTACGTTAACTAAGCCTCTTTAAATGAAATCACATAAAAGATAACGATTATTATTTACGAATTCGTAACAATATTGAATTAACCCTTTGCGGCGCAAGACAATTTGAAACATTTAAATTATACTGCCACCGGAATTCATGAACTAAATTAAACTAAAAGAAATTTTAAAATTTAAGATTTAAAAAACGGGCCTTTTCTGATATGTTATAAACGTGAATTTTTGCTAAAAAATTTCTGGGATGAATTTTTGCAGCTGGATCTTAAATTTTGCGTCCTTGCAGCGAGGACAGCACGCGTTAAGGGGTTAAGTGTTCTGGTACCAGAACTATACTTCAAAGAGAAGACCCCTGGATCATACATACTCTTCTAATAAAATCAATGTGGCATGAATAAAATTAAATAAGCTATTTATAATCCCTTTTTAGGGGTTTTGCGTGCAATTGAAATAGGACCATAATTAAGTTTTCAGTTCACAACGGGCCACCGCAACGTCTCTGGACAAATTTCTCACTACGAGTTATTAACTGTTTTCATTTCTGAAGAAACCTTGAAGGAATGGTAAAAGCGGAGTTAGCCCATACAGTACAGAATATTTCAGTTAGGGGAAGCCGGGGTAATAAGAGACAGAAAATATTAATAAAAATCTATACTATTAATCTAAATAACTTAAAATAAATGTCTCGTATTAATTTCATTAAATGGACTCCTCTTGATTTTTTAGGTGATTTTTGAACTTAATTTTTTTGTTAAATTCTTTTTTTAAATTTTCATTAAATCCTTGTCTGTAATAACCCCACGCGGGGTAATAAGAGACCAGGCTTGTAACTGTCCATATATAGCAATATAAAATCATGTGAGATAATTAAAGATATCTGTAAACAATTCTGAATCAGCCAATAGTTTTAAATTTTTATTATTTACATCCATTCAAAAAATATGTTTGCTCGAAAATTAACTGTCATAGATGTGTTTGTGAAATTCATTTCTTTTAATATTAGGTCCTAAATAATATGATATTGTACTTAATGATAGTTCTACATAATCAACATAACCTAGGGATTAACCAAAAACATCAATATAATTTCTAAAATGGGCAAAAAATATTTTACCCATTTTCTAAAGTGTAGTCGAAAATAGGCAAAAAAGACGTATCTTTGAAGTGTATACAAGCGAACAAAATGTTATAAAATATTTTTCTAGTAATTATAAATGAACTTATTTATTATATAATGAAGTATTAATGACTAAATACTAACTTATACAAATTCTAAACATAAATTTACATAATCATATCAACTAAATATGGTCTAGCCTAATGAGTGAAACTGCTTTTTGATTTAAAGTGAAAAAAAAATAATAATAATAATTCTCTTGGTAAACTTAGATTGGGCTTAGCACTAGGTAAACTCTTCGTAAACTAGTCAGGCAGAATTAACAGGAACTACAATTGGCGGGGACACAGGAATTAACAGTGGGGGTAATAAGAGACTCATGTCTCTTATTACCCCCACAAAAAATAAAAATGGGATAATAAGAAACATGCCTAGAACATGTAAATAAAGAATGCTTTCAAGGTTTTAAAAAATTGTACATCAAAATCATAGTCTTGGTCAAAAGGTTACACATTAATAAATCCCAAACATCTTTCTTACATAAAAAAAAATAAAGAAAAATTTAGAAAAAGTCACGAACTTTCAGGGTAGGTTTAAAGTGAATGTTTTTTTTCGTCATATAAAAATAATTCAAAATATGTTATAAACTTTTCAATAAGTGTATTGTAGTAAAGAATACACATGATACTTAATATTACATATTTTTAATGTTGTCTAAGTATATTTTTTGGTGGGTTTTTGACTGCGTCTCTTATAACCCCTGTCTCTTATTACCCCGGCTTCCCCTATGTTGCAAAAAGCTTATAATCTTTCAAAAACGTAACAAATTTAAGTAAGCTCTCTGATACCATTCTGAAACATTCGCACTTTTCGATGTTCCATCTGTAAAGTAATTGAAACGTTTCTGTTACGTATCTGATTGTTTGTTACGATCGCGGACATTTCTACGTTTCTGAAACGAATCGGAAAGCAAACTGAACGTTTCGAAACGTTTCTGAAATATTTCTAATGTTTCGCTGTTATATGACTGTTACATTTCTGGAACATTTTGTGCTGTTAGGCAGCAGATGACCTATCAGCATGCAAAGCAAATGGAGTTATATCTTGTCTACTCAAGATGGTTGCCGCAATAACAGCAAAGCCATATTGAGTCTACCGAAAACACTGGCTAGTACTGTGTTATTTTACTTATTTGACAGCTTTAAGTCCTATAGTTGCAATGACTTTCCTCTCGAATGATCCATAATACATAATTTCAGAATAACAATGCAGCATTTCATATACAGGGTATTTATAATTAAAGTTACGAATTCAAAACGCTGTAATTTTAAAACTACCCATCAGAGCGATTTGATATTTTGCCAGAGCAATCGTGAGGCAATGGAATTTTGTTTGGCAAAAGAAAAAACAATAGTTCCAACAAGTTCCTATAGAGGGCGCTGTCAGAGTAATGTCAGGGGAAACGCTTAAATGGAGTCATTAAACACAGGAATGTTGTTATCAACACAGCGGAATAGCAGAAAACAATAGACTTCAAGGGTTTACTACATTTTTTTAGCAAAAAGACAAGAATACGTGTTTACAGCGGAAACAGTCACGGTGAAAAGAGAAAAAGAGGAGCTTCATGAAACAAATACTTTACGGATAATTAATGGCACATTTTTGAACTTTTCTTTTTCTTTTTCAAAACAAAATTTTATTGCCTCACGATTGCTCTCGTAAAATATCAAATCGCTCTGATGGGTAGTTTTAAAATTATAGCGTTTTGAAATCGTAGCTTTAATTATAATCACCCTGTACATAATTTCACAATAACAATGCAGAATTTCATATATAACTGCGTCCTCGCGCCACACATAGTTGATCATAAATATGTAAAAAGAAAAATTATAATTTTAAATTTCCGAGAGATTTTTCGTTTGCAATATCTATAATTTAACTTGATTTAATTCAGATAATAATTAATTTGATAATTAAGTAATTTTGTAGATAAACACTACGAAGTGCAAGCACTCTAAACGGTTATTTCAGTTTAAAAACATAACACGAACATTTATCAGGTGAATAAGCTAGGCACGAGAGCAGTATCAATGCAACAATGTACACTCTCGTCTTCGAAGAAATTTAAAGTGACTTCTGCATGCAGCTACCTCTGAAATAGCATTTATTAAATTTTGGAAAGTGATGCTGTCTAACGAACAGAGGAGGAACAAAATTATATTTTAAAAAAAAAAGCGGGATTTAAACAAGGAAAATCTACTAAAAAGTTGTATAAAAAATGTTAAATGTTAGGTTTTCCACCAAAGAATGTTGGCTCTCTAAATGTAACCAAAGTTCCAAAACTTTTGATCCCATTTACATTTCTTCTTTAATTAATTTAAATGTTGATTACTATAAATGTTATGGTTCTGTTGAAAAAAAGAAGAGAGAAGAGAATAAAGAAAATATTTTATAAAGTCAACTAAAATTTTTAAAGATTCATTTTCAAAAATTACATGACAAAATTAAATTTTTATACGTTCACTATCCAAAGGGGGAAGAAAAAGAAAATAAAATTATATTAATTAAAATATTCCCCATACACTTAAAAGTTAATGCTCAAAATTACAGCTTTTTTTTTTTTTTTTTTTTTTTTTTTTTTTTGAAGCAGTCAGAAAAATAAAACAAAAATGCTCCCTTGCACCACTTTTCATCGCATGTATCTAAGTTCTCCGAATAAAGATAATATATATCACAAGAACACGTATTAAGTATTATAGAAAAATTACAATGGCGGTGTGATGGTTAAAGCCAATGTTCTACACTGAAAATAAAAAACTGGATGAAATTTCTTCTGGGGAGTCCTAGCTATCGCTCACAAGGGTTTTTTAGAAAACCATGGAAAAATCGGAATCCTTATGCCGACTGAGTTCGAACCCAGCAATTACAGCAAACAAAGAAGTTTCGAAAATTCTACCCCAAAACAATAATATATACCGTACTAGTATCCCTTATTATAAAGGTATGTCCGAAAATGTCTCTAAATTTCTTAGAACAGTCAATATCTCTACTAGCTTTAAACCTCAACTCTGTATTAGTAACTTTCTCTCAAACTTTAAACCCGCTGTCTTCCTTTCCCCTTTAACCTTTTAGGTGTAATCTATAGTATCTCTTGTAAAAATTGTGATTCTACGTATATCGGTGAAATTGGCAGAACAGGTGAAATTAGATTAAAGGAACATAAACGCTGATATAAAACAGGTGATACAATTTTTTATTAAAATCACACAATCAACTGTGGAAGAAAATCATATTTATTGAAACTGATTGTTTCTGCCTAAAGGTTGTCTGAGTGAGTAATGCTGACCGGTTGTCGGCCTGGATAGCTCAATTGGTAGAGCCTTGACCTTGTAATCAAAGATCCGGGGTTCGACTCCCGGTCCAGGCATTATTTTCACTCAGTCGGAAAAAAAAATAAAATTTCCATAAAACAGGTGATTTAAGATCGAAACTCGTAATTCATTCTCTGAATAGTGATCAAATTCCTGATTTTGACAACATTAAAATTTTAGCTTCAAATATATTTTTTTTTTCTAGAGGGCTATTTTACTAAATTACAACATTCTGCCTTGAACGAAGCTAAAGCAATTCTTCCAGAATACATAATCTTGTTCTGATGTATTATGACTTTTTTGTAAATGTTATGCTTTGTATATTTATGACACTGAGGAGGGCTAGTGTTTAGCCGAAACATCTGTCTTGCGTTTTAATGTTTTCTTTAATTAGAATGTATTTTTGAAAAATTAAAAATTTTAGTATTCTTTATCTCATTTTAAATGTTTCTTTGGTTTTAATAATATTTCTACCATATATGAGTAAGAGAAAGTAACAACAATAATAATAATAATAATAGCAGAATTTAAGTTTGCGTTAATTAAAAATTTAATAAGTATTTTAGAAGGCCATTAAGAAGTAAAAAAATTAAAAGAAATTGAATTTTTTTTTTTTTTTTTTTTTTGATCATTAAAAACTGTACATAAATATTAACATTTCTTTTATAGAAAAATCTACGTTTTAAACATCTTTTCAACGAAATCATGACGAACGTTTTTACTTAAAAGTCTTAACAAAAGCCTAAACGAAAAAAAAAAAAAAAAAACTTATCGAAAATGCTTTAAAAATAGACTAAACCAGTGACACTTTTATGTCGCGGAAAAAATGACACCCACACGAATATTCTATCCAATTTAAAATGGTGAAAAAAAATTGGTGATTCAGTTTTAAAAACGACATTTCTAGAAAAAAAAAAACGTGTTTAAAATTTAAAGTCCCCATTTTTATCTTTGAGCATATAAGAATAAGTCTTTTTTTTTTTTTTTTTTTTTTTTTTTTTTTCCCCATTATTTTCTGGATTTTGCGTTAAATTTCCAGAGCGATATTTTTTATTTATTTTTTTTTTTTATAGAAAGTATTTTCTGCTATGCTTATGGGCGAAAATGTAAGAAAATATAACAATAAAGAAAGGGACTTTTTTTTTTATGTTGTGTGTTCAGGAAAACATAATTACAAATTTTTTTCAATAGGATGGAGGGAGAGGTACTGAGTTTGGTATTTTTTAAGAGAATTTTTTTGTAGGATTTTACAAGATTGCTTTTCCTGAATAATAACATCAAATAACATTTTTTAGAAGGAAGACGTTACATATGTTTACATGACTTCTATTGCACTTTTATTCCAGTGAAAAAAGGTTACAGTGTAAATGCATAGCCTCCTTAACTAGATGCCTGTCGCCTAGCTCGGAAACTAGGCAACAGTTGAAGCGGTAGACAGTGCCACCTGGTACAGATAGCGCGACTTTTTTATTCAACAGCCACAAAAATTTTTAAAAAGTGGGATATGATATACATAAAAGGCGAATAGAATCGAAGACACGTCGATTATGTATATCATGTATCATTTTTTTTAATTATTGGTAACAGTTGAATAAAAAAGTCTTATAATCTGTACTAGGTGGCGCTGTCTACCGCTTCAACTGTTCCTAGTTTCCGAGCTACGCGATAGGCATCTAGTTAAGGAGGCTATGGTAAAAGTATATAAGACGTCAACTTATTGATATAATACTGGGATTATGTTTAATTGCATTTATTTACTTATGATTAATTGTATCTCTATATATAAATGGCTAAGAGATTTTTGAGTCTGTTTGTCTGTGTGTTGATGCAAGTTGCCAGCAGCTTTTCATACTTCAGTTATTTTTAAAGAATCTAATTGTCCGATCGAAAAGTTAATTAAAAAGACGAATTCAGAAACAAATGCCCCTTTCATCTGTTACCTTATTTGTAATGAAATTCTGAGTTGTTTTTTTTTTAATTAATTAAAATGTGAAAATAATAACCTGATAAAAGCTTTAAAAATGAACATTTCAATTTTTAATTCTTGAAAGAAAAAAAAAAAAAAACTTTTTTTTTTCAACATAAAATGAAATATGCTTTCACGAGCGAAAATAATACACAAACACACACATATATATATATATATATATATATATATATATATATATATATTAAATATTAAATTTGCTCCTGCACATGAGAAAATGAAAGTATGAAAATGGAGTAAAAAAAAATAATAATAATAAAAATAATAATATACCTCAATTTAAAAAAAAAAAAATTCCCCTTTTGTTTAAATAGTATATTTTTGGCACGGACGAATCGCGCTTGGCATGAAATCTAATTCAGCATTACATTAAAGAGCTTTACTTATTGATAATCCTGGGTAATTCTTAAAATTTTGATGCTGAAATAGATCGGACATTTTTCGCCAAGGACTCCATTTTCGTAAAAGCCACTTTAAGACAAGTAGCGCATAAAAACTATAAATAAATTATAAAATATTGAAAAACAGAAAAGAAAGGAAAAGAAAGGAAAGGAAAACGGAAAGAAAGGAAAGAAAGGAAAGAAACAAAAAAAATAATGACATAAATTATGTATTTTTGTGTAAAGTGACGATAAAAGTTCAAAAGTCGCCAAGGGGAGCTACATTAAGGCTGTACCATGATCAGGTTTACATATTTCATTATTTATTTTTCTATATACCAACTACTATTAACTAACTTAACTACTATTATAACCACAAAAATTGTCTCATGCGATAAACGTAGCCGGTCATAGCACATTGTGATATTATATTTTGCGTGAAACTGTTGTCATTTCATGGTTGATCGAATAAATCAAATAAATATAGAAAATAACGTGAAAGAAAATATTATGTACACCACGTATAGTGTTGTTCATATGTAACTGGAATTCAAAAATAATATGGCTACTTCAATTTTTTTCGATACTGTCCGTTTCAAAACTGTCATCTAATAAGCACCCAAATGGAATTCCACTGGTAAGTTATTGCCACAGACAATAGAGACAGACACTCGAGAGTCTGCGAATGAGTGGGTGGCTGCCGAAGGCAGCGGGGAACCAAAGTGGGCTTTAAAGCAATTTCATGATATCTTTAAACTTTATTATTATTATTATTATTATTATTATTATTATTATTATTTGTAAAGCGATATAGAAAAGAGTTTTGTTTAAATATAGTGACCAGCGAAGCGAGAAAAGCCTTCATTCATTCACTACCTTCATTGATTTCATGAATTAAAAAAACGTTTCGTTAACATACTTTGATCTATTGGCACGCAGGCAGCATCAGGCCAAGTTTTGAACATTTCGAGTTTGATTTTGAAAATTATTATTACTTATGTATCTATTTATTTATTTTATTTATTTATATTTAAGCAGGCTGTGTTATTTATGACACTACCGTATTTCAATGAATACAAAAACAAAATGGGAAAAAAGTCTAATTATTTTAAAATTTAATTTAAAACCAACTATTTATTGGATGATAGTAAAGAATTATGAGGAGAAAAAAAAAAAAAAAAAAAAGCCTTTTCAGCTACCGTTCTGACCTGGAAATCATCCCATAGTGTAATAAAAAAAAATCAAAACAATCCTTAATCGAAAGAGCATATATAAATATGTTTTTTGTCGCATAAAGCAATAGCCCTCGTCAGCTCGTTTTCGAGTGATAATTTCTGAAAGTTTACTAATAATCAGCGCAACCCCGCCTGAATCGATAACACCATGCCTTACTGAAATAATGAATGAAATCCAAAACAAACAGAAATCGAAAGAACATAGTCAAATGTGTTCTTTGATGAAACAATCAGTTGCCCCTTTCAGCTTTGAGATACATTCAGTCGGGATATATTGTCTAAAAATTCGCTAAAATAGAATCTAAAAATTGATAAAAATCATGGTTCTGGCCAGCCTTCCCCACTTTTATAATTTATTCACAATCATTTTTAGCCCCGCCTCTTTTTCATACCGGAAATTTTGAAAAATGATTTTCTTCTTATTTAATTGTTGTCACAAAAAGAAATAATCTACTAAATTTCAGGTGCGGAAAGAAGGCGGGGCTAAAAATGATTGTGAATAAATTGTAAAAGTTGGGAACGCTGCTTCTGGCATAGCTGCCAATATTTTTATTTATTCTGGGGCTCTTTTAGCTCCACCTTTATTCCACTTTTTTTTTTTTTTTTTCTTCTTTAGAGTAAATTTTTCTTATTTTATCATAGTTATATATTGAAGAAAAATATTCTAAAAATAAAGTAATGAGAAATAAAAGCGGGGCCAAAGATGCTGCGGAATAAATTAATATATTGGCTACTATGGTTCTGGCAGGTTTTCACGGGACTCCTCCCACTTCTTTCACATTACTATATTTTTACCCAAACTTAAACATAGATTTCTCGAGAACGGGCTTACGAGGGCTAACAGGTTATGCGTCAAAAATCACGTTATATTGCGCCCTCTCAAATGAACATAATTTAATTGATTTCTATTATTACACTATTGGGATGGTTTCCTGGTGAGAAGAAAAAAAAAAAAGATATCTAAATAAGAAAGAAAAAATTGATGCATTGGTGTCAACTTGTATGAACTTTTTAACACCACTATTTCTTTGCAAAAAATTTCATCATGTTTAACCAAAGAAAACTGCTGAAAAACTTATTAAAAATTCCTATTAAAAATTCTCGTTAGCAAAAATAAACGTGCAAGTTGGCAGCTACGTTCATATCGTGCATAAATTATAAAATATTTTCAAACATTTGAGGGAAAATAATAAGAATTAAAGTTCGCGGTGTACGTTATATTGATGTTCGTTGTACGCAAACTCCATCGCGTCTGGAATGTTCCATTTTCCTTAAATAAATACCTCTGGTGGTTAATATTTCCGGTAAACCATCCCCTCGAGGAAGTACCATATTTGGAATCGGAGATCTGCATATCACCTCTGAGTGTTCAGACCGCAGCCAATAGACTAATGGTTGGTTGGTGTCGTGTCCATGAGGAGAACTATAGAGAACCATGAGTGTGCAAAACACAGCCGGCCAACTCCTTGATGTTATCGGAGTACAGACTCTTGATGTCAAAGGGGAGAATTCCCCAAGCTGAGCCAGGGATCTTAAAATGGCTGGGCAGTCAAAAATATGTTTTGGTGTTAGTGGAACATCATCACAGTTGCTGCAGAGACGGTAAGTTCTATTGCCATCTATCAGGATCTTCATACCTCCAGGGATGGAACACGGGCGCAGAATTCATACCGGAATCTGTTTAAGTAATTTCTCCACCTATAATATCGTTGATTCAATAGGTCGAAAATTTTCTTATATTGATAGTGGTATGAATTCTGCGCCCGTGTTCCATCCCTGTACCTCGATAATGACCAGTTCTAAGGCGGGTGATAGTTTTGGTAAAGTCTCTGTTAGCGTTTATTTCACAGATCTGCGAGTCTTTTTTAATGGTGTTTTCTCTCAAACGGAACCTTGCCATCGCATTATCATCGTCAAGAGTGACCTTGGCGATATTTTCATTATTGAGATTTCTCCCTTTCTTGGCAAGTTGATCTGCCACTTCGTTTCCAGAGATGCCGACATGCGCGGGGATCCACTGTAGAATACTAGATTAGACTAATGCTTAGCTTAATTAAAAACCTTATAAAATTACATCAGGATGGTTACAGAAGCGCCTTTTTTCTCTGACCATTATATTTATGTGATAATATTTTAATTAATCGTAAAATCTTAACAGAATTGCCAACATTTTAATTTATTCCGGGGTATTTTTAGGCTCACCTTTATTCCATACAACTTTTTTTTTTTTTTACGTAATTTTTTCTTATTTTATCGTAATTATACATTAGTGAAAAATACTCTGAAAATAACATACTTACCAACCTAAACCAGAAATTTGTTAGTCCCGACCCTTTCCGCCTATTTTTTCCCCTATTTTTCCACCTTTTCTTCTAATTTAATCGTTTACTCTAAAAATTAAGTGGCGTAAAAATAGGGGAGGGAACTAACAATCTTTCGATTTGGGTTGGCAAGTATGAAATAAAGTGGTGCGAAATGGAGGCGAAACTAAAAAGGCTCCAGAAAAAATTAAACTGTTGGCGACTATGTCTTACTATTAAAAATTTCGAAAGAAAAATACTGGTGGAAGAATAAGAGGAGGGGGGATGTAGCCTGTTACCACCCTGTACATGTACAAGAAACAATTATCCGGTTATACCGCACACAGAGTTGCCAACGTTTTCATTGATTCCGAAGCATTTTCTGCCCCACCTTTATTTCATACCAATTTTTTAAGAGTATTTTTTCTTATTTTATTGTAGTCATATATTGGAGAAAATTATTCTAGAACTAAATAAATGCGGGACAAAAAATGCTCCGAAATAAATTGAAATGTTGGCAACTACGTACAAAATTTAAACTACTAACTATATAAAGTTATGGGGGAAAAAATCGAAATGTATAAGTAAATGAATAAATTACGTCAGTTTTACCATAAGATGAATTCGCATTTTATTTCAATTTTATGATCGTTGATTTTATGATTGTTGTTCAATTTTATGATTTGAAGATTGTTAGTCCCACCCCTTTCCGCCAATTTTTCACACCACTCTTTTTTAGAGTACTTTTCTTATTTAATCGTAAATATATTTGAAGAGAATTACTCTAAAAGTTAAGTGGTGTACAAAAAGAGGCGGGAACTAACACTCTTCCGGGCAGTGTTGCGAGACCTGGCGGATTTTGTATTCAGTAATCACCAATAATTTTGAGAAGTGATATTTTATATATATTTTTTTTAATGTCTGGATACTAACTTTATGTCTGATTTCTATTGTCTGGGTCGCTGAGGCGTGAAGCAGCTTATTGGTCCCGAATTCTCGGCCCTCAAGAAATCTCTTCGTCTTCTTCTTCGGATGGAATGGTTGGGAGGCACCTGTGACAGCGTCACGCATCCTCCAGTACCTAGATGTGGAAGCTAACGGAGTGAGGGTCCCGAACAACAATTCACTGCAATGGAGAAAGGGGGGGGGAACATAAAAGGCACAAAAAAAAACAATAACAGATAATTTTAGAGCTTATGGAAAGAGGAAACACAATAATAAAAATGAGTAGGAAGGTTAAGTACAGCATTACACATCTAGGAGAAAGTTTAGGGATAGTAAGAATATTTTTTATTTTTCAGAGAGCAAGTTTTTTAATTTTTTTTTGGTATTTTAAAACACAATTTTAAATTTTTTTTTTTTTTTTTTTTTTTTTTTTTTAACACAAGGACAAAAATAACATATACAGGACAACACAAGGACGAGGACAGGATATAATCTCCGAAGAGAAGTCAATGCCCGAGGGCGATAGAAAGATGAAAAGATAAAGAAGTTAACATAATAAAAAGATTAAAGGTGGGAGTTTAGACTGAGGCCCGCTCTGGGTCTGCGTCTATTCAGAGGAGCATTATGGTCATATGTTGCTAGTGTGTTTAAAGCAGCGTTATCTAATGATTCAAGAGCCAAATGAAATTGTATATTTAAGTATTGAATGAAGTCGTTAAGTCTAGGAGTTTCAATTTCTTTATATATGTGAAAATTTCTAACGTACCAAGGCATATCAAGAATTTGCCGAATAGTTGAATTTTGAGCCCTAATGAGTAACTTGATATGCGATTTGGCAGCATATGACCATACCATACAAGCATAAGTGAGAATGGGTCGTAAGTAGGAAGTGTACAAGAGCAATTTGTTATTAAAGTTTAATTTACTATTCCGAGCTAAGAGGGGAAGTAATTTACTTTTAGCGGCACGGAATTTATTACGCGTGGTGAGAATGTGTTGTTGAAAAGTGAGAGATTGGTCTAGAATAACACCAAGGTATTTACAGTGATTTGACCATGGTAGGGGGGTGGCGCCGAGGCTAATTTGGAATTTATCACGTTTATCAGATGTCATAGCATTTCTTCCACGTGAAAAAAGAATAGCTTCAGTTTTGGTAGTATTAAATGCTATTCTCCATTTATAAAACCAATGAACCAAAATTTTGAGGTGACGGGAAATTGCCGAAATAGCATAACGCCTGTTGACGCTCGAAGCGAAAATACAGGTATCGTCTGCAAAAATAGCCAATGAGGTGTGAGGGTATCTAGGTATATCATTAATATAAAGATTAAATAATTTAGGACTGATTTTGGAGCCTTGAGGAACGCCGAAATGGGCAAAAAAGTTCCGTGAAAGAGTGTCTTTCACCTTCACGTGGAAGTTCCTGTCAAGTAGGTAACTATGAATTAATTTAATAAGGGCGGGTGGAAAGTTATAATTAATAAGTTTAAAAATTAAGCCAGAAGTCCAAACTTTGTCAAATGCCTTTTCAATGTCAAGAAAAACTGCCGCAGTATATTGCTTCCGAATTTTGCCGGTGGTAATGTGCTCAACTAATCTGTAGACCTGGTGTGGGGCTGAAAGGCCATTGCAGAATCCAAATTGTTCGGGGATCATAATGTTATTTTCTGCAATATGAAAATCTATCTGTTGAGCAATAAAGGCTTCGAATAATTTACTAAGTACATTCAGAAGGGAAATCTCTTCGTGTCATCTTCGAAGTAATTAAGCAAACGTTACAAATAAAAATTATTGGTGATTGTCGAATAAAAAATCTTCCAGATCTGGCAACACTGCTTCCGGGTTAGGATGGAAAGTATGTGTATGTATGTATGTATAATTGATAATAGAAGGGATGTGGGTGGAAGTGGAAAGGAAAGAAGGAGTGTAAGTGGAAGGCGTGTTCGGAGGGGTGTCTAAAAAAGAAGAAAAGGCTTCACATATAAAAGTAGTAGAATATGTTTAGTTCACTGGAGGAAAAAATAAATATTACAAACCTCTGTTATTTTGAAAATAGAAATAAATAAATAAAAAATATATACATGATGCACAAAAAGGAATGTAGTTTTTGGCTTCAGCATTCTCGAAAACATAAAGTTTACTCCTTCCTCATCCTAAAATAAAATAAAATAAAATACAGCTAAAAAAGAGTTTTTTTTTTTCCCAAACCTATGTTATTCACTTACAAATAAATAAATTTATTTTCGTGTGAGGAAAAAACAAAACAAAATGATAATAGGCGAGCTTTGTTGCATGAATAGAGATACGCCATAGTATTGACACATTTCTTTTTACCTCCATGGGTAATGCTCCTAAATGTAATTATGTTTTAACGAAAATTTAATTCCCTCTGTAAGGGGAAATGTATATAGTACGTTCAAAAACTTTACACTGTAGAAATATATTTTTTAAGTCCGAAAAGAGTTTAATAATTTTTTGTATTTTTAAAATTAATAACTCTTTCTGTTTTATTTGATTTTCATTATTATGAAATGTGAAAATTTAATATAAGCTAGCAATTTTTATGTATGAATTTTTCTCACTCCTACTTTGAGGTGATAACATCTTTTCGCCTTATTTTAGGCTGGATATATTTCTATCCGTCGTATTTGAAACCGTCTACTTATACCTGATTGGTGGAGATTTTGAAGGTTTGAGACAAGGTGCAGTAACAGGATAACCCGAAATACTGATTGCTGATACCACGAGTACAGTGGCAGTGAAATATTTTATATAAGAATATTTCACAGTCTTGTAGTTTTAAAAATACTGCTCTGCTCGTTATATTTTCTCAAAAAGTTAGTAAAGCTATAATCTTAAAAGAAAGCTATAGTTTTAATAATAGATTCATGTAAAAATTTCATTGTCATTATCGTTTGTTTTAAATCTATTAAGTTAAATTATCAGCTTTCGTACACGACTGTCAAATAAATATTCGATAATTTGTTGCATAAACTGCCACTATTTACACCAATGTCAATTTGTCAAACAACAATTTAAATCTAATATTTTTGCAATGTTATACAGTAAAGTCTAGTACAACGCGGGTGCAAGTTTGCCTCATGAATATTACAATTTTATTTTTTAACACCACTAATTTTATATCAAAGCAATTGCTTTATACAAAAAACTAAATCGAGTGTATGAACAGTAAATGCCAATATTTTAATTTATTCCGGAGTAATTTGAGCCCCGCCTCTAATTTGTACCACTTATTTTTTAAAAGTAATTTATTCTTATTTTATCGAAGTTATATATTGCAGAAAATTTTTCTATAAATAAAGTGGTGCGAAATAAAGGCTGGGCTAAAAGTATTCCGGAATAAATTAACCCCTTAACGCGCGCTGTCCTCGCTGCTAGGACGCAAAATTTAAGATCCAGAGGCAAAAATTCATCCCGGAAGTTGTTTAGCAAAAATTTACGTTTATGACATATCAAAATAGGTCGTTTTTTTTTAATCGTAAAATTAAAAAATTCTTTTAGTTTAATTTAGTTCATGAATTTCGGTGGCAGTATAATTTAAATGATCCGAATTGTCTTGCGCCGCAAAGGGTTAAAATATTGGCAGCTATGTATGAACAAATAGATTGGTAAACCAATCAGAGTTCCCAAATTTTATAATTTATTCAGGAGAATTGTTAGCCCCGCCTCTTTTTCATACCGGAAATTTTAAAAAATGATTTTCTTCTTATTTAGTCGTTTTCACATATTAAAGCGAAATAATCTACAAAGTTTCTGGTGCGAAAAGAAGGCGGAGCTTGAAATGCTTGTGAATAAATTATAAAAGTTGGGAACTCAGAGACCAATACATACAATACAATAGATTGGTACTCTAAAAATTTAGTGGTGTTAAAAAATAAAACTGTTTTATGTATTTGTTTGCCACTGTTTACGTCACTGTTAAATTTGTACGTAAGTGTTAATTTTAATCTAATGTTAGTGCAATGTTATATTTCTTTCATAAAAGTGGCAATCGCCACTGTTTACGTTACATTAAATTTGTACGTAAACAGTAGTTTCAGTTTAATATTAATGTAATGTTTCTTGAATAAAACTGGTAATTGTCATTGTTTATATCATTATTAATGCCGTACGTGAGCTATAATTTCAATCTAATATAAATATAATATTCCATTTGTTTTATAAAAATGGTAATTGGCACTGTTACGTCTCTGTTATATTTGTACGTAAACAATAGTTTCAATCTAATATTAATGTAACGTTATATTTCTTTCATAAAATTAGGAATTGTCACTGTTTGCGTCATATTAAATTTGTACGTAAACAATAGTTTCAATCAAATATTTAAGTAATGTTATATTTCTTTCATAAAAGTGGTAATTGCCATCGTTTACGTCACTATTTAATTTTTACGTAAACGCTAATTTCAACCTAATATTAATGTAACGTTATATTTGTTTCATAAAAGTTGTAATTGACACTGTTTACAACACTATTAAATTTGTATGTAAATGATATTTTTCATCTAATATTAATGTAGCGTTTTATTTATTTATTTATTTATTTTTTATTTATTTATTTATTTATTTATTTTTTCATAGAAGTGGTTATTGCCACTGTTTACGCCACTATTAAATTCGTACATAAATGATCATTTTAATCTAATATTAGCTTAACGTTATATTTCTTTCATAAATTTGGTAATTACCACTGTTTAGTCACTGTTAAATTTGTATGCAAACCATAATATCAATCTAATATTAATGTAACATTATGTTTATTTCATAAAAAATGGTAATTTGTCAAATTTTTAGCATTCATTTACATTACATTTAAATACTCAAACATTGATTGAACAATTCATTAAAATTAAACATATTAACAAACTTTTTTAAAAAATCGAGTTTTTTTTTTTTTTTTTTTTTTTTTTTCTTTGGACATGAATTTTATTTTCGAATACGTAACTTTATCTGATTTAAATGGACAGAAATAAATAAATAAATAATACAGGTTATAATTTAAAAATTATGGACTGAAATTACAGATGAATGAAAAGTATTAAAATAATCTGATGTGTCACCCACACGAATTTCTCTTACCCTGAAATTTAATACTATAAATACAGGTTGCAGATTAAGAGGTAAGATAACGAGTACTGTTATGTAAACATGTGTTAAACAATTCAAATTAGGCTTCAAAGAGTTTTATATGATAATTAGTTCTATGTGAGGGGGGCTACCGCCCCCTCAACCCCCCGTTTCATTATTGCACCTACATTTATATAGAATTTAATTCGGTTATTAAAAAATAATTCTGTTTTTAAAAAATAATTTATTAAAATTATTATTTAAAAAAAATTATATTTTATGATAATGCAGTCGATTTCCATATTAGAGAAGTAGTATAACACTAAATAAAAAAAATAAAAAAAAAAAAAGTTGAATTTATTCTCAATATTGCATTTTTTTTTTTTTTTTTTTTTTTTAATTAAAAATGAAAAAAATCGATAACTTTATTTTAAATTATCGCAGATCGATGGTTTAATCATTCAAGCTCTTTTGAAATATATCCATCATGAAAATTTACAGGCGAGACTCCTTCATATACAAAATTTTTCCCCAGTTGACTATTACAAAAAATATATATTGGTTTCATTTGGTTTAGTGCAGTCTATAGCTGTTAAACTCTACTTACCTGCAATTTCCCCCATGGACGTAATGTATTTGAATACTTTTGAGTGCCCCTGTACACGAACCATTTGCTTCATCTCAACGAAAAGCTTACTGTAGCATCCCTATATGATACACATTTAAAATACCGAGTTTGGAATTTCTGCTGCTATTTGTTCTAGAGATATGCTGATAACCGACACACACACAGACAGACATACAGACCATTCGCTAAAAACATGATTTTCGTATTCAGGGGACCTCAGAACATGTAAATATAACAAAAACTCACGTTCGAAAATTTGACCCTAAAACAATACTTTCTCAACCCTATGGGTAAGAGAAAGTAATAATAGTGAATTTTGAAATTCATTATTTCATTATTTTTGTAATGCATGTAGTATATATCCAGATAATATAATTTTACTTGTTTATGTATTTATTTTTCATTCTTTAAAAATAGTTTAGAGCATTTATTTAACATTTTGACATTTATGACTTCAGTTTATCTGTCTATCTATATTTCCACTTTAGTAAATAGTTTTAGTATTTTATAAAACCGATATATGTTAGCCAGATTTAATTTATAATGTTTTCTTTTAAAAATCTTACTCATAGCAATAGTGTTTCCTACCTATGAACTGACATGATAATTTGGTAACATTATAGTCCAGGAAACGTATTTCCTGTAAGAAAATTTCAATATTTTTAAACTGCTCTAAACATGTAAATGAACATGCAATTTTCAAATGCAACAAAGGCATTGATATCAAAATTTTAATTTATTCCGGAGCATTTTTAACCCTTTATTTCCCACCACTTTATTTATAGAAAGTTTTTCTCCAATATATAACTTCGATAAAATAAGAAAACTTTATCTTTAAAAAATGAGTGTATGAAAAAAAAGGCGGGGCTAAAGATACTCCGGAATAAATTAAAATGGTGGCATCTGTTCAAAGGGGTTTTATACTAAAAATGACGTGATTAGCATTAATTCATTTATAGGGCCACACAAATATATTTGTATTCGTTTCGGGAATTTGCCGGCGATTAATTTTTAGCTGTGTCATTACGTTCCCTACATTTTCCCCTGATGTTAAAAAGTATTTATAATTTAGTATTTTTGATGAAAAGAGTAAATACTGTTGAAAAGAACTCTATGGTATTCTGCAGATATTTATGAAAAATAAACGCGGAGAATCAGGTAGACGAAGTGAAATCACAATTACTTTCTTTTTTAAATTAAAGAAGCTTGTGTAATATAATTAAAAAATAAAATACCATGCAAAGTTTCTTGCTTTAAAATTTTCGGTTGGGATCCCAACCCTCATTAAAAGCGTCTTGATGCCCGCTGTTTTTATTTTCTATCGACTTCCCTCTCAGCAAAAAGCGTCATATATGATCTAAGCATTTATTAGGATGCAAGTTAAATTTGTATGTAAATGATATTTTTCATCAAATATTAATGTAGCGTTTTATTTATTTATTTATTATTTTCCCATAGAAGTGGTTATTGCCACTATTTACGTCACTATTAAATTCGTACATAAATGATCATTTTACGTACTTACATGATCGCTAATTGGCTAAGATTTCTGTGATTTCGTAGTTAATGTAAAATACACACCAGAATAAAAGAACATGAAACCGACATCAAATACAATAGAATGACCACCGCTTTAACAGTAAGCATGTTTGTAATAATTGTTTAATTGAATTCGCAAAAAGTGATATGAGTTGTTCAGTTATGTTAAATTCGCTAAATCAGTGACAGTATTTTCTAAAAAGTCAATTGTATAATAGTTGTGAATTATAGTAATTTTACTTAGCTCTTATTGATTCGTAGTACACGGTGACATATTTTCCTATGGATAAATTTTTTATAATTTTCTGAGAAAGCATGGCTTTCATTGAATTGATAACAATACTTTAATAACAAAATTTAGTAATTCTACTAATTATTACACTGAAATTGCGTCCGATGTACGTTGATTTATAATTTACTTGTTAACAAGAGTATTTATTAACATAAATGCTTAAAAGTGAATTTCTCAAGTAACATAGAACTAATTATTGTAAAATAGTTATTTTATGCTAATGTTTTCTTTAAATTCATCATAAAAAATAAATAAATATTAAATAGATAAAATCATATTTATTTTGTTGAATCCTAATAATTAGTGTATAATTTTTCCTTAGGACATCTATTTAATTGACTCAATGAAAGTTTTAATGGAATCATTTTATTTTATTTGAATTTCCATTGTCTTACATATGCATTAGATTAATATTTTACAATTCATAATTTCACAATACTGTGTTTTTCTTGAAATTAAAAGAAGTTTATTATTGAACTGCATATAAATTTTGTTGATTTAATGAAGCAAAAACTTCTAAGTTGAATTCGTAAATTTAATGAGTTGCTGTTAGATTAATATCAATTTATTCACAGTAGGATCCTTTCATGACAACAACTAATTTTGATAAATAATATTCGGCAGTTCCTGAGTTCGTTATTTAGCTAATTAATTTCATAGTAGTTTACTGACTTTTCAGTTGAATTCATAATTTTGATTAGTTAATGGATGGTTATTAATATCGTTGATTCGTGATAATTGTTTTTACAACTTTTATTAGATTTTAACGAGGAAGAATTATTTATGTATGATATTCATTTCGATAATTGAATTATAATTACTTTGCAGTAAATATTTCGATATGTTTAATTTCCAAATTCTAATAGAGATCTGAAATGACATTTGATGCCATTAACTTTATGGTGTTTTCACAGTGATAAGTTTTTGAAATTTAAAAAATATTAAAATAGCTCGCATTTTGTTGATTTAATAATGGGAATTCGTAATAATTGTTCCGTGTACTATGTAAACTTGACAGAAGGGTTTATTTAGCAGCCATTTTGCTAAATTAAAATAATTGTTTTCACAATTTTATTAGATTTTTAATAACGTTAATATTTGTATAATGTGATATTCATCTTTATTGTATAAAAGTAATCGCTTAACGATTTGAATTGTCATGTTTCAGAATCCCAGAAAAGATTTAAAATGATACTAAAATCAACGATTTCATCATGATTTTCCAATTTAAACTTATACATACCTGGTAACGCTTAAAATTCATTCCGGTTTATTGTTGATCTGCCCTTTTTTCACACCACTTTTTTTTAGAGAAATTTACTACAATATGTAATTACGATGAAACAAGAAGAAAAATGCTTTTAAAATATACTGGTGTGTAAAAAAGTGCGAAGCTAACAGTACTCCGGAATAAATTTTAACACTTTCGCTACCGTATGTTTTTGTATTTTTGATAGTATGTCCCGTATGTGGGTGTTACCCTTTCAAGCTACATTTTTTTATAACAAAGTTTTCTGTATTATATATATATATATTATATATGAATATGCATAATAATTATACTCTTTCTAATGAAAGTATTTATAATCATAATATTTTGATTGTACAAATATGAATATAGGAAATATTCTTAAGAAATATATCAACATACAAATAGTAAAAGAAACGCCCACTGACAGAGTTACGGATTGCGAAATGACATGGATCTACGTCAGCAGTCGCGAAAGTGTTAAATGTTACCAGGTATGTGTATACCATATTTTTCGGTGTATAATTGCGCAAATTAGAGAATTTAGTTTCACATCAGAAATTTTAATTTGTACCAGGTATTGACTTTCTCTTGTATTTTCTATACTATATTTTAAATTCAATTTTATAAACCACAGCAAAAAATTGAAAAGAAGAAAGGAAAAAGAAAAGAAAAGAAAGAAGAAATTATAAAATACTTTCTAAATAATGCAAATATCTTCTATTTACCCCTAATCGTTCTTTAAATGTTGTTATGCTATCCTAAATCTTTCTTATTCTTAGTTATTAGTCTTCCATGTCTTATGAGTTCAAAATGTTTTATAATTTTCTATTTATTATTAACATAATTGCCAACATACTAATTAATATTCCGTAGTATTGTTAGCCCCACCTTTTTTTTCACACCAGTACTTTTATAGAGTATTTTTCTTATTATTTAATCGTCATTGCGTTGGGAAAATATTACTCTAAAAATTTACTGGAGTGAAACAAAAGGCGGGGCTAACAACACTACGGAATATTAATTAAGATGTTGGCAAGTATGTATTAAGCATATACTCCGGAAAGCACTGTCATATTGAATTAAAAAACTAACACCGGATGTTTATCCTGGACAATATTCTTATGATATTTTAAAAGATATTCGTAAGATCGACGTAAGTGATAATAAATTTCTTCATAACTTTCATATGAATGCTGACCAAGGTACATTTCCGGTGTCAGTTATGTAATTTAATACGACAGAACTTGCTGATATACTTAACACTTGCGCGACCGCTGACGTAGATTCATGTCATTTGAAAATTTGTAACCCCGCCAGTGGGCGTTTCTTTCAAAATTAGTATGTTTTTTATTTTGTAAAAATATAATCAATATTCATATTTGTAC
Source organism: Salticus scenicus (assembly GCA_963930645.1). Taxonomy (NCBI): domain Eukaryota; kingdom Metazoa; phylum Arthropoda; class Arachnida; order Araneae; family Salticidae; genus Salticus; species Salticus scenicus. The sequence continues at coordinate 5,385,786 of CAWVNO010000001.1, forward strand.
AACCAATATGCTATGGATAAAAATACTTTGATTATAAAGGGTATAGTTATAATGCATATTCATTTGTAATATAAATGTGAATACAGAAAATTTTGTTCTGAAATATCGTAACTTGGGAGAATAACGCCCACAGGCGGACCTTACTGTCAAAAACACAAAACATGCGGTCGGGAAAGTGTTAATATTAATTATTGTTTAATTTCCTAATTTTTGCTATTCTCCTTCAGACATACCAATCAATTTCTGATTTCTTATTTCATCTTATGTTATCGTGCAGAGAAAGATGTGTTACATTGTTCCCAAGTGCTTGGAAGCTTAAAAATCTAACATTACATTTTACTACATAAAATTTCTCGGGTAAAACCAATTTATTTCATCTGTGAATGATATGTCGAATATTAAATTACCGTAATTTTAAGTGTATAATCCACAGATGAGACAATTTAGTTTTGCACCAGAATTCTCAATTAAGGACTGTGATGAATGATATTGGTCATTTTCAAATAAATGTACCGCTTATTAATTTTACTTTTATTCAGCAATCTTTGCATGAGTATGATGAATTGGGTGTACAAAAATATGTTAGCAGTGAAAACAAATTTTTTTACAGTTTTTAATATTCTTTTCACAGGATTGTACGAATGTCTTTCATTAGTGATTTGACGGTCTCTTTTGGGACCCCCTTGATAGCTTTTTCGGCCAAACGAGTGAAATGTTTTTTGCTGGTGGCACATTTTTTTGAGGATCTTAATTTTTTTTTTTTTTTTTTTTTTTTTTTTAATGGAGCCCAATATCTCTCAATGGGGCGACACACTGTGGGACATTTGATGGGTTCAGGTTTTTTGGCACGAAATTGATGGAATTTTGTTCCATAAAATTTGTTGCATTTTTTGAATAATGAGCTGTGGCTAAATCAGGCCAAAATAATGTAGGCATACCGTGTTCGTTTAAAAAATGCAGCAAATGTTTCCTGGGGTATCCATTTACATAAATTTCTTGATCAGTTGTACCTTCCATTACAAATGGCTTACTGTTATCTCCACAATGACAAATAGCGATCCAAATAAGATATTTTTTCCCGAATTTTTCCAAACTAATGGATGTCTCTGATTCAGGCGAATGTTCAGAGTTATATTTTGTATAATATTGAGGGCCAGGAAGAGTATAAAAGTCAGCTTTGAGTAGGTCTCATCGTCTAAAATCCAATGAAACTTATTCTTGCTTGTATATTCACACATTTTTATAGCATTTAGTTTTATAGATATTTTTTTGTTTTTCTGTCCCTTTAGGTACTTTTTTGTTTTTTATACTTTCTTAAGTTCAATCATTTTTTAGCCCTCTGAACTACTGATATATTTGTTCCACATTTTTTTGCCGCATCTCTGACTGACATTCCTCGATTTCGACATAGTGTTCTTTCTATATTTTTATCAAGTTGAATATAAAAAGCTCCAAATTTTTCTTTACAAGAAGGTTCCCTTTTCGTTGACAATGTTTCTTTAAATCTATTTAATACTCTATTTACAGTGCTTCTGGGAATTTTTAAGTTTTTAACTATGTTATGCCATGGTTTCTGAGGATTCTTTAAGAATTCGGCAACGATCCTTTCTCCACGTTCATCTTCCTTCATTTTTTTTTTCAAACTACTGTAATTTATAGTATAAATATCATGAATTTGTCTTCTTTAACCCTTTAACATTCACTACTTAATTTATTTTAAAGATTACTAAACTACTGGGTTGTTCGGAAAGTCATTTCGTTTTTCTCAGCAGAGGACTTAATTGTATTTTTTTCACACCTTCTTCACATTTAAGTTGCATTGCCATTACATATTGTGACAGCTGATATAGCAAGGCTTGCTTGTGAAAAAGGTCGTTTTATTCTGCTCAATAGTTTTTGATTGGTGCCCTATCAAATAAAGAAAATCAGAAGCGACATTTTCGGCATATTTTGTTTTTGCTATCAAAAATGCGAAAATACTATTCAAACAAGGAAAAAAGTATACGATGTGTGCACAGAAAATTTATTTAAAGAACGCTATTGTGAAAACTGGTTTACCAAATTTTGTTCTGGCAATTTTAAGTTGAAGATGCATAACATTCAAGAAAACTAGTTTGTGCTAATGAAGACAAAATAAAGTATTGATTTATGAAAAACTGCCAAATAACAACTCGTGAGATCGCTAAGAAACCGATCAAAGTGGAGAATATATAATTCATTAAAATATTTATACAATATAAGAAAATCGTCTTTCATTTTCGAAGGAAAAAACGAAATTACTTTCCGAACAACCCAATAATTTTAAAAATGGCTTTTAGACACATAGCTGATCATAAATATTTAAAAAATAAAAAATTAGCATTGTTCTTTTTCGAGAAATTTTCGGTTTGAAACATCTGTAAGTAAACCTTATTAAATTCAAATAATATTTAATTTAATAAATAAATCACTTTATAAGTAAACATTATCGACAACAAAAACTAGTAAAAGTTGCATAGATCCCAACATTTCAATTTATTCCAGAGTATTTTAACCCTTTGCGGCGCAAGGTAATTCGGATCATTTAAATTATACTGCCACCGGAATTTACGAACATAATTAAAATAGAAGAAATTTTAAATTTTCACCTTAAAAAAGGGGCCTTTTCTGCTATGGTATAAATGAAAATTTTTGCTTAACAATTTCTGGGATCAGTTTTTGTACTTGAGAATTAAAATTAGGTGTTCCTTCAGCGGAAACACTGCGACTGAAAGGGTTAAGATTGATACATGAAAAAAAAATTATTTTTGATGCATAGATGTAGAAATAAATTAATTATAAATTTTCAAAATTTACCAATATCATTCATCACAGTCCTTAGCAGACATAGTTATATATCTTCAAAGGATTTTCTTCGTAGATATGTAACTTTTTCTATTATATAAAATTTCTGGTGTAAAACTGCTTTGCTTATTACTGCAAGAAATTACGGCAGTAATAATAAACTATTAAAATTGAACTGCTATTTTAATATCTATTTTATTGATGTTACATATAAATTTTTAATGACGTTCGTACATATTTCGTTGACTTATAATAATTGATTTTATAATTTTAGACTTTCATAATTGAAAATTATTGGTACAAATCACATTTTAATGATTTTGTGGCTATTACTTAATAAGATTAAATATTTTGTATATGCAATTTCATTTCTATGATTAAATTATAATCACATTTACGTGACTATTTTAATGAAATAATTTCAGATTTTTAAAAGAGTTTTAGAATGGAATTTCATGTTAATAACTTTATAACTGGTTAGTAAAATCATCAATATTAATGAGTAGTTCCATACCCAATGTTGCGAGATCTGGCGGATTGTTTATCCTATAATCACCAATAATTTTGAGAAATGATATTTGATATATGTAATGAACATGTGCTATCTGTCTTCGAAATAATTATACAAATCTTACAATTAAAAATTATTGGTGGTTGTTGAATAAAAAATTCGCCAGATGTGGCAACACTGTCCACACCTGGTAAAACTTGTAATTTGTTCCGGAGTACTGTTAGAACCGCCTTTTTTTCACACCAGTCAGATTTTAGATAAATTTTCATGAATATTTAATTACGTTTAAATAAGAAGAAAAATTCTCTTAAAACATATTGCTATGAAAAAAGGGCGGGGCTAACAGTACTCCGGAATAAATTATAACAGGGATCGTACACTCCGCCATTTTTTCAGGACACTTCTAGATAAGAAATTTCCGCCTTTATTACTACCACTATTTTTGTACAATAATGTCTACCCTGTTTAATCGGGGCAAATTACTATAAAAATACCATAAATATTTCTGCATTAAATTAGTGGTTGCAAAAAGGGCGAAAATTTTTCATTCCTGAAAGTGTTCTGCAAATTGGTGGAGAGTACGACCCCTGTTATAAATGTTACCAAGTACAGAGATGCCAATATTTTAATTTATTCCGGAGTATATTTAGCCCCGCCTTTATTTCATAGCACTTATTTTTTAAGAGATTTTTTTTTACTCAAGTTATGTATTGAACATTTTTTTTTCTATAAATAAAGTGTTACTAAATAAAAGCGGGACTAAAACTACTCCGGAATAAATTAAAATATTGGCATCTACGCCAAGTATGGTAGTTCAAATAATACTTATTCCGTTGTTTTTTTTGTAATTATTTTTACAGTACAGATTTTAATAGTGTACTATTTATAAACGTTTTTTTTTTTATGATTAAACGATAATTACTTCCAGATAATTATTGTGATAAGTTTAGTGTCATAATTTGGGACTGATTTAAAGTTGAGTTTTTTTAATAATCGTTTAATTGAATCCATAAACTTAATGGAATGTTGAAATAGGATTTATTTCTTTGACCTATGATAATCGATTTCACAACTTTATTTTAGATTTTAAAAATGGTGATATTTTTAATATGATATTCATTTCACTGATTTAATATTAATTATTTGCCACTTGATTGGTTCTAATTCATGATCCTAATTCATAATAGATATTTAAAATTATATTTAGACACAATTTGTCAGACACCTTTATTTTTAAACTTTTTTTGCATATTATACACGAAGTAAACTTTTGTATTTAAAATTCCAATAGAAGAAAATTGCTGAATATCTACATACAGTGTTTTAAATTGCAATTCAGTGGCTCAATGATTTAGCAAGTGCATAAGTATATGTATCGTCATATAAATAAAAATAAAAATACTGATCAGGGTTGCGAAATTTGGCCTTTTTTTATTCAATAGTCACCAATAATTTCAAGAAGTGACATTTGATGTATATAACACACTATCAATCTTCGAAGTGATTAGTCAAACGTTGCAAATAACAATTATTGGTGACTATTGAATAAAAAAAAAGCTAAATTTGGCAACCCTGATACTGATGCCCAATTCAAATGACTTATTTCGGTTTTAGGTATAGATGTTAAAAGCTGAACGCTGTTAAGAACTTCGTTATTCCTGTTAATATGTATTTTTGAGTTATACGAAAACAGATACAGAGATATAAATACAAACAAAACAAATAACTTAAATTTAGGTTCAGGTATTTCAAAACACGTAATTATATCAAAACTTCAGCTTCAAAAATTCGAAGTCAAAATAATACTTTCTCTATACAAAGAGAAGGTATAAAAGGGGTGTGATACAGGAGGAGTGTGAGGAGAGAAACTATTCTTACAAACGATTTCTTTTAAAGCTTCAAGTAACATATCCTTGATTGGAAAAAAATAAAATAAATCAAAGAAACCCCATCAAAAGTAACGACGCTTTTTAATGGAAAATTTTACATCGTGCAATCAATTCGCAAAAAACACGTCGAAATGAAACCAATAAAAGTACCCTAGGGTTGCTCCATCCGTCTAAATCTGAAACATGAATATATATAAGCCATAAAATTTTTTCTCCTCGATGATACTGGGCGAAAAAGTATGAGGCCATTACGCTCAACGGGTGAGTGGGTTAGCAGGATATGAAAATAAAACGCCCATGTGACGGTATGCATTTTTATATGTGTCTCTGTAGTACGTACGTTAATGTTTGCATATAGTGCATGACTGTTTAGATAGAAATCAGCTGTGATTTCGATGTTATGTGCGGGGTAAATTTTCAGAGTTCGTTGAGCATATCGGTGGTGGAGTTGTGAATAAATCAACTTTTGCGTGGAGATAGAGGGTGTTTATGTATGTGTATTTGAATCTATTTAAATGTTAATGTTTCTGATATGCTGTTTATGGCAGATTTTTAGTGTAGATGGAAAATTGTGGGGGAAAAGGGTTCTGAGTTTTATAGTGGTGGAAGATGACATTTTTGACGATTAAAAAAAAAAAAAAAAAAAAAAAAAAAAAAAAAAATCATTGTTTTGATTTTTACTGGAAATTGAGAGTTTTATAATCTGTTAATTTATTCAGTGATAAAGAAATGTTCTTTTTTCAATAAAATAAAAAATGAAAGAAGAAAACTAATATGTTGTTACCCTTACATAACTATTTTGTGTATAATTTTACATAAGAGCACCACCTACCGATAACCATGCATTGAAATTCAATCGGCATATCTTCTTGCAATAAAGATTTTACATATACACTTTGATGCAATTTTATCTAATAGTTATTGAAATATATCCATTTGAAAAAATGCAGAAGTTCAGTAAAAACAGTGCCATATCTCGGACGATATGCACTCAAATTAAGTGAGCATTCTTTCTCATAATGGTCATTTTGCATGTCTAATTTAGACAAATTATACACTATAAAAACGGGGAGTGATATATACAGTTGAACCTCGTTAACATGAATCTTGAGGGGGATAAAAAATTTGTTCATGCTATCAGTAACTAATCTTCATATAACTAAACTAATCTTCATTTTGACGGGGTTTGTGTAAACAGTTCATGTTAATAGTAATTCACGTTAACAGTGTTCACGTTAACGAGGTTCGACTCATATATTTAAACAGGAAATATACAACTGAACAGGAAATAATTCAACACAGCAGAGCCACCTATCAATCAATATGCATTCAAATTCAATCAGCTTAGTTTCCTATAAATGCTCTCTCCTATATCGACTGTTGCACAATTATATAGCATTGAAGCTGAGGTATAACCATACTTGCCAACATACTAATTAATATTCCGCAGTGTTTGTAGCCCCGCCTTCTTTTTCACACCAGTATTATTTTATCGTATTTTTCTTCCTATTTAATCATAATTGCGTTTGAAGAATATTGCTCTAAAAAATTACTGGTGTGAAAAAAAGGGCGGGACTAACAACACTACGGAATATTAATTATTATGTTGGCAAGTATGGGAATAACATTCTTAAACACAGAATAACAAACAAGGTCTTTTTAACGGCAAAGGAAATAATAAACTAACACACAGCTGTTTCGGCAGTATTTAGCGTACCGCCATCAGTGCATAAAAGAAACGAAAAGAAAATGCTTCTATATATGAAAAAACGAATAGGATTTTACGACTGTTTAATCAACCAATAGAATTAGACGGAATGTATAGGAAATTGAGAAACAGTAGTCGTGGAAAATGTAGAAAAAATTAAGAAAGTGCTGATTGAATGTAAAATTTCCAGTAATCAGTCAAAGGAGGTACAGCAATCCTCCATTCAGTCCAATTCTGCTGACAGATTAAACATTCGTGAAATCTGATTCCTTTCTGATACATAGAAGCAATTTCGTTTCGTTTCTGTTATGCACTGATGACGGTACGTTAAGTGCTACCGAAACAGCTGTCTGCTACTTTATTATTTCCTTTGGCATTCAAGACGTTGTTGATTTTCCCTGCGTTTATCTATCTAGCGCTATGTTTCCTGTCAGTATGTAACATTCTTGTTAATAGGAAAAATTACTGCCTGTTAGACTAATAGACAAAATCTGATGTTCACTAATACTCGTTATATGTCAAGGTGAAACTAAATATAAATTTTTATGAATTTATGTGCATATGTTCTTGACCTAATGTTGCCATAACATTTTTGTTACACATAGACAGACACGTGACAGATAGACAGATACTCTCCATAAATAGTCACATCACTTTCAGGAACTCTAACAAGGGAAGTATGAATCGGTAAAATTGCTATTCAAACCAAATCAAGCTTAAATTAAAGAGCATAGCCGAAAACATATGGTTTGGTGCAAATTTGCTGCAACAACCCCCATGGAGCAAATATACAACCCTAGAAGTTTTAGCTGTTTCTATCAAAACCAATTAAACAGACCAAAGTAGTGAGAAAATATGGCGGGCATCGTCAGAGTTTTTAACTTGAGTGAAAGTCTTCAGTTTAATCCCTGTCTCGGTCGGAAATTTTGATTTTTTTTTTTTTTTTTTTTTTTTATTAAATTAAAATAAATGAATAATTTAAGGAGAAATAGATTTATATTCCATTTAGATAAAATTTTTATAATGATTTGCTAGTGTTTGATGCAAAATTTTAATTAGTACTTTTTATCGATGCCACTTAATAGCAAGTGTTAATCATCTGCTCCTAATTGTGTTATTTATTATTCAAGAAATTTTTAGCATGAAAAATCCTGAATGGACAAAAACTGTTACTTAACCCTTCAACTTCGCATTTAACTGTTATTTCAAATATTTTATTGAACAACTGTTAAATTTCGAGTTCTCGGTGGACCTGTTGAACACATGGATAAATTTTCTCAAAGTGATTTTTTCTAATTTATAATCAGTTTAAATCTTCAAAATTTTAAAATCTGGGCAAATATGAATCGACTACAAGCCAAATATTTTCCAAAAGGTTTGTGATAACAATATTTGACGGTGAACAAGATTGTAAATATTCTAATCATAGTCACTATAAATTAAAAACTAAATTTGTAAATTTAAACATGATTTTCTTCTTTATAATTAAATAAACATATATTTTAAATTTCTGATTAATATCTTATTATTTGATACACTCATTAAAATAAAATCTTAATGTAATAAATATTTTCTGTAAAGTTAATAATTTAATTTAAAAAATAGACAATTTTTTCACTTTATCTAAAATATTGTTATAAAAGGGGGGGGGTCGAACTCGAGACCTTCGGAACTCAAGCTAAACTCAAGCGCATGCAGCGCCCACAGCGCCACGTTTTCTTGCTTGCCGTGTCTGTTTAATCGGTTTTGAAAGAATCAGGTAAAACTTCTAGGGTCGTATATTCGCTCTATAGGGGGCTGTTGCAGCTAAATTGTACTCTACCCTATGTTTTCGACAATACTCTTTAATTTAAGCTTGGTTTGGTTTCAATGGAAATTTTACTGATTCATACTTCCCTTGTAAAACATATAAAACCGTCAAAAACTAAAAGAAAAAAATTTTACGATTTTTTTTTAATTGAATTAGAAGATTTATATATATATATATATATATATATATATATATGTATATATATATTTGCTTTATTTAAAACTATAAAGTTTATTATCTAAATTAAACTGCTGTGTTTTGAAATTCTGCTTCTTATATCTGTACTGATAAGTATAAAGGATTTAAGTCCATATTCTTGATTTTTCAGGAGACGAAGAATAAAATTAAACTAACTAAAAACTAATCAGAAGAATCGATTAGGTAAAAAGGATTAGGTTGATTTATACCCTTTATACCGTTCAGTAACTGTCAATCTTCATTTAATAAAAGGAAAAATTGAATTAAATATTTTATACAAAGATTAATGCTAAATTTCTGACTTGAATCTTTTTTTACCAATGGAATTTCTCAAAGACTAAATGACATGGATTTAAATCCTTTATACCAATTGATAGAGAATTTTTTTTCTGGGTCTGACTATGTACTTAACTCAAAATCGACATTTTTGGACTTAAATCCTTTATACTTATCAGTACAGATATAACAACGTATACTAAATTTTAACTACTTTTCTATGATTATTCTTATTTTCTCTTACACATATGATGGTACAGAAAGCCTTGTTTTAAAGTCCGATTTTTGAAAATTAGCTTATTGCTGTCTCATACGCTATCGTAAACAAAGTGCTACTTTCATATCTAAATACCGATGCTGATTTTTGTTGTAATTGAGCCTCTTGACGTCTCCAAAATAATAAAACTAAGTTTTTCTTCGAAATTTTCCATCATAGTATGGGGAACTTAGGTAATCGTTAAAATTTTCGATCTCGGATTTTGAGTGTTTTATACGTTTTGGGGTGTGAGGAATCAAAATTGGTGTCCGTCTGTTAGTCTGTTAGTTTGTCAATCTGTGTACACGATACCTCAAGAACAAATGATCGCAGAAAGGTCGGGCCAGTTTTAAAATATTACTTATGACGCTAATAAGAACTCTATTGATTTGCAGCATTTTAATTTTAAAAACTTCGTACATTATTAAAAATTTACGATTTTCTTAGCATGGAAAACAGAATTTCATTTAATCGTGCACTAAAAGGTATATTTCTACTGTAATGTCAGACAACCTTTAAAATATCAGTTATGATACTACCATGAATATCATTAACTATGGAAATACTACTTTGAAATTTTCATAAGTTATTTGAAATTTACGAAATTCTTAACATGGCAGAATAATAAGGCAAAATTTTGCATAAACCTCTATTTTGAGAGATATTTTCATCGTGAAGAGGTCAGACAACTTTTAAAATGTTATTTTGGTTACTGAAATGAACATACTTGACTATGAATTTTCTAATTTTCTAATTTACTTTTTAAATACTTTTTGTTATTTGTTTATTTATTTATTTATTTTTTATTTATTTATTTATTTATTTTATTTATTTATTTATGTATTTTTTTTTTACATGATAGAATAGAGCAAAAGTTCGCAGAAATATCCATTTTGAACGATATTTCAAAGTAAAGATTTCAGATCATTTTTGGAATATCATTTATGTTACTGACTTAATGTTACTGACTACGAATATTCTACTTTGAAATTTTCGTAAGTTATTTATTTATTTATTTATTTATTTTACATAGCAGAGCAGAAATATTTCGAATAAATTTGCATTATGATGGAGATCATTGTATTGGAAAATGTATAGAAATGCATGAAACTAGTCTTAAAAAAACTACCATAATATAAACATTTAAGACATTTTATTTTCATAATTACTCAGAGTGAATATTTATTTTCAATTTTGAGAAAATCCTTCAATTCAGATTTTTATATAAACTAATTATTAATTCAAAAATTAGCCATAGAAAGTTGTATATCTAAACTGATTTATTTATCGATTGAGTAATTCGTTGGTTAAATTACAAATTGAGAATAATATATTTTTAGCATGCTCGTGTCTAAAGAAAATCAATTAAGTGCACATCGGCGAAATTAATGTTATTATTTTTTATTCCTTTGCTTTTATATGTTTATTACCATGTTTTTATTAACTTCTATTCTTGTTTGTTTGTGTGTTTGTTTGTTCGTTTGTTTGTCCGGTACAAATCTTGCAATTTACTTTTAACTAACTTCCCTACTAGCTAGACATTTGAAACTTTCACAGTAGCTCAGAACCCGGTGACAACACAATACTTCGAAGTCAGATTTTCGAATAGTTTTCTTTTAATTAATTAAAATATGAAAATAATGAGCTCCTAATAGCAATAAAAATAGTCATTAAAATATTTGCACAAAATGTCATACAAACTTATATGCAGTTGCATCTTGACATAAATTAGTGTTTGCAACTTTTGGCGAAAATAATTAAACAGGGGGCATTGCCATCGACCATTTTCTAAATTTTTAACAAGGTGGAATTTAGAAAAGGTTTTACTTTTTAATAATCATTATGAAATTTAAAAGAATTATATATAATAATAATAGTCAACTGTTTATTTATTTATTTATTTATTTATCTATTCTTTTTTTTTTTTTTTTATATGTAACATTCTTCCCTCCTCCCCCCCCCCCGCCCCTTCCCCTCCTGGCGAATTTTCATTCTGGATATCTTTCAAAAGAGCTTGTCAATACCTTTAAAACTAATGTTTAACCATAGATCTGTAATAATTTAAAATAAAGTTATCGATAGTTTTTTTTTTTTTTTTTTACAAAAAAAAAAAAAAAAAAAAAAAAAAAAGAAAAGAAAAGAAAGAAAGAAAGGAAAGATAAAAAAAAAAAAAAAAAAAAAAAACCCTTTACAGCTATAATGACGTCAATTTTACCCTGCAAGTTTAATTTTTCACAAAGTTTTATATCAATTTTAATATTTACGCGTAGATTTCTTTTCATTTCAAAAAATAAATAAATAAATAAATCAACTCGTAAATTTTTTTTGGCAACAATTAAAAATTATAATAAATTATGTATTTTTGTCTAAAAAAGGACTTCTTCAACTTTTCCGATATACTGTCCCGTTTTGATACTAATTATTATTAATTTTCTTTCCTTTCCTTAAAAAAAAAAAAAAAAAAAAAGATTTTAGTGAAATTCTAGCAGAAGCAGAATTTAGTTTAGTACAGAAGACTATTAGATTTTTTTTTTTTTTTTTCAAATTATAACATCGCTTTCTGATTATTCAATTACATTTTCGATAAACTTTCGATTTCGATAAATGCCCAACCATCGTAAAACTGGTGACAACGTTTTATCCGTGGATTGAGACTAATAGTCCTCCGTCCTAAAAAGAAAAAGAAAAAAAAAATCTTTTTTTAGCCTGTCCAACCCAAAACACTTAGTGGGCCACATTCAGGGATGGAACACGGGCGCAGAATTCATACCGGAATCTGTTTAAGAAATTTCTCCACTTATAATATCGTTGATTCAAGAGGTAGAAAATTTTCTTATATTGATAGTGGTATGAATTCTGCGCCAGTGTTCCATCCCTGCACATTGCATGTCTATTTTACTCCGGCGGGCCGCACCATAACATGTATGTATATAGATGGTTGTGAATATATAAGTATAAATCGTGTATGTACGTACTTTTTTGGGGGGAAAGATGGGTGAAGACTAGGAGCAGAATACATCATTTTAAATTATTTTCATTCATAAAGGAACAATAGAATCGTGAAAAACTTTTGACATTAATAATTATAATAAAAAGAATGAATAATAGATCTAATAACATTTCATTACAACAGTGGGATCCTTTGGCTACCATAATTGTTGAAAGACGTTTTCACTTCAAAAATCAGAATGGAATTATTAATTTTTAAAGCGTTAACTAAATTTGTCTAACTTTAAATATCGCTAGTCACTTTGCGGGCCGCAAAAAACTACATGGCGGGCCGTGGGTTGGTCATCCCTGATAGAGAATAAAACAGAATTTCTTTTAATATTTAGTGTTATACTTCTCTAGAATGAAAATCGTCTGTATTCATCTCTCTCTCTCTTTCTCTCATGGAAAATAATTTAAATAAATTATAATCATTTTAATAAATGATTTGTGCTGGGTTAATTTGTATGAGAGAATATAGAAGAAAGCCATATGGTGACCACAACATACTAGTTGTGGTCATATATATATTCATAATAATGTGTATACATATATATATATATATTCATAATAAATTTTGCTCTTAGCAATAATATTAATTAAAAAAACGAACCTTATATTTCTTTTCTAAGTTATAGGTATAATGTTCTGTATAAAACAAAATTAAATTTTGTACGACACGATTTTTTTTTAGTCTATTCTTCCATAAAAAGTGATACAGTAACTGTTACGATCCTTAGCAATGGTTACTATATTACCACGTCTTACAAAATTGTCCTTTATCAATGTTGTCTTTGGTACAAGTCAATCCATAAGAATTTGTCAGTTTAAATAAAGAGACATTTTACTGTTCTTAATATTGAGGGACATCCTGCTTCATTCAAAATGGGCTAATTTATTCTTCTACAAAGTTAACATAATACCCCGTTCCAAATCCATCTTAAAAAGCGTCCAGGTAAAATATTATCCGTTTTCTTAGTTTCCCGTTCTGTTTATTATTAAAAAGAAAATGGCTAAAATATCGACGGTATCTCTATAAAATAAAATAAATTAAATTATCCTGTTCCATTTTACTTCATTTTCTACTCGCATTTTTTATTTCCTAAATTCAGTATTACCTAAATCTAATATATACATGTATATGAACGCGTATTCATTTTATTTTATTTATTTTATTTTATTTTTATTTTATTTATATATTTATTGCATTAAGTTGTTTTTCCTTCGAAATAGTTTTAAAGTAATAATGGGATTTTTGTTTAATATATTTTGAACCAACTATCCGATAGAACTAAAAATACAGCGTTAGCTAGATTTTGTCTTGATTAATAAGTATGCCAATTTTCGTAGCGTTCCGTTGAACAGTGTAGCTTTGCATAGCAAATTAAATTTTGACATATTATATACATAAGTACTCTATTCAAAATGGTCTACTACAATTTTTCACAACACTAAAATCACTGATCGAAAACAATAATCCTGTCGTAATACTACTACAACTAATAATAATAATAATAATATGAACCTTACATAACATATTTAATAATATTATATTTAATAATAACATTTTTAAATAACATTGCATGGTTTATCTATCTCTTAAAATTCAGCATTAATATTTCGAGAATGTAACTGTGGTTTGACAAACAGCCGTACAGTACCAAAAAAAAAAAAAAAAAAAAAAGCTGACGATGATATTTTTGGAATGGTTATAAATTTCACATTCTTAGTATTAAATACTTAGAAAATTTATTGGTAGTTATAAAGAATTCTAACGACTTTTTAATGACAAATGAAGGGGAGAAAATACGGAACATTTCAAAAAATGTCAAAGGGAAGAATTATCTCCAAAGCAACACTCTTGTAGAGTTAGTAAATTCACAATTGATTATTAGAGGACATTTTTTTTTCCTCCTCTTAAAGTTAATGAGTTTTATATTTATGTTTCACATAGTTGAAAATATTTATGACTTCATTTTTTCACTTTTTTTTTTTTTTTAATCTTTAATAAAAGAAAGTATTGGATTCGTAAAAATTTTCGACTTCACGTTTTCGATAGATTTACACGCTTTCAGAAGTTAAGAACACAATTCTACCATTTTTAGAAAATGTCTGACTGTTAAGAAAAAAAAAGTGGCAGCTCTAGTTGAAGAACTAATGTACAGAATTTCAAATCAATTTATATGTAGTTGCACCGTGACATAAAATTCTCACAATAACTTTTGGTTGAGCAATAGCTGGTGTTGCCATTCCGCTTATTTAAAATTTTTTAATATGTCAGATGAAACTAAAAAATCTACGATAAAAATTTCTGTGTAGTAATAGTGGTAGTAAAAAATAATTGATATCCTTTTGTCTCATCTTCTGACTACTACCTGTGATAGAATTATTCTTCAGCATTTCGTCAAAATATGTGTAATACGTATAGTTGAAGTTAAAAATTAACAATTATTCGATACCATGCAGCAAAAGTAAATTTAGTTAAAACAATTTTCATTCGTAAGATTGCCTCTATACTCGCAAAGAAGTTCACAAAGAAAAAAAAAAATCTATATTTCGCATCAGTTATTATTGCAGGTTAGATATCCACCCCGTAGCTCAACATAGCCTCCTAAACTATATATATTCCGCGTGGCTCGAAAACTTGGCAACAGTTCAAGCGGTAGACAGCGCCACCTGGTACAGATTGTGCGACTTTTTTATTGAACAGCCACCAAAAATTTTTAAAAGTGGGATTTGATATACATAAAAGGCGAATAGAATCGAAGAAACGTCGATTATATATATCATATATCACTTCTTAAAATTATTGATGACAGTTGAATAAAAAAGTCGCGCAACCTGTACCAGGTGGCGCTGTCTACCGCTTGAATTGTTGCCATGTTTCCGAGCTACGCGAAAGGCATCTAGTTTAAGAGGCTATGAGCTCAATTAGCAGAACTTTAGCTTCTTAAGCCAACCCTACAAGCATGAGTCGTTGGCCCATCGGCAGCTAATGGTTCACGCGGTTGGTATTTGATTAGTTGCCGTTGACACAACGTCTTCTTTTTGTTTTTCTTTTTGGATTTTATTTGTTGGGATAATTATAGTTGGCCCACCATGATTAACAACTTTATGAGTCAAACAATAATGGATGTGTTTAATTTCCATACATTTGCTTAAAATGAAAGAATGAAAATAACTCAACTCGAGTGAATTTTTACTGATTTGCCTAGAAGGAACGCAATCTCTCATCTTGAGTTAAATTCAGTAAATTGAATGAGTTAACATAATTAACTCATACTTGTGTTATTTATTGTATTTGAGTAATTTATTTATTTTATTAAAGATTTTAATACAAATAATTTTAATAAACTAGATCACTTTTCAATGGCGTTGTTCGCTGTGCTTGCGTGCTACTGACGAAATGCGTTGCAGCGAGAGCGATGTTGCCACTTACAAGTGATTGAATAATCAGAAATAACTCAAGTGTCGATAAATATCGATAACTCAAGTTCGCTTGAATAAAAAGCTATTCATTAGCTCAAAGAATTGCATTTTTAACTCAAGTCGATTTAAGAAAAAATAATAATAACTCCTAACCGATATGGTAAATTAACTCATTTATTTTAAAAAAATAATGGCCAGTTTCTAACAATTACGTAACTTCAAACCAAATATACAATTTTATTACACGCATTAAAATATAGTCGAAGATGTTGATTATTCGCAAGAAAGTATAAAAATAGCAAATAATAAATACCAAAATATATTGCCAAAGTAAAATATTACATATGGGCCAGCAGTTTGCCAACGATTGGGGCATCATTCTTGCCGACGGTTATAAATGACTGTTGGCCAAAAAAAAAACTAACCGTAGTTTCAATGTTGGCCTACATAAGTTTTGTTTGTGGGGAAAGGATCCAGGTTCGCATCTCTTGATAAAGTTAATTCGACCTTATATAAGCTTTTAATAGTTCAATTTATCTAAAACGCTTAATATTTGCAATTTCAAATTATATTAAATACCTTTTACACTTTCACCAAATTTGAAAAGTGTTTATGATATCGGTTTGTCTATTTGTCTATTCGCGCTCTAAACTCCCGAAAATAGAGTTGAAATTTCTTGAAACTGATATATGTTATTCAAGTTCACTTTGGGATATTTCGATAATATTCTTTTACAACAATGATTTATATATACTTCCAAATCGACGTTTCTATCTAACAAAAATTAAGTATGTATAAAACCGAAACATTAAACAATTTATTTAGCATTCCTAAAACATACATATTTCATAATTGTATGTTGTAAACTACATCAAAGCCACGTCTCTGCAACTTGACATCGATGACATGGCTCGTAACTGCAAGGGACAAAGTCACAACCCTAACAGCGCAAAATTTTCCAGAAATGTAACAGTAATATAACATCGAAACATTAGAAATATTTCAGAAACGTTTCGAAACGTTCAGTTTGCTTTCCGATTAGTTTCAAAAACGCGATCGTAACAAAAGGTTAGATACGTAACAGAAACATTTCAATTACTTAACAGATGGAACATCAAAAATTGCGAATGTTTCAGAGCATACTTAAATGTGTTACAATTATGAAAGATTGTAAGCTTTTTGAAACATAACTGAAACATTCTCTGCTATATGAGAATGAGATGTGTTTGGAATGCCGAAGAGATGTTATTATAATTATAAGAAAACACCACAGAGGTGTTTAAAAGTGATTGGTACAGAACTTTTAATACACGCCATAAAATAAAAGAACTCGCAACAATTGATTCGGGTCGAAAGACAACTCGACCCTTCGTCAGGCGAATAAAATAGGCACGAGTGCTGCAAACAGAGCGATAACGTAAGAAACGTTTACGCTTTATTTGCAGCACCTGACGAAGTATCGTGTTTTCTTTCGACTCGAAACAATTGTTGCGAGTTCTTGTATTTTATAGCGTCTATTCAAAGTTTTGTATCAGTCAGGGGTTGTTACAGTCGCTTAACCCCTTAACGCGCGATGTCCTCGCTGTGAGGACACAAAATTTAAGATCCAGCTGCAAAAATTCATCACGGAAATTTTTTAGCAAAAATTTACGTCTATAACGTATAAGAAAAGGCCGATTCTTTTAACCTTAAAATTTAAAATTTCTTTTAGTTTAATTTAGTTCATGAATTCCGGTGGCAGTATAATTTAAATGAACCGAATTGTCTTGCGCCGCAAAAGGTTAATAGAAGTTCAGACCAACAGTTATTCATCATTTATACTTAGCAAAACATATTTTTATCATACATTTACATCAATGATTTATATACATCCAAATCAATGTTTCTATCCGGGAAAGATAAAGTACCCTATAAAACCGCAACATTAAACAATCTATTTAACCTTCATCTATCACTAAATTATACATCTTTGAATAAAATTATCCTACTGTTGAACATCACTCACCCCCATGCCATAAAACGAAAAGATTCTCTTTTAAAGACAATAATCAATTTCGATTCATTACCCCTTTCCTCTACTCACCAATGCTCCCCTAAACATAATCATCAATAGACCGGAATGATTTTACCCTACCTGTAATTATTATCATCTCGTGCTTATCCCTAAAAACCACCTGCGAGACTCTCCGGATCCATATTCCTGCAATTACCTGCGTTTAAACTCCAGTGGAGCAATCAATTTAGACTCCATATATCTTGGGAGCTTTGAAACGTGCTGGAGTCCATCTAACCGTTCGTTGCTTTAAATGCCGTATCGCATGATGTCCAGAGCAGGTTTTAGGATGGTTGGAGACTTACATATTTGAGATACGGTAGCATTTTGTAGAGGCACACAAACGGAATGCACGAGCTACCCCTTTTACACGCAAAGCAGGGGGTTCTGTACACGAAAATAATGATTTGCGGGAATTATTCGAATTTGTAGTTCAGGATTTCAGATATTGATCTATGTTTCGATTCGATAAATGGAGAGAAGAAAATTATTTGTTTAAAAACGTTATTAATGATTGTAGGTAAGTATAGTCTAAAATATAAACATTTTTGAGGTCAATGAATTCTAAAATAAACTACTTTTTTCTTTGTATTGTAATATTAGGTGTACCGGAAAGTTCTGTCCTTTTGAATTAAAATACTGACATCGGAAATTTATCCTGGATAAAATTTAAGATATTCTTAGGTAACTTATAAGATGGTTATTTGTAAAGTACCATGTAAACACTGTTAAACAAAAATTTCCGGTTTCATTTTATTAATTCAAAACGACATAACTTTCCGGTACACCTAATACATACTTGGTGGATAATATTCTCCTTCGTTTTACGAAATGTATGTCTTTTAAGTTTTAATGTATAATGCACTTTATATAAATTGAAATTATTATGAAAAATTGTTTGATTTTATAAAAATTTAATGGAAAGGATAGCTGAGGATTTTGAGAGTTTTCTCCCCCTCCCCTTTTTCAAAAAATGAAATAAAATATAAATAAATAAATAAATAAAAATTACTGCGTAACAATAATTTTAAGGCAGAAGCTTATTTCTTAAAACCTTATTATACACGATAAATAATATAGAACAAAATATTACTTTTGCTTTATTAGCATATTGTCCTTCTCTTTTTCTCAATTTCCTAAAATTGCAAAAGGAAGGAATCATATTTAAAAATATCTAAAAAGGAAAAAAAGAATTTGTTTTGCATATTGGTTATGCCTATGGGATTAGAGGTATTACAAACATTTGAAATTATGCTCTACACAAATATAAAGAGAAACAAAGAAATTATTCAGGAAAAAAGCTTTTTTATATAGCCCTCCCATGCATAGTATTACAAACAAACATATATATTTGTGTGTCTCTGCTAAATATTCATCAAAATCTGTCACTTTTCTTTATCCACTTTCAAAGAATTATTTTAAGAAATATAAAAGAATGAAAAGAAAGTATAGAACAAACTAAAACAAAGCCAAAAAAAATAACTAAAACAAAGTCAAAACGACAAAAACAAATCATGTTCTGCAAACAGCAGTGTGTTCCCTTCTGATTGGAATTGCATGCTTTTTCTAATTGTTTGTTTGTGTTGCCCCTTCCCCTTTGGGTTTTGCTTTGCTTTCAGTCTTGCTTTTGCCTCCAAGATAGTAGCGCGTGTTTCACACCTGAAGAAGAAAGGCCCAGTCTTTTCGAAATGGTAGTGCTTTCATTAATTTTATGGTGTGTGAAGAAGATTTTAATAAAATATACTTAAAATGAATAAATAACTATTTTTTAAATCCCCCCCTTCCCCTCTTTGTGTGTGTGTGTGTGTGTGAGTTCCCTTCTGATTGGAATTGCCTGCGGCTTTCTATTGATTAGTTGCGTTGTTTTTCTCCTTTTGGATTTTTCTTGCTTTCAGTCTTGCTTGTGCCTCCAAGGTAGTAGTACGTATTTTTTGCACCTGAAGAAGAAAGACCATGTCCTTTCAAAACCTTTAGTGCTTACAATAATTTTTATGATGTGTGAAGAAGTTAGGAAACGATATAATTTTCCATTGTGACCTACATTCCTATCATATCTTATACACTTATACACTATAAAAGCTGATATATAGACCTCTTGTAAACTAGAAAAATTGCAGCTTAATAGCAACAGTTGTTGGACTATATATTCTGATCATCATCAATTTAACCCGAGATCAAACAAAATACAAAATTTTGTTGAATTCCGTGTATTGTCCCGTGTAACACAGAATCCACAAAATTTTGGTAACATACTGACACGCAGACAGACATTTTCTAAAAATGGTGAAATTGTTCTCAGGACAGCTAAAAACGTGTAAATCCTTCGAAAGCAATAGATCAAAATATTTCATGGGCCCAATATTTTCTTCTTTTGTGTAGGAAAAAAAGTAAACATAAAAATCAGTAAGTATGAGGTGTACCGGAAAATTCTCTATCAATTTATAGTATTAAAAGTGATACCAGATTTTTTTTGTTTAGCAATATTTTTATCACGCTTTTTCAAATAACTCATAATTTATATTAATGTTATACAACATATATTTTCAATGTCTTTTCTTTCTTTTTTTTTTTTAATTTAAAGCGATACAGTTTTTCGATATGCTTAATGAAAAAAGAGAAAATAAAAAGAGAAGCGCCATTTTAAATAATCACTACGCATAACAAAAATTACTTTTAACCAACAACTTCCAAACACACTTTGACTATTCCTTTCTAAGACTACTTCCTATAGCCTGCCAATAATAATGAAAGAAAGAAAAGAATTAAATAAAAAAAGGGAGTGACCAAACAAAAGTAGCAAATCAAACTTTAAACAAACTGACTTTAATCAAATTGCCTCTGTTTAGACCTCATTTTAATCTATTCTAGTCATAGGATTTTGATAAATTTTTATTTGTGTGCATACGTATATATCTAATGTATATACATATCTACGTATATATCATCTACATATCTATGTGTGTGTATGTGCATTATACGTAATGTTAAATACAGACCAGAATTTCCCCAAAAAAGAAAAAAAACTTATATTTCTTTTCTTTTTTTTTTTTTTTTTTTTTTTTTTTTAAATGTAAAATTGTATTTTTGTTTCTATATTTTTGAAAGTTATAGTATGCATTTAATATTACCGAAACTCAATCTACTTTTTCTTAAAACTGTACTCTTTTTTTTTTTTTTTTTTTTTCTTTTTTTCCTATCTTGTAATCAAAACCTGATTTTTTTTTTTTTTTTTTTTTTTTTTTTAATGCTTAAACCTGTTCCACATAGTTAATATTATGCAGAGTTGCCAACTTTTATAATTTATTTCGGGGCATTGTTAGACCCGCCCTTTTTACACACCGGAAATTTTAAAGAATGATTTCCCCTTTATTTAACCATTGTCACATATTAAAGAGAAATATTCTATAAAATTTCTGGTACGAAAAGAAGGCGGGGCTAAAATTGCTCCGGAATAAATTATAAAAGTTGGCAGCTCTGATTATGTACAGGGGTCGTACTCTCCGCTCTTTTTCAGGACAGTCTCAAAGATAAGAAATTTCTCCTTTTTTTGCCACCACAAATTTTATGCAGAAATAATTATGGTACATTTACGTTAATGTGCTATGATTATACAGAGTAGAGATTATTTTATAAAGATAGTGGTGGCAATAAATTTGAAAATTTCTCATCTATGAGTCTGTCCTGAAAAAAGGGCGGAGAGTACGACCCCTGTATGTATAAAAATCTATTTTTGGTTCTGGTGGTTGATTATGGCATATCACCATCGTTTTTCGTGCATTTTATATCCACTGTAACAATATATATGTATATATAATAAAAAGCATAGTTTTATTATGTACATATTATATATCTGCTGGTTTTATGTTATATTATATATATATCTGTTTATTATTGTGATGGTTAATAAGTATATGAAGAATAGCATTGGTCGTTCTCTCCGCCTTTTTTTCAGGACACTTTCATGAATGAGAAATTTTCAAATCTATTGCTACCACTCCTTTTATAAAATAATCTCTACCGTGTATAAGCATGCCCCATTCCTATGAATACATCAGAAGTATTTCTGCATGAAATTAGTGGTGACAAAAAAGACGGCAATTTCTTATCTCTGGGAGTGTACTGAAAAAAAGAGCGGAGAGTACAACCCCTGGAATAGGTCGAATTTGCACCATAATTTCCAACACAAATATTTTTGCTTCAATTATTAACATCTTTCAATTGAATTATCCGAAGATAGTTTTCCTAAAAACGTTGCTCAAAATCGGGTGTGTTAGAAGCTAAGCTATATATGAAGCTTCAAATAAGTTGAACTAATACAAAATAACACAGCAAGAAAAATAAATCATGCTTTATATATAGATTATGTTTTGCTTCCTTTTATATACTGTGTTACAATACGAATGATTTATGCTTTAGGCATGTTTAGTGTTTAAAACGACTCTTGACCTGTATATCCGTTCATTACTTTAAATGCTATATTGCATGATATCTATGGCATGTTTAATTTTGATTAGAGACTTATGTATTTGACATACGGTAGCAATTTGTAAAGCCGTATCACGGAATCACCGAGCTACCCCTTTTACACGCAAAGAGGATTAGAACTCGAAAATTCCTACTGACGAATCGTATGCTTTAGGATTTATAATATAGATATTTATTTTTATTTAGTAATGTTAGAAATAGAAGACATTACTCACAATTTGCATAATTAAGTCTTGTGGATTTATGATTTTAAAAATAGAATAATTTTTAAAAGATAGTTGCCAATAATTGGAGTTCACGCCAACAAGGAAAATTGGATACTCCAAAATAACCACCTGGACTATGATTTGGTAGTACAAAAATATAAAATTGTAGACAAACCTATACAAATTACCAGTTTTACACATATCTTTATGCATATGATTCTACGCAAAAACACAGAAATTTCAATTTTAAGATATTCAAAATGCAAATTGTTTATGTTTTTATCATTATATAAATAATTTTCAGACTCCATATTCATAGCTGCTAACATCCTAATTAATTTTCCCTAATATAGCTAGACCCACATTTTTTGCCACCAGTCTTTTTTTTTTTTTTTTTTTTTTTTTTTTTTTTTCTTTGTGTTTCTTTGTAATTAAATTCAGAGAGAATTAGTTTAAAAATACAGTAGTGTGTAAAAAAAAAAAAAAAAAAAAAAAAAAAGGCGGATACTAACAATTTTACACAGTATTAAATAGGATGTTGGAAGCTGTGCCTTGTCTCTCTAACCGGCAGTAGTAATGCTGCCATTACTCGAAATCTCCGCCCTTTTTCGGGAAACTCTCAGAAATGAGAAATTTCGTCTTTTTTGTGACCACTATCTTTTGCAATTATCTCTATCTTATTTAACCATAACCTCCTAAACTAGATGCCTGTCGGAAGCTTTGCAACAGTTCAAACGGTAGACAGCGCCACCTGGTGCAGATTACGTGACTTTTTTATTCAACTGTCACCAATAATTTAAAAAAGTGATATATGATATATATAATAGACGTTTCTTCGTTTCTATTCGCCTTTTATATATTTTTTGAATCCCACTTTTAAAAAATTTTGGTGGCTGTTGAATAAAAAAGTCGCGCAATCTGTACCAGGCGGCGCTGTTTACCGCTTGAACTGTTTCCAAATTTCCGAGCCATGCGGCAGGCATCTAGTTTAGGAGGCTATGATTTAACCATGACATATTACTATAAAAATATGGTACATATTTATGCATGAAAACAGTAATAGCATAGAAGGCTGAAATTTCTCAATCTCAATAGTGAAAGTGTCTTGAAAAATAAAAGGTTGGGGGGGGGGGGGGAACACTTCAAGCTCCTTATTGAACTGAAAGAATTAAATATCCCAGTTATTGAAATAAAAATATATCTGTAAATTTTGGTCTGTGATCATTCACCCGCAAATAATCAGGGCACTTTCGGGTGCAGTTTCCTAAAAAAAAAAGTATTTATAGCCCTAAATAATGAAATAAATATTCATACAATGATAATTTTAGTACTTTATAACAATACTACGGAATAAATTATAAATATTATCAGGTATGTTACATAGTTTTTAAACCTTTTATACAGAAAATAATAATGGGTCTTTAATATCGACAGCCACCAGAAATTACAATCAAATTTACAATGATAGAAATAAATGATTTATTTTTCATTTATTTATTTTATTTATTTTTAAAGAAGACGCAGCCGCATGGCATTGGTCACAGGGGCCTCCAAGGTATAAGAAGTCTTTCCGCTAAATTTTATAAAATAAATAAGAAGTGAATCTTCGCAGTTGGGAATATAAACAAGGGTTCTACTAAGAGTTAACAAATTAGATTATAAAATCTAATTAGTTACATTATATAATTAATAAATATATAATTTATGTAATATTTTTAAAATAAAATATTCAACAAGTATATTTAAATTTTGGCAACTAGTCCAGCGGGCCATCGGATTACACTTATCGCTGGACAAAACGAACCTTCATCAAACAACAATAAATTAACACTTTCACGACCGCATGCTTTTGTCTTTTTGACAGTAAGATCCGCCATGGGCGTTATTCTTTCAAGTTACAACATTTCAGAACAAAATTTTTTGCATTCGCATTTATATTACTTATGAATATACATAATAATTATATTCCTTCTAGTGAAAGTATTTGTATCCATAGTATTTTGATCATACAAATATGAATATTGGGTATATTCTTAAGGATTACATAACACACAAATTACGAAAGAAACGCCCACTGGCGGAATTACATATTTTCAAATGACGTAAATCTACGTTAGCGGTCGCGAAAGTGTTAATAAAATAGTCGTGTGCGCAATGTCAAGCAGTGCTGCCAGATTGAGAGAATTTTTATTCAACGTTCACCACTAAATTTTAATTACAACTGTTGCCTAATTATTTTGAAGAAACATTACTAATAATAATAAGTTTTCAAAATGGCCAGGTAGCCATTTCAAATAAAATTTAAAGATGATATTAAATATAAAATTTCCCCAACTAACAGCTGTTATGACAAGAGGACAATGAAATATAGCCGAGTCGGAACAGTAATTTTCTTTAATGTCGCTTTTTTATAATACATACTTGCAAACCATCTCATTATTAAACGTGAAATTGTTAACACTCCTTTTTCAACACCATTTTATTTTTAGAGAAATCCTTTCCAAATGTTAAAACGATTAAACAAGAATAAAATTACTCCAAAAATGACTGGAGGGATAAAAAGGTGGGTACTTAAAAATTTACGCTTCTTAATGAGATGGTTGGCGTGTACGGCAGTAGAAAAAGTTAGTAATAGTTTTGAGTAGTTATCTTCTACTGAATAATTTGGAAATTGCGTTATAAAAATAGTGGTGAAAACTTAATATATATTCTTTTTTTAACAGATGGTGATCAATATAGTTAAACTGATTCCAATTTCAGAAAGTTCAATATCAACATCGGGTTAGGCGAAGAAGTCCGGAAAAAGCCACACCCTTGAGAAGGCGTGGCTTTTGACAAATGCCGTTGGTAACGTTGACAAATTTCAATTGACTACATTTAAATAAGTAATAAATGTATTTATTTACATAAATGACTACGTTTTCATCCATTTTAAACTTTGCCGTATGTTAGTTCGTGTTATCCGAGGTACCCTCGGCTCACATTACATCGGATAAGCGAGACTCTACTGTATATATATATATATATATAATAAAGATGATCTATTAAGCATATTAGAAGCCAAGCAACAGATACAAGATCACTGAAACACCAATGACCAATAAGATAAATAAAAAAAAAAAAAAAATCATCAGTGGATGAAATACATTAATGTAAAGAAACAAGATCTATTAATTAACAGTCTGCAAAAACAAACGAATCAATAAAGTAAAACAACAAATCTTAACTTAAAACCATAAACTTATCAAAATTAATGAAAAAACAACCCAAGAAACACAAGATAGGAAGAAGGAGGCAGGCGGCAAGACTTGTGACTTGCCTGTGGGGTTACACTAGTTTTACGCCGGCAACACTCCCCCAGCCTGCCACAACCAGAACAGGAACCATATGGATTTAAAAATGCAAAATTTCAAAGCAGATGAACAACAATGAAGCCACGAAGCCACAATGAAATTCACCGATTGATCACATTGTGTTTAACAGTATAATTAGAACATTAAATATAGTTGACAACTCAAAAAGGAAAAATCTGAAATTTTATTGGAAAATGAAAGTTTGCATAGTAATACAAAGCAAATGCAACAAGCCTTCTACTTTTTTTTTTTTTTTTTTTTAATTTAATTTCACAAACCCACCCAACCATCCAGCCTTACAACACCACCCCACCTCCGTAATCAAACATCTGCCCACCCAACCGCCACCTTTTTTATTGTCTTTTATTATTTTATAATTTTTTTGTTGATATACACAAGAGTGTACACAGCTTTTTTTTTTTTTTTTTTTTTTTTTTTTTGTACTAACAGAGACATGGTTAAGGATATAAAATAGAAAATGCAAAGTTTTTAGGAAAACCCATTTTAGCAGTGGCTGTGATCAGTTTATTAATATTCTTGTTTTTAAACTTTGCAGAGCATAAATTATTAATTCGAAATAAATGGTTAATGATGATGTTTCTAAATACCGAAAGATGCAGACATGAATTAAAATGTGTAAATAAGTTGACATTAAAACAAAAATCTTGCCGTTTGTCATAGATATCTGTGTAAAGTTTATTACCATCGATGATTATTTTTAGATCTAAAAAGTTAATTGATTGATTAGTCAGAGTATTTTGAGTTAGCTTTAAATTAGGTGGATAATTGAAGGAAAAGCCATTTTGTGAGTTCTTGTTGAGATAAAATACAATAATACCATCGATGTAACGATAAAATCGAACATCATCATTGCAAATTTGCTTTTCATAATAATAAAGATAGAGATCTGCCAATATGTCATCTTATATGAGAAATTAGTTGCATTTATACACAACAAAATCTGGAATACAAACTTTACGGAAATGGAAAAAGAAAATAATAATAATAATAATAATAATAATAATAAAATTACAGCTTAATTGCACTTTTCGCCGATATGTACCGAAACTGAATCAGCAGCAGCACAGTCTTTCATAATATCATAATAGCTGTGTAACGAAACAAGTTTGGTGCACTTATACATTACACATACTTGCCAACATACTACTTAAGTACATATTACCTAAGTATTGTTAGCCCCGCCTTCTTTTTCACATCGGTATCCATAGCCGCCAATATTTTAATTTATTCCAGAGTACTTTTAGCCCCGCCTTTATTTCGCACCACTTTATTTATAGAAAAATTTTCTTCAATACATAACATAGATAAAATAAGAAAAAAGTTACTTTTGAAAAATAAGTGGTACGAAATAGAAGCGGGTCTAAAATTACTCCGGAATAAATTAAAATATTGGCAGCTATGGGTATCTTTCTAGAGTATTTTTCTTATTATTTAATCGTAATTGCATTTGGAAAATATTATGCTAAAAATTTACTGGTTGTGAAAAAAGGGCGTTACAACAACGTTGCGGAATTTTTTTTTTTTTTTTTTGAGGATATTGGCAAGTATGACTACAGAAGCTAATCTATAACCTTGTCATAAATGGAAAAAAAATACAGTATAACAGGGCCATATCTATCAAAAAAATGTTGGTTAACACCAATTTATATTCAGCAGCAAATAAACTGAAAGTTAATAGAAAGTTTTTGTAAGTTTTAATTCTTGACGTAGTGTATCTCGAATTTTTCGTCACGCATACGCAGACACATAGACACAGGTTTTCAAAAAGTGCTCAGTTAAAAAAAAAATCTGCAGATAATCTGAATGTATTTGGAACAGAAATAAAAAAAATCTGTAGAATAACTGCAGTTCGGAAGCAAATAATTTTTTCCCTTAAAATTTTTAGTGTTCTAAATACCTTTAGATTATCTGCAGTTTTTTTCTTTTTAAAAGTTTTTCTGTAATTTGTTTTTAGCTGGATGTAATTTAGTCAAAAACCGTATATCGTTGAAAAAAAAAAAAAAAAAAAAGAATTTTTTTTAATAGATTGATGTATTTGAGATGTACTGTAGCATAGTACAGATTAAAAAAAAAAAAAGTATTTTTATAAAGGAATTGAATTCTAACACTATTTTTAAATCTGCTTTATATTTTCAAATACGGAATAAAACTGTGATGTTGATATTGAACTTTCTGAAATTGGAATCAGTTTAACTATATTGATTTTCATCTGTTAAAAAAAGAATATATATTAAGTTTTCACCACTATTTTTATAACGCAATTTCCAAATTATTCAGTAGAAGATAACTACTCAAAACTATTACTAACTTTTTCTGTCGGTTAATCTAGGCTCGGATAACCGCGGTTCTACTGTACATAAGCTATGCTGGCTTTTTTTGGATGCATATCAGCCGAAAAAATGCCTTTTAGCATACTTGCCAACATCCTAATTAATATTCCGTTGTATTGGTAGTCCCGCCCTTTTTCTCACACCCGTAAATTATTAGAGTAATATTTTCCAAATGCAATTACGATTAAATAAGAGAAAAAATACTCTAAAAAGATACTATAAATGCAGCAAATTTCATGTTTATAATGACACGTAGGAATAGCTATGCTGACTCAATTTGGGGACATATCATCCAAAAGAATGGCTTTTAACCCCTTAACGCGCGCTGTCCTCGCTGCGAGGACGCAAAATTTAAGATCCAGCTGCAAAAATTCATCCCGGAAAATTTTTAAGAAAAATTTACGTTTATAACATATCAGAAGGGACCGGTTTTTTTTCAACCTTAAAATTTAAAATTTCTTTTAGTTTAATTTAGTTCATGAATTCTGGTATCAGTATAATTTATATGCTCTGAATTGTCTTGCGCCGCAAAGGGTTAAGCTGCAGTTTTGTACATTTACCAGAATGTTTATTTCAGCCTCTGTAGTCTACAAATGCAGCAAATTTCATGCTTAAGATGACTTTTATGATGTACTGTTCTGGATTAATTTGGATGCATATCAGTCGACAGACTTTTAGGATTCAAGCTTTTTAGTAATTGATGCAATTTATTATGGCTTTTATTTGTTTATTAAAACTAATTATTTTATTTCTTGAACAAATATTTAAATGATAGGGTATTTTTGTTTTAAATAAAAGTTTCTGATACATTTATTTTCAGAATAAGAAAGTTGAGCTGTTATTCAGAATTTTTTTTTTTTTTTTTTTTTTTTTTTTAATTTTCCGATCAATTAATATATTAGAATGATACAGAAGAACTATTAATAGCGGTCACGACATATTAGTTTTTATAGAAATTAAACGTGCACCGAAGGAACAACATTAAAAAGTAACAAATAAAGCCCTTAGTAAACAAAGTATATTAATTTAAGTCACGTGCAACAATTGTTTCTAACTGTGGTATCACTTTCGTGCTGATTATTTCGCCTGTTGAAGGGCCGGGGTATTACTTCGACCCAATACGTTTGTTGCTAGTTTTTTACAAGTTACTCTGTTGTTATAATTTACATTATGGTGTTAATTTATTATAACATACTAATATATGTATATATTTATGTATATACAGGGTGGGCAAAAAGTCCGTAAATACTTTAAAAATTCATAAAACCCGAAAAAATAATCAAAATAAAAAACGGTTTGCAGGTTTAGCATTAATAAGTCATGGGATTTTTTTTTTTAGATAAGAAAAAAATAATAATAGTAATAAACAGTCGACAGATGGCACTGGTGCAAACGACTTAGTTGAAAATATGCAAATTAGACAGGCGATTATAAATACTTACGCTCTTGATCCGGATATGGGGATATTTAAAATCGTGGGTGCATCGATCCCACCCATCCAATCTGTCGGAATTAAAAGATGCAATCCGTCGAGAGCTGTCATGTATACAACCGGACATGTTGCACTCTGCCGTTGCTGGATTTATGACACGCCTGCAATGTGTTATCACCTGTGGTGGTGAACATGGGGAACACATAATGCTATAATAAATGATTTGGTAACATTATTTTTGTTATTTGCATGTCTTTTCTTTCACTTATGTACAAAACGCCACCTATCGGCTGTATTTTGAATTATTTTTTTTTCCTTATCTTAAAAAAAATCCCATGACTTATCGATGCTAAGTCTGCAAACCGTTTTTTATTTCAGTTATTTTTTCGGGTCTGATTAATTTTTAAAGTATTTACGGACTTTTCGCCCACCCAGTATTAGGGTGTCCCTTAAATGGATGGAGGGGATTTTTCTAGCGTGTCGGATTAAAAAAAAAAAAAAAAAAAAGAACGAAAAATCCCCCCCCCTCATTTTAAGGGACACCCTAATATATATATGTGTGTGTGTATATATTATTTAACTTTTTCTAGGGTGGAAGGAATTTTAATTTCGAACTGCAAGAAGTAGCCCCGGAAAGTTTTACAAAGTTTTAATTTTATAAGTTAAAGGAAATATTATATTTATATCTTTTCTTTTAACATTGCTCGTAATCTACTGGCCTTCGATTTTAAATATACAAAATTACCTTGTCCCCCCCCCCCCCAAACGGTTAATACAAGTTTATTTTATATTTAATGTAAAACAGTCCGGAAAAATTCAGATGAACATGTGAAAATCTTTCTAATATGCATACTTGCCAACATCCCAATTAATATTTCATAGTATCGTTAGCCCCGCCTTCTTTTATACACCAGTAATTTTTTTTTAGAATGTTTTTCATCTTCTTTAAGACTTTTCCGACCGCATGTTTTTGTCTTTTTCAAGGTATGTTCCGCCTGTGGACGTTATAGTTTCAAGCTGCATTATTTCAGAACAAAGTTTTATGTATACATATTTATATTACATATAAATATACATAATGATTATGTTATTTCTAATGTAAGAATTTTTTGCCATAGTATTTTCATATTACAAATTTGAATATAGGGAATATTCTTAAGAAATACATAGCTGCCAAGTTTCTTAATTTATTCTGGAATGTTGTTAGTCCCACCATTTTTTCACACCGTAATATTTGTAGAAAATCTTTCTCCAATATATAAGTATGACTAAATATGAACAAAATTATTTTAAAAAGATTACGGTGAGAAAAAAGGGTGGGTCTAACAACATTCCGGAATAAATTTAAAAACTTGGCAGGTATGGAAATATAGTAATATAGCAAAAGAAACGCCCACTGGCATAGCTAAAGATTTCAAAATGACGTAAATCTATGTCAGCGGTCGTGAAAGTGTTAATCGTATTTGCATTTGGAGAATAGTATTCTACAAATTTACTGGTATGAGAAAAAGGGCGGGTCTAGCAACACTACGGAATATTAATTAGGATGTTGACAAATATGAATATATGAACTGTATTTAATTTTTATTTTCAAAATTATTTACATAGTACACCAAATGTCTTTTTCTCTCTGTGTTATTCCTTTAAAGCAGCGTTTTTTTTTTTTTTTTTTTTTTTTTTTTTAAGCTCTTATGTCTATCTTAAACATAAAACATCGTTGATAAATTCAATGCACTTAGAAGAGAAGAATAGATTCAGTAAGCTGCAAATGAAACATTTTTTTATTCCAAATAATTATAAGCTTTTGACTCTTTTAATTTTCATAGAAACAGTTTTATTCTACCTCTCTTAAACTGCACTCTTGCGTTTGTTTGTTTTTCGCCACTTTCTTCTATTCTACGCATTTTAACTCACTTTCTAAAATTAACCTTGATTGGCGTTTTGCTTCTAAACACTAATATGGCGGACAGGATTTTTACGCTTTCTCTCAAAAGTGAATGAAAAGGTAACCTGAGTTTTTTAAGGTTTTATTCCTACGAAAACGAAAATTTAACTCATTTTTTTTTTCTTGATTTATTTTGCTGTGTTCAACTGCACTTCACTTATTTCTTACTCACGTATCCGCCTTTCGTTCTGCGGGACAATTTTGAAGGCTTAAAATTTATCATCTCACATTGTCATCATCATTGTTCTCATCATTTGTCAGTGAGCATGATTAGGCACATATTGCATTGAAAAAAAAGAAAATTAAGGCATTTGAACGTCATCATTGAAATATTTTTACTCTTAGTAATAGTAGTAGCTTATTTTATTTTATTTTTAAAATGTGATAATCGCAATTATTAAATTTACATTTTTTTCTTTTTAACTATGTAATGGATTTCTAGACTTTTTCATAGCCGCTGCTAACAGCTAACCATTCCTACTTTTGGGTACATGCATTAGTGTACAGAAATTGTTACTTTAAGTAATCATAGAAACTGTTTTAAAAGTTTATTTAAAAATATATATATTTTTTAAAAAATGGTATTCGCGACAACCGTGTATCAGTAACTTTTGGAAGTGGATGATTTGCGAACATTACTTATTTTCTGATAAACACACACAAATAAAATGCATAGATTTATCTAAAAGCTGTATTATAATTAATAATCTGATTCTGGGAATGAACATATGTTTAGAGGTATTAAGAGAGTAGAATGTCTGCTTATTTGAAAATATAAAAAAAGTTATTTTCAATGTCATATTTGTGGGAATTAAGTTTTTCTTCACTTAGCACAATTAAATGTTAAAAGGAGACAAATTTCGTTATTTATTAATACATATTTGAAACTTTCTTATTAAAATTCCATAAAATTGTTTGTATCCGAATTTTCTTTTCACAGAAGCCTCTCTGTTTTTTTTTTTTTCCTTAACCCTTTAACGTTCACTGCTTAATTTATTTTAAAAATTACTAAACTAATTTTAAAAATGGCTTTTAGACACATAGCTGATCATAAATATTTAAAAAATAAAAAATTAGCATTGTTCCTTTTCGAGAAATTTGCGGTTTGAAACATCTGTAAGTAAACCTTATTAAATTCAAATAATATTTAATTTAATAAATAAATTACTTTATAACTAAACATTATCGACAACAAAAACTCGTAAAAGTTGCATAGATCCCTACATTTCAATTTATTCCGGGGTATTTTAACTCTTTGCGGTGCAAGGTAATTTGGATCATTTAAATTACACTGCCACCGGAATTTAAGAACATAATTAAAATACAAGAAATTTTAAATTTTCACGTTAAAAAAAAGGGCCTTTTTTGCTATGTTATAAATGTAAATTTTAACTAAAAAGTTTCCGGGATGAGTTTTTGCACTTGAGAATTAAAATTAGGTGTTCCATCAGCGGGAACACTGCAACTGAAAGGGTTAAGAGTATTTTTCTTTTTATTTACTCGTACTTTTTTTTGGAGAAAATTATTCTACAAATAAAGTGATGGAGAAAAATGGCGGGTACTAAAAATTTTACTTAATATTAATTAGAATGTTGGCAAGGTGACAGGTATGTTAATATATTGACAATGGAATATGAATTTGCTCTTCAAATTTTTATTTAACTCATCATATTTCCCAGCATATAATCCGTAGGTCAGATAAATCGGTTTCGCAACAGAAACTTTAATTTATAAATAAAGGTAATTTTTACGGGACAAAAAAAAAAGAAAAAACCTCGTTTACAAATAGCTTTAACTTTGGTAAAAATTTTCTGCAGAGATGCCAACCTAATCCGGCATATTGTTAGTACCGCCCCTTTTTCTACACCACTTAATTTTTAGAGTATTTGTTTTCTTTATTCATCTTAACTATATTTGAAGAGAATTACTCTAAAAATTAAGTGGTGTAGGAAAGGGGCGGTACTAACAATTTACTGGATTAGGTTGGCAGCTCTGTTTCAGTATGAAACTGATTTAACAGACCTTCGGAATGTACGCAGGAAAGAAATTTTTTCTGCAATATATAACTTTGATAAAATAAGACAGAATTACTTTTAAAAAATAAGTGGTACGAAATAAAGGCAGGGCTAAAAATACTCCGGAATAAATTAAAATATTGGCAGCTTTGTTAAAGTAGTTAAGTATCGATAACTATATAAGTAAACAAAAATATGCATACTTGCCAACCATCTCATTAATAAGCGTAAAAATGTTAACGCCCCTTTTTCCACACCACTTTATTTTTAGAGTAATTCTCTCCAAATGTTTTTAGATTAAATAAGAATAAAATTACTCTAAAAAATGACTGGTGTGAAAAAAAAGGTGGGTACTAAAAATTTAAGCTTCAATGAGATGGTTGGCAAGTAAGAATATGGAATTTTTTACTCCAGTATTTTCATATTTTTGTTGATTACTTTATTATTTTAGGACACAAAAGTATTGTAAAAATTGTGGCACTACTGTGTAAAAATTATAGCTGATTTGTCTTGCAGCACACTGTAAATGCACAGTCAGTAAGCATTAGAATTAATAACACGCTGTACTTTTCCGCGGACACTTTTTATACATACATATGCACATATAAACATATCTGCTTGCCTTTTTTTTTTTTTTTTTTTTTTTTTTGAGACCATTTATTTAAAACAAAGCAACAGAACCCATTTTACTTGTCAAATCACATTAATGATTCGAGAAAGTTTTTTTTTTTTTTTTTTTTTAATAAAACTTCTTTTGACATTACAATCTAAATATTACTAACAAGCTAATTTAGTTTTTGAGGACATACGAAAATTTGCTCAAATCTAAAAAAAAAGTCACATTTAGTTCTAATTACTGGAATGTGCTTTCTCTGTATGTAAACATTTCAAACAACATGCTTTTTTATTGCTATTATTATTATTTCTATTTTTTTATACTGGTGTAAATGAAGAAAAGGAAGAAAAAAAGACGATTGTATATCTGTTTTATGAGTAAAGTATGTATTCCCTTTCATTAAAAGAGAAAACATTGCAGCAAATTAGAGAAGTTCTTGAATAATAAATAACAAAAGGCTTTTTAATCAAAACTAATTGCGTTTTTCTCTGTAGATGTTATGTTACACTTATTTATTCATGTAGTATGCTTGAAAATGCTTAATTGTAAAGAAAGAAATATACAAAAAAAAAAGAGGAGAAAAAAAGGAGTAAAATTTGCTAGTTTGCTTATTTAAATAAAATGCTTGTTGTTTTCCGTAATAATACGCTTTGTTCTTAGTAATGGAAGAATAATAAAAACCTTTAGTTAAAATTAAAGGGGAAAAATATTCTTTTTTTTTTTTTTTTTTTATCTTGTGTGTATTTTTCCTTTCACTTCTTTATCTATTTTCAGTTTCATAAAAGTGGAAATTTTCCGTGAAGAACAAATTTTCTACTGGAATTTTCTACTACGTAGCACCAGCAGATATCTATATTTAAAATAGAATTTTTGCAGTAGAAAAGAAGGAAAAGAAAATGTACCTTATAGCTTCAAAATTAAATATTTAAAAAATATTTAAAAAATAATTTTCTTAAAGAAGAATTAATTTAACGGCTCTGGACTTTGTAATGTGAAAACGGAATTAAGAAAATGCATTAAGTAAAGAGTTATTCTCATAACAAATTTACCCATGGAATAACATGATAAAAATATGTTCCCCATAATTGCCAACTTAAAAAAAAAAAAAAAAAAAAAAAAATAGTTAGAGACACCACCACTATATTTTTTAAAAGGTGTATGTCACATATATTTTCGACAATTAAATAAGATGTAAACAATTGTAAAAATTTATTTCCGGTATTAAGTTCTCCTAGAAAAACGAGAGACTTCGTACCGGTCCCCTTAACCTTGAAATCCTTCTAGGGCAAACTTGCCAACATACCGAGTAACACTTTTCCGACCGCTGACGTAGATTCACATCATTTGAAAATCTCTAACTCCAATAATGGGCGTTTCTCTCGCAAATTATACGCTATTTATTTCTTAAAATTATACTCAATATCATACTTCCCAACCATCTCATTATGAACCGTACAACTTTTAGTACCCGCCTTTTTTTTCACACCAATAATTTTTTAGAGTAATTTTAGTCTTATTTAATCGTAACATCATTTGGAGAGAATTACTCTAAAAATATAGTGGTGTGAGAAAAGGGGCGTTTTTTCAGGGGGCGTTCACAATTGTACGGTTATTAATGAGATTGTTGACAAGTATGCCCAATATTCATATTTGTACTATCAATATACTATGGATATATATGTTTTGATTAGAAAGAGTATAACTATAAAGTATATCCATTTGTAATATAAATGTGAATACGGAACACTTTTTTCATAAATGTTGTAACCAGGAAGAATAACGCCCACAGGCGGATCTTACTGTGAAAAAGACAAAAACATGCGGTCGCGAAAGTGTTAATATTCCGTAGTACTGTTAGCCCCGCCTTCTTTTTTACACCAGTATCTTTTTAGTATCTTTTTATTATTATTTAATTTTAATTGCATTTGGGGAATATTACTCTAAAAATTAACTGGTGTGGAAAAAAGGGAGGGACTAACAACACTACTGAATATTAATTAGGATTCAGTAGTGGCACCAGAAATTCCCCGACGGGGGGACACCACCTCCCCGACAGGGGGGCATTGTTTAGAGAGAGTTTTATATGACGATTCATCAAAAACAGCAATATTGTTAATAATAACATTACTGTTAATATTTGTACCATTCCATTTCTGGTTTTGGAGATCATCGTGCCTTTCTCTGTGTGTATACTGTTTTTGTTCCATAGAATAAAATATTTCAGGGTACATGAAGGAAAATTCTTTAAAAAATTAATCTTCGTATCCATTGATCACAGATACAGTCAAATTTTCCTATGAAGGCCACCTATCGTGCTGTAGAAAATTGGTTCTTTATCCAGAGAGGTGGCCTTTTAATAGAAGTTGTCTTCCTGCTCACAGAATAAATTACATAACAGCAGCACCACCGATTGGCTCATATGCACCCAAATTGAATCAGCATAGTGTTTTAAAATGGCCATCTCATATACCAAGTTTTATGCAATTATATACAATAGAATTTAATATATAGCCTTCCCGTTCACGGAAAAACTTGAAGCACAGGAGTCTCACATATCTATCTATATGCACTCAAACTGATTCCACATAATGTTTCATAATGGCATTGTCATATACAAAGTTATTTGCAATATTATACAATAGAAACTGAGATATGGCCTTCCTAATCTCGGGGAAAATGGCAGCAGAGCAACGCAACTTATCTGCCAAAAAGTACCTAAATTAAATCAGTTTAATGTTTTATAATGGCCCTCTCACATATCAAGTTTTGTTCGATAATACAAAATAGAGCCTGAGATGTAGCCTTCCCTTAAATGCTGTACGGCTGTACCACCTATTGAGTGATTTGGACTAAAAGTTAACAGACACTAATTTATGTCAAGGGGCAACTACATACAAATTTATATGTAATTCTGTGCAGTAGTTCTTGAGATACAGTTGGAACAAAATTTTTATCACACATAGACAGACAGATATTTTCTACAAATGTCATGGTAAAAACGTGTTCTGGACCTCTCAAAAAGTGCAACATCATGGAAAACAAGATGTTGATGAGTTTTACGAATCCAATACTTTCTTCTATTGAATATAAAAAGTAAAAGCTGAATTGCTCGAAATTTGGAAAAGGAAAAAAAGTGCTGCTAATAGGAGAAAAACTGAAAGCTTCATAATTTTTCCCCAACAGATTTTGGTAATGTTCCTCGATGGGGGGGGGGGGGGCTAGCTGGCGCCACCCCTGATTAGGATGCTGGCAAGTATGATGTAGGGTTGTTTTATCCGTGCAGTCAATCAGCCTTAATCAAAACAGAAAGACCAACATTACCATCTAACAATTTTTGGACCATTCTGCAACTGTAGATAAAACGACATTATTGACATTATTCTCTTACAATTAAATTTCACATCTCTCACAGTTTTTCCTTTTGCAATATAATAGACGATTTTAGAACTAACCAATTCCTTTCTCAATAATTTATTTCTAACTAAAACTCTCAAGTATCGAATTCATTTATTATTCCGAAACGGAAGCATTCTTTTCTTGAAATCAAATTACTTCGATGGCAACAGCTCATGAAGAAAGATAGGGGGGGCAACTGTCGATTTATCCCCAACTTTCCGCTTTAGATCCGATGATTCTGCATCTTTTCCGAATTGTTATTGTTCTGCGCTTAAACGAGAATTCGATGAAATAAATGCGGACTAAAATTTTTCTATCAAAGCAACAAAGTTCTTTATATATATATATATATATATATATTGTGCTATTGATAGTATATATTGAGATTGCATTTTACTACTGGAGTTTTCAATTGATAGTAAAAAGTATATTGTGTTATTTTTATTACGAAAAGATTCCTGTAATAATAAAGTTTTAATTTAGCTCCTACTTATGAATATAATATTAAACCGTATATTCACAGCTACTAAGTATTTCTATTTTGGATACCGATATATATATGTATTTCTTTTTAAGTTCATTAATCAGTGAAAGCTGCTACAAAAACTTGTTTAAAAAATTCTATTAAAAAAAAAAAAAAAAAAAAAAAGATACCGGTATGCAGAATACGGAACACTTGGCAGCCATATATGGTAACATTTATAATTTATTCTGGAGTACTGTTAACCCCGCCCTTTTCTCCCACCAGTATGATTTAAATTTTCTCCACTATGTAAGTACGATAAAATAAGAAGAAAAATGTTTTAAAAGCATACTGGTGTGAAAAAAGGGTGGGACTAACAGAACTCCGGAATAAATTATAAATATTACCAGGTATGGGTAGCTATGATATTTCTCTATAAAACTCAGTTTAATTAATACGTCATATTTTAAATGTAGATCAAAAATTTTTATTTAACCTTTTAAGAGGCAATGAAATTTTGCTCATTTAAAACCAACATGAACCAGAATTTACGAACAATGTTAGAAGAGAAACAATAAATGAAGTTTTTCAACTAAGTTTAAAAAGTAAAATTTTATTTAAAATAAAATAAAATAAATTCTGCACAAGATTTTGCAGGCGAAAAAAAAATTAGGTCGATATTCTACCGTCCTTCAAAGGGTTAAGACGCAGAATTCCGTTATATGTATGTCAGGGCTGCTACAAAGGACTTTTTTTTACATTCTTTTTGCACCACTATTTAAAAAATAAATAAACATTATAATACATACTCACCAGTAGATCTGTAATATGTTATAAATTTTTTGTTAAGGAAATTGTGGTACGAAAATAATAATTAAAAAAAGACGCCTGAGACTGCCCTGCGTTAGAGATGGGATAAACAGTTACTTTTCAGTATTAGGTTTATATATACGGCTAGTGTCTTTCTAATCCTTTCGAGATATGCAATATATACATGTGCCCTGCATAATGGATGCGATTCATGTTTTTGAGTTCAATGCTTTCGAAGAGTAATCTTCACTTTATTTAACATTAGAATTTCTGCAATTAAAGAAAGAAAGAAAAAGAAAAGATAGAATGAAAAAAAAAAAAAAAAAAAAAAAAAAAAAAAACGCTGATATGAAATAGTGGTAGAGTCAAAGTTTTACACAAACGCTTGTTCTAACTGTGTAAGCATGAGATTCTGTTAAATCAATTCATTTAAACACGAAAACAGAATATTTCAAATAATATCAAGTAACACGTGCACGAGTGCCGTTTTCTATAAAAAAGAATCCTCATATTATAAGCCATATAATTAAGAAATAATTAAATAATAATAACAAATCTTTAAAAAACACCTATAAGCCATCCCAAATGTTAAACTACGGAGTGATTGTCTCTTTCGACTTTCCGAAGAACTTGAACATTGCAGATTGACAAGGAAATTAATATTTTTCAATCATACTTAGAAAACAGTCACTTTGAATATGTTTTCTAAAATTAGAAACACTTTTTTAAAAATATAAATTTCGCTTACAAAAACTGATTGAATAAAATTATTTATTTTCTCACGCACTTAATTTTAACATACGATCATAATTAACTATCCTTAATACTACAACAAATTTATTCATTTTAAATCATTAAAAATAGTCACGAGATAAAAAATCACATTAAAAAAAAAAAAAAAAAAAAAAAAAAAAAAGATAAGATAAATAAATAAATAGTCAATTTTCTTATCAAATTATCCCTTATATTATTAAATTCTTGAATAAACTCAAACAATATTTTTGAGAAAACCACAATAAATAAGTGCTCTTTTCAATTCCAGCTGCTATAGATTTTAAATATAATCAAACAGGCGATTTTAAATATAAACAAACACTCTTCATTCTTCCCCTCTCCCACTCCGTCTTCCCAAAGCTACTAGCATCTTCAATACGCGCGTAAACTTAGCGAGTGTATTCCCATTCCCTTCCCCATGATACAATAATTAACATCAATTAATCACCTCTAACCTATCTCATCATGGCTGTTTAAATTAGCTTCATGAAAATATTATTTCGTTAAACGGTAGTATTAAGTGTTTTTGACATTACACATCATAGGCATAGCCTATACTAATATTTAAATTGAACTAATATACTATAACCATCAGTCTAGAACAATACTTTTAAATAAAATATTAGAAAGATGTAAAATAATCAAAGCTATCACCTATTTCAAAAGAATATTCGACTAATATGTAATCTACGAAGTTCAGTTTCACTGGCAGACTATACTGATATTTAAACTAAATCAATACACTATAACAATCGGTTTAGAGTAATACTTACAACAAAATATTAGAAAGATGTTAAATAATCAAAGCAATTACTTATTTCAAAAAATTATTTTACTAATATGGAACCACCGAAATGGTTAATTATTATTTATTTAACTCGTTACATGAAAGCTGGCGAAAATATTTCACTGCTTCCTTCATTTCCTGTTAACGAATAACTTTCACTCCAACAAATAATCTAATTTCTGTCTGTGTTTTATTGGCACATTGCCAGAGATATGATTCTCTCTCTTTTTTGCGCGCAGAGAGATAAAATTAAAGTGTTATTCATTTAATATGAACTTTTCAATAATATATTACGATGTGAATGGCTTCTTATGCAATAACAGTGTTATTTATTATATTACATGAAATAACGCCCATCTCTACCCTGCATTCACTGATACACATAAAAGAATTTAACGGTGATAATTCACTATTTTGCTATATTAATAATGTATATATATATATATTTTTTCTTTATCTTTGCATAATTTTATTGGTGGGATATAAATTATACGATAATAAAAAAATATTTCCGATTGTTTTGACATAGCTTCCTAAACTAGATGCCTGTCGCGTGGCTCGGAAACTTGGAAACAGTTTAAGCGGTAGACAGCGCCACCTGGTATAGATTGCGAGATTTTTTTTATTCAATAGTCACCAAAAAAATTTTTAAATGTGATTTGATATGCATAAAAGGCGAATAGAATCGAAGAAACGTGTATTGCATATATCATATATCACTTCTTAAAATTATTGGTAACAGTTGAATAAAAAAATCACGCAATCTGTACCAGGTGGCACTGTCTACCGCTTGAACTGTTGCCAAGTTTCCGAGCAACGCGACAGGCATCTAGTTTAGGAGGCTATGGTTTTGTATTAGATTTTTAACTTAAATTACATTTTTTTAATATTACTTCAATAAGTGCAAGCCTGGGAATACATTGGGAATAATGGGAATTTTCAGAATGTGAAAACAGAATTTAAAAATATGTGTTAGTTAATAAGTTATTTGTAAAGTATACAAAACGTATACTTTTCCACACTGTCAAACTCTCAGAAATTCAAATATAAGTTGAAATTGGCTGTTACTATTAAAAAAATTGAAATTGGCACTTATTTCAATAAGTAGATGACCCCTAATTCAAAACTGACAACATTTTCAAAAAGAGCATTATATGTCCTGCTACATGATGCCTGTTAGATTTTCCTACGCCAATTAATAACGAAATTACAGCGGGTGTTTCGTTTTTTCTTTTTTTCCCGGCTGTACTTGACCACGCCCACATTCAAGACTAATTAATTTGAATTACAAACAAAATTTGCGCTATTGCTTTTAATTTAATTTTACCTATTAAGATTATAAATCCTCCTATATCACTTGGTTATCACTTAGATTTCAATTTCACCCACCACAGCAAAATATATGTGCTATTGTTTTGTTTTTATCTCCGCTCATTCAGGCAACTAATCTTTTCAAATACGAAATATGCATTTTTAGTCAGCTGTTAATTAAATCTCACGTGCAAAACCATAGCCTTCTAAACTAGATTCCTGTTGCGTAGCTCAGAAGCTTGGCAACAGTTCAAGTAGAGACCCTACATGATAAGAAACTGGACATTGATCCGTCACCCGATCCACCATGTTTGTTCAATATGCTATATTCGATACCATTATGCTTTGAAAAATTTGAAATGACACTCGCCAAGGCTTTCTTAAGATAAATAAACGAGTTTCATCGAAATTTTAATTTTTGAAAACGTGTCAGAAGCTTATAAAAATAAATTACGCTCTACGTCGCTCGCGGAGTTTTCGACCGAACTTCCGCCATATTTGTTCAAAGTCCAGTCTCTCTCTATTCAGGGAGTTCAAGCGGTAGATAGCGCCACCTGGTACAGATTGCGCTATTTTTTTATTCAACAGCCACCAAAAAATTTTTTAAAGTGAGATTTGATACATATATCGAAGAAACGTCAATTATATATATCATATATAACTTCTTAAAATTATTGGTGCATTTGAATAAAAAAGTCGTGCAATCTGTACCAAGTGGCGCTGTCTACCGCTTGAACTGATGCCGGCTT
This sequence comes from Salticus scenicus, assembly GCA_963930645.1. NCBI lineage: Eukaryota > Metazoa > Arthropoda > Arachnida > Araneae > Salticidae > Salticus > Salticus scenicus. Next base: position 5,428,420 of record CAWVNO010000001.1, read on the forward strand.
ACCGAGCCACGCGGCAGGCATCTAGTTTAGGAGGCTATGGCAAAACTATAGGCTTTCATTTTTTCAAAACCAACATTTCCGAAGAAAGATTTTTTCTTTACTTAAAGACTGAAATTCTACAATTAAATAAGATAAAGTTAACCTTCATAAAATAGTGGTGTCCAAAAAAAAAAAAAGGAAATAATTGAAAGCTATGCTATTATTTATCCAATCTGTAAAATATGTGCATAAATTAATATGTGTATATATAAATGTAAATATACATTTTCGGTTTATTGTTATAATTATTATATCCTGTTTTATAAATTTATTCATTTAATACAACAATATAAATAAACTTTACATGCATAAATACCTATATGCTTATTTTGGAGTTTATCATTATTAAAATATTATTATTCAATTTCATTTTATTTTATTCATTTAAAATTTATTTTATTTTATTTATTTATTTATTTGTATACATTTCTGATTACATGAAAAACTGACAAATGTATTTACTTGAGGATAAAAATGACATTTTTTTACAGCTATCTCGTAAAATTAAATTTCAGTTTAATCAATACTTCTCTATTTCGCTATAACATTCAACTTTAAATCTTGCAATGCCTTTACAATAATTTACTTTCTAACATAATTCCAGAGACTTGAATTCATTTATTTTTTCAATCTAAAGAATTCTTCCCTTGAAATCAAATTAATCCTATCGCAGTAGCTCATGAAGAAAGATGGAAGAAGTGAATCGGGGGGGACGGAAAATCCCGCCCCTTTCTGCCTTCAAATCTGAAGATTCTGCATCTTTTTCTGAATTGTTATTGTTCCGAGCTGAACGAGAATTCTCTGAGATGAATGTGAACTCGAAATTTTCTATCGTAGCAGTTGAATTCTGTTTTTTAAAATCCTTAACTAACATTAAACATAGAAATAAATATTACAAAATGTGAGCCTTGATTGATATTATTTTAAACTTATGATGTTATGTACAGGATTTTCATTTATGCATATTGCATGCAAAATCAAATATCAAATATCACAAAATTATATTAGTAAAAATAAATATTACTAAAGGTAATCTTTGGTTTATATTAAGTTAAATTAAAAATATTATGCAGATTATTCATTGATTCAGATTGCATCACAAAAAAATTTCATGATTGATATTGCATGAATGATTAAATGTTTAGGGACACTTCTCCGAGACGGATGTTAAGCATGCAATTATATATTATGCATAGCTGCCAATATTTTAATTTATTCCGGAGTACTTTTAGCCCCGCCTTTATTTCGCACCGCTTTATTTATAGAAAGATTGTCTCCTATATATAACGTTGATAAAATAAGACTAAATTACTTTAAAAAAATAAGTGGTACGAAATAAAGGCGGAGCTAAAAGTACTCCGGAATAAATTAAAATATTGGCAGCTATGTATTATGTTGTCCTTTGAATGATTTGAAAGCGAATTCTTTAAGATGAATTTAAACTCGGAGTTCTCCCATCGGAAGAGTTGAATTCCGTTTTCGAATATATTTTTTTTTTCTTTTTTAAAGTAATTATTATGGAAAAGCATTTGATAGTACGTTGTTTGATATTACTTTAAAATTTAAAAGATATACAAATTAGATACCGATATCTATAACATGCAAAGTATGAGAAAATATATTTTCCTACTGGCATTGCATACAAAATTTTATACAGGGTGGACCAAAACTCAACTTTAATATAAAATCAAGTAATTGACGTACAAGAATAATTCTCTCTCTCTCTCTCTCTTTTTTTTTTTTTTTTTTTTTAATAGCTATCTTGTAAAATTAAATTTCACTCTAATCAATATTTCTCTATTGATACCACTTACAAAACTATTTTTTTTTTTCAAATTGAAAAGTTTGGTTTTATTGAAAACTTTTTAAAAGAGTCAAAAATTTAAAAAAAAAAGTTCCAAATTTATCTCTCAGATGGCGCCACCTATCCCTCTGTTTGTTTTTTATAGCTTTCCTTGAAACTTTGCAAGGACCACCTCGACCCCTAAACTTAATAGATTTAATTTCTTCAAGTAAAAGTATGTTAAGGACAAGTATACTTCCCTTGTGACTAATGCGAGTTACACAATTTTTGGAATTTTCATTCGATTCATTTATTCATTTAGAATTTGATTAATCAATGCTTGTAAACACGTCAATTGAACGGAGTGACTATTTCGATGTAATTCGAGCTATAAAGGGCGTACATTGTAAAGAATTTCACAGAATAAATGCTTCCTAATTTTTTGCCTTGAGTTCTTTAAATATTTTCTTATTTTTAGTTACAGTGTGCAAAACTATTTTTTTTTTTTTTCAAATTAAAAAGTTTGGTTTGCAAAACTTAAAAAAAAAAGTTCCAAATTTGTCTCTTAGATGGCGCCAACTATCCCTCTGTTTGTTTTTTATAGCTTTCCTTGAAACATTGCAAGGACCACCTCGACCCCTAAACTTAATAGTTTTTATTTCTGCTTGTAAAACTATGTTAAGGACAAGTATACTTCCTTTGTGACTAATATTAAAGTACTGCAGATGCGAATAATGCAAGTAACCCAATTTTTCGAATTTTCATTCGATTCATTCATTCATTTAAAATTTGATTAATCAATGCTTGTGAAAACGTCTATTGAACGGAGTGACTATTTCGATGTAATTCGAGCTATAAAGGGCGTACACTGTAAAGAATTTCACAGAATAAATGCTTCATGATTTCTTGCCTTGATTTCTTGAATTTTTTTCTTGGTTTTAGACACAGCGCCATCTATGAATAAAATTTCGGATTAACTTTTTTATTTTCTTAAACAAAAGTTTTCATCGTATGAAGCCTTGTAATGTACACGGTACATCCGTACGTTATTTATTTGATTTCATATTAAAATTTAAAACATGTTAGGAATTTTTAGCCCTCTCTGTATTACATTTCATCGATGCGAATGTTTAACAGACAATTAAGTAATATAAAAAGAATTCTTTGACTGCCGTATGTTATAATATACGTAAACTATTCCTTTATTGATATATATAATTTGTTGTATTATATAACTCTTATTTACATTTTATAATATTTAATTATTTATATAAGAGAAAACCTTATGATGTACTTTCACATACTAATTAAAATATACTATTTAAAATAATCATCGAATTTACACGTACTTTTTATTTTTCCGTATGAGTCTGATCTGCGCTATTACGCATGCGTCAGCTCTGCCGTAATTTTATCAAAATAGGGATGAGATGGGGTAATGGATCTTCATATTTCCTCAGTCGGGTGTTTTCAGCAGAAGTGTGGCTGCAGTAATCACCCCTATTCGGAATAGAATCTGCCTGTTTGTTTATAACTCGTATCTATAAATGAACAATATTATATTTCATTTTTTCGCTTTCTACATATCTACATATATACGAATCATCACAATTTATAGCATATAACTTTCTATTTAAAAAATAATAATGCAACTACAAAGAATAAAAATTTTATTATTTATTAGTCTACGTTTGATTATTAAATAAAAAATAATCTTTTCTTTTTATCTAAAAGATTGTTATTATACAAAATAATTGTACAAATATTAATGCAATTGTGTTTTGTTAACGGAATTTTTCTTTGCTAGTAAATATTCCTCTTGTGGTAGCGGTAGCACTTAAACAGCATTATAAGTTTCTAAAAATATCATAAATAAATATTATAAATCTTGAAAATATTAAACATAAAAGCAATAATAAAACAATAACACGATATTTGAACCATATTTGTTCTGTAATATTCTTCTAGGTATTTCTTCTTTTCCATTTAAATTTTAATCTCCGGAGTAATGATCCGTCCTCCAAAAATTACAGCTTAAATATATATATATATAAATAAAAATGAACAAAAAAAAAATAAAGACAACACAAAATGTACTTTGCATTTTCTCCCTACCTAGAAGAATTATGCATGATTTCTCCTTATTCTAGGCAGCTCATAAAAATCTCATTCTCCTAATCATAATAAAAACAACTAGAAACGGGATGAGACTAGAATCATCAACTTTAAAGGATTTTGAGCTCGCCGTGCTTTATTTTAGAAGAAACGGGAAAGAAATTGTATTGCCTCCATGTTTTTTCTTTCCCTAATTTGATTTAAGAAAGAGGGAGGGGCGGGGAGATTTTTCTACTAAAGGCTTAAACTTGGAAAATAATGAAGACGCGAGGTAACATGCATATATATCCCGAGAAAAGAAACCCTAAGGGAAAATGCATCATGTTTTGAGATGGGCAAGTGTTTTTGATTACTGTGTTGTTTTGTTTATGGTACATGTCTGGAATATATATTTTTAAGAAAAAAAAATTTCAAGTGATTAAGTTTTCTTTTTCTTTAGATGAGCAAATTGCAGTAAGGTGTACAATGCGTTTATTAAATTACAAGAAAACATTAAAAGTTTTTGCCTGTAGACAGCTGCCATGTCTGTGATGTGCAATCTATTGTACTACACTTATTTCACAAAGCCCTGATAGGGTGGCTTAACCCTTTAACGTTCACTACTTAATTTATTTTAAAAATTACTAAACTAATTTTAAAAATGGCTTTTAGACACATAGCTGATCATAAATATTTAAAATATAAAAAATTAGCATTATTCTTTTTCGAGAAATTTTCGGTTTGAAACATCTGTAAGTAAACCTTATTAAATACAAATAATATTTAATTTAATAAATAAATCACTTGATAAGTAAACATTATCGACAACAAAAACTCATAAAAGTTGTATAGATCTCAACATTTCAATTTATTCCGGAGTATTTTAAACCTTTGCGGCGTAAGGTAATTTGGATCATTTAAATTTTACTGCCACCGGAATTTACGAACGTGATTAAAATAGAAGAAATTTTAGATTTTCACGTTGGTAAAGGGCCTTTTCCGTTATGTTATAAATGTAAATTTTTGCTAAAAAATGTCCGGGATGAGTTTTTGCACTTGAGAATCAAAATTACGTGTTTCATCAGCGGGAACTCTGCGACTGAAAGGGTTAATTAGTTTTATATCATATTTCAAATGTAGACATAAATTTTTATTTAAGCAACCGATTTTAATTTTTCATATTCTAGCTAGCTTTGCTGGTCGATCACTTCCTTTAAATGAATTATTTTTATAAAAATATAGCCTCAGTTTCTTAATTTCTATATATATTAATAAGCCTCGACAATGTGAACAGTTATTGTTTGTTACAAACGAATTATTCTTGAAATAATTCATTTGTAAAGCATAACTCTGCAGTGGCAACACTCTTAAAAAAGATAATTTGTTATTTTAAGGAAAAGAGCTTGTTTTTGTTGTACAGGCGAAAAAAAATATGTGTCTGTAACACCATAGCCTCCTAAACTAGATGCCTGTCGTGTGGCTCGGAAACTTGGCAACAGTTTAAGCGGTAGACAACGCCACCTGATACAGATTGCGCGACTTTTCTATTCAACTGCCACCAATAATTTTAAGAACTGATATATGATATATATAATCGACGTTTCTTCGATTCTATTCGCCTTTTATATATATCAAATCCCACTTGAAAAAATTTTTGGTGGTTATTGAATAAAAAAGTCGCGCAATCTGCACCAGGTGGCGCTGTCTATCGTCAAGTTTCCGGGCAACGCGGTAGGCATCTGGTTTAGGAGGCTATGATATATAACAAAGATAAAATAAGAAAATAATTAAGCATAAAACAAGTGGTTCGAAAAAAAAGGCGGGACTAACAATGCTTCGGAATAAATTATAAAAGTTGGCACCTCTGAAAAATTATAAATTAAACTGGTACCTCAGAGCTAGTTCTGCTTTTTGAGTCTACGCTTATAAATTTGACATTATTTGTGATCTTTTTGTACTTATTAAGGTTAATATCACAAAGTATCGAGATTTTTTAATTCACCAATTGGTTTAATTTTACAGGCTATCTACGTCTGCATCTAAGAAGATACTTCCATAAATGTCTCAGTTCTGTACTAATAAGATTGAGATCACGACTATTTTCAAATATCAATTAACTCTTTCAAGGCAAGAAAATTTCGCTCATTTAAAAGAAATTACCACCAGAATTTACGGACAAGAAATTAATGGGTTTTTATTTCTCCTTTATTTTATTGAAGCAAAACTTTGTAAAAAGTTTCGTAGAAGAGTAATTGCAACTGGAAATCAGGGTTACCAGATTTGGCGCTTTTTTTTATTTAATAGTCACCAATAATTTTTATTTGGAACTGTTGTATAATCACTTCGAAGACTGATAGTCTATTATGTATATCAAATGTCATTTCTCAAAGTTATTGGTCACCAATAATTTTTATTTGGAACTGTTGTATAATCACTTCGAAGACTGATAGTCTATTATGTATATCAAATGTCATTTCTCAAAGTTATTGGTGACTATTGAATAAAAAAAGGCTATATCTGGCAACGTTGCTGGAAATTAAAATTACCCCCTAAAAGGATTTATACTAACGCATAGCTGCCAACATTTTAATTTATTCCGGAGTATTTTTAGCCCAGCCTTCTTTTCCATACCACTTATTTTTTAAGGATAAATTTTTCTTATTTTATCAAAGATATGTGTTGGAGAAAAATTTCTATAAATAAAGTGGTGCGAAATAAAGGCGGGGCTAAAAATACTCCAGAATAAATTAATATATTGGCATCTATGTTGACGACATTGTGTTTCCCATATTTTCAACAGTAAGCCCTGGCTTTTGGCATTCTTCTAAAAAGTTATATACGAAGTAAGAAAAAAAAAAAAAAAAAGAAAGAAAAGAAAATCCCCGCACTTTTTAATGTGACATTTAGATTAATGAATTGTTTGGACACGTCTGAAAAAGTTTGTGAAAATAAATTAAATATTTCGGAAATTTATTTCAAAAATTCAACCTTTTTCTTTATTTCACAATGATTAGCAGCAATCATATACATACTTTTCTCTTAGCAATTAAACGATTTATCAGCGTTTGTACAGGCCTTATTTTTAGACACCAGTAAAATTTTATAGCAATTCTCATCACAAAATAATCTTATAATTTTCTCATAAAATAATCTTATAATTCCTATTGAGCATATAATTTTAATTAATTCAGTGTGTCTAACATCAGAAATAAATTGATCAAATTGTCAAAATATCAAAATACATTATAAAATTCCTAATCTCATAATTTTTACGATACAATTACAGTTTCAAAAATGATAATTTAAAATACTGCTTTTCAGCAGAGTTCTTAATACAATATAATTCAGGTCAAACAAGTTTGCTCAACATTGCCATTTCCATAGCTTCAAACTTTAATGCTTTTTCGCTAATAAAAATAATTTAATAGAAATTTCCGACTGTCAAAAAACGTAAAATTTGCTAACGATGCATTACTATACCATGAGTTTTTTAGTTTCCCATCATACTATAGGTATGGGGGAACTTAGGTAATCGTGAAAATTTTCGACCTCGTTTTTTTTACTTTTTTACACGTTTTCAGGTGTGAGGAATCCGAAAATGACAAAATTTGTATGGTGTCTGTCTGTAGGGTGTCTGTTAGTGTGTTACTCCGTTAGTTTGTTAGTCTGTGTACACGATATCTCAAGAAAAAAAGTGTCGCGGAGAGGTCAGATCAGTTTTAAAATATTACTTTCGACACTGGCAAGAACCCTATTCATTTGCAACATTCGAATTTAAAAACTTCGTAAGTTATTAGAAATTTACGATTTTCTTAACATGGGAGAATAGGACAAAAATTCACTTAAACGTGCATTAAATGGAAAATATTTACTGTAAAAATGTCAGATCAGTTTTAAAATATCAGTTTTGATGCCGGAAGGAACATCAGTAACTATATATATGCTATTTTGAAAATTTCGCAAGTTATTGGAAATTTACGAATTTCTTAACATGGCAGTATAGGGCAAAATTTCACATAAACGTCAATTTTTAGCGATATTTTCATCGTAAAGATGTCAGACTACTCTTGAAATATTATTTAGGACACTGGCATGAATATTAATGACTATGAATTTTCCAATTGGAAATTTACTAATTTCTTAACGTGGCAGAATAGAGCAAAATTTCACATAAACGTCAATCTTGAGGGATATTTTCATCGTAAAGATGTCAAACCACTTTCGAAATATTATTTAGGATGCTGGAATGAATATCATAGACTATGATTTTTCCAATTTAAAAAATTCGTAAGTTATTTGGAATTTACGATTTACTTAACATGTCAGAATAAGGCAAAATTGAGCATAAACTTCCATTTTGAGGATCATAAATACATTAGACAACTTCAAAATTACATTTATGATATACGTTTGAATATGATTGAATATAAATATTCTAATAGGAAAATTTCGTAAATTATTCGTAATTTACAATTTTATCAACATAGCGAAATTGTAAATTTTTCATATAAATATGAATTTTGAGGATTATTGCATTGGAAATAGTAGCATGAAAACTAAACAACGGAATTGACCCTGATAAAATAAATTAATAGAATAGAATAAGATAAATATATCGAAGTGAACGGTGGATAGCCTATTAGGCAGGGATTTCGTTCTGTCACTGTATCAAGCTTTGGTCAAATTCATTTTTTTTAACAGGATTATAATATGTCTCACACTAGAAATTTATGAGAACATAAATATGGTGGGGAACTGAGCAGAGTCCACCTATGCCAACTAGTTTTTTCCATATTCAAAGATATCAGCGATCCTAACGTTTTTACATGCATTTTATTATTTTGTCACCACTATTTCAGAATATTCATTTTTTAAATTATAGCATTAAAATGTTAGGTTTTTTTTTTTTTTTTTTTTTAAGTAAGAAAATAATAAACTAGCGTAAAAATTAGGACCTCTGTGTCCTTGCATACAGTGTCCCTCATATAAGAAGTGTGAATTTTTTCTATCATGATAGTTCGCCTTTTCCATACTTGTCAACATACTAATTAATATTCCGTAGTATTGTGAGACCCGCCTTTTTTTTCACACCAGTACCTATTAAGAGCATTTTTCTTCTTATTTAATTGTGATTGCATTTGGAGAATGTTACTCTAAAGATTTATTGGTGTGAAAAAATGGGCGAGACTAACAACACTACGGAATATTAATTAGGATGATGGCAAGTATGCTTTTTCCCATAATTCTCGAGATTAATTATCGTCAAATTAGTGAGGAACAAATTCAATTGCATAAATTTAGTTGATTTAGTGTACTCGTCGTCTGAAATAGATAGATAAAGGTGAAGAAATATCAAAGGAGATTAAAAAAAATTACAGTTTCAAAAAACTATTCCACTATGTTCTTAATAAAAATATTTAAATCAAACTAGTTTGACGGATATTATTTAACTGAATTCTTGTATTTTTTCTTCTTAATGTATTGGTTGCACATATATATATAATTTATTTTCTTTACAGAGTTTATATTCTGTAACCACATTTCTCCCGATCACGGGAGCTTCTGCACAAGTGCATACTGAACGAGCTCATTGTTAAAATAGGGGGTGATAACCCTTGTCGCTGAGTGAAAATTAGCGATAAGAGAACACCGAATGACTGGATGTTTACTAAATCCAACCTTTCGGTGAATTTGGCTCCCTACAAGCCTTTCGATTCTTCTTCATTGCTAGGCGTAGGAAACGTGACTACACTATACAGGTCTTATTTGTCAGCACCAATGAAATTTTATAGGAATTTTTGTCATAATATAGCTTATAATTTTAAGCACAATTTTATCATAGACATAGTGTGGAGGAAGAATCTTTTACAAAATGACGGGTCTATATGAACCCAAAAGGCAGTAGTTGAAATCAATGATCTTTAGCCAGTGTCGCCAGTTTTAGGGACTTTTTTATTCAACATCTACCACTAACTTTTAATGTAATGCTTGCCTTATCACATTGAATATTAATCGTCTACCATATGTATCAAACGTCACACTTTTCAAAATTATTGGTGACTATTGAATAAAAAGTCCCTAAAATTGGCAACGCTGTTTTCATCTCCATTTTAGACAATCTAATCAGTGTTGCCAGTTTTTTAGAATTTTTTATTCAAATGTCGACAATCATTTTGATAACTGGTATTTGATATTGATGAGAGGAGGGTATTATGGAATACAATTTACATTTCTTAAAATAACTTGAGTACATAGTGTAATTATTTGTAATGAATTGTCATTTAAATATAAATATATATATATATATATTGTAGTTATAAAAAGTTTACTTTAAAAAAAATAATAACAAATGGAGGTTAATATGAAATAGTCGGGTAATATGGAATAGGTAAAATAATGTCGTTTTGAATTAATAAACTGAAACCGGAAATTTTTGTTTAACAATGTTTACATGGTACTTTACAAATAACCATCTTATAAGTTACCTAAGAATATCTTAAATTTTATCCAGGATAAATTTCCGATGTCAGTATTTTAATTCAAAACGACATTATTTTCCGGTCCCCCTAATAGTTTATTTTAACTATAAAAACCATATTTTTAAAAGCCATTTCTGCTTCGAGTCTATTTACAAAAGTCGCAGATATAATCTTCGTTCTCTGCTTCGGTACAGTCACGGTGAGCCCCCACAGAACAGCTGAAACGCTTAATCCAAATTTCTCCTCGTTTACCTTCGGAGAATTTTCCGTTACAGAAGAAACATTCAGCGTCTTTATTTTCTGTTTCTTTAGTTAAATACATGACGTCAATTTCAGATGATACTATGAAATACCTAGTATTCCATAATACCCGACACTTCTCTTTGAAAATTAACTTTTAAATTGACGGACAAAATATTTTCAGCTAAAAAACGACCAACGTATAACAAAATACAATTCTATGAGCATACATTATGCTTAATATCAATGTTCAAATCTGATGTGTACTAGTCAGTTTAAATGTTTGAAAACGTACCTGCAAAAACTCTCGAAAATCACGAAACATACTTTGTTCCATATAGAATGGTACGACAAGAATAAGCGGCAACTTCTTAGTGTATTGCTTCATGGGAATCCTTCTTGAGTAATTCATGGTATTTTGACGAGATAGCAGAACCAATCAGAGAGAAACCTCGGTATTCCATATTTCCCTACTATTCCATAATACCCTCCTCTCCTCTACATAATAGACGATTAATCTTCGAAGTGATTAGTTACCCGTTATCTTTAAAATTTAGTGGTGGATTTTTAATAAAAATAGTCTCAAAATCTGGCAACACAGAATCTAATTCAAATAAAAATGATCAACATCATGTAGCCAAATTAAACAATTGCCAACTTTTTAGGTTTTCCCGGGAGATGTATCGCCACTAAGTTTTAACAGAAAATTTTAGGAACTGAATTTTATTAACGATCTACGGTTAATTATATCGAAAAATATTATTAAAAAATAGTGGTGGTTATTCTTTAAAAAAGAATCTAAAAGTTGGCAATTGTGAAATTCCTATATTTTTATTTTATTGACATATTTTATCCGTCGTATAAGAATTGGGATTTATTTCTATAAAGATCGTTAGTTTCCCTTAATTTTTGAGACAAATACCATGTCAAATTAGTGGGGGAAAATTCCTTTTGCATAATAATAGCTGATTTAGTGTACCCGACATCTGAAACAGATTGACAAAGCTGACAAAGTATCAAAAGAGATTACAAAATTCCTGATCTCATCATTTTAAAGATACAATTACAGTTACAAAAAAAAATGATAATTCCAAACAGTGCTATACGACAGTCAAAAACACTCGCCTATCCAAACAATATGATTTATTTCCCTTGGAGAGTCCCCTTTAATCCTTTCTTTTGCAAATATATGTAAACATATCTTCATTATTTCTCATGTTAAAGGCTTTAGTGGAATTTTTCATTCCTTTAAATCAAATTAGGGAAACAAAAATATACGAGTCTCGGCAATTTCTTGCGAAGTAAAGCAGCTAGCTCCTCTTGCGCTGGTAATCCTTTAAAGTTGAAGAATCTCGTCTCATCTTATTGTAAGTTGTTTTCGTTATGATTAAGGAAATGAGATTTTTATGACTTGGAGAATAGAAAAGAAAAAAAAATTACGTTATTTTCCCTCTAGGGATAAAATGGGAAAGATTTTTCTAAGTATTATTCCAGAAGAATATGAGAAGTTATTTAGTTTATATAATGGTTTGCGACATATTTGAACTGTATTATAACGATAAAATTTAGATAACTCTTATATGAGTAAAAAAGATTACATATTTATTTGACATTCAAGGGGAACTTCTGACATTATGTTGCTATTATATTGGTTGTATTGGGATAGTCCAGTGATTCCAGCTTTTATAATTTATTCTGGAGCATTATTAGCCCCGCCCTTTTTTCCACACCAATAATTGTGTAGAATGATTTTCTTATTTAATCGTTTTCACATATTGGAGAGAAATATTCAACAAAAATTCTGATGTGAAAGGAAGGCGGAGCTAAAATTCTCCGGAATAAATTACAAAAGTCGACAACTCAGGATAGTCTAAAGTTACATTGAATTTCCTAGTTAGCTTTTTTTTTTTTTTTTTTTTTAACTTATTTTTCGCTTACAGCCCCAAAACTAAAATATATCAATTTTCATTATCAAACGAAGTAAGTCCTTGCGACACCTTATTTTGTTTACTTGTCAACAAAATTAGATTCTCTTTTCTTAAAGAACTTACTACCACTGAGAATCTGGAGCAGCGGTGGTCTGGTCGGTGGGACATCACGCCCGTAATTAGAAGATTGTGGTTCGATACTCGAGTCGGCCGAAGACCGTCGTATACATTACTGGTGGCTGGTGCACCTATAATCCATCGTGGCTTCAAGGCCCCATGCTCCAATATTAATACCTCTGGAGTTGCCGAAGCGGGGGAGCCATACTCTCCGTAAAGTTTCAAAATTGTGATGGCTTGTCTCTGGACCGTCCCTAGGAGTGAATCCCAGTACATCGAGAGTTCTTCACTGAGTAGCTATAGTGCAATGCTATAGTGAGTATCTATAGTAGCTATAGTGCTCACTCATCTCAACTCAACCCTACTGTCAACTGATCCATGCTAACCTGCTCTAGTGTCAATTCTATTCCTTGATCTTCTGGCAATCTCAATTTTTACGCTCTTGGACAACTGGAAAATTTTAATATAATTTTTTATTGTATTACTGTAACAGTTTACATTGATTTCATAAAATAAAAACTTCTATTAAAATTTTCACAGAAATTTTTTTCATATATTTTGTAACATTTCTCACTAATTAAATAAAAATTTCTATTAACATTTTCCGTTAGCCAAAAAGCGTAAAAGTTGGCAACTACGGAAATGTGTCGTGATTAAATAGGATAGCGATAGATTAATGTATGAAATAGTGGTAGGAAAAAAAAAAAAAAAAAGCAAAGATCTGAAATTGTTATGAAAAAGGATGGGAAGTCGGACCTCTGATATAATTTGATTTGGATTTTTCACATATTTCAGCGCTTGTAGCCATTAGCATACTTGCTAACATCCTAATTAATATCCCGTAGTATTGTTAGTTCCGCCCTTTTTTTCACTCTAGTAAATATTTAGAGTAATATTCTCCAAATGCAATCATGATTAAATAAGAAGAAAATATCACTAAAAAGATACTGATAACATGAACAAAGTTTTTATTCCCCTTAAAATTTACGTTAACAAGGTTCGATTGCATATATACATAGTAGATTCTAGTACAACGAGGGGACAGGGTTGCCAGAAGAATACTGCAATTTTATTTTTTAACACCCCGAATTTTATATCAAATCAACCGCTTTATACAACAGTTAAATAAGGTGTAATTAAACTAATAGACTAACAATCTAAAAATTTAGTGGAGTTAAAATTGTAGTAATTACTTGAAAACCTAGCGCTCGACGTTGTACGAGAGTGCACTGTGTATATATATATCTTTAATGGTGGAATTTCATGATTTATTCTCTGTTTTTTCATACTTGCCAACCATCTCATTAATAAGGATACAATTGTTAACGCCCCTTTTTCACACTAATTTAATTTTAGAGTAATTCTCTCCAAATATTGTTGCGATTAAATAAGAAATTACTCTGAAAAATGACTGGTGTGAAAAAAAAAAAAAAAAAAGGCTGGTACAAAATTTGTACGTATCATAATGAGATGGTTTGGCAAGTATGTTGTTGCTATTTCTCATTTCGCTTTTATTGCACAGTTACAAACCTTTCTAATTTTTAAATCAGATTTATCAACAGTAGTTTTAAAAAGTAATTTGTCACGTATATTTTTAGCTATTAAAAATACCGAAAATATGTGTAAAAAAATTCCGGCTCTTTTTTCTCCCTAGAAAAAAGGGAGACTTGGCACCTATGTTATTCTTATTTCACTCTTGATTATTTCTCACTTTGTGCTTTCTCACTTCAGGACTTTATTACTTATTATCTCGTAACTTACGTTTGAAAAGGTTTTCATATATACAGAGTGTATAAGGACTATTGTAACATACATTAGGAGTGATAGAAAAGCTGTGATGAGCACAATTCTTCAAAGTAGGAACGCAGTCCTACGCCAACAGTTGGTAAATTAGAGCAGGTAGAATGTAAAAATGTTCAAATCTTAAAAAATTTCGAATTTCTGAAGTTTTTATAAACGTTGCACAAAAAATTAAACATTTTATTCAGAAATGACAGAAAAAATCAATAACAGGAGTCTCATTAGAATATCTACTAGATTTAATGGCGGGACACAAGTCCTGAAACATGGGGAAAATGCAAAATCAAATTGTTACCAAAACCTCAAAGCAGCAATTTCCCAAACATTGTCCTAGCTACGGTCGATCATTTTCCCCAAAAAGCTTGACCCTTCCTTCAGCTTTCAAAGAAGTTTACATTGAACTACATCAATAGTTTATGTCAGAAGAAATTTAAATTTTCGCTTGAAATAAGTCATTGAAGATGACGTTTTCATAGTTGCCAACCTTTTAATTTAGTCTGGACCATTTTTAGCCCCGCCTTTATTTCGCACCACTTTATTTTTAGAATAGTTTTCTCCAATATATAATAAGGATAAATTAAGAAAAATTTACTCTTTGAAAAAAGTGGTATCGAATAAAGGCGGGTCTAAAAAGCTCCGGGATAAATTTAAATGTTGGCAACCCTGGATTTTACAAAAAGGAGGCTCCACCCATCGCTATTATACTCAGCTTTTAATTCACTTTTAATCACATTTAAATGCATCTATTAATAGCTTATTTATTACTTAGATAATAACTGTATGTTTGTTTGTATTGTAAAATTATGATATGCTTTTATTTGTATTTTGGTTAAAAAGTAAACAATATATAGAAATTATTTTAAAGAAAAATTAAAGAAACTTCTTCTAATCGTCTAAACGTCGAAAACAGAATTCAGATGTAGCTGTGTAAGTTTAAAAATACTTATGTACTGTAATCATTTACATGGAGTATGTACCTTGTTTTTGGTTTGCCTCTCTATGCAT
The DNA here is from genome assembly GCA_963930645.1 of Salticus scenicus. Taxonomy (NCBI): domain Eukaryota; kingdom Metazoa; phylum Arthropoda; class Arachnida; order Araneae; family Salticidae; genus Salticus; species Salticus scenicus. The sequence goes on from CAWVNO010000001.1 coordinate 5,443,905, forward strand.
TTTTTTTCTTACTAAATATAACACGTCATTTGCGAATGTTTTGCTCGGAAACTAGCCCTACAGTTTTTAATTACAATATTTTATTATTATTTTTATTACGATTAATGATTATTCATAATCAAAATATAAATGAACGCATATCATGAAGTTACGATAAAAATAAACTTATAATTATTATCTATATAATAAATAAGGACATACATATAAGTATGGTCAAAAGTGAAATAAACGGTAATGGGCGGAGACGATAGGTGCAAAAAAGATGAGGATCCTTTTTGCACTGAAGACGGTACGCTTTAGGCTACCGAAACAGCTGTATGCATTTCCAATATTTTTCTTTGGCGTTTCTGACGTACTAGTTTATTCGGGTTTAAATATTCCAACGCCATGTCTCCTGTTATTACTTATTTATTTATTTATTATATTTTTAATTTTAAAAGTATCTTTAGGTGAGGTGGCTAGAGTATGGATTGCATTATATTTCCGAACTGTTCATTTTTCTATTTCCTTTTCCCTCCCCGCACCCCCACACCACATGTAACAAAACTTTCTTTTCTTTTTTTTTAATATGAAATATACTTGCCAACATACTAATTAAAATTCCGTAGTATTGTTAGTCCCACCTTCTTTTCCACACCATCATCATTTTAGAGTATTTTTCTTCTTATTTAAAGGTAATTGGATTTGGAGATTATAACTCTAAAAATTTACTGGTGTGAGAATAAAGGCGGGATTACCAACGCTACGGAATATTAATTAGGATGTTGGCAAGTATGTATGAAGCCTGATACAAATGCCGTCTTTACTCTACTACAATATGTAAAAAAAACAAAATGTTACAGTCTGTGTTGATTCTTTTTTTCCTAATTTACCTTTCTAAGGTCGTGGTCAGTAATTTTACCACAAAAATAGGTGTTTAGACTGAAAACAGTAGTCGAGGAAAAGTAGCTTACCACGCCTTCCTCATTTAAAATTAATGAATTGAGTGGTAAGTATATTTCTCATGGCTTTATAAAATCAAATTAATTTTATTTAATATGCATACCCTCCAACATCCTAATTAATATTCCGTAGTATTGTTAGTCCCGCCCTTTTTTTTTCCACCAATAAATTTTTAGAGTAATATTCTCCAAATGCAATTGTGATTAAATAAGATTAAAAATAGTCTAAAAATATACTGGTGTGAAAAAGAAGGCGGGGCTAACAGTACTACCGAATATTAATTAGTATGGTGGAGGGTATGAATATGTTAAATAGATTTCTTTTCTGGAATTAACCTTAGTCCCAAAAACATTTTACTAGAAATAAAGAGCCCGTTAAAGGGTTAATTAAATACGTCTCATAGATCATAACGTATCCGATTTTATGCGAATTCTTGTTCGCCAACCAGTCGTGCTATATATACCACATTTAATAGAAAACATGTTACAATTAGCCTGAGTAAAATATATTAAATTGAAAGAATGATAAAAAGATTTTTGGAAATACGAGCGCGTACGAACAGATAAGCCAATTTCAGGAACACTGGAATGTGTTTAAAGTTACGAATTCTTATAATTTCAAAAGAAATTTAAAGAAAAAATAACAACAGAATACATTTTATTTTTCTGCAGAAACATTGATAGAGAATGAATATTTCCGAAATCAAAACCATGATTTGAATATCTCAAATTGAACTACATTAGAACATTTGGAAAACCATTTAATGCTGCTAACGTTGAAGTTCTCTCCTTTTTAACATTCTGAGGCGGGTGATCTTCAAGCCATTCTATTACTGCTGGAACTGCAGATTATGATTGAACCGTAGATTTGGAATATGGTAATATAACTCAATGAAAAAATTTTCGTATGTTTTTATTGATGTCAATTATAATTTTAAATTTCTTATTGCAGAAAGTATTCTACATAATATCAGAGTTGCCAACATTTTAATTTATTTCGGAGCACTTTTAGCCCACATTTATTTCATACCACTTTTGTTTTAATAGTATTTTTTCTTTTTTTATTGTAGTTATATATTGGAGAAAATTATTCTAAAAATAAATTGGTGCGAAAATAAATTCGGGGCTAAAAATGCTCCGAAAAAAATTTAAATTATAGCAAGTAGGTAATATTTAAATAACTTTTCGTGAAAAATGATCTCGAAACCATCAACGTAAGGGGGTTATTTTTATTTCCACGATTAAAGAAACAATTCTCGTTAAACCTCATTCTTTTTAATTGTTTTTTAAACGTCATAAATTTCGCTTATCATACCTTCGTGTTATTGTCTTTTGCAAGAGTGTCATAAAAACATTCTGAAATGCAAATATTGTAATTAAAGATTTGTTTCTCAAGAAATTCTTTTCTTCCCCACATATGTATGTGATTCTTTGAGATGTTATTGTTCAGCTTTTCTAGAATCTGAAATTTCTTTTTTGAACTTTTCTATAAATAAGAAACCTCTTTTATAGCATGCTGCCAAAAAAAATGTTTTAGACGATTTTTTTTTTCTTTTTTTTGACAGAAAAATTCTGAAATGTTTATTAATATTTGTTTTCGTATCGGTGACGGATCAACTTTATTACGCATGCGTCAGGTCTCCTATAATTTTACCAAAATAAGAGTGAGAAAGGAGGATAGATTTTGAGTCCTACTGCTAACGCCAAGGTAGCTCATCAGTCGTCCCTTTTTAGAGCAAAATCATCCCTTCATTTTTTTTTTTTTACGACTCTCATTGAAAAACAAAAGTACAGTCAGCAAAAAAAAAAAAAAAAAAAAAAAAAGGCTACTCCCCCTCCCCCAACTAATTTCGTCACAAATCGTCTTATAAATATGCGGCGGTTGTCAATCGATTAGTAATAACGTCTAGTTTTTAATGGTGTAGTTAGATTTTGCTTAAGCGGTCATCTACATATTAAAACAGGCATCAACTTCATTTTTTTCAATAGCAACCCCTATTTTTTTACCTCATATTCAAATTAATGCGATCAAGGCGGTTCGGAAATGTCCTATTTATATACTTTAAGTCAATTCTTGACAGAGTTACAAGTGAAAATGTATTAGGGGTCCGTCTATACATTTAGAAAAAATAAATTCATGATCTACCACTGACTAGACATTATTTATTAAAATTCACACCGGATGAAAAGTACAAAAATATTAATTATAAAATAAAACGAAATCGTTATAATGGACGTCTCGTGTTGTTTGGCAACTAAACCTATTTAAATAACTGCACTTAACGTGCTAGTTCAAAACAAGACAAATTAACAGAGACTAGTGCAGGCTGTGCTAGTATTCATATAGCACGTAATTACAGTCCCGTGTAACGCTTAAGACAAATTTAACATTTTCACACAGTTAATAAAATTCTTGATTCTTCTGAGACGTAAATGACTTATATTTTTTTCTTCTTAAATATAGTTTATGAATTAAAAATTTTTAAATATGGTTTATTTTTAATAAAAATGAAATAGTTTATTACGTCACTTCATATGTTTAAATTTAAATAGCTTGAGTCATATGAACCCAACAATATTCAGTTACAAAAATTTAGATAGCAAGATAAAATAATAATAGTAATAAAGATAATAATAATAATGGCGGTTAAAAAAGAAAAAAAAAAGTTTAATGTTTAAGAAAAAATAATTTATCTACTTCTGTTGTGTATATTTTTATTTTATACAGTAAATCCCGCATGAAAGTGTTTCTATAAAGTCTTTCATTTAATTTAAGGCGAGCAAATCTACAACTTGAACCTTACGAAAATATAGGTAACAAGACTTAAACAAAAATCCGAGAAAGATATTTAATATTCAATAAAAAGGAGGTAATGTTCAAAAGCATTCCTATTTTGAATAATAAGTCACGCCTCTATACGTTTCTCTAAAATATAAAATTATTTAACAAATTCGTGATTAAATAACTGAAATTTTGTCATCAACAATCGAAACGGTAAATTTAATTCATTTATATATGCTAGAGTTATGTAAAGAGTTATATAAAGGGTCAAACAAAATAAAATTAAGGAAACAGGAAATATTTTTTAAAGTAAAGTATTGTTTCAGAAAGAACAAGTATTAAGTAGAATTATGGGATTCCACTGTAGAAAGTTCCAATTTATTGTCCAGGTCCATACCGCTGAAAAAGATGGCCGTTAAAGTAAAACAAACTAATTGATGCTGCATAATGTATTTTTATTTTGGAGCGGTTTCATAGGAAATCAACAGTTCTTTAATAGTGGAAGAGCATATTGACCGTAAGTTACGAGAATGCAAAAGGTAGAGTTGAGAGAGAGAGCTACGTGATCGCGTGTTATTTAAGCAGCCATTTGGGAGTGAATTCTGAAGTTTTCATTCCAGCAATCAAGATCCAACTGCTGAATCACGCCAAGTTTTCCGAAATAGTGCCAAATTTTACAGCCAAACATAATCCATTGTCTCTCGATTAAATTAATATAAGTATTTTGAATGTAGAGAGTTCGTTATAAAAGTTTATGCCAATCATTATGCCAAATTTTATCGTCAGAATATCGTAGCGTAAGGGAGACAGAAGGACTTACGATTTATTACCACATCCTGTTACTTAGAAATATAAATTACCCTTTAATGATATTACAACGGAACATTATTGCTTAATTTAGTTATAACAAAGTGGACTTGCGCAATTTAAAAGAATGAAAATGTAATTATGTATACACAACGGTTAATAGATGAAAATAATATTTTTTATATTTTGATTTATTAAATGATTTAGAAGAGATTAGAATTCTGAGAGATGTCATTTAAAAAGACGACTAGCAGAAATAAATTATTAATTTTAAAGAATATGTTTTTGTTTTCAGAAGATTTATTTAATAGATTAACGGATAAAATATTATTAGAATTAAGATATTTATTTATAGAGAGACAAAATGCGATTAAATATAAAAGATAATTTAGAATTTCGTTAGATATTTTATTAGACATTTAATTTATTGAAAATATAGCAATTAATTATTAAATTTATTTAAAACTGTAATTAAAACTCATATATGTGAAGGAACGACTTCACAACCAGAGGGTGAGGTTTATTATTCTTTTGGAATGCCATTATAATGTCCCGCCGGCAATGCGTTAGTTTTGCAAAAGTCGGATAATTTTTATCGTATACATCGAAACTTTACTTAGAACACAAGAACAAAATAACAAAATAAAAAGTAAAATAAAATAAAAAGTAAAATAAAATAAAAAATTTCAGTACTGAACTGAACTTGCATAAATTGGTCTGATAATCTATGTCCCACATAACACGATTTCCTATAGCCCAGAACGAATATCTCGCTTATACAGTAGTTTACTGTATTTGTATTCTTAATTTTTAAGAATGTAAGATCAGTATCTATATCATTAAAAATTATAAGACATTACTTTCGTTTAAATTATTTTTCCATAATAAATGAGAATTTTACGCCGTGTTTAGAATTAATCGAAAATAAATAATATTGCGCTTTGTTTCAGCAATAGGTTTTACAAACTGAATAAATAAATAAATAAATAAATAAATAAATAAAAATCCAACATTTGATTCAGTATTAAAAAACATTTAATAAAAATTTCATATTTTATTATGTCCCCCTAACAGCAATAAAAAATGAAATATCACTGTAACTCAAAAAATAATTTTAGGAACGAACTGTAAATGTGGAAACCCATGTTTTTGATGATGCTTGACCTATTCGTGCAAAAAATAATATAAGTCATAATTCATAATTTTTTCGAATATGAATTTATTAATAATTTTCATAATTCAAAATTTTTTATTAAAAATATGCATGGAATATGGTTGGGTCACTTCATTTTAACGCATAAAATAAACAGAATTTGAATAAAACAATTTTTCGGGAAGATATGAATTAATGTTTGTCACATTCGTTTAACATTAGCATTCCCATACTTTGACTGCTTATATATCTATGAAAAATTGAGCGAAATATATAAACTGTACCATTTTCCGCGATGATTTGATCCAAAGAATTCAAATAAAATATTTAAAAAAATGGGGGTTACCATTGAAACAAATGAACTTGATGCCAGTTTCAATATGTAGACGACCTCCTAAAAACATCTAACAATACCATTACAAACTAGACGTTATTACCAGGGCCGAAACTAGAGGGGGGCGAGCGGGGCATTTGCCCCGGGCGCCAGATGGAGAAGGGCGCCGAAAAAGGCTGGTTTGTCGCCTTAGTTACACATTTAAAAAGAAAAAAAATTTTCAAAGAAAAAAAAAAAAAAAAAAAAAAAAGGAAGAAGGAAAGAAAAGAAAGAAACAAAATGAATAAAAAAGTCAAATTCTTTTAGTCAGGGCAATTTGAGCAACGAAAAAAAAAGTCTAAAGAAGATTAATGGATACAGAATTCATTTACAAGGAAAAGCATGGTGGATAGAGTGTTCTCCAAGACTAACAATATTCTTTTAAGATTAGTGAGTGTTGTAAAATATTCTCGCAATCGAAGAAGAGTAATTTACAAGTGGTCCCTGACTTTCAGCTAAGGTTTTTAAAAAGTAAATGGTTGGAAAATACGTAGTATATTTCATTAAACTTCAGAAGGCTCTTTAGAAATTATGATTCATAAGGAAGCAAAAAAGAATTTTTTTTTTTTTTTTTTTTTTTTTTTTTTTTTTTTGCTCAGGGCACCGTTGTGACTATTAAAAGTGCGAGTATTAAAATATCAAAATAAGGCCATAATGTTATAAAACAATCCAGTGCACTAAAAATAAAGGGGCAAAGAGAATGCAAAATAAAATAACTTGTTAATAATTCAGTTAGGAGCTATCATTCACAAGACTCAGCAAGTCCCTATGAAAGTACTATAACAACTAAAGCCACCACTACCTACTAACATGTATAATTATAAATATTACAATGAAATAAAGTGTCTGTACTTTTACTAAACTTTTTACTTCCTTAGTCAAAGCATAAGGAAGTATTGTGAAACCAATTTGCGAAATGGGTTTTGTGTATCGCATAGCTCACAAACGAATAGTCATAGAGAGTTGCAAATTTATATTTGGAATTGTTATTTACCAATTTTGGTCTTGATATGAACTCCCGCTTTTGTGATATCTACGGATTTATGCGATTTTTTGTGACGTCTATGTGTACGTATGTGTGAGTGTGTATCTCGTATAACTCAAAAATGTTTAGAGGTAGAACGTTGCAATTTCACATCTAAGTTTGTTACAACAGTTGTTGTGCATCTCTCATTTTGGTGTTTCTGTGCGCCGTTCCCTTTTGGAATATCCACGAATATTATATCCATGATGACCGAAAATACAAATTTTTTTGCAAATATATATAACTTTCCGTCATACAGATTTTAACAGAAATTAATATTAGCGTGAATATTGATAGTTACAAAATTTGTTGACATTCTTGCACGTAGAACGCAATTCGTAAAGACTTGTAGGTTCTAGATGAATGAATTTTAATTAATGAATATTCTGGGAACAGCCGAATAAAAGTCAATAATCAATGATTATTCTTGAAGCAATCGAATAAACCAGTTTTTCGTATTCATGAACAGCCTACACCACAGAACAAGAATTTTACTAATTCAGAACTATGACCAAATGCTTAAAGTTCTTAGAGATGTACGCTCAGCTTGCAATCCAAACAGAAACTGAACTCATCCAGTCTTGCTAGTGATTTATAGAACCTTCGAGATAGTTCTACTCTAGAAACTAATGAATTCACCTGGAAAATTTTACAATTCGGTTTCTATTGAAGTTAGACCTTCTAAACTTTGGCTACCCTAAATTACAACTTTTCGCCAAATTGCCAAATCTTTTGCCAAGTCGCAAAATTTGCTGCTAATGCCCATTTCCGTGAAAGAAATCTGCCATCTATTTCCTTTTTAACTGTAATAGTATTGCAGGGCCTGATTACCCAAAAGTCTCAGGAAGCACAAGCTTCCCTTCTAAAATTTAAGAGAGGGCCCCAAAATGACTAAAAACAGGTTCTTGGATTTTCTGTTTCATATTTTCACCCTCAGATTGAATTTTTTCTGAGAAAGGTCGCCTAAAGCAAGATAAAATACTCACTATTTCGGGAAAAATCTGTTATTTAGCCTCAAAAATCTGAATGATCTTAATTAATAAGTTATACGATTTTAATGTTGTGTGTAGAAACCACACAGGTATATGAATGAAAAAAAAAAAAAAAAAAAAAAAATCCGAAATGAAAGGGGGGCCTAGAAATGATACTGAGCTTCCCCTAGCTTCATAGCTTAATCGGGCCCTGCGTGTATAAAGTAATACGTAAAGAAATAGACAGGCTCTTGTCAACAATAATTATAGTAATGACTCTTTCGTTTATATATTCTCATTAGTGATTTGTATTAGAACTTTTGATGAAGTTAGTTCTGCGCAAGAAAACAGTAGATCATGCCAGCTTCCAAATTTCGGCAATATTAAACCACCATTTTTCACCAAAATTACTGCCAGGTTGCCAACTTTGTCGCCAAAGCATTCACTCTGCGACAAGTTGTCATCTACATTGGTGATGAGTTTAGTGACATCACGAGATCAGCGATCAAATTTGGCAGAAAATAGTTCAGGATTGCCAAAATCAGCAAGCCCTTTCTCAGTTTTATTGGAGTTAATTTTTTCTATATATTATGCATTGTTTCTCGCCGCTAATTCTTTGTCAAAGAGTGCAAAAGCAGGCTATCTGCACAGGGGCGAATTCTGTTGAACTCTAAGCTATGCATTTGTCTATGAGAGATTCTGTAAAAAGTTGTAGAACTGAACTATCGTTTCTGAACAAACGATATTCTTATTTTGTGGTGTATGTAATCCTATTACCACGAAGTTAGTGATTCTAATAATAGTCTTTTTGGATTGGTTCCGAGAATATTCATAGACTAGAACCTGCCTTTCTATTTAATTCCTGAAAATGATTTTAAAAAAGATTATCTACAAATGGCACTCCTCTGCATGAAAATCGGCCCCAAGACCATTTTTGCAAATTCTTATGTAAAATAACCTCCTGAATACGATTATGACGCCCATTTTGCCGTATCACCCACCATTATTTGGGGACACTCCCCTATTTTTTTATAATTTTCCGGTATTTTTATGGCTATAAAGTTGATTTGAAAGGGGTGAAGTGATTGTTTTAACTGCTAAATGTCTTTTGAGGGGCTACAGGAATGAAAAATTCTAAAACATGAACATTTGCAGCAAGGGGAAAATTTAGGGGGAGGAGGGGGATTTGCCACTGAAATTACAAATTACATTTTTTATATTTTATTAATCAATTATTACTATTATGTATTATAAATTATATATTTTTATTTTAATGTATTAAAATAATTCTTTTCCATTCTCCAAATCAAATTTATGACCATACAACTACCAAACAGTAACAGAAAGAGTGGCGTCCTGAGAAAACGGTGGGTGATTGGGCAAAATGGGGGTCATATTCGGATACAGGAGATCATTTTATAAGAGAATCAGCAAGAATGGTATCAGGTCTCGAAAAAAAAAATTTTTTTTTGCAGCGCAGTGTATTTAGACAGCCAACGGTTAGTTCGTACTTCATGGATATGAGTAGTTTTTAGATACTTGTTCATATCTATTAATTTATGCATCTTAATTATATTAAAAACTTAAATATTTGTCTGTTTATTTCTCTGCAGTATAGTTGATGTAACGATTATAATATTGAAAATATCATTTTAAATTCGCTCAAAATGATGATAATTTCAGTTTTCAAAGTAATTGAATATGAAATTTACATTAACTTGTTTTAAAATTGTCATTTATAAATACCATTAATTTAAGAGAGAGAGAGAAAAAGAAACTGTCATTAAACCAGTAAAAATAAATAAATAAATAAAAATAATAACTATAGCTTAATTTAAATATTTCTCTATAATACGCTTTTCTTCTTCCCCCCCCCCTAAAATAATACTTTGATTCACAACTTCAAGCTTTTTTATTTTTTTTGAAGAAATTTTATAAAGATATAAAACATATACGTTAAAATAAAAATCGTAATAAAAATCGGCTGGTTGTAGCTCTACTTGTGCTTGTACATTTTTACGCCTGGCGAAGCATCATGCTAAGTTTTTCAACACGGAACACATGTTGCGATTCTGTTTTGTTTTGTAAACTCTGTCTTTCATAATAAGCATATAATGTATAAAGTTTGTTAAATTCCGTCCTGTAGATGCTGAGATAAACAAACGAATAAGAAAACGTGGCTTAAAAGTGCAACAAGTCGAGCGATATATATCAAAAACTAGACATCATCAGTTTATGTCAGAATTCAACTGCACACTAGGTTTCATGGAATTAAGAACATGCAGTTCATAAATTAGCTACAGTATTTGTGTCCCATACAGACACACACACACATCCATTAAATATAATCATAATACATTTCAAAATCTGTAAATTTATCGAAAATTTGAATTAAATTTAATATTTACTTCTTATGAATGCAGTTGAAAATAAAATGTCCATAAAAACTTTGTAAAATTTCCTTTGAAATTTTAGTTTCTGGTTGGAGGGGGGGGGTGCCAAAATCTCTCCTTGCCCCTGGTGAAAAAAATCCTAGTTTCGGCCCTGGTTATTACAAACCCATCTGTACCAGCCGCATGTTTCTACGATAATTTACGGCGAAATTAGGCGGGGGGTGACTTTTTTTTTTTTTTTTTTTTTTTTTTTTTTTACTATACGTGCTTTGTAGAAACCACTATAACAGTATAATTTTTGGAGAAATTTAATAAATAACTGCCATTGAAGCCGGACAATAAGGCTCCTGGTTTCAATAGTATTTTTAAAAAATAGGAAATTTCTTTTTCGTGTTTTAACGACAGCATATTTCTACTATGTAACAGGATTCGTAAATTATTAAATATATATAGTATATAACAGAATGGACGACTCCCAAGAGGCGGCGCTTGCAATGTTTGTAAAATTCCGTGATATGGTTGGCTGTAGTCCGACTGTTTGTGGGATAAAATGAAAGAAAATCTTCATCGTGACGTAGAGTGACGTCAAAGATGGGAGTCGTCCATTCTAGAGTTCCTCCAATACAGGCTGGCTCACCAGGCATTTTGTTTCCCACTCAGCGATTGTTGCCCACGCGGTCCGAATTTCAAGTGTTCTCAAATAACATAAAATGGAGGTTTTGCAGCCGAAAGTTGCTCAAGTCATGCCAGAACAGCTTTTAAAACGTTTAGATTTCCAAAAGATGAAAAAAGGCGAAAGAAATGGGCTATTAATTGTCCAAAAGAAAATTGTACGTTTAGCTTTCAATCACAAATATGAAGTGTAATTATGATATGTTTTCTTGCATTTTTTCTATCAGTTATTTGTTTTTATTGCTGTTTGATTATCTAAATGTTGTATTTTACAACCTACACTACTTTTCAACGTGTATAAATATTTAAAATTAACTAATTTAAAAGCAACAGTGATGGCTACTTTTTACAAGGGTTACAAGAAAATTTCACCAAATATTACCGCCAAACTTATCAAGTACAAACAATAATTCGCTCTTCTGTTTAGGCTAACTCGCCATTTTAGGCGATAAAGACGTCGAGTTATACGTCTGCAACTATACGTCGCCAAGCTATATTTTCGCTGGGCAACAATGATCAGCTGTGAGTCAGCTTGTATTATAGGAGTCTTAGTCCATTCTAAATAAACAGAACATATTTATGAGAAAATGTAAGAAAATATTTGAATTTATAAATAATATAGATTTTGTCATTTATTTATTTATTTTATTTTATTTTATTTTTACAAAGTTCACATATTTTCTGTTATCTTAAAGATGATTTGGCAATTTATATATGTATACATGTAATGCACGTTTGTGTGCGGCTTAAATTTTGTGAATACAAAAATATATATGATTCATAAATTAATAAAACAAATATTGAAAATAAAAGAGAATTCCTTAAAACAAATAGAATATATTTATAAGAAAATATTTATAATTAAGATCAATGTCGATTTCTCGTTTTTATGAACATTTACATTTTTTGATACGATTCGACATTTTTCTTTTAAATAAAATGTATCTTTTTCCGTAACATAAATTTCTAGATGTGCAAGATATCTTGAAGTCTATGACGATAGATTTCCACAAAATTTTTCGTGTAAGATGCTCATCATGAGAAATTAATTTGAGCTTGGTACACATTTCTGAAGAGTTGACACCGTGCATTTTTTATTTTTGTTCGATGTTAAAGATAGCTTTAGCTTACAAGGAAACGTTCATTAACTAAACTCGTAGAATTCGATGAAATTGGAACAGGTGTTATGTTCCTATTACAGGAGCGTCAAAAGTTGCTTGAATCTACCAGCGATACAGTACTACGCTATGGTTTCCCAATGTGTTGCTCGAAACAAGCAACTTTTTTCTGTTGCAGCAATTTTATCGCCGGAAAGCAAGCGATGTCGCTTGTAGCAGCCATTGAAATTATCTCAAAATGACGTCACGGTTTGATTGACATTTACGTCTCTTCTCCTCCTTCCTCTTCATGCTGTAGCAACTAAGGCTCCTATATATATGAGCTGGCGCATCAGGCATTTTGTTGCTTTAGGGTTGTCACATGTACCCAGCGCGTTTCTCTGATAAACTAACGATAAACATAGTTTTTGTATCGTCTTACGTTACTTTAGAGTAACTTGTTTTATTATATTTCATAATTTTAGCTAAGTAAACTATGGTATGGAAGTTTGTTTAGCGATAAACTGCTATAATCATTCAAGAAGGGAATATAAAGTGTTCACAGACCTTCTGTTACTATGTGTTTTGAGTTTTGGTGACATCTTGTAGAAGAAACAGAAACCGCCCTAACAACACATCTTACCTCAGTACATCCATAGGATATCCTCAGAATAAAATGACGGCCTTAGAATGTACTGTGAAAATACGTGTTTTTAGGAATATTATTGTTGCTAATTGCTCTTATCTTGACCGGATTAGCTTCAGATCAAGATTTCTTAAAACCATTATGAAAGCGATAAGGACGCCAAGTGGGAATGCTGGCCTCTTTGGAGGCAAAAAAATGGCGGTGATGCGCCGGCCTATTATTTTATTTAGGGGCTCTAGTAGCAACCAAAGCATTACGTTAGAAGGAGGCAGGCGCGATGACCCTTTGTTATGGTAATTTTTGTCGCTTCAAGGAATACCGTGTAATAACAGCATAGAAGAACTTATATGAAATTCCTACTCTGTTAATTAGCTGCTTAAGTTCATTGGGAAAAGTGTAGAACGATGTTGTAAATTGAATCGGGGTTACCAGAACCTTCCAGTTAGCACCAACTGGTGACAGAGAACACATGGGCTGTTCATTTAAGAACTTGACGACTTTCTCTGCATCCTCGCCAAGTAGGGTTGCATTCGACGTTAAAAATGTTGACTTTTATTAATTTTTTACCGCTTTTCCGTTGCAATTAAGCAGCTAATTTTTCACAGTAGATATTTTGAGCCATCTACTATCACCTGTAATCTTTTTCGATGAATTCTATGACTTCAGCTTAACCCTTTGCGGCGCAAGACAATTTGAATCATTTAAATTATACTGCCACCGGAATTCATGAACTGAATTAAACTAATAGAAATTTTAAATTTTAGTTTTAAGAAACCGACCTATTCTGATATGTTATAAAAGTATTATGTTATAAAATAATTTCCGGGATGAATTTTTGCAGCTGGAACCAGAGCCTGATTAAGGGGGAAGCACACATTATTCATACTTACACCGTTATTTTTTAACAAATACTTTCCTCCTATAATAATCAGAAAATTCTCATTAAAAATTATTTTAAAAGAATTCTGGTGTCTAATAACGGTGAGTAAATTGGATTGTTTTACGCCGTTCATTTTTTATAAAAAAAATATTTCCTCGTCAAAGCGTGGAATTTCTATGACATGAAGTAAAAAATAATTGTAAAAATATTCCGGTGAGAGCGGAGATAATGTGTGCTTCCCCCTTAATCAGGCTCTGGCTGGATCTTAAATTTTGCGTCCTCGCAGCGAGGACAGCGCACGTTAAGGGGTTAAGAACGTTTCTTTGTTAGTATATATGACACGGAATTGCAGCAAACTTAATGGAGGAGATATTTTTAAAAATTGTGTTGATCCAGTTCAGTACATATTACGCAAATGCTGACGATTCCACTTCTCATTATAAGTTAAACCATTTATTCAAAAAAAAATCTAGAGATCTTTCCCTAAAGAAAGCAAAGATTTTTTGTTCGTTTGTTTCACAAAGAAACGCTTAAATTACATTCAATAAACTTACACTGTTTTATATAAAATGTAATACTTTCAAGAAAATCGTTTAAGCGGTCTCCATATACCTTCAAAAAATAGATAACTAAATAAAGTAAAATGCTTATTAAAGAATGCAGTTTTTTTATATGTATTTAGAGATATGGCGTAACATGTGACTCAGATAGTTGTAATATTTTTACCAAGATTTACCAGTTATTCCAGATGTTATCGTGACCAGTAGTTATTATAAACGGACTTCTTTTTAAAACATCTTTTTTTAATAAAATTTAACCCATTTTATCCCAATTTATTTATTTTGCTCAAATTTGAGAAAAATTATATTTCTTAAGGTTAATTAAACCTAAATAAACTAAAAACAACAAAATTTGAATATATATATATATATATATATATATATTCTGTATAAGAAATCTTATCCACCTTGTACGCAGGACATTGAAATAAAGAGGAGGAAATTTGCACTTATATGTTTTAGAGTTCTCTTCAATAGTGAAAAAAGCTTTCCGAGTATAAATTTTTGCTTTATCTGTATAATACTTTCTTATTTACATGATAGTTCTCCAGGAAAATTTTTCAACCGCAAAGAGAAGACAAACCACGCCCCCTAATGTAATGATTAAACAAAGATTCCAGATGGAGGAGGAGGAGGAGGTGAGACACATAACACGCTAGCAAAAGCTTATATATACCATTATATATTCCAGCTGACAAAATATTCACACCAAACAAATTCTGATTTCTATATGCTATATTTGAGATGTCCTTTAAATAGGATAATGGGATAAAATAGGTTTTAAGAAGACGGACACTATAAAATAAATACAAATATACGAATATCTTAATTTATTAAAAATTTTTCACAATATACAACAGTTTTTAACAGAAAATTATCTAAAATAGACAAACAACACCAAACAAAGCAGAAAATGAAAATTATATAGAATAGACATTGCATCATTTAAGGGGAAAAAAATAAAAATCAAAGATGTGATTTTGAAAGATAACACAATGTCCCGAGGCAAGAAAATGGAGAAGTAATCACAAACACTTGTTCATCAAACTCTGATGCATTACCCCCGTAGGCTTTTGCTTCATATCTGTATTTATATTAGCATACATATCTCCATTTCTTTCTAAATCTCGGCTTATAAAATCATTTTTCTTTCCCCTTTGCCTTAAATTAAATTATGGTGGGGATGGTAGTCGTACGTGCCTGGAGCAATTTTACTCTGTACAAAACAAAGAAAAGGATTTTCTTATTCCTGCTCAATCTTTTAGACTTGATGAATCTTTTCCTTTGCCTGTCTCATTTTACACTGTATTACTGTCATGATATCGGAATGAGAATAGGCTGGATGATGGGAGGGGAAAATATTCATAATTTCCCCTACTAATGGATAAAGTGGGGAACAATTGAAGTTACATTAAATAGATAGAAATAATTCAGAAAAATAGTTGTACTAACTTAAGTTTTAGACGGTAATGTTGAAAAAGGGCGAGGAATTAAGGAAATCAAAGCCGATGTTTAATTATAGCCATTATTAATATGACAATTCAGAAATAAAGTGGAAATAAAAAACACAAACTGTATAAATAGTCTAAAATAACACTGGATTATAACGAGTATTGCCAGATCTGGCGGATTTTTTATTCAATTATCACCAATAACTTTTAATTGTAATGTTTATCTAATAACTTCTAAGATTAAGTCTATTATGTATATCAAATATCTCTTTTTAAAATTATTGGTGATTATTGAATAAAAAATCCTCCGGATCTGACAATACTGATTATAACATACCTGCGAACATCCTAATTAGGAAATAGGAGATTTTTAGTACACGCCCCTTTTTCTATATTACTTTATTTTTAGAGTAATTACCTCCAAATGTAGTTAAGTTTAAATAAGTATAAAATTACTGTAAAAAAAAGATTGGTATTAAAAAAAAAAGCCGGTACTAAAAATGTTCCGTTTATTAAGGAGATGGTTCGCAAGTATGTTATAGCTATCCAATCAGCAAATTTAAATTTTAGTCGATGATGTGAAAAAAGAGCTTCAGAAATATATAATCAAAGCTTATTTTAAAACAGTTATTAATCATTTCGTTATTTAATAAACTGCACCGCGGCAAGTAAAAAGGAACACAATTTTTAAAAAATTCAAAATTAGAAAAATCAACATAAAGATAATGATAAAACATTGACATAAAACTGACACAACTCTCTCTCAGATGAATAAATTCCGAGATAGAGATGTGACTCTTTTCGTGCACGTTGGGGCACTTTATACACAATCTTCAATGACATAAAGTAAAATTTTCCGCTTTTAAAATTGTACCACTTATTTTACCGGGAACGATGTATAGAAAAGAGTTGAGATTTTTTTCCAGAACTGCCAACTTTATACCGTAGCATTGTTAATATCTGCCCTTTTTTGGCACTACATTCTTTGTATAGTAATTGTCTCTATTATGCAATGACGGTTAAATAGGAAGAAAATTATTCTTCAAAAAAAGTAGTATGAAAAAAGGTAGGTACTAATAATGTTGCGAAAAAAATTAAAAAGTTGGCAGCCCTGGATTTCTAAAAATACCAACATCCATTTGATGTCACATTAGTAAGTTTTCTAAATATTTACAGAATATTAACTGAGATGTTCAACTAACTTTGTAAAACTGAAAATGGCATTTATATAGAATGACGATTGCAACATATTTTTACCTGAACAGCACTCGGGTACTTTAAGAACAATTTGTACGTATTAACACCAGTATTTACGAAAAATAGTCTGACGTGATGATTCGATGATTAAATAACATGAATATGACCATGCACTAATAGTGGCGTGAACTTAAATATAAAGATAAAGAAAAAGAAAGAAAAGAAAAGAAACTGTTAAGTAGTTAAAAAATCAAAATGTGATTATGAAAAATAATAGAGGCAGCAAAATGAAGATGTAATCACAGATACTTGCTCCGTATATTTTGATGTATTATCCCCTATAGACTATCACTTCATATCTGTGTTTATATTAGCATGCATAACTTCATTTCTTTGTAAATCTCGGCTTATAAAACCATTTTTTTTTCCCTTTTCTTAAATTAAATTATGGGGTATAGTAGCAGTACGTGCTTGGAGCAGTTTTGTTCTCTACAAAACAAAGCAAAAGGTTTTTCTTATTCTGACTCAACCTTTAAGATTTGATGAATCTCTTTCTTTGTCTGTCTTATTTTACACTGCATTACTGTTATGATAGCGGAATGAGATTGTTATAAGCTAGATGATGTGAGGGAGAAATATGCATAGTTTTCCCTACAGAGGAATAAAGTAGGGAAGATATAAAACTACATTTAATAGCCAGAAATGAAATAAAATAAAGTTGCACTTGACACCAAAAATAAGTTTACATTAAAAGCTGTATGACGAAAAAACAGAACTAAAATGTTTATTTAATTTCATTGCTAATTTTAAAGACATTAACGTTTTTATTGATTTTTATTTGACATAATGTAAAAATATCTAAAACAATTTGTTAAATATCTAAAATCGCACCAAAGCCTAATTTAAAAGTTTTATAAAAACAACTACTGTAATTTCTGGCGTATAATTTGCAGGTCGGATAAAACAATTTTAGACCAGTAACTTTAAATAACAGAAAATGCTATCATAGCTGCCAACTTAATCCGGAGTTTTAATACCTGCTCCTTTCACCACACCTGTCAATTTTTAGAATAATTCCCTTTAAATGTATTTACGGTGAAATAAGAAGAATACAGAGCTTGAAACCTAATTCGGAGGATTGTTAGTACCGCCCCTTTTTCTACACCAGTCTTTTTTTTTTTTTTTTTTTTTTTTTTTTTGAGTATTTTTCTACTTAATTCATCGTAAATACTTTTAAAAAGAATTGTTCTAAAAATTAAGTGGTGTGGAAAAAGGAGTGGTACTATCAATCCTCCGGATTATGTTGGCAGCTTTGAGAATAGCATGCTAAAAAGAAAAGAAAAATACTGGTGTGTGTGTGGGGGGGGGGGGGGGAGGGGGAGTGGGCACTAACAATCCTCTGGAATATTAATTAGGATGTCAGTTGCCATAGCCTCCTTAACTAGATGCCTGTCGCGTAGTTCGGAAACTAGGCAACAGTTAAAGCGGTAGACAGCGCCACCTAGTACAGATTACTTTTTAATTCAATTGTCACCAATAATTTAAAGAAGTGATACATGATACATAAAATTGACGTTTCTTCGAGACTATTCGCCTTTTACGTATATCATATCCCACTTTTAAAATTTTTTGGTGGCTGTCGAATAAAAAAAGTCTCGGAATCTGTACCAGGTGGCGCTGTCTACCGCTTCAACTGTTGCCTAGTTTCCGAATTCAATAGCTCGCTTAAATATACCTTCGCTTGTTAATCAAGATTTCTGGTGTAAAACTGATTTATCTGACCTGTGAAATATGAACAAGAAATTATGGTACATTTTTTAAAAATAATTTCAATAAAGTCTAGGCCCCTCTTAAGAAAAGGTGTGTTTTCTTTCCCACTGTTTTTTTACAACAATTAAGAGACTGTTCTTTTAAGTCTATTATTTGAACAATATCTTAACTGTATTTTCGTTTTTGAAACTCAGTTGAATTATCATATTATGGTATAGCTTGTGAAATTCTCACTTAAAGCTGAGCTCCTCCCTTGTATATGCGGTGTCTCAACAAGATCGTCCGAATTCTGCAAAGCCTGATTCCTTGCTTGGAGTACTTATAACATGTCCGAAGAATTATCTCGGCGACAAACCGTTTTCGAGAAAAATGAGAAAGAATATATGGCATGTCCGATACAATTAAAAAGAATATTGTAAACACGGACATCGGTCCTCTATATTAAATACATGAATTAGTCTTTATTAGCACACTTATAAATGATTGTCTTTATACAGTTATCAAAAGAATTATAACTGAACAAAATTTGTAATTTTATAATATCCAAAGTAAAATATTATACTAAAATGATACCTATAAATTTCTCTGTTAAAACTTTACTCTTTCCATTGAATATAAAGTATTCTATTTAGTTTTTTTTTTTTTTTAATGTTTCTTTTGATAATAATATTAAGTTGATGGGAAAGTTCTGTCGTATTTTAAATAAAACATTCTAATCAGTTTTAATATCATTTGTTTACATTTTAATCACTAATATTCTATCAATTATTTGCAAACATTCGTTGCCATCTTTTAGGCAGCTCGGCAATCCCCCTAGCGTAGAAGTTCTCATTCTTGGACACAAAATATTCAACAACTGACATGAAGACAGCTTCGAAAGAAGTAAAACAATTTTTCAGTCAGATAATTCTGAAGCGATCGGAATAGATGGTAAAATGATCAGGTGAATATGGTTGGTGACCAATAACTTCCTATCCCAGCTCATTCAACTTTTGTTGCGTCACCATTACAGTATGTGGTTTTGCATTATGTTGATAGAACAGAATTCCTTTTCTGTTCGCTAATATTAACCACATAGCTAAATTCACCTTGATAGCTAAATTCAATTTATCAAGCTGGTTACAGTAGATATTCGCATTAATGGTTTGCCCTTGCTTAAGTACCTCGTAGTGCACTGGACCTCTTCTATCCTACCATAAACAGATCATCACCTTCCGCTGATGAAGATTTGGTTTTGCAATAACTGTGACGGAGGTTCCTAGTTTGCAGTAAACTTTTTTCTCTTTATAGTCTCATAAAAGATTTAGACTTTGTCTCCCGTAACGGGTCTGTACAAAAACGGCTTTACATTGTATCTAAACAGTAGACATGACATGAACAAATTCTCGCTCGATCCCATAAATTTCTTTCAGTCAAATTGCGCAGAACCCAAATACTCTGCTTCAAGACAAATATATAATGTTTGGTGGATTATTGAACAGTCGAATGGTCGATGCTGAGTTCCTTTACAATTATTCTATTGATTAGATGTGGATAACTCTCAAATATATACCGCAAAATATCAGTATTGACCTTGGATGGCCGCCCAGATTGATGACCTTCTTTGAAGCAGAAATTTTCGGAACGAAATTTGGAAAACCATCTGTGGTAGATCTGAACGTTTACAACTTCACTTTAATTTAACTTTTTATTTGTCACATAAATTTTTACATGCAACTGATACTTTGCTTCATTTCTGGAACTCATACCAAATGCAATGTCTTAACACTTTCGCGACCGCCGACGTAGATTCACGTCATTTGAAAATCTCTAACTCCACCAGTAGGCGTTTCTTTCGCAATTTGTATGTCATTTATTTCTTTAAAATATACTCAATATTCATATTTGTACTATCAATATACTATGGATATAAATGCTTTGATTAGAAAGAGTGTAACTACAATGTATATCCATTTGTAATATGAATGTGAATACGGAAAATTTTGTTCTGAAATATTGTAACATGGGAGAATAACGCCCACAGGCGGACCTTACTGTCAAAAAGACAAAAACATGCGGTCGCGAAAGTGTAAATGCACTTTATCCACTGCCATTTTATTCTCTTTGAACTTCGCAACAAACTGATGAAAAGTATTGAAAGTAGTCTTCCTACATCCTATGAGAAATACGTTAAATAATAAGACCCTATATGACGCATTCTACCTGCTTGTCT
Source organism: Salticus scenicus (assembly GCA_963930645.1). NCBI lineage: Eukaryota > Metazoa > Arthropoda > Arachnida > Araneae > Salticidae > Salticus > Salticus scenicus. The sequence continues at coordinate 5,464,834 of CAWVNO010000001.1, forward strand.
GTAATTGACAAATAAAATTACCTGCAGGTACTAAAATTCCACAGAATTTTCCCGCCAACCTAATTTAAAAAAGATCACAAAAGCCTATCACAATTATAATTAACATTTAAACTGCTTGAGATGACATTCTAAATGCATTATTAACGATGGATTAAAATTCAAAACAAAAAGGCAAAAAACAAAAAGGCAAACAATACCCATACTTGCCAACCATCTCATTAATAACCGTACAATTGTTAACGCCCCCTGAAAAAACTCCCCTTTTCTCACACCACTATATTTTTAGAGTTATTCTCTCTAAATGTTGTTACAATGAAATAAGATTAAAATTACTATAAAAAATTATTGGTGTGAAAAAAAAGCAGGTACTAAAAATTGTACTGTTCATAATGTGATGGTTGGCAAGTATGAATACCGCATTATTTATTTTTCACTATCAGCAGAGTTGCCCACTTTTATAATTTATTCCGGAGCATTGTTAGCCCCGCCTTTTTATCATACCGGAAATTTTAAAGAATGTTTTTCCCCTTATTTAACAATTGTCACATATTAAAGAGAAATATTCTATAAAATTTCTGGAGCGAAAAGAAGGCGGGGCTTAAATTGCTCTGGAATAAATTATAAAAGTTGGCAACTCTGTATCAGTGCTGTCACTTTTAGGGACTCTTTTTTAACTGTCACCAATAATTTTGAGAAATGATATTTGATATATAAAATTAACGAATAACTTTCGATGTGATTAGTCAACCGCTACAGTTAAAATTTAATGGTAGATGTTGAATAAAAACGACCCTAAATTTGGCAACACTGTTCACTATCTTCTCCACATATAAAATATTTCTTTTTATTTCATCTACATATAAAGTATTTATTTTTCATTCACTTAAATTAACTAACAGCGAAAATAATACGTGCATCATTAAATCACTGAAACATACTTAAGCATAAAACTAATAACATAATAAATAATTCTTTTGAATTTATTTTTCTTATTTTCTTATAGGTCTTCAAAAGACGTCTTAATTTAGAATGAACCCGTTAGTAGTCGCTATAGACAGCGCCACCTATTACAGATTGCGCACTTTTTATTTAACTCTCACCAATAATTTTAAGAAGTGATGTGATCGACGTTCCTTCGATTTTATTCGCGTTTATGTATATCAAATGCAACTACTAAAAATTGTTGGTGGCAATTGAATAAAAAAATCTGGCAACACTGAAGGATGGGCGGCAAATCGACCAACTAGCGACTACTAACGCGTTAACAATTTCTATATATAAAATCGTATGTCCTGACTGAGTGAGTGAATGAGGGATTCCTCACCGTCCAGCCTACCCTGCATCTAGAAGCATAGAACTAATTAAAAACATTCTTTCTGCGACATAGACACCGACTAAGAAGCTAATTTACAAAATACTCTCCCCTCCAAAGGAAGAGGGAGAGAGGGGCAAAACGTGATTTCATAAAAACCTTCATATCTCAAAGGAAAAAATAGATATCGGTTAAATTTTTGCTTTAAAATATAGCTAACACAAATACCTGAAATCCAATTTTTGGAATTTAAAAAATTCTGTCCCTGAGGGAAAGGGAAATAGGGTAGGGGGAAAAACGTAATTCCGTATGCACAAACGGGATTTTACATAATCTTTTATATCTCAAAAGAAAAGAAAAAAAATAATTATTATTAAAAAAAAAACATATACCTGAGATTTTTGCTTTAAAATATATTTAATAAAAATACCTAAAAATCAATTTCTGGAATTTTAGAAATTCGGTCTCCAAAGGGGGGGTGGAAGCAAAATGTGATTTCACATGCGCAAAATGTTATTTCACATAACTCTCTATATCTCAAACAAAAAAACAGCTATAAGTATAGTTTATACTTTAAAAGGTAAGAAACACAAGTACCTAAAAATCAACAGGGCAGATTTACGACGGGGCAGATTCGATAGCTCCCTTTTTACCTTAAATTTGTACTGGTGAATCTATAGGAGCTGCATTCACGAATTATGGTGTGGAGGTTGGTTATTTGCATGAAACACAAACTGTGACGGGATTTTGCGGGCATCCCTCCCCCCACTTTTCCCCGTATGGGGATGGGGGAGGCAAAAAACAGTTTTCCAAGAATAACTCTGTCCCAAATTATCGCAGGCAGCATTTTTTTTTTTTTTTTTTTTTTTTTTTGAGGGGGGGGGGGGTTCTGTGTGTGCTATGTCTATTCAACAAACACTATAAAGATTTTGTGAAGCATTCCCCTCTTCCCCTTTGGGGTCGAGGGTAAGTAACACGCTTCCAATTATAATTATTTTCTAATTTATCTCAGAAAAGTAATTTTCGGTGTATTGATTGTTATGTGTGCCTAAAATACTCTATAAATAGATTTTGTAAAATTTCCGCCCTTTTCCTTTGAGGGCGGGAGGGGAGTCGGTGAGCTATGTGTACCCAATACGCATTACAAAGTGACCTTTTGAAATATCCCTCTTCCCCCTTTGGGGTTGGAGGAAGTGGACAAAAAACACGTTTCCAATAGTAACTCCGCTCTAAATTATCTCAGGAATGCGGGGTTTTTTTTATGTGTGGGATAGTTATGTGTACCCAACATATACTATAAAATAATTTTGTGAACCCTCCTTCTTTAGCGGAGAAGGCCAGAAATATTAAGGTTTTTTACCAATTTTAATTAATATTTAATATATATATATATATATATATATATATATATATATATTATGAAATTTTTATAATAATAGGTTACATTAATTTTAAAAATGAATGTACATATAGTGACTAGTGAAGCGGGCAACGCCTGCTAGTATTTTATAATACTCAACAACTTGTTAATTATTAAATCATGCGAAAGTGGATATAGAGACCATTTTTTTTTTTTTTTTTTTTTTTTCAATGAATTCAGTTATTTTTAATTTTTCTTGGTGGAAAACGTACGAAATATGTATATCAAACAATGAAGCGTATATATATATATATATTATTCTATATATCATTACTTAAAAAAAATTAAAAATTAAAAATTATGTGAGCAAATATTATTCTAATTTTTTACACATGCTGTATCGGTCACGTTATTAAATACTTTTTTATATATTCATTTATTTAAATTTTAGAGCTTATTATTATTATTATTATTATTATTATTGTGTATGTGTTTGTGTGAATTAAAAAGTATGAACTTCTGTGTTTAGAGCAATTGAGTGATAAACCAGAGCCTCCTTAAGTAGATGCCTAGCGAGTCGCTCGAAAACTTGGCAACAGTACAAGAAGAACATAGCCAGTAGATGGCGCTTGATACCGTGTCGTAAAGTTCTGTTTATTTCCCGCGATTAAATTGACTTTCAATTGAGTTCTTCATGGTTTATGTTTTATTAATTTAATAAATGTGAGAGGTTTTTTTTTTTTATGTGGTGTATTGCGTCGTTCCATTTTGTAAATCGGACAGTCCCCGTGAAAATATAAGTTTTCAAATGACCTGCAAATATTTCAAGACAAGGTATGTAAACTGCATAAGTAATTAATGCAAAATTACCATCCCTCCGGATTTTTGAATATCAATAATATTTTTCACAAAAAACATCATTTTTATTTATTATCGTAAATTCTATGATTAAGACGAAGATAAATTTAAAAGAAATTATGATATAAAAATTCGAAGGGTTGACACCTCTGTTAGTAAGTTAGATTTAACAAATAAAATAGTTATGCTTTTACAAAATGAAATGAAATTTTTATTTATTGATGTAGGAATACAGAAGAATAACTTGTTCTTAGTTACTTTGAAGTAACTCTATATTGGAGTATTTTTTAGTTTTATTCATAAATTACATTAGTAACTTATGAATAAAACTATAAAATACTCCAATATAAGGAACAAGATTGATTTATATTTTTTAATACCACTGTTTTTTAAAGATTTGTGTAAATGCGTATAAAAATTTGATTATTTCAGTTAAATCGAAACAAAAGTGTTGGGAATCTTGAAAAGAAAAAATAGAAAATTTTTATTTCTACTTTTGTTCTTTTTAAAAATATTAAGTTTTAAGATTCATAACATTACTTTTATTAACCTTTTACCACACAAATGGAATATAGAATTAAAAATTCATGTAAAAATTAAATATCATGATTACTGATTTGAAAAATTATCAGATATGACAGAAAGATGACTTGATTTTTTGAAATAGAAATTCTCCACATCCATACACTCATATATATACACACACACACACACATATACTGGCTAATTGCCAAAAACTACTTTTTTTGGACTCATGAGACCTTAAAAATATAAATCAGGGGAAAACTCGATATCGAATTTTTGGACCGAACACAATACTTTCATTATGTACGGTAGTAGGGTAATGGAAGTAAAAATATTTCAAGGATGTTATTAATTTGTCCTTAAATTTGCCAATCTTTATCAAATTTTTCAAATTGAAACCTAATACGAGTTTTAAAATACAATTGTGAATTTATGCATTTGTTTGTTTTTGAGTTATTCTGATAATAAATATGCATATAAATCAATTACTAAAAAAAAAATGTTTTTTGTATTCAGGGAACCCCAAAACGTGACTTTATTCAAAAACGTGAGTTGAAAATAGAACTTCAAAAAAATACTTTGTTTACATTATAGGTTCAAAAAATTAATTTTCCTTCTTCAACAGTATTCGTCGACATAAAAAAAGTTTAGCAAAGCACTTCCGTCAATTACATTCTACAGAAAAGAACGTTTAGCTTAATTTTGGATAGCCCTGTATATTTTCAATAAACTATGTGCACATCAGATTGTGCATTTAAATTTAGTCTTATATGAAAAACACCTAACACAAAATGAAATACACTTTCAGCATTTTCCAAGTATATCCGAGATAGACAAACCGACGCGCACAGACCAACCGCTAAAAACATTATTTTTCGTTTCAGGAGACCTCAAAACATGCAAACATAACACAACTTTATTTCGAAACTGTCTATCAGTTTCGAAAGCATACCCTCTCGGAACTGGTGGAGCTAATAAAATCTTAAAAAAAAAAAAAAAAAAAAAAAAAGAACTTCGTGCGAGAGAAAACTTATACTCAAGAAATCCTTAATTTTAAAAATTTAAATCTTAATGGTTATTTATTTATTTTTTGTGACGGACTAGACAACAGATTGTTTTCTTCTCCAATTTATATTACTGAATGTTAACTTATCTCGTTAATGTGCTGGTCTATTTTTCTTATAAATAATATAAAATTCTCGATTTAAGAAAAATAATTCACACCTAATAAGGTAAAAATGTAACGTAAAGGACATAACCAAAAAAAAAGAAAAAAAAAAGACATAATTTTAATAATTTAATATTATAAATTATTCATTCTAAACTGAAACTCATTTAAAGTTCAGAGATTTTAATTTATATAAACGAAACTTTCATCTGATATCTAAATTAAAATTTTTTTTGAAATTTTTATTGAATAAATATATAAAAAATAATTTAATCGCGTGATAGACATGCCATGTTTTTGCTTATTTAATTTTAAATTTCGTTTTTTAATTAATAATATATTAAAAAAAAAAAAAAAAAGGTGTTATTTATTAGATACGCTGTAATTCAATTAGTTGAAAAGCTAAAATAGGTCTTGTCCACTTCCGAAGAAAATTAAACCCTATACTTTTTTAAATATAAATATTTGAATATTTTTTGAAAATATTTACGATAAAGCACTTTCACATCATTTTTTCAAATTAAAAGAAAAAAAAAAAAATACAATTTTGGACTTTAAATTGAAATTAATAGCTAGATTTTTAGATGAAAAATATAACTTATCTGTGAAAGAGAAGAAAATTGTTGCTCTGCGTAGGTGCTGTCACCTAGCGTTAGTTTTGTTTTTTAAATGTTGCCTAATTTAACATTGGGATTCGCAGCGCGTGGAAGGCATCTACTTAAGGAGGCTCTGGATAAACATGCGTCATAGAAATTCATGTCTGCTTTTTGACATGTCTGTCATCCAAGGGTCGTCCTCTGCTTCCTTTTTTCCGGACACTTTCAGGAATGAAAAATTTTTGCTTTTTTGCCACCAGTAATTTAATGCAAAAATGTTTATAGTATTTTTATAGTAATATATTTAGAAATTATTGCATAAAAATAGTGGTAGCTATAAAGGCGGAAATTTCTGATCTGTAAGAATGTCCTAAAAAAGGGCGGAGAGTACGACTTCGGCTGTTATGCGGCATTTTTACCTTATTAACCCGTTAGTAGTCGCTAGTTGATCGATTCGCCGTCCATTTCTTCAGTGTTTATTCAACAGCCGCCAAAAATTTATTTTTAGAAGTGGCATTTGATATACATAATCGACGATTACTCAAATCGATTCGCCTTTTATGTATATCAAATGCCACTTCTAAAAATTTTTGGTGGCTGTTGAATAAAAGTTGAAGAGATGGGAGGCAAATAGACCAACTAGCAACTACTAACGAGTTAAGTGTAAATCATTTTTTCTTAGGTTAAAAGTTTTGTATTACTCATAAGCAAGCCTTACAGATATATTGGAACATCAAAATTCATTAAAATAAATTAATATTTTTTACTTAAAATTGGACAAGAAAGCTGTTTGACGCATACCTGGTAATATTTATAATTTATTCCGGAGTACTGTTAGTCCCGCCCCTTCTTCACACCACTTTCATTTTAAGAAATTTTCTCCAAAATTTAATTACGATAAAATAAGAAAAAAAAATGCTTTAAAATATACTGGTGTGAAAAAAGAGCGGGTCTAACAGTACTCAGGAATAAATTATAAATATTACCTCATATGCTGATGTCATGTGTGTCACAAATGAAATTAATGAACACCAGTTTTTAATACCTTTTTTCCATGTCATGTGGTACTGCAGTAACATCTTTGTTATTTTAAATCGGATTAAATACGACATATACGCCACCTATTTCCATTGCGTTTTCCTTAAGGTTTCCCTAACACACACCCACAATCGCTTTAAAGTTGATGCATCTTTCCTTCCGTGATATCGTTTTTCAAGTTTCGGATTATCATTTGTTATGATTACGAGAAATGAGAATTTTTTCCAATGCGTTCCATCATTTTATACGTTTGCAAATGATGGAAGATTTTTATTATTGAAAGGTAGTTCGTAATGCATTGTAACTCTTCAGAATTGAAATGTTGTAAATATATGCTTTCGCGTATAAACAAATCAATAATAAAACTTATTTTTCTGGTACCATTCCGTGATATTCGGCATGAAATATAATGTAGAACTGATTAGAAAAACATTGAACGGTATAAGTCTAATGGTAGTGTGTTTGTGTTGTATCCATAATTGGAGGGTTGCGTGCTGCTGCTGAATTTTGTTGTTTATACTAATAGAATAAGGTGCTCGTTTAATTAATTTTGATTGTATTATTTTTAGATATAAATAGCAAATCGAACCACAAATTTAAATTATAGAACTAGTTATCGCAAAATTCGTTTTTCCCTTTTTAAACTAAAGTTGCAGTCTCTTTGTCCGATGACTCTGATGACTAATCTGATATTGTTCCGGAATATATAGAAGGCTTTTAAATAACTAGTTTCCCTTAGAAATACACTTCATCCCCCTCCCGGAGAGCATTCAGCATAGGCCTAAGTATCTAGTGCAGGCGGTTTTAAACCTTACACCAATACTATTCTACTGGGTCTAAGTTTCTATTACTGTGAAACCGGTAGGCGACTTTTTTTTTTTTTTTTTTACTAACAGTGGGTGGTAAGTATTAAAAACTTGACTACCCAGATCTGATTATTGCTTTATATTCTGAATAGTACAAAAGTGTAATAGCGAATCTCAAGTGTCGTTTTAAAGGCGATATAAGCAGGCTAGTATACACACCACGAATGGACAGGGCTATCCAGTAAATATTAATGATAAATATTGTGGTATCAGTAGCTGAGACACCTTTTAAAACGTTGTATGTTGTCACTAAATTAAATATTTAAAACAATAAATGAATTCTGCGTAATTTGTTCGTAAAACGTTCGCAATATTTCAGTTAAATTAATACCAATCATGAGCTGATGTATTGAAATCTTTACAGCACAATACGTTAATTGTAGAGGGTTTAAACAACAACTTAGAACGTGAGGAAAATTCATGTACGACATAGATATCTAATTTTTGAGTTTAAATTTAAAAGTCTCCACTACTGGCACAGGTGTCCGTTCCCTCTGATACACTTACTTTGACCCGATAACTTCTACTTCGTGCGATATTAGTATACACAAAACAACATTTGCGTTTATCTTACATGAAAAAGTACGAGATACGTATACACAGAACAGCATCTGCGTTTATCTTACATGAAAAAAACATTGATTTATCTGAATCTCTTCTCTGGAATCGTAATTGCAAGATTACGGGTTTGGTGCTCGATTCGGCTGAAGACTATCGTGTATATTAATTTTGGCTGGTGCACGTAAAATTTATTGTGGGCACAATGTCCTCCATGTTTCCATCCAAATTATTCCTCTGAGGGTCACCGAAGCTGGTAGACATCCCTCTTGTGGAAGATCAAAATTGTAATGGAATGTCTCCGCAGAGTTCCCAGCCTTTATAATTTATTCACGAAAATTTTTAGCCCCACCTCTTTTTCATACCGGAAATTTTGAAAAATGATTTTCTTTTTTTTATTTCATTTTAAAATATACCTTATATAAGCTTTTCAATTTTGGCTGATCAATTTCGATCACAATCGTGATCATCTTCAGAGCCACTTGTTACGCCTTCGTCCTTCGTTTTATAGTTTCGCGGTTTGTTGTCAGAGTTACTTCGCTTCACTTCGGATTCTTGTAAGAGGTGTTGCCATGCAGCTGGGATGATGGAATGTTCTCTATTGTTTACTGTGTTGGGGTTAGTGATAATTTCAAGGGCCTCCCGTTTTAGAGCGTAGTTATGGTTATTGTAGGGAGCTATTTTTTGGATGTTAATAGAGTTAATGTTTATTGGGTTATTATTATGGGTAGTGGAGAAAGCGGTAGAGGTTTTTCCTAGTTTAAGATCTGCACGGTGTTCTTTTTCACGATCGGCTATTTTTCGTTTAGTCATCCCGATGTAGCAGGCTTTTTTACTATTGATATGTTCGAAGTTGATTTTATAAATTCCGGAGGTGTGGTTTTGTGGAATGGGTCTTTTTCGTTCCGGATGAGTTGAAAGATATTTTTGTCAGGTTTTATTGGAATGTTTACGTTATTATTTTTAGCTTCATTTTTTATTTTAATGCTGGCGCCGTTACAAAAAGGGATTGCGGTGGTAAAATTAGGTTTAGGTTTCTAGGCGTTATTGATTTTGTTAAGAGATTTTAGGCGTTTTTTGTATAATTTATTTATAAGATTTTTAGAGTAGTTAGCTTTTGCGGCGATTTTTTTGATATTGTTAAGTTCTTTATTTAGTAATTGTTTGTTAGAGCAGATTAAAATAGCGCGGTTGATATAAGATTGAATGGCGGATAATTTGTAAGTGAGGGGGGTTTTACAATTTTTGTTTATAATTTCAGTGTTAGTAGTGGGTTTTCTGTAAACGGTAGTGTCGATGGTGTTATTAGGGTTTTTTATGATTTTTATATCAAGAAAGTTTAGAGTATTGTTTGTTTCTTTTTCAATTGTGAATTTAATGTTATTATCTAAGGAATTAAGGTTATCTGGATTTTCAGTGTCGGGAATGATGGCAAAGATGTCGTCCACATATCTAGTCCAAAGTTTACAATTTTTGATTATATGGTTGGCTGAATTTTCAATAAGGCGGAGTTTCAATTCGGCAATGATACCTGAGATAGGGGACCCCATAGGGACGCCTTGATTTTGATGGTAAGTATTATTATTAAAGTTAAAGTATGATTCATTAAGGAGGAGGTTATTTGCTCTAATTAAAGTTTCACTGGTTTTATTGTCTCCAAATATGTTGGTTAATTTAGTATTAATAATTGCCGTGATTTCTGAAATATTGATGGAGGGGTAGAGATCTTTTACATCAAAACTAACGAGTTTATCGGTATAATTTATATTTGTATTACGGAGTTTATCTAGAAACATTTCATTTGAGTTTATTGAGTAGTTAGAGGGAGGGAGAAGGGCTATGTAAATGCTTTTCATGTATTTTTCGAGATGGTAGGTTGGGCCTTCAGCTTTATTTACTATAGGGCGGAGAGAGGGGTTTTTTTTGTGATCTTTATATTTAGCAAAGAGACGTGGTATTGTGGAGGCATGGTTATTGAATGTTGGTTTGTTATTGTTGGGCCATTGGCCTGTTTTTATAAGATCTTTTGTTTTACTTATGAGTTTATTAAGAGGTGAGGGGTGGGTTTTTGTAGCTTTTAGTTTTTCGATGGTTTCTTGCATCATTTCATTATAATGGGTTCGGTTCATAATGGTAATAAGATTTGTTTTGTCTGACATAAGAAAAGTTAAATCACGATTGTTTTTTAAGTTTTTAAGACATTTGATATCTTCTGAGTCATTATAGGTTTTATTTACTTTAGAGATGGATTTTATAGCGGTGTTCCGGATTGTTTGTTGTTTGAAAGCTGGAATGTAGTCAATGGCGGTTTCTATGTGAGCTATTGTGTCTTTTAAGTTTGGTTTGTCATTTAGGATATATTTAGCGCCTAATTTTAATAGGGAGTCTTGATGTGAGTTTAGTTCAAAAGTAGAAAGATTATTATATGGGTGAGATGTAGGGGTAAGGGTTTTTATAAGGTTAGGGTTTTCTTTTATGATTAAGTTATGCAATTTTTTCTGGTGCCGTTTTTGTATAATACTTTGTTCGATTTCTGTGAAATGGTTAATTTTGTTGGTTAGGTGGTTGAAGTCATCAGGTTTAGTTTTCAATTTTAGAACGTGTTTGAGTTTACTGTTTTCTATTTTTAATTTGAAGATGAGAACGGATTTTTGTTTAATAATTTTCTTTAAAATTGAAATTTCAAATTGTTTGGCAAGGTGTTTATAATGTTTATTTATGAAGTTTGAATTTGTTTTTATAAATTTAGGAATAGTTTTGAAGTGCAAGCAGTCTTCTAGAAAGGTTTTATGGTTAATTTCGCGTGTAAGTTGTTTAGAGTTATTTTTTAGGCTACTGTATAGGGTAGAAAGGGACATTATAAGAAAAATCGGGAGGCCTAGAAGAACCGTGAAGCTAAATAGAATGAGCAAATTGCTGAAAAAGAGTTATGAAAGTGAAGCTTGGGAGGTCAGTGATGACCAAAAGACAGAATATTTTACTTTCTTCGAAAGCTTCACTTTCATAACTCTAAATACTCAAATGTATTTTGCTCATTCTATTTAGCTTCACGGTTTTTCTAGGACTCCCGATTTTTCTTATAATGTCCCTTTCTACCCTATACAATAGCCTAAAAAATAACTCTAAACAACTTACACGCGAAATTAACCATAAAACCTTTCTAGAAGACTGCTTGCACTTCAAAACTATTCCTAAATTTATAAAAACAAATTCAAACTTCATAAATAAACCTTATAAACACCTTGCCAAACAATTTGAAATTTCAATTTTAAAGAAAATTATTAAACAAAAATCCGTTCTCATCTTCAAATTAAAAATAGAAAACAGTAAACTCAAACACGATCTAAAATTGAAAACTAAACCTGATGACTTCAACCACCTAACCAACAAAATTAACCATTTCACAGAAATCGAACAAAGTATTATACAAAAACGGCACCAGAAAAAATTGCATAACTTAATCATAAAAGAAAACCCTAACCTTATAAAAACCCATACCCCTACATCTCACCCATATAATAATCTTTCTACTTTTGAACTAAACTCACATCAAGACTCCCTATTAAAATTAGGCGCTAAATATATCCTAAATGACAAACCAAACTTAAAAGACACAATAGCTCACATAGAAACCGCCATTGACTACATTCCAGCTTTCAAACAACAAACAATCCGGAACACCGCTATAAAATCCATCTCTAAAGTAAATAAAACCTATAATGACTCAGAAGATATCAAATGTCTTAAAAACTTAAAAAACAATCGTGATTTAACTTTTCTTATGTCAGACAAAACAAATCTTATTACCATTATGAACCGAACCCATTATAATGAAATGATGCAAGAAACCATCGAAAAACTAAAAGCTACAAAAACCCACCCCTCACCTCTTAATAAACTCATAAGTAAAACAAAAGATCTTATAAAAACAGGCCAATGGCCCAACAATAACAAACCAACATTCAATAACCATGCCTCCACAATACCACGTCTCTTTGCTAAATATAAAGATCACAAAAAACCCCCCTCTCTCCGCCCTATAGTAAATAAAGCTGAAGGCCCAACCTACCATCTCGAAAAATACATGAAAAGCATTTACATAGCCCTTCTCCCTCCCTCTAACTACTCAATAAACTCAAATGAAATGTTTCTAGATAAACTCCGTAATACAAATATAAATTATACCGATAAACTCGTTAGTTTTGATGTAAAAGATCTCTACCCCTCCATCAATATTTCAGAAATCACGGCAATTATTAATACTAAATTAACCAACATATTTGGAGACAATAAAACCAGTGAAACTTTAATTAGAGCAAATAACCTCCTCCTTAATGAATCATACTTTAACTTTAATAATAATACTTACCATCAAAATCAAGGCGTCCCTATGGGGTCCCCTATCTCAGGTATCATTGCCGAATTGAAACTCCGCCTTATTGAAAATTCAGCCAACCATATAATCAAAAATTGTAAACTTTGGACTAGATATGTGGACGACATCTTTGCCATCATTCCCGACACTGAAAATCCAGATAACCTTAATTCCTTAGATAATAACATTAAATTCACAATTGAAAAAGAAACAAACAATACTCTAAACTTTCTTGATATAAAAATCATAAAAAACCCTAATAACACCATCGACACTACCGTTTACAGAAAACCCACTACTAACACTGAAATTATAAACAAAAATTGTAAAACCCCCCTCACTTACAAATTATCCGCCATTCAATCTTATATCAACCGCGCTATTTTAATCTGCTCTAACAAACAATTACTAAATAAAGAACTTAACAATATCAAAAAAATCGCCGCAAAAGCTAACTACTCTAAAAATCTTATAAATAAATTATACAAAAAACGCCTAAAATCTCTTAACAAAATCAATAACGCCCAGAAACCTAAACCTAATTTTACCACCGCAATCCCTTTTTGTAACGGCGCCAGCATTAAAATAAAAAATGAAGCTAAAAATAATAACGTAAACATTCCAATAAAACCTGACAAAAATATCTTTCAACTCATCCGGAACGAAAAAGACCCATTCCACAAAACCACACCTCCGGAATTTATAAAATCAACTTCGAACATATCAATAGTAAAAAAGCCTGCTACATCGGGATGACTAAACGAAAAATAGCCGATCGTGAAAAAGAACACCGTGCAGATCTTAAACTAGGAAAAACCTCTACCGCTTTCTCCACTACCCATAATAATAACCCAATAAACATTAACTCTATTAACATCCAAAAAATAGCTCCCTACAATAACCATAACTACGCTCTAAAACGGGAGGCCCTTGAAATTATCACTAACCCCAACACAGTAAACAATAGAGAACATTCCATCATCCCAGCTGCATGGCAACACCTCTTACAAGAATCCGAAGTGAAGCGAAGTAACTCTGACAACAAACCGCGAAACTATAAAACGAAGGACGAAGGCGTAACAAGTGGCTCTGAAGATGATCACGATTGTGATCGAAATTGATCAGCCAAAATTGAAAAGCTTATATAAGGTATATTTTAAAATGAAATAAATTAGTTTGCTTTTCATTAAATTTATATGAAAAAAAATGATTTTCTTCTTATTTAATCGTGGTCACATATTAAAGAGAAATAATCTACAAAATTTCTGGTGCGAAAAGAGGGCGGGGCTAAAAATGCTCGTGAGTAAATTATAAAAGTTGGGAACTCTGTGTCTCCGGACCACTCTTAGGGGTATGTCCCAGACATTCGCCCATAGCGTAGCACTAATTTGATGTAAAACCCACTCACTCACTCTTCGCTTGAATAGATGACATTCCAGTGACTGGGGCTATATGTTGCAGATGAAAAATTCTTGAAGTAGGCATATATTTTTCAGGTTCACAACAGCATTTATCTAATGAAAGTGGTATAAATTGTATAATAGTTTCTGTATAGGGATACGCAAAAGAATTCAGAAACTTTATGGTCTCTATGAGTCTTGAAAGCATGTTGTTATATTATCGTACTGCACAAAATATAAGGAAACGGACATGCATTAATCATTTGCAAAAAGAGACATTTTCTATAGTCTATAAAATAATTAGTAATAATGAATAGTTTACAGGTATATCTATAAATATTCAGATATATAATGGCTGGAAATTGCCAGACGAACATTTTCGATTCCGTTATGGATTTTTTTTTTTTTTCTGTTTTCGTTTTTTAATTACTATATATTAAATTTTTAGAATTTATATCGTACGTATATACAAATTTCACAATTTACAAGGCTACACAAAATTATTTTCAAATTTTCCCTTTTTGTTTGATAACATATTCCATAAATCTGTATATATATATATATATATGTATATATCATTACAAAATTAAGGATATTCAGGATTTCTTTAATAGAGTTGTTGAAAAAGATTATCCTATAGATTTTTTTGCATGGTTATAGAGAAATATTTAAAACATTTGAAATATACATGATTTTTGAAATTTTCCTTATTTTTTCGATTAAATTTAGATGTAATAACTATGTTTATTGTATTAGTTTCTTTTATTTAATATAGATGGCGTTGTAATATTATATCGCTAATATTTTCTATGGTTTTGTATTTTGGTTAGTTATCTCACTAGAGATCTTGTGAATTTCATGCTGCTGTTAGTGTGAACGTTGATCAATTCTTTTTGCCTGTTCCATTTTATATGATCAATTTTCTGCCTGATCCATATAATTTTCTATCTGTTCCATATTATTTTATCCATTTCATTTTATTCATATTGATATTAGCCTTATATGCGCTTTCTGTTGAACCGTCTGCCTGGGGGGAGAGTTTTGATCAATTAAAAGCATGCTTTAACCCCACTCGTATGTCTCAAATCATACGGGGCATTTTTTGACAGTTTAAATCAGTTATTTTATGTTTTTGAAATAAGTTTTACTTATGTTTTGTTTCACATTTTTTAATTTTCATGTAAGTTTATCTTATGTTATTTTTGTTACATATTTTCCATTTTTGTATGACTGAAAACATATAATATAAAATCTTATATATATATATGAAATGAATATTTTAAGGTTTTTATGGTGCCGTCAGGGGGTAAAATACATTGAAGGTTAAACAGTGTAACGCGTAAGTACACGAAAAGTATTTATATTCTACTTACGACCCGCATAATTTTTCTTTGTTGTATGATTTTATTTTCAATTCTATGATATTGTTTATTACATTGTTTCAATCAAACTTACTTTCTTTATTAATTTATAAGTCTTCTAAAATCGCATTAATGTACAATTAACTAAAGCTAATAATGATCGACTTTTCTTCTGCCATTTTTAATACTTCTTACCATGTCATGTGGTCCTTGAAAATAACACCTCTGTTATTTTAAATCGGATTAAGCGAGACATACACGCCATGTATTTCCATCGCGTTTTACCTTGGGGGCTTCCCTAACGTACTCCCACAATCGCTTTAAAGTTGATGTATCCTCGCTTTCCGTGCTACCGTTGCTTGGGTTCGAGATTATCATTTGTTATGGTTACGCGAATTGAAATTATTCGAGGGCCTTCCATCGTCTAACGCGTCGGTAAATGGATGGAAGATGATGTTGCTGGAAAATAATTGTAAGGCAGTAAATTTGAAATAATGCATTAAAATTTAAAATATAAGTATATGTGTGTGGGGGGGGGGGGGGGGGGCAGTGTTGCCAGATCTCATGGATTATTTTTTCAATAATAACCAATAATTTTTTATTGTAACGTTTCCCTGATCAGTTCGAAGAGTGATAATCGATTGTATATGTCAGATATCACTTCTCAAAATTATTGGTGATTATTCAATAAATAATCCACCAGATCTGGCAATACTGTGTGGGGCAAGTCAAACTATATGTAAGAGCAAATCTGTCTGTTACATATTCAGAGCTGCCAACCTAATCCGGCAAAATGTTTGCACCGCCCCTTTTCCTACACCACTTAATTTTTAAAGTATTTGTTTTCTTAATTCATCGTAAATATATTTCAAAAGAATTACTCTAAATATTTATTGGTGTACAAAAAGGGGCGGTACTAACAATTTGTCGGTTTAGGTTGGCAGCTCTGCATATTCTAGTAGATACGCCCCCTTTAAGTTGTTTCTTACAAAATTATAGAAAATCCTTCACTAACACTTTTGCGACCGCGTGTTTTTGTCTTTTTCTCAGTAAAGACCGTCCTTGGGCGTTATTCTCCTAAGTTACAATATTTCAGAACAAAATTTTCTGTATTCACATTTATATTACAAATGGATATCCAGTATATTTATATTATTTTTAATCAACGTATTTGTATCCATAGTACGTTTGATTGTACAAATATGAATATTGGGTATATTCTTAAGAAATAAATAACGTACAAGTTGTGAAAGAAACTCCCACTGGTGGAGTTGCAGATTTTTAAATTACGTGAATCTACGTCAGTGGTCTCGAAAGTGTTAACGATGCTAAATGCATAATTTTGGTGCATAACTTTCTTTTTATATTTTTACTTTTCTTTTGCATTTTTTTTTTTTTTTAATATATATAAAATCCATTAAGTAATTTCTTTCACATTCTCACTTTTACTATAACTATATCCCATAATATGAAAAATGGTTTCATAATTTATGCCTTATGCAGGAATTTCACTTTCTTGTTTTCTAAATAACATTTACTACTTCATAGCTGCCAACTTGTAGGTTTTTTTGCTACCGAAAATTTTTAATACATTTTTTAGCAATTTTCTGCGATTAAACTTGATGAATAATTTTACAAAAAAAAAAAAAATATAGGTGTAAAAAAAAAAAAAAAAAAAAAAAAAAAAAAAAATCGTACAAGTTGGCAGCTATGTATTTTAATCATTCTCTGACTCACACTCACTTTTACTATAACTATATCCAGTAATAAAAGAAAATGATTTATAATTTACAAATGATTCATAATATTATTTTCTTTTCTTTAATAAAAAATAAAAAATAAAAAAAAAAACTTTGTTATTTTAAATCTTATTAAGGAAGACATATACGTTATCTATTTACTCCGCGTTATATCTTGGGGCTTTCTTAACACACTCCCACAATCACTTTAAAGTTGATGTATCCTCGCATTCCATGCTACCGTTGTCTGAGTTCGAGATTATCATTTGTTATGATTATGCGAAATGAGATTCTTTGAGGGCCTTCCATCATCTAACACGCCTGTAAATTGATGGGAGATGGTGTTGCTGGAAAATGATTGTAAGGCACTAAATTAGAAAAAAAAGAAGAAGAATTGGAGCAAATGGAGAAAAGTTAGAATGGAATTTTGCTACTCGGTGAATTTGAGAAACATAATTGAATAAGGGAGTGAAAAAATTCATTTAATTTGATGGATATCGTTCGGGAAAGACTTAATGTAAAATGCAAATTCATACGATATTATTTGAAATATATAACAATGTAAAGTAAATGGGGAATACTAATGCAGATTATACATTGTTAAAAGGAGGAGCGAAATGTCTTAAATTATGAAATTTCTTCCCTCTCTCTCACTTCTCAAAGTTGATACTCTTATAGTATTGTTAAAAGTTTAAGATCTAATTTGGCTAATTTAATTGAATCATAACGCTTAGAATTATTATGCTTCAGACAGAAAACAAAATTTTAATTTTTCGACGCTTTTAAACAAAGTTGTGTTTCTTATATTTGGCCTACATTATAGACCCTAATTGAATACGTACCTGAATATTTTTCATAGTCATTATGTTATATTTTTATTGATTTTTTTTTTATTAACATAATGTTTCCAATAATCCAGCATGTTTGGGGAGTTTCGGGAGAGGAGTGCTAGTGATCTATGGCTGTTCCCGAGCAGCTACTCTCTTTCATTTAATAAATAAATAAACAAATAAATGTCTCCCATTATAAAAAATTAAATTATTTCTACTATTTTAATTTCATGCTTAATTCATATAATACATAGACAACCTAGAACAACGCTTATATCTTTTTCTTTCAATTTACTATGTAAAATAAGCAACAGGTCCTTCTAGCTCAATCTGAAGAGTAGATTGTTTTATAAGTTTTTCCAATCTGAGTCTGAAATTTCAAGTGGCCAAGGGTATTTTGGAAAAAGACAGCAGGTCGAGTTGAGTAATAAATTCGGTTGAGGCCTTAATATGGGCTTTACACATATCGAGCTACATTAAATCGATTCCTAGACACATTTTTAATGTGATTTGAAATTTTCAAATGGCCACCATTTTGTTTCAAAATGGCATGTGAAGCTGACCAACGAACTCATTTAAAATATTTTTACGATACGTCAACAATTACTTTTGATTAGAATTCATACAGTATTTCAGAAGTTCCTAACGATAAATTTTTCATTGTATATACAAAATGATTCTAAGGTCATGGAACAAACTTTAGGGAGCGGTATATACACTGAGAAAAAATTCTTTAACTGATATCTAGAATTTAAATTGTGGCTCTAGAAAAAATAGTTCTACGTCATCCTTATAAATTCTAGTCCCCATTGAAAGCGAGTTCTAGAAACCTCTATTAGAATTCTAGAGAGTTTGTCTTTATTATTGGTCTTTATTATTAACCTATTTGAAAACATCTCCAAATAAATCCGAACACAAGAGGCGGGTTTCAGCAACTATAATCATGGTTTATGAGCCAATTCCAGATAATCAAGCGAGAATTTCTCGTCATACGAAACATTCAGAATATTGTTTCACCATCTAGAAATATGCAGACTAGAAATTCTCGATCATTTCGTCTATTCAGTTTATTGACGTGCCTTATGCGCATAGCTCTGAAATCTGTATTTCTAGTTAAAGGATTTAGAAAATGGCTACTTATTCATTCTAGATGAAGACGGTACATATTTCTTTTTCTCAGTGTAGAGAATATCACAAGTATTGAGAATTGTACAGGAACTCAAGACAACAAAAATCATTTTAACCCTGTAAGAACTGGATGTTTTTGGCTACTGTGTACTAACTACTAACTCCGCCTACTGTGTAAATTTTAAAATCTTGCATGCTTCATTATTTCCCAAAATTATACACAGTGTTCGTATTAGTTCAATCAGTGCGATAACATACATCGATAAAAAGCAGTTCTTATTTATTTGTGTAAATATTAGTGTGTAAAAACTAAAAAAAAAAAAAAAAAAAAGCAACGTTCGAGAGTTAAGTCTATATCTACGCAAAAACATCCGGTTCTTAAAAGGTTAAAAATGACGTTTACGGTCATGTGTTCCTGTACAATTCTCAGTACTTGTGATATTCTCCATCTCCCATCCAAGTTTGTGCCAGAATCTTAGAATCACCCTGTATATATATATAAAAAAATATATCAAGAGTTGCCATATTGATAATGAAGTTTGAAATTGAAGTTGCCATACTGTTAAGCTAAATTATTGCATTGTTCGATTTTAAAAGCAATCAAACAGTAGACAATAACAGAGCTGCCAACCTAATCCGGCAAAATGTTTGTACCACCCCTTTTTCGACACCAATATATTTTTAGAGTATTTGTTTTCTTAATTCATCGTAAATATATTTAAAGAGAAATATTCTAAAAATTAAGTGGTGTAGAAAAAGGGGCGGTATTAACAATTTGCCGGATTAGGTTGGCAGCTCTGCAATAAGCAGTTAGAGACGAGAATTTCAAATCGAGCATAAATTCTTTTCCAATTTTCCAGCAGATAACATATCGGGCAAAATTGACGACAGGAAAAAATTCAATTACAAGCATAAAATTTCAAATGGAAAAGAGGGGTTCTTTTAATAGCTCATTGGTAAAAAAAAAAAAAAAAAAAAAAAAAAAAAAAAAATGTTTTGCCTTACTGTGCTTTTTTTATGAAGTTATTACTGATTAAAGCTCTCCCCTCCTCCCCCTTCCCTTCTTGCTGAATCTTGAGAAAACCTTGGAAATTCTGAAAACTGTAAAAAAAAAGTGCAATATCAGCTTAAGGAAAATTTTGTTTGAGTTAAAAAAAAAAAAAAAAAAAAAAAAAAATGGATCTGAAGGGAATAAGGGGGCATCCGGGGGGGGGGGGGCAATTTTTAATAAGAAGAATTCTTTGTAAGTTCGTTTGTAAGGTCTGCTCAAAACAAACATTTCTTGAAATATGTTTTGTCTTACAAAAAGCGCCACTGAACGGGCGTTATTTAAAAGTAACAAGTATACAAAGCTTCGAATAAACACCTTAAAACTCGCAACAACTGTTTCGGGTCTAAAGAAAATACGACCATTCGCCAGGCGAATAAAATAGACACGAGTGCTGCAAACAAAGCGGCAACGCATTTTATGTTGCTCATTCAAAGTTATGTACTTATTAAATGTTTTGTCGTATCATTATTTTTTATATGCACTGCAAATAGTGCCTGCCCTCTTCTCTGTATTTCGGGATCATGTCATAATTTCTGAGAATTATAAAAAAAAAACGTATTCAATGGTTGAGATCTTATGGTATAGTATCAAAGGAGGTTAACTTTCAAGTTTCAAATGGTAGGAGTTTGTCAGCTCATTGAAAGATCCTCTAAAGACAATCATTTTAAAAATTCCTATGATAATTTTTATGGTGTTCATAAATGATAAACATTTTTAAGTTGTAGGGAACACTTCGTTTTTTTTTTTTTTTTTTTTTTAATCGTGCAAATTTAATTTGAGTCTGTAATATCTATCAACCCCTTAACTGCCCCGGGCGTATATATACGCTTTTCCGAAGTACGATCCTTTGTATTATATTGCTACCAGTGAAACTACTGACACGGTTTGAAAATGCAATAAAATGATCTTGTAAGTGATTTTGATAGCGCTTCCGAAATATTTATTCCTTTCAAAGTTTAAAGAGAATGGTAGTACTTTGAAGCAAATCTCGTAAATTTTCCTCGGCAGGTAAGGGGTTAACGAGCTAACAATCCTCCTCCTACTTGAGATTTCAAAATGTCCTCATTTAAGTTCCCCCTATCCCTTCACAGTCCCATTTTCTTATATTTTTTTTAATCGAAAGTCCCTATTCGATTTATGAAATACTTTATATAACATAGCTGCCAATATTTTAATTTATTCCGGAGTACTTTTAGCCCCTCCTATAATTCGCACCAATTTATTTATAGAAAAATTTTCTTCAATACATAACTTCCATTAAATAAGAAAAATATTGCTTTTAAAAAATAAGTGGTACGAATTAGAGGCGGGTCTAAAAGTACTCCGGAATAAATTAAAATATTGGCAGCTATGTATATAAACATATATAAAATTTCAAAAAATTCCGCTGTGTTTCTGAAATTAGAAGTCTCAATCTCTACTTTTGTTTCAGGCCCATTTCAGGGATAAGAAATGGTACCTTTTTTTTTTTTTTTACCACTATTTTTATATAAAAAAGTCTATCCTATTTAATCACGGCACATTACTTTAAAAATAGGAAAAAATATTTCTGTATGAAAATAGTGGTAGTAAAAAAGTCAGAAATTTCTCATCCTGAAAAAATGGCAGGGAATGCAACCCTAAATAAAATATAAGGTAAAGAGGGGGACTTTTCGTGAAACGTTTAAACAGATGTGGGTCGTTCATTGTAAAAGTGAATTATCTCCTTGTAAATGGATTTTGAAATAACGAGCTTTTTTGAAATCTATGTGTAGAGAAAAAAGTCAAGTTTCAGTAATTGTCAACGACCTTCAGTGCATAATACAAATCAGTGACATAAGAATTTATAAATTATAAGAAAATAATTTGAAGTAACTTAGAAACTTAATTTTTATAATGAATAATTAGAAGTTTTAGTTTTCTGAAAAAAAAAAAAAAAAGAAGCAATGCGATTTATGGGATTTTAATACAATTATTGGAGTTTCTTCACTTTTATAATGAAAGACATGACTAAATGTGACACAATTATGCAAAAATATACATATTTAAAATATATGGAGTTGCACCGCTTTTACAATGAGCTGTCCATGTAATAATCTTAAAAAGAGTTCTAACAAAAGGTATTAAAAAAAAAAATTTTGTTCTGAAAAGCCACTTCCAATGAACTAGCAAAGAACTTCTCCTTTGAAATTTTACACCTTTCTTCTCCATAAATTCTCCGATTTCCACCAATTGCAATTTTTTAAGATAACCAAAGTCCCCTCAGAAAGATTAAGCACTTTTGTTTCTACAGTTTTCACAATTTCCAAGATTTTCTCAAGATTCAGTGGGAAGGTGGCGGGAGAGCAATTTAAAGGAAAATTTTAGCCCGTCATAACTTTCAAAAAAACATAATATGACAAGACATTTTTTGACAAAATGTCTGTCTTGTAAAAATCCGTCCATCGAAATATTAAAAGACCTCCTTCCAATTTGATGCCAGGTTCGAGTCTCGGTTCAGGATTAGCTATTCCTAGCAGTTTTCCCAGATCTGGCGGATTTTTTGTTCAATAATCACCAATAATTTTTAGTCGTAACGTTTCCCTAATCACTTCGATGACTAATATTACTTCTCAAAATTATTCGTGATTATTGAATAAAAAATCCGTCAGATCTGGCGACACTGATTCATAGTAGTCCAGAATCCACTTTTAGCCATATATCTCCATCTAATGAGCTTTGATGTGCAAAAATGCCCGTAGAGTGACAACCCATAATGTGCTATATTCTAACAGGAAATACGTTTTTTGTGCATTTAAATAACACATTTTGATTTCATTATGTTAACCCTTTAACGCGCGCTGTCCTCACTGCGAGGACGCAAAATTTAAGATCCAGCTGCAAAAACTCATCCCGGAAATTTTTTAACAAAAATTCACGTTTATAACATATCAGAAAAGGCCGGTTTTTTAAACCTTAAAATTTAAAATTTCTTTAAGTTTAATTTAGTTCATGAATTCCGGTCGCAGTATAATTTAAATATATCAAATTGTCTTGCGCCGCAAAGGGTTAATAAATACATTAAATTGTGCAGGAAAAAAGTACGTTTGAAAAATTGAAATGCATGTCATTTCTTTTGCGAGTCTTTGTACACCAACCAGTAGTTATATAGTGTCTCCCTGAATTTATGGGTCAAACTTTAAGCATGATAAAATACGTATAAAGAAGCATTTTTTGTAAATCAATATGAGATCGGAAATAAAAAGTCAAGGTGGAAAAACGAGACATGCCATGAAAATGACAGATAGCTTTTTACTTACATAACATTGCAGAAAATGCACAAATGTGTATATATTTGTATTCATACAATCAATGCTTTAATTACATCGATTAGAAACAGCATTTATTACTATATATTAGGGGGACCGGAAAATAATGCCGTTTTGAATTAATAAAATGAAACCGGAAATTTTTGCTTAACAGTGTTTACATGGTACTTTACAAATAACTATCTTATAAGTTACCTAAGAATATCTTAAATTTTATACAGGATAAATTTCCGATGTCAGTATTTTAATTCAAAACGACATTATTTTCCGGTCCCCCTAATACATACTTGCCAACACTTTAAATTTTTAAATCAGATATCTCATCACTATTTTTTAATAGAAATATTATTTGCTATTATTTTTCTATGATTAAGTCAAGTGAAAATTATTTTAGAGATTTTCTGGTGTGAAATTTCCCGCCAAAATCGGGAGATTTGGCACTTATGCTGTATATAACTTGTTATGTAATCATTTGCACAAGAGAAAAAAAAAAAATGTTTGTTAAAAATTCAACTTTTAAAAGCCACGCCTACATCTGTTTAAGAAAGAAAAAAAAAAAAAAAAAAAAAAAAAAACGGTTCTTAAACGATTAAAATTGCATTTGTGACCTTCAGTTCCTACGTAATTTTGAATCATTATGATGTGCCCTATCTCTCCTTAAAGTTTGACCCGTGAATTCAAACACACTCTGTATATATATCTACTATTCTTAATGGGAAATATGCGATGAAGTGAACCTGATTAACATACATATAGCTGCCAACTTTTTTAAATTTTTCTGGAATGTTGATAGTTCCGCCCCCTTATCTCCCCGTAAAGTTTTTTTTTTTTTTTCAGATTTAATCGTAATTATGCAGTGAAGAAAATTCTTCTGCAAAGATTATGATGTGGAAAAAGGGCGGGATAAACCACATTGAATAAATTTTAAAAGTTGGCAGCTATGAAAATATATCACTTGCAAGGCATTTTAAATATAAGAAGCTAAAAATTCACGCTTATATACAAACCGAATTTACAAATAATTTTTAATTTTGCGAGGAAGTGATAAAAAACATTAAACACCAATATAGTACATAATAATAGAATTTAGAATAATTTTTTACACGCAAAAGTTTAAAAATCTCGTCCTACATCTGATTTTTTTTTTTTTTTTTTTCCTTTCCCATCACATGACATTTCATTGATCATTGAGAAAATTTTTTGTCGTCGAATAAATTTTCAGTTCGATAAACAAGTTCCACAGAGATTACAGCCTTTTCCCACACCTTATTCGTCTTCTTTTTTTGCCTTTTTCTGGAATTGAGATCTTTTCCCCGATACCGTCATATATCATTTCCCAGCGTTGTCTTATTTTCCAGTTGGTGGCTCTAAAAAAAGAATTCTATGTTCTTATTTGAAATTCATGTCCGTCGACGCCTTGTTACGTAATCTCTTCTTTTCTAAAACAATATGAATTTATTTATTGTATTATTTTCAAAAATACTCAACCCGCATACATCCATACAAAATATGTTTTTATAAACTAATGCATAGTAATTATTATAACCCTTTATAAAATTGTGCATTTTAAAATCTGCCGTTTATGAAGAACTTTGCCTAATACTTCTACTAATGCAATACATTAACCCTTTGCCGGCCCTAACCAGTGTTGCCAGATCTGGCGGATTTTTTATTCAATAGCCACCAATAATTTTGATATGTTATATTTGATATACGTAATAGACTAACAATCTTCGAAGTGATTAGACAAACGTTACAATTGAAAATTATTGGTGATTATTGAATAAAAAATCCACCAGTTCTTGCAACATTGGCCCTAACCAGAGTTCCCAACTTTTATAATTTATTCACGAGCATTTTTAGCCCCGCCTTCTTTTCGCACCAGACATTTTTTAGATTATTTCTCTTTAATATGTGCCAACGATTTTAAATAAGAAGAAAATCATTTTTCAAAATTTCCGGTATGAAAAAGAGGAGGGGCTAAAAGTGCTCGTGAATAAATTATAAAAGTTGGGAACTCTGGCCCTAACGCTCTAATACGCTGTAAACATTGTTGTCAAATTATGGGATTGTTTTATTCAATTCTCACCAATAATTTGTAAGAGTGACATTTCATATGAATAATGGACGAATAACCCCCGAAATGTTTAGCCAACCGTTGCAGTTAAAATTTATTGGTGGATATTAAATAGAAAAGAGCAACACTTACTAGAGGAGTGGAATTAAATAGGATCGGCAAAGTATTAGTTTGCAGAAGTAGTATTTTCAAAAACTAATATTTCTTAAATGTTTTCTAAGAAATGTGGTGGTTTAACAAAAGCGAAAACAAATATAGTTTGAACTTAAATACTGAATGAAAATCGAATATGTCCGAACTTTTGCATTTTTGATGGATGTAATTACAAAGTTACCGGGTGTTGAGAAAAAACTCCCGAACTTTGAAATAACATAATTGAAAACAGTGAGACACATTAAGGTGAAACAAGTGGTTAGCATAGCTGCCAAGTGTTTTAATTTATTCCGGAATGCTGTTAGCCCAGCCCTTTTTTCAGGCCGTAATCTTTGTAGAAAAATTTTCTTCAATATATAATTACGATTAAATATGAAAAAAATTACTCTAAAAAGATTACGGTGTGAAAAAGGGGCGGGACTAGCAACATCCGGAATAAATTAAAAAACTTGGTAGCTATGGGTTAGTTATACAGACAGGTAGGGAATTTTCAATATATAAATAAATAACGAACTGCTTTTTTGGTCTGGGCCTTTCTTAACATTAAATTTTTGTTGAAAGGTACTGCTGGTCATCGTATGACTTTCACCAAATCGGTGGTATTACAGTACAATAAAACACATTGCTTCAAGGAATACGACATGATACTCTTAAATTTTATATAATAGTTAATTCGATACACAACTCCCTTACGCGTGTCAGCAATAAAACAGACTGACGAATGAACTTTCTGTATTTCTGAGTACTATTTAAAAGTTAATGTGCTTGTGGTGCCACCTATTAGCCAACCTTGGAACTATTTCTGCAAACTGGTGTATACCAAATTCCATCCAACCACCACTTGTTTTATTTTTCTGTTTCTCACTGTTTCGCAGTTTTCAGCACTGTTTCGTAATTTTTTTCATAATTTAATGAGCAATTGTTTTTAACACGTGTATTAGATCAAATTGATAAAACACATAAAACACAGCACTTTACACGTTAAAATCCAAGTCAAAAGACCCAGTTTAAAAGTTTACAGTATACAAGTTAAAAAGAACATCACGACGTTTCCTTCAAGCATTGTTGCTTGTGGACATCTTCAGGTTTAGGTCGCTTACTGCCATTTAAAGTAATTCATAATCAAGTTAAAATTACCTTAAATCAAACTAGAATTAAAAAAGACAACTATAAATACATCGGTTCAATAGATTTTCATAAACAATTTATTCCAATCAGAAATATATTAAAGAACTACAATTATAATTTAGCATTTAAAACACAAAAATTACAAAGCTTGTTAAAAATTAAACATCAGATTAACCCTCCCCAAAAAGGCGTCTATAAAATACCTATCGAAATTGAGAATGACACTGTTTATTACATAGGGAAAACAAAAAGAAGTTTAAAAAAACGCATTTCCGAACATCAATATTCTTTACGATCCCCGTACGGAAATCCAGCTCTTAAAGATTACATATTAGAAAATAAAAATGCTAAACCTTTATGGAATCAAGCTGAAATAATAGCAACCCCTTCCAGTCTGATTAAACTTATAATACAGATAATAAAATACGATAAACGCGCCATCAACTATGCACATTCTAGAGAATTGGCGAAAGTATGGCAACCCATTCTACATATATTAAAGGATCAAGACGCTGGCAGAAAGTAATCAAGAGACCTTGGCTGGTAGTAAGCGAACTAAACCTGAAGATGTCCACAAGCAACAATGCTTAGACGAAACGTCGTGATGTTCTTTTTAACTTGTATACTGTAAACTTTTAAACTCGGTCTTTAGACTCGGATTTTAACGTGTAAAGTGCTGTGTTTTATGTGTTTTATCAATTTCATAATTTAATCGTAATTGTATATTGAAGAAAATTTTTCTACAAAGATTACGGTGTGAAAAAAGGGCACGGCTAACAGTATTCCGGAATAAATTAAAAAACTTGGCAGCTACGCATAAAAGAGTTTCCGAATTATTTCAATCCACAGCTTCCTGAAACCACACCCGTCAACATTGATAACTAAACATTATAACTTCATATGCGTAAGGATCAATTAATATGCACAGACCAAATTTTATCTTTATATTTCGATTATTTATGATTAATAATTAATATTTTACGATACTCTTTGTATCTAAGTTTTAAACAAAGCGTTTTCTCTTGAAAACCAAATTACCAATTACTTTTAAGTAAGTTCGGTAATATTGCATAGTTAAACCATAGACTAGATGTCTTCCGCGTGGCTTTTGGAAACTTGGCGGTAAACAGCGCCACCTGGTACAGATTGCGCGACTTTTTTATTCAACAGCCACCAAAAATTTTTAAAAGTGGAATTTAATATAAATAAAAGGCGAATAGAATCGATGAAACGTCGATTATGAGTATCATATATCACTTCTTAAAATTATTGGGGACAGTTGAATAAAAAAATTGTGCAATATTTACCAGGTGGCGCTGTCTACCGCTTGAACTGTTGCCAAGTTTCCGAGCCACGCGATAGGAATCTAGTTTAGGAGGCTATTGTTAAACAAACGTGTCTCCCTACTAACTTGTCTCACTAACTTTTTACATCGGTTTTAAAGAGGAAATATTCCCTCTATATTTTGTCCTTCGTTTTGCAAGTAAAATGGAAGTCTAAATGCCGGCGTATTTGAATCTAGTGCATCCCGCGTGCAAGATCTTACCCCAATAGTTTGAACTGTAAATCTCAAAGAAATTCAGATAATAAATCTCCCATAAACAGTTGTGTATCCGAGTTTTTTGGGTCATTAATATAAAAGAATCGTAAATTTAATCTGCTTAATTGTAATATTTTTATCAGGGTAAATTGTGAATGTGTGTGTGTGTAAAGGTGGAGAGAATTTCGTATTCAACAGAAAAATTTAAACTTTTTACCAGGCAATTCTTAACTTGTAGCCCACCGACTTTATATGTATAGACTGCTAAAGGTGTGTAATCATTAATATATATTTAAGAAAATTCCCGTTTCTGCATAACATACATACATTATTTTAATTGCAAATCTTTCGCATGACTTACGGCTAAACATTTTATGTCGATTTCCTTATCAATCGGTGTTCTTAGACTAGACGTCTAATCTAATACGAAACAGAACGAGTTTAGTTAGTCTGACTTATAAAAACAACAAATTATCATTTACTGCATTATTATATTGCGTGTTATATTTTACTGCATAAATTATACAGGTTACATATGTATATATATATATATATATATATATATATATATACTTTACTTAGTTAAACTCCTTTTAACTTATTACTATCAAAAAACGGCTTTTGCTTTTAACAGATAAACATTATATTAACATATATTATGAACATGTCAATGACTTCGTAATTTTTTGTATGGCTGTACTTACACCAGTGAAACCTTACTGAAAGAAGCTTGGATTATGTCAGACACTAATCGGTCACGCAAACAGGCATGGAACACGGGCGCAGAATTCATATCGGTATTCCTTTAAGAAATTTCTCTACCTATAATATCGTAGATTTAAGAAGTAGAAAATTTTGTTACATTGACATACTTGCCAACCATCTCATTAATAACAGTACAATTGTTAACGCCCCCTGAAAAAACGCTCCATTTCTCACACCACTATATTTTTAAAATTATTCTCTCCAAATGTTGTTACGATTAAATAAGACTGAAATTACTCTAAAAAATTATTGGTGTGAAAAAAAAAGACGGGTACTAAAAGTTGTACGGTTCATAATGAGATGGTTGGCAAGTATGCATTGATAGTGGTATAAATTCTGCGCCCGTGTTCCATCCCTGCTCAAACTTATATTTCTTTCTATTATCATCTGTGTGGAATTATTTATACTCATAGATATACTAGTCTAAATTTTTTTATACAATTATAAATTTCCATAAAGAATGAAAAATATTCTTTTTCTTAATATCCAGGGTGACCATAATAAAGGGTGACAAGGCTTTCTCTTTTTAGAGGGCTCTACAGCTGAAACTAATGAACGAAATAAAACTAAATGTATGAACTATGGAAGACAAGAGAAGATAATTTTCCCAAAGAAAAAATTAGCATAAAAATTCACCGGTAGGGAATATTTTGTCACTGATGTCACGAATTCACTATGAAATTGGTATAATTTACTTAGATTTTGTGTAAATTTGTACATATTGCATGTGGTCCTGTGGACCATAATGTTGTTTCATAATTGAATATTTTTCGTGAGTATTATACTGTATGTCATTCGTTTCTGCCCCTGTATTTTTATTCGAATACTAATGTAACGTTACCAATCCATACGTGCCAACTTACTAATTAAAATTTCGTAAAATTGTTAGTTCCCGCCCCTTTTTGCACACCAGTCTTTTATTAAAGTATTTTTCGTCTTAATTAATTGCAATTACGTTTGAAGAAAAATTCTTTAAAACAAAACAACAACAACAACAAAATTTTAAGAGAGAGAGAGATAGAGGGAGGGAGGGAGAAAGAGAAAGAAAAGAAAAGGGAAAAAAAAAGTGGTGTTGAAAAAGAGGCGGGTTCTAATAGCTTTATGTAATATTAATTAGTAAATTGACAGGTATGTACGATAATACTTGCCAACATTTCTAATTTTCAAATCAAGTTTCACACCAGTATTTTTTAATAGAAATATTTCAAATTAATTTTTCCCGATTAAACAAAATCAAATTCATTAAAGAAAATTTCCGGTATGAAGTCTCCCGGCTAAATCGGAGACTTAGCAACTCTATGTACGATGACTATCATAAGAGGTTGGCAACGTTGCATTAATAAAATGTGATACAATTCATTTTCTGCGCATTCATTGTAAATATTGACTTTCTTTGCTTCCTATAGCTCCAGAATCAGGTATGAACCAGGAAAATTGCATAATCTTCCTCGATTGTTCAAATTTAATAGTGCGTGAAAACAGCGCCAAATTCTCCCCTATAGGCGAATTTTATTACTTCCCCCCCCCCCCCTTGGGAAAATCATACCCTTACGTCATCCACCATCTTCAAATAATATTCGATTTTATTAAATTCATTCTCGAAACAGTAAAATCCACCCTGTATATCTCAATTCAGAATATTTTTTTTTAACATTACACTTTTCAAGTGGTATATATAGACTAACGTATTGTACAGTGTACATAAATCCGAGGACATAGTGAAAGTTTTCAATGCTAAAAACTATGTCCGGTCAGTCCATCTTTTTACATTTTAAAGACTAATGGGGGGGGGGGGGGAGAAGGAAAAAGTTGACTGTTTTGGTTAAAGTCGTTAGGGGGATGATAAAGGTAAAAGTAATAGGGGATATTTTACCATAGAAATCAATCTGGCAGTCTGTCATCGTCGAGAAAATTAGTATTCACTGAGAACTTGGCCTTCTTTTTAAGAAAAATTTTTAAGTAAACGGCTTTAACCATGTTCACAGAAACGAAAGATGCGGTGTTTTAGAGGAAAATAAATAGATCTAACAGGTTATCATATTAGAGGATCAATTTTTACAGGCAACTCTTTCTTCTTTCGGAAAAAAATGTTAGCACAAGAAAACAGCTTCGACATTTCAACAAAATCAAGTAACAGGGAATTTTAACCCTACAAGGCACCCAGTTCCATATGTGGAACACCGACTTTAATCGTTCCTATAGCTATAAAACTATTAGTAGCGACATCTCTTGACATCTTGATAGAAGCTACTGACATTTAGCAATGTAGTAATAGGAATCTTTACCTAAAGATGCCGTTCGTGTTTTTGTTATAGTGCTCTCAGTGTAAAATTTGAATGAAAGTGATACGTTAGTCGTTTGTCTGAATTCAAAAATAAAAAAAGAATAGTTATTGAACAGTTTTGACGCGAAAAAAAAATACTGTGCGTTATAACGAAGTGTATATTTTGCAGAGGTAAGTTGTTTTTTTTATATTACAATAGTAAACGTATTAGTAAGTCCTATTTTTATGTATGTTCCACATACGGTACGTTGAGCTAAAAAGTTGATTTTTCCGTAAAATATGGTTTTATTTTTATAAGTTTTCCCTATCTTCTGATCACTAATTACAACCTATATATTTTTGTCGCGCACTAAAAAAAAAATTGAGTCTTGTAGGGTTAAGTACAGAAATCGATCTGGTAGTTTATTATTTTCGGGATAAGATAATTCTTACTAATGTCACAGTGACTGAATGGGGGAAAATATTGTGAAATGTAAATTAATTTCATCATTTCTATGAACTGTTTGAAGATTCTTCGTTCGAGAACAGATTTCATCTTCTTTCTTTTTTTTTTTTTTTTTCTACTTTTTTATGAACAAACTATTTGTTATATAATTCTTTTAAGCTTCTCCATTTTTACATAACCTAATATATATATATATGTGTGATTTCTTTTTTCTCTTTTTTTTCTTTTTTTTTTTTTGACAAAATCTATTTCCCATATTAATTATTTTATTACAAAAAAATCGATTTCCATAAAAGTGTTCGTTTTTCGATACTTAAAAGATCGGGAAACCTTACACGATAAAGCTTTGATTTTGTCAGACAGTAATTAGTCACGCAACATTTTTTTTCCTTATCGTTATTATTTTTAATGACATAATATTTATTTTTGTAGATATTTTATGTTATTTTTAGGCACTTTCTTCTATATACGTAAGAAGAAAATATTGGCTTTATGATAATTTTTGACTGCCGGTTTTTGATGAATTCCCACATTTTGAGATTTCCTGAATACGATTCGACCATTAAATGCCTGTCTATGTGGCTGTTTGTTAACTAAATTTTGTGAACGCTGTATCTCACAAAACAATGAATGGAACTCTGCAAAACATTATATTTGGTTGGATCTTGACATACATTCATACTTGCCAACATACTAATTAATATTTCGTAGCATTGTTTTCAACTTATGTAATCGTAACTGCATTTCGAAAATATCAGTCTAAAAATTTACTGGTGTGAAAAAAAGGGCGGGGCTAATAATACTACGGAATATTAATTAGGAAGTTGACAAGTATGCATACATTGGAGTTAATAAGTTTTTGACATATATGTTGACCAACAAGTGGCATTGTTATGCTGCAATTTCCGTCATTTACAGGAAGGCTATATCTCAGCTTCTATAATCTATAAGAACATAAAATTTTATATGTGAGAAGGACATCGCGGAAAACTATGCTGATATACTGTGAGAACATATCACAAACTTGTCAACATCCTAATTAATATTCCGTAGTATTGTTAGCCCCGCCCTTTTTTTCACACCAATAAATTTTTAGAGTAATATTCTTCAAATGCAATTACGATTAAATAACTAGACAAGTACTCAAAAAAGATACTGGAGTGAAAAAGAAGCCGGGGCTAACAATACTACGGAATGTTAATTAGTATGTTGGCAAGTATGATATCGGCCGATTGGTAGCGTCGCTATGTTACACTTTTCTCTGTTTATATTCTCCTAGCTTCTATGATATTTAATGGCATTAAACTTGATATGGGAGGTGGATATTAAGAAAAATTATATTGATTCAATATAAGTAATATCAGCCGACAGGTAAGCTGCTATTATTCATTTTTAGTGAGTTTTCAAAAGGCTATAAAAGCTGGCGAGCTATCCCCTCCGTGGAAATTTTGACGCACAGTTTTAATCGTAGCGATTGATCTTCAAATCATCAAACAGATTTAACTACGTATTTTGATGAAATTTTGACGCACATTTTTAATCGTATTAGATTCATTTCCCTGTCATCATAGACTATAACTGATCGGCAAAATTTTATTATTATTATTATTTTTTTTTTTTTTTTTTTTTTTTTTTACGATTTTTTAATCGCTCAGATTC
Source organism: Salticus scenicus (assembly GCA_963930645.1). Lineage (NCBI taxonomy): Eukaryota > Metazoa > Arthropoda > Arachnida > Araneae > Salticidae > Salticus > Salticus scenicus. The sequence continues at coordinate 5,498,337 of CAWVNO010000001.1, forward strand.
ATTTCCATGTCCTGAAACGGTTTTAACTATTTCGATAAAATTTCTACGTACATTTTTAATGATCTGAGATTCATTTCTATGTCATCAAACGACTCTAACTGTTTGACGAAATTTTAATATTTGCTTTAAATTAGTCGAAATTCTTTTCCAAATCATCAACTGTAGGATGATGAAATTTTTATGCGAATCAATAAGATTCATTTCTATGTCCTGAAACGGCTTTAACTATTTCGATAAAATTTCTACGTACATTTTTAATGATCTGAGATTCCTTTCTATGTCATCAAACGACTCTAACTGTTTGACGAAATTTTAATATTTGCTTTAAATCAGTCGAAATTCTTTTCCAAATCATCAACTGTAGGATGATGAAATTTTTATGCGAATCAATAAGATTCATTTCTATGTCCTGAAACGGCTTTAACTATTTCGATAAAATTTCTACGTACATTTTTAATGATCTAAGATTCATTTCTATGTCATCAAACGACTCTAACTGTTTGACGAAATTTTAATATTTGCTTTAAATTAGTCGAAATTCTTTTCCAAATCATCAACTGTAGGATGATGAAATTTTTATGCGAATCAATAAGATTCACTTCTATGTCCTGAAACGGCTTTAACTATTTCGATAAAATTTCTACGTACATTTTTAATGATCTGAGATTCATTTCTATGTCATCAAACGACTCTAACTGTTTGACGAAATTTTAATATTTGCTTTAAATTAGTCGAAATTCTTTTCCAAATCATCAACTGTAGGATGATGAAATTTTTATGCGAATCAATAAGATTCATTTCTATGTCCTGAAACGGCTTTAACTTCTTTGATAAAATGTTTTGGAAGCAATTGTTGCGTTACTTCCCTGTCGAAACTCAAAAAACCTACATTGCCGGATAAGTACCTGTCCTGGTATTTAGCTAGCCATTTCTCTATAAAATGAAAATAAAAAAATAATAAAGCCTTTATTATTTATGAATAAGCAGGTCTGTCTAATCTTAAAATATCTTTGGCACAAGTTTATGAACGCAATAAGTTAATAAATGACAATCGAATATTGACTTTCGCGAAAACGACATTACTTTCTGAAACAAGGATTAAATGTTTTTGAGTATTACTAATCAATTTAACAATTCGTAAATTTCCAAGAAAATTAGTTTTCATCGGTAATCATATCTCGAGCAAATATTACCTGCATCAAATGGCATTAATCATTTCGACCATTAAGAATAATAAGTAAAATCAACCATATTTTAAACATAAAATGGTAACAAGATGTAAAAATAAAAATAGTCTAATTTAGATAGCAGAGAAAGAAAGAGCAATTGTGAAATCAATATAAAAATCTGGCACTAAATTAAAATCTACTAAATACAATATAAAAATAATAATAATAATAAACTCTTTTTTTTTCTTTAATCTTTTTTAAAGAACAAATTTTCAAAAAAAAAATATTTATAATTTAACAAAATATTTGCAAGAATAAATTATTAAGAACACCACAGAATAACCCTTAAAGTCTTTGTTTTTATATACTTAATAACAGATCAGTGAAACCTCACTCAATGAAGTTTTGATTATGTCAGACAGTAATTAGTCACGCAATATATAATTCATTTTTTATTGATGTCGGATTATTTATCCGTGCAAATGTCATTTCATCATGTTCTTAATCCCCGTAAAGAATTGAAAATGGTTCCCCCTTCTTCACCTTTTTCGTAATTTAACATTCTTCCACGATAACCTCGAAACCAGATTTTATTTCCGTCTCCGTGAATCTATTTCATTTCATTTCATTTCATTTCGGAAATTTCACTTTGTTCATTCTTGCATAATGCTTTTATAAAAGAAATTCCTTTTGAATTATGTTTTAAGAAATCATTTTTAATCCCGTAAAATAATTCATTGTTCGTATGATAGATCTTGTTATCTGATTTCTGATTTCAGTTTATCTCTGATATCTTTTAAGCATGTTGCTGGAATTTCAAAGAAACAACTTCGAAAATGGTTGAAGTTGAAGTACTTTTTATCTTTCGAATGCCAGAACCTTATAAGGTATTATGAAAGGCTTTTTCCCGCCATTTTTCTTGGAAACATTCTTTTTTATGCAAAACTATGCACGCTGTAAGATAAAATTTATAGAATATTATAAAAGGCTTTTTCCCGCCATTTTTCTTGGAAATATTCTTCTTTTTTATGCAAAGCAATGCATGGTGCAAAATGAAATTTCTGCATAAAGTAATTATTTTTATAAGAATCAAATTGCGTAGGAGGTTCTTGAAAATGGTACTCAACATTCTATAGACGGGTACGATAGTTCAGGTATAAGAAACTTATAAAACATCGATGGAAAAAAAAAAATCGATTTAGAATTTTTGCTGATGTGAGCATTTTAAAAATAATTCCGTCAATTCAGGGAACAAAGTGCTGTCAGAAATATTGCTAGAACTGCATTTTTTTTTTTTTTTTTTTTTCATTGTCTGTAAAGTTGCATTGGAAACCTTATGTTTTACATCATTTTTCTGAATTTAAAAACAGGTGGACTTGAAACGAATTTCATAAAGCCTTACTCTAGCTGTTTCGATGTTTCATGCATTTTGTTTAAAAAATTGAAGAGAAAAAGAATACAACATATGTTCTTTTTATAGTCATTCGCTTTTTGTCGATTTTTTTCATACTTGTTTTTTTTTTTCTATGCAGTTCGCTTCGTTGTACGATAACATATTGACAAAAAGCGCATATTGACTTGCGAATAATAAATATTATTTAAAATAAGTAATGCTTGACGAACACGAAATTTAAAAGATAAATAAATAAATAAACAAAACTTTGTAATTAAACATTAAAAATTAAGCAACAGCTCTTTCGGGATAAATGATCAAGCTGTTTCTTCATCAACCCGAAGGAGCAGACACAAGTATAGCATGAAAACAGCAATTCATGCCTACTATTTGGTACCTAATGAAGAATAATGTTCGATTATTCTAATCTATTTTTTTTATTTATTTATTTATTTATTTATTTTTTTTTTTGTGTGTGTGTGTGTGTGTGTACTTTTACATTTTATAGTTTTTTTTTTTTTTTTAAATCATTCAACATAAGTTTTTCGGTGCATTTTACAGCAGTTTGGTTTTGTAAGTTTTCCGGGGTAACGCTCGAAACTAACATCATAGCTACAAAAAGGCGTTGAAATGGAGAAAATAAATTTTCATCCTTGGTTCACAGAGGAATGAGTAAAATATTAGAAGAAGAAGGATAATTTGAATGAGTAGATGTAATGCTATGTAAGGATCACCACTTGACGATATGGCGGTTTCCTTTCCTGTCCCCGCTAAGGGTTGCGAAATTTGCTGCCATTCCCTTGCGAATTTCATTATTTCAATTGGGGGGAAATATTAAAGTTTTAAATACTAGTTTATTTATTTATTTATTTATTTATTTTAATTCTTGGCTATTTATCCCGATGTTTGGCCAATGTTTTTGATTTTATGAATATGGCTTCCTGGTATAATGTGCAAGTACTGAATGTGCAGGTAGGTTAGTTTGGAAGTGTTGACCACTAGGCGGACGAAACCTGTCTAATAAAATAACAATAACAATATTAAATTAAGAAATACATTAATAAAGGAAATTTAACATATTAACAATAAATTTAAAAAAAATGTAATTTTTGAATTATATATCGAACTAATTATTTGAATTTATTATTATTATTATTATTATTATTATTTTAACTTTTTTAACCCTTTCAGGAGCAAACAAATCTGAAATGAATTACAGCGACCACAAAAAATGATCAAAATTAAGCATATTTAGCGATTTCACACTGTTGGGTGATTGATTTTGAGTACTTGGCGGAGAAGCAAAACACGGTTCTGTTCGTACACAGCAATCTCTGTGCTAGCAAACTTATCGCCTAATAGCGCTAAATCGCCAAAAATGCTTAATTTTTTTTTTTTTTTTTTTTTTTTGTGGTCGCTGTAATTTATTTCAACCGATAATTTTTTCACTTTCTGGTGTTTTATGAAGAGCAGAATCACATTTTTTTTTTTTTTTTTTTTTTCAATAAAATTTCCTGGGACAGTCTTTGCAATTTTTAATTAATTTGTGGTTGCACTATGCAACTAGTTAAAAGCTAAGTAGAGAAGATAAGTAGAGCTCTATCATTTTGTTAGTGGGAAGTGTATTTATCCATATACCATCCACTGTAAATTTAATCTGTTTAAAGCATCTTGAAGGAAAAAGCTCTGTTTCATCATTTTTCTGAGTAAATTTTTTCATCTTTTTTTTTTTTTTTTTTGTCTGGTGAACGGTGAACATGTAGATTAAATTGAGTCGCTGCTAATGGCGGTTTTTGAAAGAGTGGTTCAGTGGGGTTGCATGCGTGTATCGTAGTCTTCAGTTTTTAATGTTTGGGATTCTGTAGTATCCATTTTAGGTTAGAAATCTCTGTGGAGCTAGTTTTGGCATAGTTAGATATGCAGACTTGCCAACGTCCTAATTATAAACCTTAAGATTTTTAGTACACACCCCTTTTTCCACACCAGTGTATTTTTAGAGTATTTTTCTTCTTATTTAATCGCAAGTAAATTTGGAAAAACTACTCTAAATATATACTGGTGTGGGAAAATGGGCGTGTACTGAAAATCTTCCGGTTCATAATTAGTATGTTGGCAAGTATGGATATGGGGTCAGGTGGCATAGCTAAAATATAGTATAACTTCATGTCTGCCAACCATCTTATTAATAAGCGTAAAATTGTTAACGCCCCTTTTTCCCCATCAATTTATTTTTAGAGTAATTCTCTCTAAATGTTGTTACGATTAAATAAGAACAAAATTACTCTAAATAATAACTGGTGTAAAAAAAAGGCGGGTATTAAAAATCTTACGCTTCATAACGAGATGTTTTGTAGGTATATTATTTGCATTATTCATTGTTCAAAGGCTGAAAACCTGTACAAGATAAAGAGTTATTTATCATTTTTTAGGTGCCAAAACTAAATGCAAAACTGGTGTACAAACGACAAATAGACAATAAGGCTTCTTCACACACCATAAATTTTAAGCCAGCACAACCGGTTTCGAAAGGACGTAGCCTTCCTTCATCAGGTGCAGAAAAACACGTGCTACTGCCTTGGAAGCAAAAGCAAGACTGAAAGTAGGGCAAAATCCAGAGGGGGAGGAACAACACAAACAACCAATAGGAAGCAACATGCAGGACCAATCAGAGAGGAACACACATACACACACAAAAACAAAAGGAGAGAAGGAAGGAATAAACAATTTATTTTATTTTATTTTATTTTTTATTTATTTATTTATTTATTTATTTTTTATTTATTTATGTTCTTTTTATTATTATTATTAATATTATTATTAATAATAAATAAATAAATATATATTTTAATATATATATATTTATATTACATATATTATTAATTAATTTTTTGCACCTGATGAAGGAAGGCTACGTCTTTTCGAAACCGGTTGTGCTGGCTTAAAATTTATGGTGTGTGAAGAAGTCTTATTGTCTATTTTTTAGGTGGTCGTGCCATGAGGTGATATGGTGTTATTCGCCCCTGTGGACAGCAACAACCCATTAAACTTTACCTTGCCCAGGTAGGTAGGGCCGCTCAGAGGTCTCCGAGTTATCATTCTCAGTCTCCTACTAAGACGATAGTGAGGGTTTTCATTCGACAGCTCCTACGAACCGTGGAGAACCTCAAAAATATGCCGAAAGGTCACTTAAAACAAGGCCAACAATAAATCCTCTATAAAATCAAGTGCCTCCTGACCACTCTGAATACAACACAGCTGCCAAATTTTCCCGATTTTCGGGAAGACTTTACATCAGAATTTTATAATAGTCAACTTCAAGATCATAAATCTTCGAAAATTAATGTAAGAAGTTTCTCTAAAAATATTGTAGTAATTATCCTTATTTTAAAATTGTAAAAGTTGACAACTATGAAACAATATACATGACTTTGTTTTGGTAAAATAACAATCCTGTCAGTGCTTTAGGAAAATTGACGAAACCGATGAGATTCGCATGTCAACTACAATGAAAAAGGGAAAAAGAAATAAAGATGGACAAACAAAAATGACTCAGTTTTGTACATTCAAAGTAAAATTGTACAAAAATCGAACCTACCTATTTAAATAAACGAGCACGCAACTTCAACATCCGCATACTTGCCAACATCCTAATTAATATTCCGTAGTATTGTTACCCCCGCCCCCTTATTTTTCACACCAGTAAATTTTTAGAGTAATATTCTCCAAATGCAATGACGATTAAATAAGAAGAAAAATACTCTAAAAGGATACTGGTGTAAAAAAAAAGGCGGGTCTAACAATACTACGGAATATCATTAGCATGTTGGCAAGTATGCATTCGTGGTTGATTTCAAACATTAATCTAATTCTATTTGAATAACTATAAGTAGCTATAATACTAAGAAGAATTTGAAATTCTTGATGAATTCGTTACTTGTTTATATATTTCAGCAGAAATTTTTAACCAAACATCAGTAAAGATATTTAAAAATAAATAAATAAATAAAATGTTTTTTCTCGAAAATTGCTGCGCTCTGCCTAAATCATACCTGCCAAAATTCTAATTAATATTCTGCAAAACTGTTAAAACCCGCTTCTTTTTCCGCAAAACTTTATCATACCTGCCAATTTACTGATTAATATCCGGAAGATTGTCAATACCAGCCCTTTTTTTTTTTTTTCAAATCAGTCTCTTTTTTTTTTTTTTTTTTTTTTTTTTTTTTAAGTATTTTTCTTCTTATTTAATCGTGATTACGTTTGAAGAAAATTTCTCTAAAAATAAAGTTGTGTGGGAAAAGGGGCGGTCTCTAAAAATCTTCCAGAATATTAATTAGTAAGTAAACAGATATGCTTTATTTTAGAGTAGTACTTTCCAAATGTAATTACGAAAAAAAAAAAAAAAACTAGTGTGAAAAAACAAAGAAGGCGGGTACATTTTTACGTAATATTAATTAGAAAGCATTAAATATGATATGTCTATGCAACTATGATTAATTAATGTGTGAAATCTGAGGAATAAAATGTATTCTGATTATTCTTGTTCTGATATTGGGAGGTATTTTAAAATCCCTATCAATATCTTGTTATACCAGCTCGTCCCTATTGGTATGCTAACTAGCTCCCACACCCTGGGTAAATTGGGATAGTTCCGGGATGTGATAGAAAGTGTTTTTTAAGTTGTTTAAATACGTATTTAATTGATTTGTTATATACGATTTTGTAGCTGAGGGGACATTAAAAAATCGAGCCACGCCTTAAGGTGTTCCTCTGCAAATAAAATGTTATTTTTCTAAAACGTGTAACTATAGGCTACCTTTCGGCTACCGGAAAATTTTAACAGAAAGATTTATTTTATTTAATGATGAAGTAAAATAAAATAAATTATTACAATTTTTCGGTAGCCAATAAGTAGTACGTTGGAAACTAAACGTGTGACGTTTTAAAGAAACGCCAAAAGGCGTGTCTTACGGAAAATATGCCGGGCGCAAAGGGTTAATAGTTTAAATATATATATATATATATATATATATATATATATATATATATATATATTGCAGAAAATATATACACCCCATTATTGGTAGTAAAATTATGAAAATTGATTTTTTACTATTACAAAAATTATTCTTATATTAATTAAAATTATTTTTCTTAAACATGTCACAGAATTTCAGTATAGACATCTTTTTTCAAGCTTATTATAATGTATCGCTATTTATATATATATAATAAAAAAGGAAAAATAAATAAATAATAAAATTAATTCGTGACTTAAAATATTGAAAAATTAAAATTCTTATTTTAAAATTGCTTTTTATTAATTTTTATTTATTTATGAAACATAAAATTTTTTTCCGGATTAAGTAACTAGCAAAGATTTATATAAAAAAAGGGGGGGGGGGCGGATTGTTGTAGAAAGAAAAAATTAAAATGATTTAAAATAAATAAACAAAGAGAGATCTAATGAAACAGGTCTTAGAATACATGACAGTTAGCAGAGCTCGAAGCTCGAGGTCTCCACCCTTTCTTCTGGACTCTGCCAGGAATGAGAAATTGTCATTTCAGCTTCCATTATTTTATGCAGAAATTTTTACAGTTTTTTTATAGCAATGTGTCGAGATTAAATAAGATAGGAATCACTGTATAAAAATAATGGTATCACTAAAGGCGAAAATATCTTATTCCTAAAACTATTCTGAAAAAAAAAGGGGTGCAGACTTCAAGTTCTGCAGTTAGGCAAAGATGTGCTTGTGTACAAATATTAAATTATAAACGACTTCTTCTTCATTTTTTTGTTCTTTTTTTACTTCCATAAGTTATTTCTTGAATATATATATATATATATACTTGACAGATTGATAGAAATGTCCGTAAACAATTTTATAACTAAGACTTAACCAAATTTCAAATATGAATATATATATTCATAAAATTTATATATATAGAGAGAGAGAGTGAGCGAGAGAATTGCTAACATTTTAATTTATTTCAGAACATTTTTAGCCCCGCCCTTATTCCGTACCACTTTTATTTTAAGAGTAATTTTTTTCTTTGTTGTAAATCAGGGGTCGTACTCTCCGCCCTTTTTCAGGGCACTCTCAGAGATAAGAATATTGTTGTGCCTTTTTGCCACCATTAATTTCATGCAGAAATATTTATGGTATTTTCATGGAAAGGTGAATTTATTACATAGGGTTGAGATTATACAAATAACATACTTGCCAACGATCTCATTAATAACCGTACAATTGTAAACGCCCCTTTTCTCACACCACTGTATTTTTAGAGTTATTCTTGCCAAATGTTGTTACGATTAAATAAGATCAAAATTACTCTAAAAAGTTATTGGTCTGAAAAAAAAAGGCGGGTACTAAAAACAATACGGTTCATAATGAGATGGTTGGCAAGTATGCAAATAGTGGTAGCAATTAACCTCTTAACGGTCGCATATTTTTCAAAGACACGCTCATAAACTCCACATTTTTGTCTAATTAAAAAAAAAAAAAAAAAGATTGAAAATAAATATATGAATAACATATAAATTTATTCTGTACATGTTTTCAAATACATTATATATAGTTTGGTACTGGCTGGTGCTCCCCTGTACCCTAAAATGTTAAAGGAAAAATACACGTGAGGCGTGGTCACAGCCCGTGAATATAACGGGAGCGAGAAGGAAGGGGTTAAGAAAAAGATTTGTCATTTTTGAGAATGTCCTGAAAAAAGGGCGGAGAGTGCGACCCCTGTTGTAAATACATACTGCAGAAAAATATTCTGTAAATAAAGTGGTGCGAGATAAAAGAGGGGCTGAAAATGCTCCAGATATGTTGGCAACTATACATACATATAAGTTCTTCAGATTTAAAATAATAATAATAAATAGTTTTTGAAAGTAGTGTGCTTTTTTCACTTATCTACAATGCATTTTAATATCATCTCTTATTTTTATTTATTTATTTTTTAATATATATATATATATTTTTTTCTTTTTTTTTTCCTTTCTTCAATAATGTATTTTTGAATAAATAAATAAATAAACATGAATAGCATTTTACAAATCATTCCAAATGTCAAAGTAATATAAAATTTAGTTAACAAATTTACAACGAACATGTCATGCAAATTTCATGTTCATATGTTTGTTCAAACTCACACACAAAGAAAAAAAATAATGACAGCTCTTTACTTAAATTTTGGAAATCAATGCAGTTTGATTTTAAGTAGTTATACAAAATTCGTAAAATAAGAAAAAAAAATAAAATAAAAGCTATAACTAACTGGTCTAAAACTTTCTATCTGTGCACACATCTTGCGTCTTCTAGAAGGCTAAATAGAAAAGGCGGAGAAAAGTGCAGACATAAATTTATAACGCCATTGTATATCTGTGATAAACAAAAAGCTCGCACTGTTAGTCATCTTTACCTGTTTTGGCCAACTTCCAATTTACACACTATTATCTATTATTTCATATTACAGTTCACCATCGCCATTTCAGTTCTTCATTTTTTTTTCCCCTTTTTAATCTGCGGTTTAGTGTTACGTCAAATTCGCGACGGGAAGTTGTATGTTAACAAAATATACTGATATAAGCAGTAACAAACGTTTTGTTACGATCGAATCTTCCATTTCCTTTTCTTTCTTTTTATCTTCTTTTGTTCCTTTCTTCAACAAATGTTGCACGGTATGTATTTCCATAGAATATTGTTTGGAGGAAAATTTTCGTTCATTGAATGTGAATGTATTACAAATCGCATACGACTTTACAGAAAATTACTTTTTAATGCCAGAAGCCAAGTACAGACATTCAGAAAGAAAGAAAGAAAAAAAAACAAGAAATCGTTTTAATTTGTGGTGAATTACTTGAAATAAAGAATTTATTTTTATCAACTGATTGCATTGAATTTATCAAAAATATTTTATTACGTTCTTTTGCATAAAGGGAGAAGGAAATATTCGATTCGAGAAAAATTTCGACCTCCGACTTCCAATGGATTTATACGTTTAGATGTCATGAATACGTTTTGAGCGTTTTTAGAAAATGCCTGTCTGTGTGTGTATAAAAAATTTGTGGACGTTGTATTTCACGATTCAATATACAAAATTTAACCAAACTTGATATTTAGTTGGATCTTGACTTAAATTAGTGCTAATTACATTTAGAGATTAATAGCTCAACAGGTGGCGCAGTCATCTTATATATATATAACATAGCATTTCAATTTCATTAAGATTTGTACAGAATAAAATTTGGTTTATAGAAATATCTTTCATAGAACACAATGATTTGGGATAGTTTCGAATGACCCTGTAAACAAACTAGTGGTGGTATTTACTCTATTTTCTCCTGAAACCATCCGATAGTGCATTCGAATGACATGTTTCAATTTCATTAAGGTTTGTACAAAGTAAAAGTATTAAACTATGGTTTATAGATAAACCTCTCACAGAACATAATGCTTTGGAATACTTTCGGGTATCCCTGTACACAAACCAGTAGAGGTATTTACTTCATTTTCAATAGTAAACATCCGATAGTGAACTTGAATGACATATATCAGTTTCAAAAAATTCTACGAATATTTACGGGAGTTACAGCGCGGACAAACATACGGACAGACAGACAAACCAAAGTCATCAACACTTTTCAATCTTGTCGAAAAGTGTTAACAAGAAAAGAAAAAGAAGAAAGAAAAATACATCTTTCTATGAGCATGTGTGCACGTGATTTAAATTTTATGTAAAATAACCAGAGTCCAGCTTTACCTCAAAGCCAAACATCGTCAGATATCTAATGTACTTGTAATTCACGATGCATAAGTTACATTTTATGGTTATACTAGTAAAAAACCAATAATAATAATAATAATAGTAATAAAATCATTTCTCATCTTACTTTTCTTTCTCTCTTTCTCTCTTTTTTTCTTTACCACAAAAATGTTTTAGTTAAATCATTCTTTCCCAATGAAAATAATTTACTTAAGTGGCAAAAGAAAAATAAATAATAATATTAAAATTAATCTAGTGTGTCACTCACACGACTTTCTCTTACACTGAAATTTAATAATATAAATACAGATTGAACATTAAGGGGTAAGATAACGAGTACTGTTATACAAACCTACTGTTGTTCAAATTCGGCTTCGGAACAACTTTATTTGGCAAGTAATTCTGTGTGAGAGGTGCTACCCCCCCCCCCCTCTAACCCCATTTCACTACTGTACCTACATTTATATAAAATTCAAATATGTTATTAAATTCAAAAGTTCATTTTAAATTATTGAGATAACTTTCACACCAACATTCTTTGAAACTTATCAATCTTGATGAAACTTTTCTGGTAACAAACGCATTAACTTCAAAATACAACATTTGGATCGCCTGTTTGTTTTTAATTTATTCTGACAGACACAGACAAAGGTCAAGCGTTAAAAGCTTGACTTCGGTATTCAGGAAGCCTCAAAACGTCTAAATATCAAAAAACAAAGCGATGAATACTTAGCTTAAAAAAATGCATTATTTACCATATGGCTATGAGGAATTAACTTCAATTTTGGAGCAGCTTTAATGGACATGGTAAAATATTGGAGTAAAACACTTTCAATAACAATAAAAAAGGTTGGTATGGCTTAAATATTCGCAGCCCTGTATATCTTCTAAGCGTTATGTACACATCACGTGAAGGACATGAATATAATTGTATATTAATAACACACGGCACAACCTGAAGTACACTTCCATCCATTTTCAAGTATTGTTGTACTATAATCTAGTTCTTTTGTGTAGCCCTGTAAATGAACAGTGAATGATTTCTATACCATATTCTACACGAAACACGTTTTTTTACGTATATAATATATATATATATATATATACTAGCTGACCCGTCCGGCTTCGCACTGATGAACAAATTTTAGTTAAAGATGGATTGATATGTAAAAAATCAAGAAATATATCAGTTTATATGTTATAGTCAGGCAATATTATTAATTGGAAAGTCAAAATATAATTTTACAATTATTTTTTTTTAATTAGTTGTTAAATGTTGGCAATTTTTACTTAATGCTATTTATTTATTTATTTATTTCATAAAAAGAAACATTTCTTTACTCATGAATAAAAAATATTGAAAAATAAACCTATGACATGAAAATGTTTTTGATAAAATTGACGTCATAATAGCTTTAATTATTATTTATTTGTTCATCTCGCAAATATATTTAATTTTTTCCATAATTGATTATTATTTTAATAATGTATATTAAAGGAGAAATTAATAATATGAAACAATATTCGTAAAATATATACTATTACAGAATCTGGTGTGAAACAACCACACGACTTCCATTACCCACTATTACACGTAATATATACAATTTTTTGGAGATATTACTTGCATTTTTTGAGATTTTCGAGTAAGAGAAACTTGATACACGTATAAAGACAGTTTGCATAGCGAGTTAAAAAATAAGGGGAAAAAAATAGATAGTTATTTTTTTAAACACGAATTTCCGAGATCTAAAACTGAACTACCTAATCAGGATGACCGTTAATATTCCTGTAATAAGCACGTAATACTTGAGAAAGGTTATCTAAATTGGATTAAAGAAAAAATTTTCAAGAATACGTTAGAGCCGTTTTTGAGATACGAACTTTTACCAAAACATAACATACTCAATTATTGACCTAAAAACAATAATTACATACAAAAGGATATTTAATAGGAAGTTAACATTGCGAGTTTGAAAAAAATCCGTACAGGCGTTTTTAAAGGAACGCACTTGCGAAGTCTGAAATTGAGTTGTTTATAGAGGACGCCTATCAATTTTCCTGAACTAAGCAACTTTTCAATCGAAAGGGCATCTAATATATTATTTATATAGCAACTTTGAAGAAAATCATTAGAGGTGTTTTTGAATATGGGCTTAGGGTCCCATTTCTGGTTTTCGATGACCCAATTCCGGTTTTTCAATTTTCACGAAAATTTGGAAAATTTATCTGTACACCAGACCTGAATCACTTGTGAAGTTTAGTAGTTCTATTTTTATTAGTTTTGGAGATATGACAGCCAGAAGATTACACACACACGTGCACATATACACACACACTGACCAATTGCCAAAACCTATACAATACTTCCACTACCTACGGTAGTAGGGTAATTGAAGTAAACACATACATCTCGTATTTACTACGATAATATACAGATTTTCGATCGCCAAATACAAAAATCGCCAATGACGATAGATATCAAATCTATGCTTTGTTTTCAATTAAAATATTGAAAATTTTAATTAAAAATTTATTTTACCAAAATTTATTATAGCTTCTAGCACTTAGAGAGAGACAGTGTAACTTTTGATTATTGAAAGAAAAAAAAAAAAAAAGCAATCGGCTTTTTAGTTCTAGCGATCGTTCTCTACATATGCATATAAACCTTTCTTTTTTTTTTTTTATATATTAGTATAGCTATAGAGCATAGGTATATTAAATAGGTTTCCAGTCAACATAATGTAACTCAAATAATTAAATGCTATTTACATTTCAGTAATGGCTGTATGCGCTATGTATATTGAGCTACTTGCCATAACTGTTAGTTGCTAAAAATAGTCGCCAAATAAATTTAAACATCTCAATACGCAAGCGAAGTATGACATCACTGACCGCCTGTGGATGCAAGAAAAATATTTTCCATGTTAATCGCTCATTGGATTTTTTTTTTTTTTTTTTTTTTTTTTTATTATTATTAAAATTCTAGAAGAATTATTTCCCGATTTTAATCCTCATATTTGGGTATAGATATGTATTAGTTATTGTATGCATGCGTTAGATTGAGTTATTTTGCTGTCAAATTGACAAAATTTTAATTTTAAATTTCAAAACTGTCACCCTTGGCGTTTTTTGTATTTGGCGATCAAAAACGTAATACGAAAATATACATGCCAGATGTATATTTTCGTAATATGTATTGTACGAAATATTGTTTCATATTATTCGTTACACTCTTAATGTAAGTTTTTAAAATAACCATGATTTTTGAAAGGAATTAAATTATATTCGCCAAATAATTTGGCGATATTTTTTTTTTTCTGCCAAGGATGACGGATATCAAATCTATTCCGCTGCAACATATTAGTATATTATATCAGATACTTTATTTAGACATTTGAAAACAAATTTGACTTCAAATTATGATAGAATATTTATCCTTTCCCTTTTAATTAGTTTATTAGTTGGATGTTTATTGTGTAAATATCATCCTTTGAAATGAAATGTTTATGTTTTCAATCGAATATGGAAATTTGCCATTTATTTTTCTAGAGTTTTGAAATTTAAAATTCCAATTTTATCAATTTTACAACAAAAACAATTTAATCTAACGGATGCACATGATAACTAATACATATCTATATCCAAATATAGGGATTAAAATGGGGAATAATTTTCCTCGATCTTTATTATTTTTTTACAAAAAATCCAGTTCACTTTTTATATTATTGTTCGCGTGAAAATATATTTTATTATATGTCTAAAAATAAATTAATTCGTAAATCTTTTTGGCAACAATTATAAATTAAAATAAATAATATTATAAAATAGAATTTCTTATTTTATTTTATTTTATTTATTTATTTATTTTTAAATTCCAATTTCGTTTACACACATCAGTTTAAACCACGGAGTAATAAAGACTCCGTGGTTTAAACATTGATGCTTAGATATTATATCATATCATATCAAATTAAATTATTAGAAAAATAAACACTTTTAATTCTATAATGACGTCAGATTTAACGTGTAAGTTTAACAATTAAAAAAGCTTTATATGAATTTCAATTTAATGCACGTGCAAATATATTTCTTTTCTTTTCACGTCAAGATATTTTAAAAACGAAATGAATATGTAAATGTTTCTTTTATGTTGGCAGCAGCTAATTTTTTTTAATATTTCATTATTTCCATTTCTATTACGGCTTCTATGGGGATTTTAATTAAAATGCTCAGATTTTAAACTAAAATTTATTTTATCAAAATTAAATATAGCCTATAACAATATGGCATACTGTAGCTTTCGGTCAGTGAAAGAAGTTTTTAAATCGGTTCAGTAGTTTCAGAGATTACCCTCCACAAACAAACAATTTTTTGCGCTTTATATAATGATATAGATATACACTCGTTTCATTTGGTTTAGTGCAGTCTATAAATGTTAAACTCTACTTACCTGCGATTTCCCCCATAGACATGATGTATTTGAATTCTCTTGGGTATCCCTGCACACGAAATATTTTCTTGGGCTCAACGAAAAATTTAGTGCAGCATCCTTATATCATACACATTTAGAATACTAAGTTTGGACTTTCTTCTATAATTTGTTTTTGAGATATGCTGATAAAACACAGACACACAGACATACACAGAGAGAGAGAGAGACACACACACACAGACCAACCGCTAAAAGCATGATTTTTGGATTCAGGGTACCTCAAAACGTGTAAATAAAACAAAAATTCAAATTTGAAAATTTGACCCCAAAACAATACTTTCTCTACCTTATGGGTAAGAGAAAGTAAAAACGTTATCGGGAATCACAAATTAAATCCTTTATACTTGAAATTCAGGAACTCTGTACACTTTTCAGCATATAACTTTTCTTTTACCTTACTTGGCCTGATTCCAACTTACGGAATTTTTTATTTAATGTTCCTTCTTTTTCTTGTTCACTTTCTGATTTAATTTTTATTTCACATTATAATTCAGTGGGCATACTTACTTCATAACTGCGCTTTATGTAATGTGAACATTATTTCCAGTCGGAAGTTGTAGATGAAAATCAGATAATGTTGCAGCTGTATATTTCACTTATGACTTCCCGTTCGCATGGCGATTTATTTGTGTTATATTGCATCATATTATTGTATCTAAAGAATGTAGCTGAAAGATATAGAAAGAAAATTTAGAATTGAAAAAAGAATGTCATTTGAAGAAAAAAAGTCATTTTGTCATATGCATAAGCAAATTTAATTTTTGATATTCTTTATTATTCGTGTGAAAATATAGTTTCCTTATGTTGAGAAAACAGATGAATTCGTAAACTTTTTTTGGCAACAATATTTAAGGCTAATATTGAAACGGCTAATTTTAAAACTTTTATAAGGTATTTTCGTATTTTATTTTAATTAATTTAAAATAACTAATCAAAAATTCGGAAATCGGGCTTCGAGGTGAATCAGTAGAGGTCATTACGAACGGCCATGCAAATTCGTATAGTTTTGCGATCAGCCGTTTTTATGAAAAGCGTCGGACACACACACACACACACACACATCTTCTTTTATTAAGCTGCATATGACTTCATTTATTTTCAAATCTGGGAATCATTTATTCCCACCCACTTCGTAAACTGTTCTATAACGTATACAAGTCAAAAAAAAAAAAAAAAAAAAAGAAAGAAAAGAAAGAAAAGAAAGAACGAAAGAAAAAAAAAGAGAGATAGGAAAAAATAAAAAATAAAAAATAAAAATAAAAGCAAATTATTATACGCATTTCAGTAGCTGTACACTGTAAACAGAGGCGTATTAAATTCAGACAGAAATGTGTCTAAAAAAACAATTCGGACACAAATGTCTATGAATTATGTAAGTATAAAAAATTTCAGACAGTACATGCTTCTGAATTTAAGACACTTCAGTGCCTTTGCGTAAGCGAACTGAGTAACATACTAATGTATCAACTGAATAACATAGTAATGTCTGAATAATATTGATATGACTGAAATGAGACATGTCAGACACTGAGTAACATAATAATGTATGAACTGAATAACATAGTAATGTATGAATAATATTGATAAGACTGAAATTGAGATATATCAAAGTTCATAATAATGTAATGAACTGAATGTATGTATAGTAATGTGTGTATCATAATGAACTAAGTAACATAATAATGTATGAGCTGAATAGCATAATAATGTCTGAATAATATTGATATGACTGAAATTGAGACATATCAAAGTTCATAATAATGTAACGAACTGAATAACGTAGTAAGGGGAGTAACATAATAATATATGAACTGAATAACATAATAATGTATGAACTGAATAACATAGTAATGTCGGAATAATATTGATATGACTGAAATAAGTCATATCAGACACTGAGTAACATAATAATGTATGAACTGAATAACATAGTAATGTCTGAATAATATTGATATGACTGAAATGAGTCATATCAGACACTGAGTAACATAATAATATATGAACTGAATAACATAGTAATGTCTGAATATTATTGATATGACTGAAATGAGTCATATCAGACACTGAGTAACATAATAATGTATGAACTGAATAATATAGTAATGTATGAATAATATGGATAAGACATATCAAAGTTCATAATAATGTAATGAACTGAATGTATAGTAATTTGTGTATCATAATGAACTGAGTAACATAATAATGTATGAACTGAATAACATAGTAATGTCTGAATAATATTGATATGACTGAAATTGAGACATATCGAAGTTCATAATAATGCAACGAACTGAATAACGTAGTAATGCGAGTAACATAATGAACTGCGTAACATAATAATATATGAACTGAATAACATAGTAATGTCTGAATAATATTGATATGACTGAAATTGACACATATCAAAGTTCATAATAAATGCAATGAACCGAATAACATAATAATGTAATGAATAATATTGATATAACTGAAATCGAGACGTATCAAATTTCAGACACTTAAGAATTCAGGCATTTTTCAATTTCGTCATTTGATCGTTTAGATACAGCCGGCAGCAAAATTATTGAAGCACTAGCAATAATTCGTATTTGAAACACGTTTCACCTAATGCTGTTTTTTAAATAAATATTTACCGAGTCATGAACTTAGTCTTTATGCTATTTATAGAAAAGTAAGTTGATGACAAAAATTAGCGATCAAACTAAAAAATAATATATGGAAAATGTGGATGTGTGCTTCGATAATTTTGCTGCCGACTTTACCTATAAATTCAGACACTTGTATCATTTTGCAATATTTTTAAATAGAATCCATTTTAAGCAACACGCATGTGGTTTAAATTTCTTTTCAAATTCTCTGAATTTTGAATTATTTTATATAATATGTATTTAAATGTTTACTGACTATAGTATTTACAGTGGTCAGTATTGAGTGCCTAATAAATTAATAAAAAATATGGCGGTATTTCAGACGTATATAAAATGTATTAAACAAAAGACAATTTAACCCTATACCCCATGAAACAACAACAAAAGAAAATACATATCTGCCAACATTTTAATTTATTTCGGAACATAATTTTATACCCGTCTTTATTTGGCACCATTTTATTTGTAGAAAATTTTTCTTCAGTATATAACTTCGATAAAATAGGAAAAAATAAGTGGCATGAATTAAAGAGGCTGCTAAAAGTACTTCTGAATAAGTTAAAATGTTGACAGCTATGAAAATGAAACATATATTTTTAGTTATTTAAGAGTATTTTTTGAAGATATATGCAATAAAAATTATACATATCACCTCATCAGAAAAATATAAGAGGATAATGAGGATAATAAGAAAATAATGAGGATTTTGTGTGGTGCTATTTTAGTGCGCTGCTGGTACATAGAGGTCGAAAATATATTACGATCTTAAAAAAGTATAGAAAAGCATTTACTTTTATGTTCCTTATGTTATTTACTTTTTATGTTCGTTATGTTATGTTCCTTTTTTATTAAGACTGATAGAATATTTTTGAGGTAGTATAGGAATTGATTATAACGTACATGAAGATCACAGAGTTCCCAACTTTTATAATTTATTCACCAGCATTTTTAACCCCACCTTCTTTTCGTACCAGAAATTTTGTAGATTATTTCTCTTTATATATGACAACTATTAAATAAGAAGAAAATCATTTTTCAAAATTTCCGGTATGAAAAAGAGGCGGGGCTAAAATGCTCGTGAATAAATTATAAAAGTTGGGAACTCTGCAGGGATGGAAAATTGGCGCAGAATTCATACCAGAATAAATGAAACGCAATTTTCTTCTTATTAAACCAAAAATTTTATAGGTAGAAAAATATTTTAAACGAATACTGGTATGAGTTTTGCGCTCATTTTTCAAGCCCTGAGATCGTAAAAAATACCAAGCCAAATCAGCGAGAATATCCTTTCTGGAATAAAAATGGTTACATCTTATGCCTTGTAGTGAGATTAAATGAGGTATATTACGTTCTATTTTCATAGCTGCCAGTGCCAAGTTTTTTAATTTATTCCGGAATGCTGTTAGCACCGCCTTTTTTTTCACACCGTAACCTTTGAAGAAAAATTTTCTTCAATATATAACTACGATTAAATATGAAGTACCCTAAAAAGATTACGGTGTGAAAAAGGGGCGGGGCAAACAACATTCCGGAATAAATTAAAAAACTTGTCATCTGTGTATTTTTATAAATACCTTTAACATTTATTGCATTAATTCAATTTTATATGCTTTTAAACTAATGGTATTTTGAAATAAAATTAACCCTTTGCTGACCCTAATGCTGTAAAGCAACAGTGTTGCCAAATTTAGGGATCGTTTTATTCAACTATCAACAATAATTTTGAAGAGTTTTATTTGATGTGGATAATGGACGAATAACCATCGAAATCATTAGGCAACAATTACAGTTAAAATTTAGTGGTGGATATTGAATGAAAAGTTTCTAAATTTGGCTACAGTGTCCAGAGGATTAAAATTAAATAGGACTGAAAAAGGGTTAAATACCAGTAGATAAAGGGTTAAGCTGTTTCAAGCCTACGAAAAAAAATTAAGACTTTTTTTATACATCTTAAAATTCAACGCACCATTTCAGACACATCTTACAGTGCAGAATGAAATTAAATGGTAAAATATTCTACATGTATATTTCTTTTTTTTTAGAAAAAATGACTCTTTAAACTGAAAAGTACACATGAGAATAACAGATTTGTTTAAAAAATAAAAAACATGCATAAAAATGTCACAAAATCCATAAGTTTGTGACTTCCACATCAGTTTCAATCCAGCATCCATTGATTCAATCCCAGTTCCTAAGCTGTTCTATAACGTATGCAAAGTATAAAAAAAATTAAATTCAGGCTAGATCCCTACATATGTTTTCCAGAGCTTTAGTATTAGCTTAAACTAAGAAGAAACGATATTTTTTTCTGTCTGAATATCGATTTATCGATAGAGTAAGAAGAGCTCTTCAATTTCAAAGGGGTTAGAAAGGGGGGAGGGTTCAGGAGAGAACTGTCCTACTTTAGTTGTTTCACTTTGACATACAGGTAAGAGCTGAAGAACATATTTTAACTTACGGGATTATGGATGTTTTTGGAGTTAGAGTATGCACGAGTAGCTCCGGATACAGAGTTTATTATTTTACGAGAAATAGAGTGAATATGTTACAAAGATGGGAGAAGGTTCGCATAAAGTAGATTTTTAAGCATATGGATATAAGAACCATTATCGTTGAATACTTCTACTTCAAGTAAATAAAGAAATAAAAGAAATGAATTCGTTTTAAGCATTATTAAATGTACTTGTGGAACATTGTATCGAAATACTGGTGTGGGGGTGATAGACTTTCAATATTTTTGCTACCACTAATTTCGAATAAGAATCTCTATCCTGTTTAATTACAATAAATTCAGAGTTGCCTACATGTTAATTTATTCCAGAACATTTTTAGCCCCGCCTTTATTTCATACCACTCTATTTTTTAAAGAGTATTTTTTAAACATTTTATCGTAGTTTTATATTGAAGAAAATTATTCTAAAAATAAAGTGATGCGAAATAAAGGCGGGGCTGAAAATGCTCCGGAATAAATTAAAGTGTTGGCAACTATGTAAATTACTGTAAAAATAAAATTTCTATGTGAAAATAATGGTAGTATATAAAGCAGGAGCTTTTTCGCCCTTAAATTGTTTTATGATAGAATTTTTGCATAAAAACTCCATAAATTAATCTGCTTTATAGAACATCTTAGGAACTGGAATTTGATTTTGATGTCAAATCATAAATTTATACAAGTGGATCTGCTGATCAGGAGCCTCAACGTCCTATTACACCCTCATTTTTCAGCAGATCAATTTTAATTATTTCATATTATTTAATATATATAATATAATATTATGTATATATATATATATATATATTTGTGTGTGTGTGTGTGTGTATGCATTAACTTGCTACATAACGGGAGGGGGGAAATGCTGCCCCCCTCAGCCCTTCGTAGTATCTGTCTGCTATATCTCTCTGTATAAATGTGTATATATATATTACCTTGTAACTAACAGCCTTGTGTTAATATCTTGTAAATCACAAACTCTTGTATCAAACTTGATGTCATACGATTTCATAACTTATGGGAATTATTTTGTGTAGCCCTGTAAACTAATTATCAATTCCATGCCAACCATATTCCACATAAAACATGGTTTTAAACATTCTAATAACGTATGTCTATTTTGTTATGTTTAATGGAGTATAACCATGTTAAAATACACTTATAAGAAATATCGTCTATAGATTGTAATGGTACGAAATTCTTTTATGTGTCCCTGTCAAGAACCACAGTTATTATATGCACCAATAAAAAGTATACTACTAATTCATATTAACTCATTAATATTTTAATCAAATTTGATATCATTTGGATGATTTCAGAATGCCATTGAAATTTTTTTGTGTGATCCTGTAAATAAATTATTTAGCCTATACACAACTTTTTCGACAGAAAACATGATTTTAAGCTTTTCAAAAATGCATATTAATTCCATTTTGGGGAAAGGAGCACAAACGAGTTCAAACACGTTTAAATAAAATTTTGTTCATAGGCTCTAATGTTATGAAATTCTTTTGTGTATACCAGCAAAGGAGCCATGAACATTATATGTATTAAGAAGAACTAACTATTCAACTCATTCTATGCCTCTCATGAATAATTGTTCAAAATTTGACATACTTTGGATGATTACGTGTAGTTGTCGGAAACGTGAAGTTTTTGGGTTTCCACATGGAGGCCTCTACTGACATATCGGCAACAAATATTAGTTTAGGTTTAAATTACAAATTTTTTCAATTCAATTATTTTATTTTAAAAAAATATTTTTTTTTTCTTTTCTCAGTGCAATCGCTATTTTATATAGAAAGTATAATTACTTTCCGTGGATAAGACATAACTAAAGTTCAGACATTCAAAGATGTCTGTAGCAGTTAATTTTTAATCTTAGAAATAACAAAATTAACTTTAGTTTGTAAACACATTTAAAAGAGAGAGAAAAAATGCGTTATTGCCGCTTTTGCTAAAGGTCACGTACTAGTGATATTATTCATAACTTAAACGTACGTTGAAGAATTTATTCATCTAGATATATTCCACTGATTATGTGTGCCATTCTTTTTAACCGATTCTAACAATTTCATGCGCAGTAATCGTGCAAATTGCTTGAAATCGTGAAAGAAATTTCTTAAAATCGTGAGAGAAGGTCTTAAAATGTTCTCATATAAAATCTGGAATGATTGATCATATATTCTTACGCTTTTTAAGCAATGCCTCTAACTAAACCTATTCCCTTAGTTAAATACTGTCAGAAACAGCAATATATATACTTTATAATCAATTATATACTATACGCATTCTTCTGTTGGGAGCAGTTCCTTGTCTCGGCGATAAAACAAAAATATATATAAATAACCCGTACTAATCTCTCTCTCTCTCTCTCTCTCTCTCTCTCTCCATATATATATATATATATATAAGATAAAATTTAAATATAGGAGGGAGTAAAACCTGAATTATTAAATAAATAGAACTAGAACAAACTGACTCTGAAGACCAAACTTCTTTTCTGCATTTAAAAATTTAAAAAATAGATAATGACTGGTTAATTGGGATTTATGATAAAAGACAAGATTTTAACTTTAAAGTTTGTAACTTAACAAATTGGTTCTCCTGTATTAGTCATAAAGTTTTAAAAAATATTATGTTCACCCAAATAAATAGAATTAAAATGATTTGCAATAACAATTTAGACCTGAATCTGGCTATGAAAAATCTCAAAAATATACTAACTGTTAACCGCTATCCTGTTATTTTAATCAATAAACATTTCAGTATTCTTGATGACAATCCCACTTAAGGTTTGATGTTCCGTTTTGGGCGACATTTAAGTGCTGGTAAGTGGCCCTACTAGCTGAAAAGGTTCTATGTTTATAAAAAGGGGGGTGGTTTTCATTTTTCCATTTTCTGAATATTTCGGTTTGTTCACGTATGTATTTATATATTCTTATTTTATTTAATTTCTTGTACAGTCACCCAAAAAAAAAACGCCACCCCCCACCTAATTTCGCCGTAAATTATCGTAGAAACATTTGACTGATACCGATCGATTTGTAATAACGTCTAGTTTATAACGGTATAGTTAAATTTTGCATAAGGGGTCGTCTACATATTAAAACTGACATTAACTTCATTTTCTTCAATAGCAACCCCTATTTTTGACTTCATATTCAGATTTCTGAGATCAAGGTGGTTCGAAAAACATACCTATTTATATACCTTAAATCAATTTTAAATAGAGTTACACGTGAAAATGTATTAGGGGTCCGTCTATACATTTAGAAAATATAAATCACGATCTACCACCAAGTATACATTATTTATTAAGTTTCACACCGGAAAAAAATTTCAGAAATGTTAATTATAAAATAAAAAAAAAATGACTAATTCACAGAACTTTCTGAGTTAGTCTATGAATTAAAAGATTTTTATTGGTTTCTATTGATTAAACATCAGATAGTTCACTTCATACGAAGAAAATTAAATAGCTTGAATAGATATTAAAATATCTATCAAAAAAAAAAAAAAAAAAAAGATGAATGGTTTTAAATTTGTTTGAAAATTCAAAATTATTTTAACTCAAGCTGCCGTATAATTGTCTGAAACGGCGGCACTCAACCTGGTTCCCACGGCCGTTTCACAGTGACAATGGGAGTTTGTTCAGATACTGCAGTACTTTCATTTTCTTTAATTGACTTTTTTAAAATATTAAAACAGATTTTTTTATTTTTATTTATTTAATTATTTATTTATTTATTTATTATTATTATTATTTTTTTTTTTTTTTTCATGACATTATTAAAAACTTTTACATAAATCTCCACGATATTCTTTTGCTTTTATATTTTATAATGTGTAACAAATTAATATGCAAAATAATAAATCCTACTACTTAATGGGATGTCCTAAAATTCTACACTTTAACACAGATACCGAAGTGGACGGTGGGGGTAGAAAGGCTGACTACCCTTAATCTAAATCTTCACTTGAAAAGGTCAAAATGTTACATAACTCTTTTTTTTTTTTAAGGAAAAAAGAAGAAGATAAGGAGGAGAAGGAAAGATCAAAACGAATATAAAGCATATTAAACGTTAATACCCTTTAAACACTGGAAAAAGGCGGGGTTTTGTATTGTGTGTCATTTGGGAGCTGTAGAGTGCCAGAAAATTACTTTATGTAATAAAACTTTTCATTTAAAGGGTATTTAAAGCAGCATTATATTTAATACATAGACTATTCAGAAAAAAAGTACCATTCATCTGGTTCATGAAAAATAAAGAACATTTTCTGGCATTGCTCTATGTATATACATCAAACTATCCCGGAAGATTACTGGTCCCGCCCCTTTCCGTACATTTTTTTTCACATCAGTCTTTTTAGAGCCGTGTCAGCCATCGGTGGCTGACACTGATCTTTCCATTTAGGCTAAGTCAGCCGGCAGTGTAAAATATGATATAAAACTACAGAACTTACATAGTTTTAAGTAATTACTGACAATTTATTTAAAATTTACTTCATGTTTATTTATTTTTTTATTTTTTTATTTATTTATTTTTTTTTTTTTTTAATAGGATTTTTATAGGATTATATCGTTAAGGCCTAATGGGGTTTATTGAAACTCGATAAACATAACACGCTTATAAGCAGCACGTTTGGCCTGAATGGGATTTCCATAAGAATTCGCGTGGCGCTCAATGAGTTAATCGTAAATGTATTTGAAGTTAATTACTCAAAAAATTAAATTGTGTACACACAGGGGCGGGAACTAACAATGTTACGGGTTAGGTTGGCAAGTATGCATATATATTTTGCTTGATTTATAAAAATTTATAACACATTTTCTTCTTTTTTTTTTAGTATTTTGTGTTTATATCTCTCATTAAAAATAAATACAATATTCATATATAAACATTTCCATACAGTAATGTATATAAACATATTTATTAAAGAAGATTTGTTGATATTATATAATTATTCTTCTATCTGTATAGTATATTAACACAAATATAGTTTGTAAATTTCGCAGCATCGAAAAACAGCAACATAGCTTCCATATCAAGGCTTAATGTAAATAGGACGTAAGCGTACTGTACCTAGTGTTGAAATTTGAAAAAAAAGAAAAAAAAAAAAAAGAATAACAGTGGGCTAAAAATACGCCGGAATAAATTTAAATGTTGTTTATTCTGGTTTTAGTCAGGTGATATCACTCGTGCTAAATAGCTGGATCCGCCCTCTCTTAAGCTCAGGTTCAGCTCATCATAAAAATATTGTTTTTAATATCTGCCGCACCAAAATGTTCAAAACACAAATGCCAATTTTCATATATTTTGAAATCTTCCCGTTTCAACTTTAAAAGCTTTTAGATTAATTTATTTTATTTTGAATTTTTAAATTTAGACGTTTAAAGTCTTTTAAATGAAATTTCAGGATTCTGTAAGATCAATATCTATATATTTGAAAGTAATAAGACAATTCCTTTGTTTTAAATTTTTATTCCATAATAACTGTGACTTTGATTTCGTGATTAGGAAATTGAAAATAAATACTATTGAGCTATGTTCCAATAATAGATCTTATAAACTTAAAAAAAAAAAAAAATAATAATAATAAATCAATTTTTCACTATTTGATTCTGTATTAAAAAACTTTTAATAGAAATTTGATATTTTATTATGTTACATTATGGGATAAATTTTAAATAACACAAACCTTACAAACGGTACAGTAACCAAATGCAAATATGTCACAACAAAATTTAAACAGAAAATTTATGGTAAAAAATCTTTTTAAAATTATTAAATATTCATAATAATAATAAAACGATTGTCGAATGCATAATTGCTGTTTCATGCAATCAGTTTCGCTGTACCGTGTTTTCTAAAACAAGATATTTAACTAGAGGTGTACGTACTCTTGAATATTGAAATGCGAAAAAAAGTGTAACAGGGTTAAAATAGAATTTTAGCAGCGAAAAACTAGAAAAAGATATTTAATACTTATGAAGAAAGACTTAACATATTAGGATCGGATATATTCTTCTCTTGTACCGTAAGCCACGCCTTTTCACAAATTTTCTAAAGTTTTATAATATAAAGCAAAATAATTTTGCATATTTGTAATTAAATCATTTAAGTTTTGTCTTCAATAATCGATGTAGTAAATACCATTGTGATTTATGCATACCAGCGTCACATATAGAGTCAAATAGGAATATGCAAATTTGTCTTTTTTTTTTTAAATAGTGTTTCAGCGAATCAGAGGCGGGGCTTCTTTTCTTTTGAAATTCTTTCACAATCCCTCGCCTACATTCTGATAACTTTACAAAAATATGCCAATTTGTATAATAAACATCGAAATATTGCTTAGGAAACAATAAAAATAACATAAAGGTAAATTAAAATAGTTTTCCGTCAAATTATATACAAACATTTACTTATAGAGGATACAGATTATAACAAGTGACGGCCCCCTAACAGGAATAAAAAAGTGAAATATCACTGTAACTCAAAAAATAATGTTAGGAACGAGCTGTAAATTTGGAAACCCATGTTTTTGATGATGCCCGTTCTATTCGTGCAAAAATTAACATAGGTCATAATTCATAATTTTTTCAAATATGAATTTATTAATAATTTTCATAATTCAAAAAATGTCTTTTTAGCAAAAATTTGCATGGAATATGTTTGGGTCACTTCATTCTAACGAATAAAAAAAACAGAATTTAAATATCATAATTATTTCGGAAGATATGATTTAATGTTTGTCACATTCATTTAACATTAGCACCCCCAAACTTTGACAGCTTATAACTCTATGAAAAATTGAGCAAAATATATAAACTATACCCTTTTCCGTGATGATTTGATCCAAAGAATTCAAATAAATTATAAAAAATGGGGGTTACCATTGAAAAAAATGAAGTTGATGTCAGTTTTAATATGTAGACGACCCCCTAAGTAAAATCTAACTATAACATTATAAACTAGACGTTATTATAAACTGATTGGTACCAGTCGCATGTTTCTACGATAATTTACGGCAAAATTAGGTGGGGGGGGTGGCGTTTTTTTTGGGGGGTGACTGTACTTTATATTTGATGTATTATATTTCTTGAATTTTATATTTTACATTTGATGTAATATATTTTGTGCTTTATTTCTGAATTTAATTTGCTTCTTATGCTATGTATTAATTGAAATTCGTTTGCTGTACGGTCGTGAATCCATCTGTGAGAAGCTGGGGACTAGAAACGTATTTTGCGGTTAATACCAGCGTTTCGTCAGAAACTTCTCATTTTCCTTTCCCTACATGGGGGAGCTCCCCTGATGAAGGCCCTCATGTGTTTTGGGATTAAATTTTCATCTGGTTTTGAATTTTTTGTCTATTTATATATATGAATAATTCAACAAATGAAATTAAATAAAACCCCAAACAACACAGAAGTCTTCATCAGGGAGGCCCTACCACGTAGGGGTATTTACATTTCCTTTTGCAGCAATTTTGCGCATTGATTTGTCAGTGTTCAGTGGTCATAGAACTCCTATATTTTTATTTTACGATTCTTTTTATTGAACTCAAACCACAATTTTTATAAAGGAAATTTTCTTAGAGATTTTTGTGGTATTTTAGCATCAAAAGCTTTAGAAAAATTTTCTTTTTAAAGGTTGTGATTTGAGCTCAATAAAAGAATCGTTAAAATATAGGAGCGCTATGACCCCCGTAATGTTCTTCCTTTTTTTTTTTCTTTCCTTTTTAAATAATGAAGTAATGTCGTGTCTACATAATTGACTGCATTTCGTTTTTGTCTTCAAAGTGTATTTATCTTTTTTATTTAAAATGTTTCCGATATATTTTGGCATAAAAAAGATATTTTAGAGTCAATTCCATTTATAAATAGCAGCATCTTCTAATTTCGTAATGACAATTTTTTAACATTACGAAATTAGACATTTCTATGATACATTTCTAATTATAGCAAGAAAAACGTTCATCCCCTAAAACCCTTATAGAGAATCGAGTAAATTTTATCCTTCGCTATTTTAAGCTGTAGGCAGGAGAGAAGTTAAAATTAAAGCTGCAGGAGATTTTCCAAATTAAATAATAATAATAATAACAATAAACTATTTTTTCCTTTCAGATATTTTCAAATGGGAAAAATTAATACCTATCTGTACATTAAAAGTGTATATAGAGTATTACATATTGCCTTAAATTAATTTAAAAACTCAATAGTAAAAAGTATATGCATTACAAAAAAGTTTTTTGGGGAGCGTGGGGCTAGTTGTCACAGGCGTAAGAAGTAACACGCAATTTACGAAAGTTTGTAACATTTCTGATTAAATATTTTTATAAACATAATTCTTATGACGCTCTTTATAATGTAAGTACAATCGGTGCTCCTCAAAAATGGATGATGAGAGGTTCTGTACTGTACACGTGCTTCATTTTTGCTAGTTAGTGGGAAAAAAATATTTCGCAAATTTTGATTAAAGGTATGTTAATTTATATTTTAACGAAATGTTTATAGCTATTTATTTAGTCTGTGTGTTGAGTTATAAAATGCATGTTTAATTCTTTGTATAAATTTCTATATATTTTTATAAATAAACAAAATGCCCAAAATCATACGATGGGGCAAGTTAAAACAAAATTTTGTGCCAAGCTGTAACATGTTAAAGCAGTGACTTGTGGAGATGCCTACAGCCAGAGCTCGAAGTTTCCGCCCATTTTCCGGAAACTTTCTGAAATTAAATATTTTTGGCTTCCTTACCACTACTATGTTTATACAGAAATATTTTCTGTGTTTTTATATAACAGTGCTGTGATATCGAAAATCACATATTCTAAATTATGTATTGCATTTCAAAATTTAATTCTTTTCCCAATTCATTTTCTATCTTTATAAAAAAGCGAGTTAATATATGCGGTTTCACTCCTTATTCCAAAAGAGCAAGTTATTATATCTCTATTTCTTTTAATAAAAAAAATAAATAAAAGCAAGAGATGAGGTTTCAATCGCTTAATTCTGTGGAGGATAATTCGTTTCATCTCAATTAAATAAAACAGAATAAAATGTTTCCTGATGTCATTTTTGAACATTGAATAGAGCGCACATCTGCTGCTTAAAATAGAAATAACGTATACTTTATCGACTAAAGTCTGTGAGTAAGAATTTAACGATAAATTTTTGTGGTCAAGATTTAAGGTTAGTTTGGTAGATTCTCACGAATTCATAACGGTTTTTTGGCTAAGAAATCAATCGCCAATATATATTTTAAAAAATGTACTAAGTGATACGTAACTGGAAAAGGGAGAGTGTTGTTCTTGGCATCATAATTTTGTGGTTTTGTGTAATGTATCCAGCCAACAATTTGATCACTTCTGCCTCTGCTCTGATGCTGTAAAGACGGTCTTTTTGATTGCTTCTCTCCTCGTGTCCATCCCGTTCCATTTGTGCATTTATTCATTTTATTAGAAAAATAACATTGTTTTGATGTTTTCAAAAGGATATTTCTGCTGTAACTCTATAGTACTGAATTATTTAATTATAAGCATTATTGTTACGAAGTTGAAGATATATAAAACCTTTTTAACGTCAGCATCGAATCTTGGGTGATTGTGTTCACAGTGCAATGTCTACGGCCAACCACTTCAACGAATTTGATCCTTTCTCACTATTTTATCAATGTATTGCTTCATGATAATATAAGAAATTTATGCATCGTCAAAAAGTGCCAATATCGTCAATTCCATTCTACAAAAATAGTTCAACAAACTATAGCACAAATATCTTGATTATTTAATCGCGAATTATAATCACGATTTAATCACCAATTAGAGAATATTACATACAAATTGTGGTAGAAAAAAAAGCAGAAATTTCTCATTAATGACAGTGTCCTGAAAAAAGGGAGGAGAATTCGAGCTCTGCTAAATCCACTCTGTTGCAGAAGAATGGGTATAATGCTTAATTTTCAAAATGCGAGCACACATTAAAGGCATGAGAGGGAACAAAATATCATTTGCTTGAATTAACTTTAATTCTGACTAAGATTGACTTCTATGTTGATTTTATCTATTATTTTATCTTTATTTTACTATAATCCATTTGATATAATTCATTGTTACTATACCAAGAAGGTTATAATTTAATATTAATTATTAATTGCATTTTTTAATAAATTAATAAATGATTGATGATAAAAAACATTTTGAAATATCGTCGTTTTTATTGTCAGAGTTTCCTTTGTATCCTTTACAGTTTGCCCTACGTGTGTTACAATTTTCCCCAAACCAGGGGCAAATTGTAACAGGCAAATAATTTTGCAAAAATATTTTTTGTGCTAAAATTAGCAAAATTAACATTTTTTTTTTTTTTTTTTTTTTTTTTTTAATGAATATGATAGATCAATATGTATGCTATAGAAAACAGCAATTAGAAACAGGAAAACGTAAATACATTTCAAAATATACTTAATTTTCCAAAAACTGTTACAACCCGCTCCCCGCTCCCCTGCTATTTATTTTTTATTATTATTTTTTTTTTTTAAGAAAAAAGCAAACTGAAAAATTCATCGCTAAATACGGACAAAAAATTAAATGTCGTCAAGGGATCATATACTAGCGCAAAATGATGTAGATATTACAAATTTCTTTCTATTCTCAAAAATATTATTGATTTTTGGCATAATATTTCCTTAAAAAAAATAATAAATAAATAAATAAACAGTAGTATTAAACATTATGTATTTCAATTTGATATTGAATATCGATATTTCTACAATATTTTTCTGCTTTTGTCTTGTGTTATGTACTATTAATATTCCTATTCAATGAAAGATAAAATGGCGAATAGGCGAGCAAGGCCCCGAAGAGTTAATAAGCAAAGCAAGCCGGAGGGAACCGAAACCTCCCTCGGGGGTGAGCGGAGCGAGCAGGGGGGCAGAGTCTCTTAGTAATGTAAAGTAAAACTATTTAATAAGATTAAAATAAAAAAAAGAGCATATAATGTATGCATTCTTATGTTGCGAACAGTTCATTCTCTCGGCGAAAAAATAAAATAATAATTTCCCTACTAATTTTGTAAAATAAAAATATTTAACAAGATCGAAAAAAAAAAAAAAAAAAAAAAAAATCAGTGTGCATACTTTTTAATTAGTCAGTTAAGTATTTAATAAGATCGAAATTAAAAAGAACATCAGCATATACATGGTGATCAGTTTAAAAGAGTATCCGTTTTTTTTTTTTTTTTTTTTTTTTCGTTTTTTTAAATTACCCTTAAATCTGACGGATGTGCAACTATTCTAACAGTGAAGCATAATTATTTGAACCTTGTTTAAGTGTGGCAGACAATTTCTAACACTGTTGGACTGTTACAACTTTATTTGTGAGGTAAAATAGAAATAGAGACGCACAGTGTTACTTAATCCTGTGATAATTTTATTTTTGAAAAACATAATTTAATTCAAATTTTTTACATTATCATTCCTTACAGAAAATGTTGAAAATGTTCGCCACCATTTTGAATGCAAACATGAACACGTCGCACCAAGTTTTTTGGCACACTTCGCAGCATTGTGGGTGTTATTAACGAGATTTCTTCAGTTATGATCTGTTTTAATTCATCGATGTTTGCAGGACTTCTCTGGAAAATCCTATGAAATGATAATGTAAAAGTGATAATGATAATTTAAATGTAATGTAGGAATGATAATGTAAAAAATTTAAATTAGATTTTGCTTTTCATAAATAAAATTATCAAAGGATTAAATAATATAGTGCGTCTCCATTTCTGTTTTACCTTGCAAATAAAGTTGTAGCAGTTGAACAGTGTTGGAAATTGTCTCCCACACTTAAACGAGGTTCAAACAATTATACTTCAGTGTTAGAATAGTTGGCACATCCGTCATATTTAAGGGTAATAAGAAAAACCGACGGGTACTCTTTTAAACAGATCACCCTGTATAATTTATAACCAATTATGTGCTCTACACATTCTTTTGTTGCGAGTAGTTTCTTCTTCTGACGATAAAATAAAATAAAATATAAATAATCAGAACTTATACAGAGTTACCAACATTTTAAATTATTCCGTATCATTTTAAGCCCGCCTTTATTCCATATCACTTTTATTTTAGGGGTAATATTTTCTTATTTTATTGTAGTTAAATATTGAAGAAAAATATTCTATAAATAAAAATGGTGGATAAATAAAGGCGGGGCTAAAAATACTCCAGAATAAATGAAAATGGTGGCAACTATGCTTATATTGCATAAAATAAGAACGTTTATTAACACTTTCGCGACCGCATGTTTTTGTCTTTTTGACGATAAGGGCGTTGCCTGTGGGCGTTAATCTTGTATATTACAATATTTCAAAACAAAATTTTCTGTATTCACATTTTTATTACAAATGGATAAACTTTATAATTATATTCTTTCTAATCAAAGTATTCGTTACCATGGCATATTTGATTGTACAAATATGTATAAAGGGTATATTCTTAAGAAATAAGTCACATACAAATTTCGAAACTATTACTGACGAGTTACAGATTATCAAATGACGTGAATTCACGTCATTTGAAGAACTATAACTCCGCCAGTGGGCGTTTCTTTAGGTTACATGGGTTACATTTATATTATTACTTAACAATGTATCCAATATTCACATTTGTACAGTCACCCCCCCCCAAAAAAAACGACCCCTCCCCCCCACACACCTATTTAATTTCGCCGTAAATTATCGTAGAAACATCCGGCTGGTACCTATCGATCTGTAATAACATCTAGTTTTTAATGGTGTAGTTAGATTTTGCTTAAGGGGTTATCTACATATTAAAACAGGCATAAACTTCATTTTTATCAATAATGACCCCTATGTTTGACCTCATATTCAGATTTCTAAGATCAAGGCAGTTCGGAAAACTTACCTATTTACATACTTTAAATCAATTCTAAACAGAGTTACACGTGAAAATGTGTTCGGTGACCGTCTATACATTTAGAAAAAATAAGTCGTGATCTACCACCCAATATGCATTATTTATTAAATTTCACGCAGGAAAAAAGTTTAGAAATGTTATGTTAGTTATAAAATAAAAAAACGATTCTAATTCGCCGAATTTTCTGTGTTAGTTTATGAATTAAAAGATTTTTACTGGTTTCTATTTATTAAACATTGAATAGTTAAATACACTCCTTCTCATATTTATAAGGACACTTTATGTTTTGAAATAAATAATATAAAAATAATTGTGAACAAGATTATACTAAATGCACTCAATATATCTAGTATTCTAAAAACTCAATATATCTAGTATTCTAAAAACGAAAACTGCTATAATTTTTTTTAATATGAAACAAAATTAATAAAAAATAATGCAAAATGTTTTTTTCTCTACGTTTTTAGATGTTCATAATTACAGGGACAATCAATATTTTTTCGTTTTATTTAACTTACAAGCGGATAAATTACAGTTGATATGCGAATTTTTTAACTACTGGGCTAGATTAACTCATATATAAGCCTTTAATTTTTCTTGGACGGACATCACTGATAATTCCTCCAAAAAAAGAACGTTCATGTAGTGAAGTATCATAAATGTGTTTTTTAAGTGGAAGGATAATATAAATCCTCCGAATTTCTAATGGAATTCGAAGATCTAAAATTGCTGAAGGAAATGTGATCAAACGTTGAACTGTTGGCTCGATAGGAGAGAGATCTGATGCAAAATCAGAGTTGTTTTACAGAGATCGAAGACTCATAATTCCTCTTACTCATAATGACTGCTGCTAAATTTGCTCGTAATTTTTAACGAAAGGTTGGGGTCCACATTTATGCATGTTTAAAATAATTAATAATATGTTAAAATGAATAAAAAACCTGTAATAATCAATAAGCACTTAATGGGGGAAAGCACGTCTGTGTTAAAGTGGAATAAAGACAATATTAAATGGTAAAATGTTGCATTTTCGGATAAAAAAAACATTTTATTATTGATTAACCAAATGGTTTTAACAGTTACTGGCACGATCTGAAGATAGCGAAAGAC
Organism: Salticus scenicus; assembly: GCA_963930645.1. NCBI lineage: Eukaryota > Metazoa > Arthropoda > Arachnida > Araneae > Salticidae > Salticus > Salticus scenicus. The sequence continues at coordinate 5,533,347 of CAWVNO010000001.1, forward strand.
AGAGCAGATTTTTTAAATGCAGATATGAATCGGGCATTTTAAAGGTGGATCTATGGTGCTCTGGGGAGCTGTTTCTACTGAAGGCAGAAGGAATTTAGTAATTATTTTCTATTATTATGAACACCAAGAGAATATCCGCAAATTTTAAACGTGGAATTCTCAGATTTTTGTTAGATTTTGGGGGGTAATAATATTTTTTTCAACAAAACTTACATTTTTGCTCTACTTCTAGAGCAATAGGTAATAGTTTGAAGAAAGAAACTTCTGTATTATTGCCTTTCCCGTGGCCTAAAAGTTGAAAAAAACCTTAACCTATCATAGTAGAAAAGTGCATGCAAGTGGAAAGCAATTTTAGATAGTTTAAATATATTCAGAATATCATCTATGATGTATGAAATGGTATTAAAACTGAATATTTAAAAAAAAAAAAAAAAAAAAAAAAAAAGTATATATATACTTACCAGAGAGAATGTCTGACTGTTTATCCCTAAAAAAGAGACCCCATAAAATATTAATTTAAAGAATAACTGAAAAAAATCACTAAGATTCAAGCTATCCTTATAATTCTGAACACCTCAAAAATCACCTTTTTGATCATATTTAAAGTTTTTTAAGATAGAAAAACGATAAAACATTTTAAATATAGACTATTAATGAAATTCAAATTAATAAAAAATATATTTGTTTAAATAATAGTGTTCAGTGTTTAGTTAATAGAGAAAAACTGGTGTCCTTATAATTATGAGAACCAGTGTATATCACTTCACCCGAAGAAAATTAAATAACTTGAATCATATGAACCCTACAACAATGTTGAATTACAAAAATCTAGATACCAAGTTAAAAGAATAATAGTAATAATGATAATAATATCAATAGCGGTTAAAAAAAGAAAATAAAAAGTGTTTAATATTTAAGAAAAAGAATTATCTACTTCTTGTTGGGTATATTTTTATTTTATACAGTAAGCCCCGCATGAAAGTGCTACTTTAAAGTTTTACATTTAATTTTAGGCGTACAAACCAACAATAGATAATATACAAAAAAAAAAAAAAAAACAAAACAAGATTTAAACTAAAATCTGAGAAAGAATATTTAACATTTTCTCGACTGCTGACATAGTTTCAAGTCATTTGGAAATCTGTAATTCCTCCAGTGGGCGTTTCTTTCACAATTCGTGTTTTACGATATTTCTTAAGAATATTCCTTATATTCATATTTATATAAACAAAATAATATGAATGCAAATACTTTCACTAGGAAGAGTATAATTATTATGTATATTCATATGAAAATAAATATGGATTAGAAAAAACAGTTTCCTATTGCCTAGAACGAATATTCCCCGTTCTGCAGTCGTCTACTGTATTTGAATTCTTAATTTTAAATGTGTAAAATCTATATCTTTAAAAGTAATAAGACATATTACATTGTTTTAAATTGTTTTCCCATAATAAATGTGAATTTTACCCCGTGATTAGAATAATCGAAAATAAAAAATATTGCGCTTTGTTTCAATAATATATTTAATGAAAAAAAAATCTTCCATTGTTTGATTTTGTATTAAAAAAAACATTAAATAAAAATTTAATATTATGTTACGTCGTGCGATAAAATCTAAATGACACAAAGCTTGCAAAAGTATAGTAAACAAATGCGAAAAAGTCATAACAAAATTAAAACAGAAAATTCTTTTGAAAAGATCTTATAAAAATTATTAAATGTTAATTATAATAATTAAAAAAAAAAAAAAATGCGTATTCCTCTTTCAAACGATAATCCTCGCCTTACTGCGTTTCCTAAATTATGATATTTAACTTGAGGTGTACGAACCCTACAATATTCAAGTAAAAATAAGAGGGACAACTGAGTTAAAATATAATTTGTTGCAGTGAGAAACTAGGAAAAGTTATGTAACATTTAAGAAGAAAGACCTGACATTTCAGGATCGGGTATATTCATAGCTGCCAATATTTTAATTTATTCCGGAGTACTTTTAACCCCGCCTTTATTCCGCACCACTTTCTTTATAGAAAAAAATTCTTCAATACATAATTTCGATAAAATAAGACAAAATACTTTTAAAAAATAAGTGGCACGAATTAGAGGCGGGGCTAAAATTACTCCGGAATAAATTAAAATATTGGCAGCAGGGTATGTTCCTTTTTGCAATGGTGTAATTTACATAATTTTCTAAAACTTTACATTATAAAACAAATTTTTTTTTACATATTTGCAATTAAATCATTTAAATTTTGTCTTCAGAATTCGATGTATTAAATGCCATTGACATTTATGCGTACCAGTGTTATACATAGAGTCAAATACGAATATGCGAACTAGTTTTTTAATATTGTTTCTGCAATATGGAGGCGGTGCTTCATTTTTTTATGGAATTCTTTCACAATCTCTCGTCTGCATTGCGATAATTTTATAAAAATTAGCCAGCCTGTATGATAAACGTCGAAATGTTGCTTAGAAATCAATCAGAATAACAAAAATATAAATTAAAATTGTTTTTCGTCAAAATATATACAGATATTTACTCATAGAAGATACAAATTATAACAGGTGACGGCCCTCTAACAGCAGTAAAAAATGAAATATCACTGTAACTCATAATATAATGTTAGGAACGTTCTGTAAGTTTGGAAACCCATGTTTTGATGATGACCGTTCTATTCATGCAAAAATTAACATAGGTCATAATTCATAATTTTTTCAAATATGAAATTATTAATAATTTTCATAATTCAAAAAATGTTTTTTTATCAAAAATATGCATGTAATATGTTTGGGTCACTTCATTATAAAAAAAAAACAGAATTTGAATATCATAATTATTTTGGAAGATATGAATTAATGTTTGTCACATTCATTTAACATTAGCATCCTCATATTTTGACAGCTTAAAACTCTATGAAAAATTGAGCAAAATATATGAACTGTACTATTTTCCGTGATTATTTGATCCAAAGAATTCAGATAAATTATAAAAAATGGGGGTTATCCTTGAAAAAAATTAAGTTGATGCCAGTTTTAATATGTAGACGACCCCTTAAGCAAAATCTAACTATACCATTGTAAACTAGACGTTATTACAAATCGATTGATACCAATCACATGTTTCTACGACCACTTATGGCGAAATTAGGTGGGGGTAGGGTGGGTTGGGGGGGGGGGGGGGGTGACTGTACAATCAATGCACTATGAATACAAATACTTCTATTCGAAAGAGTGTAATAGCAACATATGTCCATTTATATTATAAATTTTAATACAGGAAACATTGATTTAAAATAATGTAATATAGAAGATTAACGCCCACAGGTGGAGCTTACAGTCAAAAAGTCAAAAACGAAAGAAGTGTTAAGCGAAAAGTGTTACGCGAAAGTGTTAAGACAGCTGCCAAGATTGCTAAGATTTAAATGACGTTTATCGCCAGTATTTACAGAAGGTATCTGCCATATGTATTTTCGACAAATAAACATACTTAAAGAAACTGAAAACATTTATAGAAACTTACCGGTGTGAATTTTCCGTTGAAAATAACGTAGACTTGGCACCTATGTTATTAAGATCGAATTGAAAAAGAAGAATTCATTTTACATAATTAGTACAAATAATTTATACTAATTGTGTAAAAGGAATCTATTTAATTAGATGAAATGAAAAAAAAACATTAGAATATATACTGTATAATCAATTATATGCTCTACACAGTCTTCTAAAATGTCTGACATGTTTCCTCCCAATTTTATTTATAATACTTTTTTTTTCTTAAGTGAAAAAAAAAAAAAAAAAAAAAAAAAGAAAGGAAGAAGAAGAAGAAAAGAAAAAAGAACAGAAAACCCATATGAAATTCGTTGGTTCCCATGTTTCCTTCTCCCCCTACTTCAGTAGTAAACGATTTGGAAGCTACATTTTGTAAGTATAAACAGGTGACAACAACCTGACATCTCCATATATGTATATCGAGAATTCCATACAGTTGTTCACCTGTTACAAAATAAAATTAAAAAAAAAAAAAAAAAAAAAAAAAAAAAAAAAAAAAGAGGAAGAAGTTTTTATATTAATGGTAGAATTGTTTTGCTATTGTTTTAAAATATAACTTAAAAAGTTAAGGTATTGTACAGTCAGAGGGAAAAAAAACGCAACACCCGCTGTAATTTCGTTATTAATTGACGCAGGAACATCTAACAGACATAATTCAACAGGAAATTAAATTCATTTTCTGAAAATGTTGTGGAATTTGGAATTAGGGGTCATCTACATATTGAAATAAGCGCCAACTTTGAATTTTTTTTTTTTTTTTTCAATAGCAACACCCAATTTTTACTTCATATTCGAATTTCTGAGAGTCTGGTTGTGCGGAAAAGTATACTGTTTGTATACTTTATCTTTAGTATTTATACAGTTATAATCAAAAATGTGTTAGGGGCTATCTGTAGATGTAGAAAAATAAAATTAAGATCCTATAAGAAATGAAGAAATTTTTAATGTTTCACACCGGAAATCTTTCAGCAAAAAAGGAATTATAAAAATTTACAAAAGCGTTGTGGCTCTTCTACTTTTTTCATTATCCTGAATTCAGTTTTTTATATGTGAACATACTTCAGTACTTTTTTAGATAATTTTAGGTCTATATAAATACTTGCGATTGGTCCAGACAGTACTCTTTGAAAAAAGTGCAATATTTTTCAAGTAAAAGTGTTTATTATGGCTGTACTAATCACCAATAAAGCTTAAATTTCCATTCGCAGGTGTAACATAATATACGAAATGGAATAATATACATACATATATATATAACAACGTATAACTGAGTCTTTACGGATAAATTATTGTAAGGGTTCATGAAGTAAATATTAAACAATTTTAATCGCACTTACCAGTTCTGGGTCAGTTGAACTCTTTGGAAATGTACGATTCGTTTTATAATTTCTATGAAAATATAATTTATTTAACCCTTTCGCGACTTCTGACGTAGATTCACGTCTTTTGAAAATCTGTAACTCTGTCAGTGGGTGTTTCTTTCGTGATTTGTGTGTGGCATATTTCTTAAGTGTGTACCCAGTGTTCACATTTTTGCAATAAAATATACCATGGATAGAAATATATTGATTAGAAAGAATATAATTATAATGTATTCCATTTGTAATATAATTGTGAATACAGAAAAATTTTTCTGAAATATTTTATTTTGAGAGAATAACGCCTGTAGGCGAATCTTACTGTCACAAAGGCAAAATCCTGCGATCGCAAAAAGTGTTAAAATATATTTATAAAAGTTAAAGTATAAATTTAAAAATATATAAAGTTAAAATATATTAATAAAATTTTAAAGACTAAAGCATCCCTAAAATAATAATCCTCCCCCCTACAATATAAATAAATAAATAAATAAATAAATAAATAAAGCAATATATGAAGCAAATGATTAATCCTTTAACTTTGACGGTAGTTAAGAAACGATTTTACAAGTCTGTCTTGCATTCAAATTCCATTCGTTTTTTTTTTTTTTAATTGACAATTTTTATATTAAACCTATTTTTCTATTTAAAACGTGTAAACCCCGCCTATTTAGTTAATTTTTTTCTTCTAGTGTTCGTTTAAAAGATTCAAAATTTAACACCAGTAATCGATGAAGTAAATACCACTTGTGCATATTTTTGTCAACATAAAATAAGGGGTTTAACACTAATACTCAATGTTACATTTATTTTTCTTTTCTGTATTGTTTTGTTTTGAAGAACGATGAAGGCGGGGCTTGTCATCTTTAGAAAACAGGAATTCTTGATGCTAACACTAATGTCTAAATCATCATTTTTGTTTCATTTCTTTGCGTTTGACGTTGTTGTTATATAATTTGACCCGTATATAAAAAATAAATATATTTTGTTTAATTTTCTTTGTTATTTTTAAGATTTGATTCGTTATCTCATGCAAAACTTTATAAGAGACGGCTCCCTAAACCACTACAAAAGAAAGATTTATTTATATCTTGAAAACTAATAACTGGAATGAGCTACAAATTTGCACACCCATATTTTTTTGTATTAGAATTCATTTTATGTAAAAATTAATATAAGTCATAATTCATAATTTTTATTAATATGAATTTATTAATATTTTTCAGAATTAAAAATTATTTTCAGAATACAAAGTAATGATGGTTTATGTTTGGGTTTCTTCACTGTATCTCATAAAAACAAAATTATATCGATCAAGTTATTTTTTTTTTTTTTTTTTTAAGATATTAATAAAAGCTTGAAATATGAATTTAACATTAGCACCTTCACACTTTGAATGCTTATAACTCTGTGAAAAAATAAGTAAAATATACGACCAATATACTTTTTCGCGTTGTGGTGATCCCTGGAATTCAATTATAAATTAAAAATGAGGCATTGAAAAAAATCAAAATTGGTGCGCGTTTTAATATGTAGACGACCCCCAATTCAAAATTTCAGTTCATTTTCTGAAACTACTCACAATTCCCCGTCGAATGATACCTATTACATTTTTCTACATCGATTAGCAACGAAGTTACGTTGAGTGTTGCGTTGTTTTTTTTTTTTCTACGACTGTACAAAGCAATATTCTACTGCTTAATTTTCTAGAAATAATTTGGGTCTGGTGTGGCATTTTATGGAATGCTCTATACATGTACGTATGTATGCATTTTTAAATGCTTAAAAACATTTAATAAATTCAAAAAAAAAAAAAAAAAGAAAGAAAAAAAAAAAGAAGAAAAAGAAGATGAAGAAGTAACCCGTTAGTAGTCGCTAGTTGGTCGATTTGCCGCCCATCTTTTATTGTTGCCAGATTTTTTTATTCAATAACCACCATGAATTTTTAGAAGTAGCATTTGATATACATAAAACACGAATAAAATCGAAGAAACGTCGGTCACATCACTCCTTAAAATTATTGGTGACAGTTAAATAAAAAGTATGCAATTTTTAATAGGTGGCGCTGTTTATAGCGACTACTAACGGGGTAAAGGAAGAAGAAAGAAAAGTAATTAGTAAGACTTGTAATTTGATTGTTTTACCATTTTTTCTTCGGCCTAGAATGCAAGGTTGACGCAGGCGATTTTTTTTTTTTATATTCTTTTCGTAACAGTATTACCTTAAAATAAAATTTATGATATATTTTTGGTGGTAAAATACAGATTTAGCTGTATGAATAGCGTATTGTTTTGCTTGGAAATACGGGTGCGAAATGAATAAAATAAACCATCGCCTGTAGCAGCCCTAAGTATGGTAAATAATAATAATAATAAGACAGAAAGAAAAGAAAAGGGAGGAAGAACTCTTCTGCCGTCCTTTATCTTCGCACAAAAACAGTTCAAAAGTTTTTTTTTTTTTTTTTTTTGTATAATTTTTCCAACAGGTGACAACAACCTGACATTTACACATGCATTCAAAAATCGTTATTAATTAAAAAAAGAAAAAAGAAAAGAAAGAAAGAAAATTAATAAGAATTAGTAAAATTAACAAGTGAACTTTATTTTTCTTCTTCCAGCTCCTTTGAGGTGAGCTAACGAAAAAAAAGAAAGAAAGAAAGAAAGAAAACAGAAAAAAAAATCTGAGAAAAAACTTTTCTAACTTCCCCTACCCCAACACCAAACGATTCGAAAGTTATGTTCTGTATGTGTAAGCTTCCCAACAGGTGACAACAACCCAGCATCTCTCTCACAGAGAGAAGGGGCTATTGTGCTCTTCTCCGACTCAACCACCTGTGACTCGGTGGTCTTCCTTTCTCGTAGTACTTGGGAGTCAACGAAGCGTAGTGATCCAGTTCGGCTTGGCTTGTATCGAAGGTCGAGGCGCGATTTTCTCCCGATTTGTTTTTTCGTCTGCCCTGCCGCTCGCTCTCTCTCATTTGGCTGTCAGAGTGTGCGTTGGCAACAGCTCGTGATCGAACGCTGGAATGATTCAGTGTTTAGACAGATTTCGTCTTCGGATAAGATCGGTCTTTTTTTCCAGAATCGTCGGCGCTGTGTGTGGATTAACGTGTTTTTGTAATACATTTGTGTTGAAATTGTGAAAAGTATTTGTTGTTTTCATACTTTTTGTGGATTATAACCATCTGGGATTTGAATTTGGATTTGGATTGCTGTTTACTGAGTTTTTTTGCTCCCTTTCTAACTCTGGATAACGCACTTCAGGTAAGTGAAAGTGAAATGTAATTGTATGAGGAGTACTTTTTCAAACTTAAGCTTAATTATCGTAATTTCTGGTAGATAACCCGCAGGTAAGATGTGTCATTTCTCCACCAGAAATTTTATTTAATAGAGAAATCTATACTTTTTCCAAGGAAGAACTCGTAGAAATATAAATTTATTTATCAATTTAAATTTCTGGTGCAAAACTGGATTGTATAACCTGCGGGGTATCTACCAGAAATTACAGTAACCAAAATTTGTTAGGTAAATTTATTATTATCAACAAATAAAATTTTGGTTTAAGGTGTATAAAACCTATTTGCAATTTTCCCTTATGCTACAAATTTTTATGATAAGAAATACAAATTTTAAAAGACCCGCCCAAATCCTTGAAATAATAATTATTATTATTGTAAATATTAAAACGGGAGGAAAAAAAATTCAGGAAAAGAAAACTGAAAGTTTTATTTTCGAGTACATTTCAAATTTTTATACAACTGTTTAAGAATATAATTTGCCGAACATTATTTGTTGGTTATTACAATTATTATTATTATTATTAAAAGACCCATTTTTTGTATACATATTCCCGCAACACAGAACATTTCTCTATGGACACACCCTAAAAATCTTTGCAGAACCCTGAAATTTTATTTCTATTAACATTTTTATGGTGTATAAGAACATTTTGGGCATTTTTAGATTTAACCCCTTAACGCGCGGCGTCCTCGCTGCAAGGATGCAAAATTTAAGATACAGCTGCAAAAATTCATCCCGGGAAATTTTTAGCAAAAATTTACGTTTATAACATATCAGAAAAGGCCAGTTTTTTTAACCTTCAATTTTAAAATTTCTTTTAGTTTAATTTAGTTCATGAATTCCGGTGGCAGTATAATTTAAATGATCTGAATTGTCTTGCGCCGCAAAGGGTTAAGTGTATAAATAACTGAGAGGGTTTACTGTATAAAGAGATACAGTCTTTCCCCTACACTTTCTGGTAACAAGATTATAAAACTGCATCATTTTATTTATTTTTATTTTTATCCTCTTTTTAACCTTTCTATCTATATCTATATGTATATATATGTGTGTGCATAAATGAAAGGTCTTGAAATATATATATTGTTATTTAGCCAACGCCCAAAACACTCACTTTATTTTTATTTATTTTTATTTTTTCAAAAATTTAAAGCGTTTTAAATTCATTGATAAACTAAGAATATTATTCATACTTTTTCCTGTTCGGTGTTGTATTAGGTCTATCACAAGCACAAAGTTCAGCTTGAAAAGACACCGGAAATTTATGTGATACAATATTTACATAGCGGTTTAAAATTTATTTGGTCAAGTGTTCTATAAGTACCGTTAAACAAAAATTTCTGTTGTCAATTTTTTTCATTTAACCTTACAGAGTTCTCGATAGACCCATAGACTTTACTGTTAATAGCGAAAAAATAATAACGTAAAAGTATCAAAAAAGAGACTGGTAAAAAAATTTCCTTACTTTAACTCTTTATCTACTGCATATGAAACAGACAAAAAAAAAAGTACTTTAAACATATTTTTTGTTACTAAAGAGCATACTTGCCAACATCCTAATTAATATTCCGTAGTATCGTTAGCCCCGCCTACTTTTTCACATCAATATTTTTTAGAGTATTTTTCATTTTATTTAATCGTAATTGTATTTGGAGGATATTACTCTACAAATTTACTGGTGTGAGAAAAAGGGCGGGACTACGGAATATTAATTAGCATATTGGCAAGTAGGGTAAAGCGTATTTTTTCAGATGCATGCAATATAACTTATCAATATCACCTCATCGTAGGAATTAATGAGGATTTTGTGAGGTGGTAATTTACTGTACCACTGGTACATAGAGGTCAAAAGGATCGTTTACCTTACCTAATCTTAAAAATAACTCATATATAACTTTATTTATTTATTTTCTCACCAGAAAATCCATGAACAATACGGAATGACCCCACTTTTGACTTCTCCGGTTATTTTTCGAGGACTCCCTTGACCTTCGACTTCATTTTGATAAGTGGATATTTTTCGATCCTTAGGAATTTTTTTTTTTATTTTAGCAGAATCTAAAGATGTATTTTACCGATTAAATCTTTCAAAAACACTGTCAAGATCACTTTCAAGTTTATTTTATTGCACTGTGAAACCGTGTCAGCAGTTTCACTGGTAGCAGTTCAAAGGATCGTACTTCCGAAAAACGTATATATACGCCCGGGGAGTTAAGGAGTTAATACACAAGCAATATATTCATATTCAAAAAATATTTATAAAATTTACCAATCTTTAGAGTTTTTTTTTTTTTTAAGAACAACTACCACTACTTTTTAATAGTGTTTTGTAATACAGTTAACTATAGATAATTCGCAGAACTGTTACTAAAAAATTCTTTAAAAATTAGTGGTAGAATCTTTCACAAAAATCGGGAATGTTGGCTATTATGTTAATTCTATTCATTTTTATCATTTTTATGAGCTGACATTATAAAGCATTTTCTTTGTTTAATAAAATTAACTGAATGTATAAAATTGTATTATAAAAATATTATTGAACAAATATTAAACCTTTCGCGACCGCACATGTTTATTTTTCTTAAGTTTCGCCGGTGGGCGTTATTCTGTATTCATATTTATATTATAAATGAATACTCATTGTAAGTACACTCTTTCTAAGTAAAGTATTTGTATCTATACTATTTCAACACTTTCGTGACCGCTGACGTAAATTAACGGCATTTGCAAATCTGTAACTTCTCCAGTGGGCGTTTCTTTTCCAATTTGTATGTTATTTATTTTTTAAGTATATATCTAATACTCATATTTTTACAATGAAATATACTATGGATACAAGTACTTTGATTACAAAGAATATAACTATGATGTGTATCCATTTGTAATATAAAGGTGAATTCAAAAAATTTTGTTCTGAAATATTGTAGCTTGGATGAATAACGCCCACAGGTGAATTTAGTGATAAAAAGGCAAAAGCGTTAATTGTACAAATATGAATTATAGGAGTATTCTTAAAAAATATAATAACATAAATATTGCTAAAGAAACGCCCACTAGCGAAGTTACAAATTTCCAAATGACGTGAATCAACACCATTTAGGGTTAATATATCAAAAGGGTTAATGTACCTCAAAAAATAAAAAGAAAAAAGAAAAAAAAATTGCCGCATTTAAAACTTATTAAATTATAATAGATGCATTGAAGGTTTTTTCTTTTTTTTTTTTTTTCCACTAAAACTGGCTTAAAAATATATTTAAAAGCTTTTCTTCAGAATAAAATAAACAACTACACAGCATGACTATAATAATAAGAAAGCATAATTTATGCACCATGAATATATTTAAAACACTATTTAGAATTAAATGAATAATATCAATACAACATTACAAGAAGACGTTGATTCTTGAGATACGGAAGTTAAATGTATTATCTTGAAAGTAAAGAGGGTTAAAAATTCTGCAAACATTTTAAGGTCACAGTCCAGAATCCCAATATCTACAAAAAAAAAAAAAAAAAAGAGAGAGAGAGAGAGAGAGAGAGAGAGTTTATTGGAAATTGACGCTTATATATTATGTTGCCCTGATATAAAAAAAAAAATAAATAAATAAATAAACTTTAAAAAACAAAAAATAATAATTATAATATTAATTTACTTTATAGCATTCAAATATAACAAAAAATAATTTTCTCTTCAGATATTTTTTAAAAAGTATTTATTATACTTTTTTTTTTTTTTTTTTTTTTAAATACCGTTATGTTTATATGTCGTTATATTTTATACTATTCTTTAATATTTTTTATTAGTATTTACATAATGCATAGCTGACAACCGTTCCCAATTTTTTGGTGCCGGTATTTTCTTACAGATTTATTTTTTGACAATATTTAAAATGGTTTTCTGTGATTAAATAAATTAAATTTTTTTATAAAGAATACTTATATTTAAAAATTGGATCGGTTGGCTGATATGATAATGATAATGTCGATTAATATGATAAATTTTTATTATGAAATTTTTAAATAACTTAAAATAACTTCCAAAAATAAAATTTTGTTTCAAACTTAATTTACTTGTAGCATTACATAAATAAATATATATATATATTAGTAGATATTTTTAAAATATTATTGCGTTATTTATAACACCGTTATATTTTAACGGTTATTATCATTATTATTATTATATATATATATTTAATGTCCTTATATTCTATACCCAAACGTTTCGATACCGTTATATAAGCATTTACTTAGTGCTTTTAAAAACTAAAAAATTATTTATTATACAATTATATTCACCCTAGAAATATTTAAATTATATAAGATATATTCAATTCTCAACCCAACATATTTATTTATTATATCCGGAAAAGTACATTGAAAGTAATTGAAAGTAATTCTATTAATTAAATTTCAGATGCAATTAATTTTTTTAAATGCATCTAGCTGAAAATTAATTGTTGATGTTTGCATGAAATGAAAAAGAATATTTTAATTAACGATGATTTTTCTTTGAAAGTAATGTAGAAATTTTTACCGCATAAACTAAATTCCATTCGGACATATAAAAAAATATCTTACAAATAATTATTTTAAAGTCGGCGTTTAAAGAAATGGATGTAAAAGCTTTTTCCAATTTAGTCAATTAATTGAAATTTTTTAAATTGCAACTAAATACGTATTTCATATTTTATTGCTTTGCTGTATATAAAATTTAACTATTATTACTATTACGAAAATTTACCTAAAATTATATAGTTATTGAAAATTATGAATTCATTTTTAAAGAAAATACTTAAATTTATTAATAATTACTTATATAAAAGGTATTTACTAATGAAAAATAGCATGTTTTTAATGAACGAAAATTAAAACTTATTTTTATTCATAGAATTTTAATGTGTTTTTTAATTATAATATTGAAACAAATATTCCTTCAATAATGTGTTTATTAAAAAAAAAAAAAAAAAAAGTGAAAGTAACAAATAAGAATATAAAAGTGCGTTTGATTCTCCATTTTAACTAGTTTTATTTTAAAAACAATATACAATATGAGTAACTATAATTTTGTAAAATAATGTATTAATTATTCAAAATCAAAAATTGAATTAGTTGTAGTGTTTATAATATTAACGACTTTAAAAGTATTTTATTTCTACGCAACTACACTTTATATTTTCTTTTTTGTTATGGATTTTAAATTTTGCTTGTCTGCATCAGACATACCACTTTTTTCTGTTGGAGTACTGCAAAGCTTGAATACTTTTTAAATAAGTCGAATTACAACGAAAGATTTTTTTTTTTTTTTTTTTTAATACGTATATTATATTTTACCCAGATAAGCATACTTGCGAACATACTAATTAATATTCTGTAGTATTATGAGCCCCGCCTTCTTTTTTCCCCCAGTATCTTTTTAGAGTACTTTTCTTCTTATTTAATCGTAATTCAATTTGAAGAATATTACTCTAAAAATTTACTGGTGTGAAAAAAGACGGGACTAACAACACTACGGAGTATTAATTTGGATATTGGCAAGTATGCAAATAAATCTTATAAGTTATATAAATATCATGAAAAAACATTTCGGTGTCAGATTTTAATTGTAAACTATAGAACTTTCTGGTATAGTTAATATTTCTAACTTTTTAAAACATTTTATAAAAATTCAGTCCACTGTATATTTGTTTCTATTCACTTAAATTTCAATATCTCTTATTCATTTTCATGGTATATCTATAACAGTTCGTCAAAATCATTAAAATATTATTTTTCTTCCCCTTTTATTTTAGAAGCAATTTACATTTTAAAGTACATTTAGTTAAAAAAAATAATTGCTGGCATGAAATTACAAAAAAATAATAATTAACGAGATTTTTTTCTTTTTAAGTAATGAAGGAATTTTTGCATGGTATATTCCATTCGAACAGTTAAAAAATAATTAATTTGAAACCGACGTTTAAGAAAATGAAGTTAGAAGATTTTCCAATTTCGTTAATTAACTAAAATTTACAAATTCTGCAATTAAATACGTATTCTATATCTTAATATCGGATTTAAAATGGAACTATTATTTTAAAATAATAATAATTATTATAATTATATAATAATGAATTCATCTTTAAAGGAAATACATAAATTTATTTGTAATTACTTGTGTAAAAGGAATTTAGTTCGAAATCATCTTTACATTGAATTAAAATTCTAACACTTTATTATTATTATTATTATTATTATTATTATTATTATTCAAAACTTTTAGTTTTATTATTATTATTCAAAACTTTTAGTTTTATTATTATTATTATTGTACTGAAATAAATATTTCGCTGATTATTTCATTAGTTAAACAATAACAAATAATAAATATTTGATTTGTGTTAGAGAAAAAAAATATGAAAATTTCAAATAAAAACACAAAAGTAATTGCTTTTGAATTTGAATTTTTGACTAGTTTTATATTCCAGACAATAAAAACCTGTCACAAATTCTAATGTATATTATTATTTATTGTATTAAGTAATTAAAAACAAATTTTTTTGAAAAAATTTGTATTTGTAAATACATACAGTTGATAATTAGATTGCTAATATTTGCATGAAATCAATAAGAATATTTTAATTAACAGGGATTTTCCTCTTTAAGTAACGGATGAACTTTTACACTGTAAAGTAAATTACATTCGACCACGGGAAAATGTCTTACAAATAACTATTTTGAAGCTGACGTTTAAAGGAGTGAATTTGGAGATTATTTAATTTCGTTAATTAATTGTAATTTTAAAATTCAGCAACTAACTGTGTTTTCTGTATTTTAATACCTAATTTAAAATTCTCTTACTAAAATGACTTGAAATTATATAATTATAGAAATAATTCATATTTAAAGGAAATATATTAATTTAATAATATATAATTTAGTAAAACGAATATAATAATGATAAGTAGCTCATTTTCAGTACATTAAAATTTTACTATCACTTTTTATTTCATCAGTATCAGTGTATTTGTATTTGCTCTTCTCAATATATAACTACGATAAAATAAGTAAAAATTATGGTTAAGTGATATGGAATTAAGTGGTATGGAATAAAGTGCGAGGCTAAAAATGCTCCAGAATAAATTAAAATATTGGCAAATCTGGTATAAAACTCACCACTTCCCAGGGGCGCAAGAAAGGGAGGGACTCGGCAAGGAAGGGGGGAGGGGGCTCAAGCCTCTCCCTTGTAGATTAATACAAAATTTCCTTCTATTGCCAAACAAAAGTATCACCATTTTAAAACCAAAATTAATGTCTTATAAATATTCATAATTAGTGATATTTTATAATTAAAACAAACTTTAATGAATATTAATTAACATATAATTATTCATTGATATTCTGAAGATTAATTTTGAGTCACTTTTAAAATAAAAAAATTTTTAGCCCCTCCCATGATTTTTTAATTTTACTACGCCCCTGCGATTTCTGGTAAATTGAATGCAAACATCATGTGTCTGTTTTTTTTTTTTTTTTTTTTACCTTCACACATCGGTAATTTCCAAATTATAATAATAATATTTTCCGGCGTATAACGCGCAGTTTTGTTAAACTTGTCATACATCAAAAATTTAAATTTCCAGTAAAAGCTATTTTTAACAAGATTTTGTTTCTTACAAATATTACATTATAAGAAATTATATTTGTAAATTAAAGTTTCTGGTGTGTAACTGCGCGTTGTACGCCGGAAAGACTGTATTCTTACATTAATTCGTTTCATCTATATTAAATTTGTCTGTTTTTTTCATGCGAGATTGGTGGCACCCTATGGCATTTAACTTAAAATGTCTACTAGTATTCTAGAGTATTAAATCTTGAATTTAATACTCTAGAATACTAAAGTGTGAAATGTCCTGTGTTATTTGAAGTGTTGAACAATCCTAATGATTAAACATTTTCAGATTTACTGAGCAATTTTCAACTGTTTTCAAATTTAATAAATTTATCACCATTCTTTTTTGTTAAAGACTGGTATGGATTGACATTCTTATTTGTTGTTATTTTGCGATTACTCTATTTTTAAATCGGTTCCTTATTTTCCAATAGGGAATTTTTTGGGATAATATCAATTGCGGATTTTTTCACATGTTTACTAAAATTATCATTGGTTATATCCATATTTTTGGTCTTTGTGGATATGATGGCATTTCATCATCTGTTTTCTTGCATTTTCAGCAGTCTTCGTAAGTATCGATATATAAACAGAGATGAAGTTTTTTAATTTATTCCGGAATTTTTTTAGCCTCGCCCTTTTTTCACACCGTAATCCTTGTGAAAAAAAAATTTATTCAACATGTAATTGCGATTAAATATGAAGACAATTACTCTAAAAATATTACGGTGTGAAAAAGTGGCGGGACTAACATCATTCTGGAATAAATTAAAAAACTTGGCAGCTATGTATTAATATAACGAATGCAGTAACAAAAAATGATACATTTTTTTAATGAATTAAAATTTGAATACATTTTACTAAAAACCCAGTGTGTTTTAAAATGCTTTACAATAAATATTAATACAATTTAAATACAATTATAAATTTATTACAAATTATTTTATTGTAATTTACTAATGCAATTTAAAATATTTTACAATATTAAAACAATCACTTCTTTAATTATTTTTTTAATTAATAATTCACAAATGTAATTATTTTTAACGATGGCAGAATGTGCATTGTATTTCTAGAAAAACATGTGAAATGAGCAAATAAATTTATAGAATAAATTATGTTTGATTTCCTATTTTGAACTAAGTTTTTTTTTTTTTTAAGACATTGTAAAACTATGTCTAATTCTGTAATATATCTTGTACTAAGTATTTTTAAATTATTAATAATAATTTGATGTCTTTTAAAATATTAATAATATTTAAAATCGCGTATTTCTATATAAATACACTCTGTTAAATTTATTTGCTAGTTTGTTAAAAATATTTTTTATATAAAATCTAGTCACCTGTGTATTTCTAACTTCTACTTATTTAATTTTCATGTCCTATTATTTATTTTCATATTATGTCTGTACCATATATCATTGTAATTGGAATGATAATTTTATTCATTACATTCCAAAAGAAATTATTTTTTTAAATACATCTAACTAAGAATTAAATGTTGGTATTTGTAAGAAATTAAAAAAAGAATATTTTAATTAACGACAATTTTTCTCTTGAAATAATGAAATAATTTTTACAGCGTCAACTAAATTCCATTCGAACACATAAAAAATGTCTTACATATAATTATTCTAAACCCGACGTTTAAAGAAATGAATCTCGAGGATTTTCCAATTTCGTTAATTAATTGAAATTTTAATATTCTCTAACTAAATGCGTATTTTGTATTTTATTGTTCAATTTAAAATTTAACTATTCTGTTTAAAAGTGCATAAAATTATATAACCATCGATATGATGAATTTATTTTTTAAAGGAAATGTACTAATTAAAAAATAATTAATTTTTAATACAAATTTAATATAAATATAGCATATTTTCAGTGTATTACAATTTTAATATATATATATATATATATATATGTTTTTTTAATTCAAAAATTTCATTGATAAACCCTCGTCCTTTTTAAAACTCTTTTATAGTAGAAAACATTTTGCCTATGATTTAAATTTTTTAAAATTGATAATTAATGATGGTTATTTGTGTCGACGGTAGACTTTGTAATACACTGGGGGTGGGGATGTAAAATAAAACAGTATTAATAATAAATTCATAAAAGAATTTGCGTTTAGTTATAAACATTTTTATTTTTTAAATATTGTAAAATCCATGTCTATACTTCTGTAATATATTATATTAAGTATTTAAAAAACAAATTTTTTAAAAGTATGTATTAATTATAATTATCATGTATTAACAATTTTAGAAACTTTTTATTATAAATTTTAAATTTTCTTTTATAGCTGAAACATGCCACTTCTTCTTTTAAAATCATTTTATAAGAAAACCTAAATATATTTGACTTCTGTAATTATTTTAACTTATATTTATTCATTACATTATTATTATATTTTATTATTACTTCATATTATATATATATATATATATTGTTATGCGAATAACAGTAATAATCCATAAAAAAAGACTCAAAAGCAATAAGAATTTACGCCGAATAGCGGCTAATTCAGCCAATTGTAGTTACCCTGCCACATTCCTTTCCTTTTTCAATATTTCATTGATGAATTTTTATCAGTTATCGACTGTTATATAATATCTACATGTTTTCAGTTTCTTGTTCTAAAAATGGCAATTTATTCGCTCTCAAATATTATTCAGATTAAAATATTCCTCAAAAAGCTTTAATATTTTTAAAATATTTTTTTGATTAAAGTTTTATTATTTTCTGTTTTGTAATTTTTGAAAATTTTACTGGTATAAATGAAATAAAAAGCAATCTTTGTCTTATTTTTCATTGAAATCTGTCTATAATAATAATAAAAAAATATTCTTCTAGAGGTTTTTTTTTTTTTTTTTTTTTTTGAGGGAAAATACGTATTTTCATTATAAATGTGGCAACCGGTCAGCGAAATATGTTTCTCTATTCTAACCAGGAAACCACCCCATACTGTAATCATAAAAAAAAAGTCCGAACAAGCATCAATCAAAAGAGTATGTATAAACATGTTTTTTGACGCATAAAACAATTGCCCTCGTCAGCTTGTTTTGGAGTTATAATTTGCGAAATTTCGCCAATGGTAAGTGCAACAACTCCTCAATCGATAAAACCACGCTTAACTGAAATAATAAATAAAATCCAAAACGAGCAGTAATCAATAGAGCATGGACAAACGAGTCGTTTGGTGCATTCAACAGTTGCCCATTTTAGCTTTGTGATACATTCTATCGAGATATAATGTCTGAAAATTCGGCAATATAGAAACTACAAATTGATAAAGTCATTCTTCTGACAGGTTTTATCGGGACTCCTCCCACTCCTTTCTCGTAACTACATTTTCACCTAAACTTAAATATAGATTTCTCGAGAATGCGCTCACGAGGGCAAACAGTTTACATGTCGAAAATCACGTTAGATAATACCCTCTCGCCTAGTAATGCCCTCACTTTTGAATCTTATATGTATGTTATTTTACTCTTGTATTTAACAATTAGAACTTTTTTGTTTAACCCCTTTACACGCGCTGTCCTCGCTGCGAGGACGCAAAATTTAAGATCCAGCTGAAAAAATTAATCCCGGAAATTTTTTAGCAAAAATTTACGTTTATAACATATCAGAAAAGGCCGGGATTTTTTAACCTTAAAATTTAAAATTTCTTTTAGTTTAATTTAGTTCATGAATTCCGGTGGCAGTATAATTTAAATGATCCGAATTGTCTTGCGCCGGAAAGGGTTAACCATGTTTTGAAAGTCTCCCGTAATTTCAAAGGAAATTTCATACCGGAAAGTTTTTATGAAAGTTTTCAGTTTATTTAATTTTACTTATTCGTTGAAAATGTGTGAGAATGATTTCTTTTAAAAATCACTGGTGATAAATTTGATTTAAAAATTAGAAATGTTGGCAGTTATGCGTTATTGTTGGATGTCTTATTTAAAGTTTTCATGAACGACATTTTTCTAGGGATATTGTTTTTGTATTTTTAGTAAAACAATTACCGGTTAAATTTTTCATATATTGTTAGAGATGGTCCTGGATATTTTATTTAGTTATTTATTAATTTTGGTTCTTGAGAATTCTGGTGTTATTTCATAACTTGTTTTTCTACGTTCTGCTAGTTTCTTACCACATTTTACAGGGGTCGCAGCACTCCAATATTTTTACGATCATTTTATTATATTGTCGCCATAATTTTCAAAAGGAAAATTTAGGTTAACAATCTCCATGCTGTAAAACATTTTAAAGAAACTTAAAGAAAAAAAAATATCCTTAAGTATCTAAAGAAAGTATATTTGCGTTGTTATTAAAACCTTTTTTCAGAACTTGCAACTTTTCTGAAATTATTTTGGAACAGTATTATTGAATATAACATTATAGTAATAAACAATTCAAAATAAATTTCTTTTTGATTATAGTGGTGACAATATAATAAAATGCCTATAAAATTTTAAGAATATCATTAGCCCTGTATTTATTGCTATTATTATTTTTTTTTTTTTTGGCTTTTAACGTTTTAGAATAAAATCTAATGAGAACTACTTTTAACATTTTTTAATATTTGCATCCATTTATTAACTATTCGCAAAACATTCCATATTTTTTCGTGACAGAGAATAAAATAGTAGATTAAAATTCTTTGTAAATAGAATATTTAAATGATAAATTACAAAGCACTGTAAGCCCTCTTGTTAGTAAATCCTCGTGGGTTCGTTCTGTTGTGATCAGTCTTGCATATACATTAAAGATAAGAATTGATCGGTTGGCATGGTAACCTCTCAAACGAAAATTTTCGTTTACAGAAAGGAAGTCTTGATTGGAACTTAAAACGATCTTTATTTTTAATTGAATAACATGAAAAATTTATCGTAATTATGAAGTGGGTTTCTGTAAAAAATGAAATTGCTTTTCAAATTTATTAATTATATTTAAATGATTTACTAATACAGCATATTTAATTTATATTATATATTAGGATTTAGTTTATTATAATACTATTCAAGGAAAGTTCAATTGATTTAATTCTGTGTAAAATTTTTTGTTGGTCTATTTAACTTAGGGATTTCTAGAACATCTCAATTCTTACTGTGACTATATTTTTTTGTTGTTTTAACATGTAGGTTATCGATTATAATTATTTGGGATGGTCTCCCTTTGAGTAGTTATTTATTTTTCTTCATTTCTTTTAATTTAAAATTTATAGTATTTTACTTTAACACCGCTACTATAGTTTTCATATTTTGCTATATTCTTGCACTGGCAGAGAGGCCAACATTTTAATTTATTCCAGAGCATTTTTAGTCCCGCCCACTGTTGCCAGATTGCACGACTTTTTTATTTAATAGTCGCCAATAATTTTTAGAAGCGATGCTTGAAAAACATAATAGACGATTAATCGTCGATTAAATCCATACCACTTATTTTTTATGAATAATTTTTTTCGTATTTCATTATAGTTATATGTTGGAAAAAAGTATTTCACAAATAGAGTGGTGCGACATAGAAGCGGGTCTAAAAATTCCCCGGAATAACTTAAAATGTTGGCAACTGTGCTCTGAGCACAATGTACGTTCCCTGAGAAGAATTTCCTCTATAATTGAACATTTTTGTACTTGTAATTAAATTTATCAATGATCCTTTTCCTGTTAAAAATACCGATATGAATGAATATTCTTGAACCTTGAAACTGTGATACACTGAATATAAATGTTATCCATATAAATAAAATTATTGAGTATAACCATTAATATTCTTTTATACATTAGTAACAAGCAATAGTAAAGACAAGTTTTAAAAAATTGTGTGTGTATACTTATAACTGATTTTCGAATTGAATGCCTGGATTGTATACCTCTAAGAAAACTGCACTCAAGTATCTAAAAGGTGTTTTTTTCTTACAATCAGCATCCTGCTCTTTTTAAACTCTGTATGAAGTGTTAATGAAACATTTTTAATATTGCACTGAGGGGAAAAGAAAAATACTACCTTTATCAAGGAATAAGTAGTCTTTTTCTGAATCCGTAAACTAGGAATATGGTTTTTCGAGCTATGCGTATGAGGTTAACAACTATACTGAATAGGCGAAATAATCAAGAATTTTTCTATATATCTTTCTAGATAGTGAAGCAATACATTATAAATTGAATTCTTTGTATTGCTAGAAATTTTCGCTTTGATTTCCAGAATTGATTCATAAACTAGAATTATAGTTACTAAAATTCGCATCTTTTGTTAACAATAGTTTTCGGAGATTTTTAAATAAGTTTGATTACGATAATATAGGAAAACGCTGTAGAATTTTTTAGAGATAACTAGAACTTGCTTTCAAAGGCAATGTTGCCAAATTTAGGGACTTTTTTATTCAATATCTACCACTGAATCTTAATTGTAACGGTTGCTTAATCGCTTCGAAGCTTAATTATCTATTATGCAGGGGTCGTAGTCTCCGCCTTTTTTTCAGGACACTGTCAAGTATGAGAAAATTCCGCCTGTTTTGCCGCAACTTTTTCCTTAGAGAAATCCTTTTTGTACTTTTAAAAAATGTTTCGTGATTAAACAGGATAAAAATTATTGTATAATTATAGTAGTAGCTAAAAAGGCTTAAATTTCTCATTTCAAAATGTGTCCTGAAAAAAAAGACGGAGATTACGACATACTTGCCAACCATCTCATTAATAACCGTACAATTGTTAACGCCCCTTTTTCACACCGTTTAATTTTTAGAGTTATTCTCTGCAAATGTTGTTACGATTAAATAAGAATAAAATTACTCTAAAAAATGACTGGCGTGAAAAAAAAGGCGGGTACTAAAAATTTTACGGTTCATAATGAGATGATTGGCAAGTATACATCACATTAATAACATTACACTTGTTAAAACCCCTTTTTTCACACCACTCTTTTTTTAGAGTAATTATCTTCAAATGTTGTTACGATTATATAAGAATAAAATTACTATAAAAAATGACTGGTGTGAAAAAAAAAAAAAGGTATGTACTAAAAATTGTACGATTCATAATGAGATGGCTGGCAGGTCTGCTACGCCCCCTGATTATGTATATCAAATATCAACCCCACAAAATTATTGGTGGTTGATTAAAAAGTTGACATCGAAATTTGGCAACACTGAGCAAAGAGAACTAGAATTCATAACGATGGCATGCAACTATTCTTACTATGGTCACAATTTTTTTTATAGATGCCAGTCGAAGAATTCTTTTTTATTATTATTATTATTCAATGTAACACTGAAAAAAATAATTGCTTAGCACATTTTCAATTTCCATACAACACTGTTGTGTATTTTTTCATAGTGCCGAAAAGGAAGGACCCTTCTCCCCCAACCTCTTAAATGTATGACCCCTCTTTGATTGTTATGTGCAGCAGTCCATATCCATGGTAACTTCGTAAATACGGGGAAGATGTGCAAAGTATAATTTTATTTGCCCTCGTTTCAATCTCATATCCTTCAGTGATTTTCCAAAGAGTTTTTCTATGCTGAATATCCCGGTCCGTTTCCGGTCCATCTCTCTCTCCATTACGGTTCAGTCAACTGTTATGTTAGCAAGACGAGGTCAGACTTAGAAAAATCTTGCAAAAAATTTTCAATTTATTTCTATTTTAATTAGTGACGATTATTCATCTCTGTAGGCTTAAACACAATGTGCATGTCCGCGTTCATAGTATTAAAATGTATTTATCTTTTCCTCTCTTTCTCTCATATTGTTTTCTTTTTCTTTCATGAACAATGTGTGTGTGTGGAAAAGGGAGCGAATTTAAACTAGAGTTGACTGAAGAATAGAACAAGTTTTATGTAAATATATTCATTGAATTTTTAAGCCTTTTTAACTTATTTTAGGATACGGATAGGGTGATAAAAATGTTTTGAATTGACCTCAGTACGGAGAATTTTCTTATACAACAACAAACTAGTCCTGCATCAGGTCGGATACATCGGGTGTAGGACACGTTCAGTGTTGTCAAATTTCGGGTCTTTTTAATTCAAAAATCTCTAACAATTTTGAGCAATGATGCTTGATATACATGATCATACCTGCCAACTTACTAATTAATATCCGAAAGTTTGTCAGTTAACGCCTTTTTTTTTTTTTTTTTTTTTTTTTCCCTTTCACACCATTTTTTTTTTTTTTTTAGATTGATTTTTCCCCACTTATTTAATTTGTAATTAAAAGTACATTTGAAGAAAATTTCTCTTAAAATAAAGTGGTGTGTAAAAAGGGGCGATTTCTAAAAATCTTCCAGAATATTAACACTTTCGTGACCGCGTGTTTTGTCTTTTCGACAGTAAGGCCCGCCTGTGGATGTTATTCTCCCAATTTACAATATTTCAGAGCAAAATACTCTGCATTCACACTTATATTACAAATGGATATACATTATATTTATATTCTTTCTGATCAAAATATTTGTATCCATAGAACATTTCATTGTAATACTTATTGGGTATAAACTTAAGAAATACTTAAGAAATAAATAATATACAAATTGAGAAAGAAACGCCCACTGGCGGAGTTACAGATTTTCAAATGACGTGAATCTACGTAGTGTTAATTAGTAAAATGGTAGGTATGCATGATATACGATTTATCATCGATGTGATTAGGCAAACATTATTATTAAAAAATTGTGTTTTATATTGAATAAAAATTAAAAATCCCTAAAACTACCAACGCTGGTCAGGTTTGCATTATTTTTCGACCCGCAAAAAACTTTTTTTTTTTTTTTTTTTTTTTTTTTGGAGATTTTTAAATGCACAGGTTAGATTACATTAGTAATTTAAGGGAACCAGTGTTGAGCATAATTGATTAAAAAGTAATTGAATTACAATTATAATTATTTTACTGTCAATCAATTAACAAGTAATTGATTACAAATCAATTGAATTACTCATTCAATTTATTTGTAATAATTCAATTTATTTGTAATGAATTACTTGTTAATCGATTGGCAGTAAAATAATTATAATTGTAATTTAATTGTAATTCGAATGTAATTCAATTACTTTTTAATCAATTATGCCCGACACTGAAAGGAACATAATTCATTACATCAGTTTAATTACAATCGCATAAATATTAATACTGTTAAAACTTTATGCGCGGAAATTATTTGTCTTCCTTCTTGCTTTCTCATTTTACTTTTTCTTTGTACTGTCAAAATATTTGGAGCAGTGTATTTCTTGATATTAAGTTTTAATACATTTGAATTTGTATTAGACTTGCCAATTATTCTAATTTATTTTATAATAGTGTTCGGTCCCGCTTCTTTTTTTTTTTTTTACCTTCCACACCAGTATATTTGTAGAGTAAATACTCTGCAATACTTACGATTAAATGAGAAGAATATTACTGCACAAATATAGTGGTGTGGAAAAAGCGGGGCTTACCAGTTTTACGGAATTCACTAGAATAACACCATTTCTGCACAATTTTATGTAAAATGCATAGCTGCCAAGTTTTTTAATTTATTCCGGAATGTTGTTAGCCGCGCCCTTTTTTCTCACCGGAATCTTTTTAGAGTAATATTTTTCATGTTTGCTCGTAGTTAAATAATGAAGAAAAATTTTCTACAAATATTACGGTGTGAAAAAAGGGCGGGGCTAGTATAATTCCGGAATAAATTAAAAAACTTAGCAGCTATGAAAATGACCTCCTGAATCGGAATAGCATGCCCATTTTGCCCTACACAAACCGTTTTTTAGGCATGTCCCCCTATTTTTATCACTTTTTAGTAATTTTATGGCTATAAATTTGATTTTTAGGGGTGGTGGAGATTATTTTAACTGTTAAATATCTTCTGAGAGGCTACAGAGTGGAAAAATTGTAAAACGTGAATATTTGCAGCTAGGTGAAAATTTTGGGGGAGGATTTGCCACTGAAAATATATGTTGCATTTATTATATTTTATTAATCAATTATTGTTATTATTCGTTATACATCTATTTTTATGTTTTTAAGTGTTAAAATAATTATTTTCCATTGTCCAAATCAAATTCATGGCCATAAAATTACCGAACAGTGATAAAAATTGGAAGAGGGGATGGTGTCCCGAAAAAACGGTGGGTGATTGGCCAAAATGGGACACATATTTAGATTCAGGGGGTCATTTTACGTAATAATCAGCAAAAATGGTATCAAGGGTGAATTTTTTTTTTTTTTTTTTTTTTTTCAGCGCAGTGTAATTGACAAATTAATTTTATGATAGTCAGGGATGGGAACTTGTCGTGAAACTCACACATCATATGCCTATTTATGAAACAAAAATTTCTTCTTAAACCAATGATTTCAAAGGCACATAATTTTTTAAGCAAATACCGGAACAAGTTTTTCCGCAAATTTCCATCCATATATAGTGTACATTGAAGTTCATAGCTGCCAACTTGATCCGGAGTATTGTTACATAGTTCGTACAGTCCTTGAATTTTCTTGATTTTTTTGCACCAATAATATTATATAGCAATTTTTAATAGATAAAAAACCGTAAAACTTGACAGAAAATAAATTGTATAAAAATACTGGTTTCCACCAGTATATTTATACAATAAAGTCCGAGAAAAAAAAAAAAAAAAAAAAAAAGTGTCTGTAGGAACCATGTGTCAGTAGTACCTGCTCCTTTTCATTGAACCACTTAATTTTTTTTAATAGCAATTTTTTTTTTTTTTTTTTTTTTACACCATAGCTACCAACTTTTTAATTTGTTCCGGAGTACTTTTAGCCCCGCCTTTATTTCGCACCACATTATTTATAGAAAATTTTTCTTCAATGCATAATTTCGATAAAATAAGAAAAAATTTCTTTTAGAAAATAAGTAGTACAGGGATGGAACACGGGCGCAGAATTCATACCGCAATCCGTTTAAGAAATTTCTCTACCTATAGTATCGCTGATTTAAGAAGAAGAAAATTTTCTTACATTGATAGTGGTATGAATTCTGCGCCCGTGTTCCATCCCTGGTAGTACGAAAAAAAGGCGGAGCTAAAATTATTCCAGACTAAATTAAAATATAGGCAGCTGTGGTTGACAATGAGATAAAAAGAAAAATACTCTAAAACAGACTGGTGTGAAAAAAAGGCGGGTACTAACAATCCTCCGAATTATTAATTAGGATGTTGGTAATTCTGGAAGTTCAGTTATAATTATACATATACATACTTGCCAACCATCTCATTATGAACCGTACAATTTTAGTACCCGCCTTTCTTTTTCACTCCAGTCATTTTTTAGAGTAATTTTATACTTATTTAATCGTAACAACATTTGAAGAGAATTACTCTAAAAATAAATTGGCGTAAAAAAAAGGGCGTTTTTTTTTTAAGGGGCGTTAACAATTGTACGATTTTTAATGAGATGGCTGGCAAGTATGAAATTACTTGAAATTTTTGAATGAAATGAATTGAAAAATATTCTTCGAAGATTTTTGAATGCATACATTAAAGTATAAAATTGCACCACAGAACTGGCGTTTAAAAGTAAAAAGTAAAAAAAAAAAATTAATAAACACCATAAAATGCAATAACTCGCAAAAATTGATTAAGGTCGAAAAAAGACACAATTCTTCGTCTGGCGAACAAAGTAGACGCGAGTGCTGCAAACAAAGCGGTAAATTATATTCTCTTCCTCCCTAGTAATTTGAAGCAACATAATTCGGAACACGACATAATTACAATTACACAAATATTAAACTTAACGTTTAAAACTCTACATGCGAAAATTAATAATGTTCCAATGTATATTTGCTTGGTCGTGTTATTTTTTTCTGCATAGTATACTTGCCAACCATCTCATTAATAACCGTACAATTGTTAATGATCCTCGAAAAAAGGCCCCTTTTTTCACACCACTTTATTTTTAGAGTAATTCTTTCCAAATGATGTTACGATTAAATAAGAATAAAATCACTCTAAAAAATGACTGATGTGAAAAAAAAAAGGCGGGTACTAAAAATTGAACGGTTCATAATGAGATGGTTGGTAAGTATGGTATAGTGTCAAAATATTTGAAATAACGGTTTACTTAAAAGTAAGTGTTAGTAGATTTGAAATGTTACTAGGTCCGCCAATTAGTCTGATTTACTCCTTAAAAGTGTTAGGCCGAGCATTGTTTTTGCGCACCACTATATCTGCCTAGCTCGAAGTACTGCCCTTTTTCAGAATACTTTCAATAATAAGAGATTTTCGTCTTTTTTCTTACCTCTATTTTGATACAGATATTTTTAACGTATTCTAATGTTGATGTTTTGTGATTAAATAGAATAGAGATTATTAAATAAAAATAGTGGTAGCAAAAAGGACGAAAATTTCTCATCAATGAAAGTATCCTGAAGAAGGGCGAAGACTTCGAATTTTGTATTTCAAGAGTAATATTCGGCAATATGTACTTGTGATTAAATAAGAAGCGTATTACTGTGTAAATATAGTTGTGGGGGGGAAAAAGGAGGTGTTTAATACTATAACATACTTGCCAACCATCTCATTAATAACAGTACAATTGTTAACGCCCCTTGAAAAAAAACACCCCTTTTTTCACACCGTCTTAGAGTAATTCTTTCCAAATACTGTTACGATTAAATAAGAATAAAATTACTCTAAAAAGTGACTGGTGTAAAAAAAAGGCGGGTACTACAAATTGTACGGTTCATAATGAGATGGTTGGCAATTGTGCTATAATTACACAATAATTTAGAATAATTGATAGGTCTTCCATTTTAATATGGTGTACACTGAAGTGCTGTTTTTAATTAGAAATTGTATAATTATATAGTTGTAATTTCTTATGAAATATTTAATTCTCTGAAAGAACTGCTCAATAATAGAACACTATTTTGTGTAATAGAACTTTAATTCAGTTTCTTGTAAACATAACCATAGCTCCCAATATTTTAATTTATTCCGGAGTACTTTTAGCTCCGCCTTTAATCCATACCACTTTTTTTTTTTTTTTTTTTTTTAAGAGTAAATATTTCTTATTTTCTCATAGTTATATACCGGAGAAAAATATTCAAAAAATAAGGTGGTGCGAAATAAAGGCGGAGCTAAAAATACTCCGGAATAAATTAAAATATTGGCAGCTATGCATAACATACATTTAACAGTATTTTATTGCGGAACGTTGGTTAAGCTGACGGTTCGTATCGGATACCGGTCAAGTTTATAGAGTTTCTACATCCAAAATGTTTATAAGTACTTTTTCTACCAGTATTATCTTATATTTAAAAAAAAAAAAACTTCTTAAATGTACACTGTACGTTTAAGAAGAAATTTATTTTTAGATAATAGTGATGGAAAGTGGTGGAAGAGTTCTTATAGATAGGCGTGGCCATGGGAACCTTAGGTTTACCCGACCACTGCAGGATTCTAAACCAAACCTAAATATAACACGCATCTTTTAATCATAAGTATAATGTTTAAAGACTGAATTATAGAATTCATTTGAAAATTTCTTTCTAGGTAGATTGCAACCACGTGTAAAATTTTCATAAATGTGTAATTAATTGTTATCTGCAAGGTTTCCTTTTGCCATGTTTACTCCGTAAATAATGAAAATATGTATGAAATCTAATTTTATTTTTTTTATATTTACTGTCTTTTTGTTTTTCCATGCTGGTTATCTCGATTCATTTCCGCTCAAACTTCTCCCTGCTGCAGGCACTTTATTTATTAAAATATTATTTAATTTAATCATATATTAAAAGTCACGCAGTTTTATTTTCTAATAATAACGCGATATTTAAAATTGTAAGTACATTTAAAACTATGCTAACTGGTAAAAAAAGAAGAAGAATTCGTTGTGTATAACGTGAAACTCAAATCCATTACATTAAGAATTTAACATATCTAATTTTCATCTGACCCCTCACCCCTCCTTAGGGGAAAAAAAGGCGATGCTTTTACATGTACAAGAATTTTATTATGTTCTTGTATATATCTATATTCCCCGAGAATTTTATCCTATTGCTACAAAAAACAAAAATTTTCAGTTTTAGAAAAATTCGTTAAAAATAATTCTCACTGTAAACATTTATACAAAATTTTGCCCTATAATTCCATATTAAAGATATGTAAGGCGGCATCATCACCTATCAAGCAATATTAGGCAAAAGTTGATAGACACCAATTTATGGCAAAATGCAATTAAATGTAACTTTTCATGAAATTCTGTTCATGATTTAGAGCTGCCATAAATTGTTTGCCCATACAACCAGTCACAAAGACAGATAGATATACTTTTCTAAAAATAATAAAAACGTGTTCAGGACATCACAAAATGTATGGATGCATCGAAAACTAGAAGTCAACCTTTTTTCTGAATCCAATACTTTCTGCTATTTTATATAAAAAGAAGTAATAAATAAATAAAATATAATTTAAATTAATCAAATATTAAAAATCCCACTGCAAAGAAATTATACATCACCAACTAAACAATTTTTATTTTGTAGACATTCCCCGAACATGTCCTGTTTCTAGTGCTTTACTATTGACAAGACAGGAAACAGCACAACCTTGAAAAGCTCAAGACAAACCAAATTTTACTTGCAACTGTTCGTTTATTTCTTTCTTCCTTTGCCTTTTATGAGAAAATATTTTTCCCATTTCGTAATCGAGTACTATTCCACTTTCGTGTTTTTCCCTTTAGGGATTATTTATTTAGATTAGTAGTTATAATCTCTGTACTTATCCGTAATTTAAGGATTACGATCAGGGAAAAAAGAGAAAGTATTATTAATGTAAAACAAGAAAATAACACAACGCATTATAGGTTATTATGCATGTTTCAAATTACTTTATATGGCGGGAGTCAGATGTATTACTGTAATTACGTTTTGGAAAGTTAGGGGTTTTTTAAATGCTAGGGAGTGTTCGGAATATTTTTAACATGGTAGGTTTATTTAAATGATCTCAGCTACTGCCTATTTTAAATTAATGTGAGGTATATTGACCTTGTTTATAATATCATGGGTTTAGTTTTTTCATTTTATTGTATTTTTCATTTTCAGTTTGTTTAATATTTTTAGCTACGTTTGATAATAAAAGGCAAAAAGGAAAGGAAAATAATGTGTTATGCAGGGAAATATTTTGCATGTTTTCAGTATCACAAAAATTTAACATTTCACTGAATTTCCTTTACTCTCCTTGACATAATTCTTTCCACTTAAAGGTATTTATTTTATTTTATTTACCGTATTTTCCGGTGTATAACGGGCAGGTTTGTTATATCAGTTATACACAGGAAAATTTAAATTTACAGAAAAAGCTACTTTTTAAAAAACGTTTGTTTCTTGTAAGTATAGTTTTATTTGTAAATTAAATTTTCTGGTGTGTAAGCAGAGTTCCCAACTTTATAATTTATTCACGAGCATTTTTAGCCCCGCCTCTTTTTCACACCGGAAATTTCGAAAAATGATTTTCTTCTTACTTAATCATTGTCACATATTAAAGAGAAATAATTTACAAAATTTCTGGTTCGAAAAGAAAGCGGGGCTAAAAATGCTCGTGAATAAATTTTATAAAAGTTGGGAACGCTGTGTGTAACTCATATATGTGACCTGCGCGTTATACGCCGGAAAATACGGTAATAATATACTATGCAGGATTTATTTTACATATTTCTCAGTATTACAAAAAAAATTTATTTTCTTTAATCTTGCTTCCAGAATTCTTTCCAATCAAAAGTATTTATTTCATTTTATTTTATTATTTTAATAATATACTATGCAGGAACTATTTAACATATTTTTCAGTATTAGAAAACTTTAATATTTCGTTGAATTTTCTTTACTTTCGTTGCCATAAATCTGTCCACTTCCCTAACAGCACACATATCCATAGTACATCCTGAGGATATCCATGGGATGTCATTTTATTAATAGGATAGTTTAAGGGTGTAATTTGGTTGGAGATGTGCTGTAAAAGTTTTTATTTTGTTGTAATAATAGACTACGCAGGAATAGTTTGGCACATTTTTTTCAGTATTACAAAAAATTTATATTTTGTTGCATTTTCTTTATTTTTGATTTCAAAATTCTTTCCACTCAAAAGTATTTATTTTATATTATTTTATTTTATTCTAATGAAACGCTATGCCCGAATAACAGTATATTGCATATTTTTCAATGCTACATAAATTTGATTTTTCCTTGAATTCCTTTCACTCTTGTCAAAATTCTTTAAACTTACAAGGATTTATTTTATTTTATTCTAATAATGCACTATGCAGGAATTATTTTATATTGTATATTCTTCAGTATCACAAAAATTAAATAATTCGGTGAATTTCCTTTATTCTTACTTTCAGAATTCTTGAAATTCTTTAAACTTTCAAACATATTTTATTTTATTTTATTCTAATTTATTATTTTTAGTTCATGCTTGCCAACCTTACCCGGAAGATTGTTAGTTCCCGCCCCTTTTTGCACACCACTTAATTTTTAGAGTACTTCTTTTCAAATATTTTTACGATTAAATAAGAAGAAAAGTACTCTAAAGAACTACTGGTGTGAAAAATTAGGCGGAAAGGGGCGGGACTAACGATCTTCCGGGATAAGTTGGCAAGTATGTTAGTTTTATTTCATTTTAAAAATATTTAAAGAAAGTTGACAATTTGTATGAATTATCATTTAACAACAATATCAGTTCCGCATAATAAAAAAACTAGTATGTTGTGACCATCACAAAACTTTTTGCTATATCATTTTATGTAACAACATCATTTATCGATTAACCCTCACAAAAATGTAATCAACACAGCTCAAATAATAAAACATTTACATATATATGCGCTGCATTTTATTGCATTAGATATGCATTGCAAGCTAAGCGTTTTTACATATCAACTTTTGTGCACTTTGTATCAATAGATGCTGAGATACTACTATAAAAAAAATCGCAGAGTGTAATTGCAGCGTCACCCCCTAGGCCAATATACATCTAAATTGTATCAGTATAATTTTATTCCGATACCAATCTCGCTTATCAAGTTTGGGATATTTATACATCATAGAAGCTGAGATTTACAATTTTTGTAAACGGAGAAATTTGCAACATGCAGAGCTGCCAACCTAATCCGGCAACTTGTTAGTACCGCCCATTTTTGTACACCACTTAATTTTTAGAGTATTTGTTTTCTTAATTCATCGTAACTATATTCGAAGAGAATTACTCTAAAAATTTAGTGGTGTAAGAAAAGGGGCGGTACTAGCAAATTGTCGGATTAGGTTGGCAGGTCTGAACATGTCCCCTTTCGCAACCTGTAGGCAGCTACGTACTCAAATGAAGTTAGAATTCTGTAATTTTCTGTGTATAATCCGCAGGTCAGGTAAGTCAGTTCTGCATCAGAAATTTTAATTAGCAAACGAGGTTCTATTTGCACGAGCTGTTTCTTCAAAATAATATCGATTTTTGTGTTAAACAATAATTCTGGTGGAGGAATGACATATTTTTATCTGCGGATTATAAACAGAAAATTACGGTACTTTTCATAATAATCAGCTTACCTATCAAATATATGCTTGTATATATGCTCTATAAAATCTTGTCTGCAAATCTTTTCTGCTGTGTAAAATCTTACATGCTCTATGAAATCTTATCTGGAATCTTGTATATATGCTCTATAAAAAAACTGAGATAGAATTTTTATATCTTAAAAGAGGAAAATTCCAGCTGAGTAGCAATACATGTTATATGCTCATGTTCAACTTAGATATGCTCACGTTTAACTTAGTTATATACGTGTTACCCGAACCCAACAGCTTAAATTAAAATCAGTCTGAAACTCGACACATTATTTTTATCAATCTGAAATCGCAAGAAAAAAAAAAAAAAAAAAAAAAAAAACCTTTGTCGTATGAATCTCACATAAACCTAACCTGAAACAAAATAATAATAATAATTTAGAAGCATCAGAAGAATCAGAATGATTAAAAAAGTGTTTATTAAATCAGGCCTCGCTATGCCTCTATAATTTTACTTTCATTTTATTATATTGTCACCACTATCATCAATAAGAAATATTTTTGAAATATTTTTGAACGGTTTAATGATAAAATATGTAATAAGAAACTGCTTTAAAATAATTGCGATAATATAGTAAAATGAACGTTAAATCATAGTAACGCTGCGAGGCTTATTAAATATAGACTTCCGATATTCGGGGCGCCGAATATTGATGTTTAGTTACACTACTATAATAATTTGGATATGCATGTGTAGCATGCATTTATCATATGCATGTTTTGGTATGATTATATCACAGATATGCAGCTATGTTTTTATCAAACAAATTTCTGTTTTTTTTTTTTATTATACAGTATATTATTAACTTCACTTATCTGAGGTAATATGGACCGAGGGTACCTCGGATAATCGAAAATTCGGATAACACAAACTCTATGGTAAATCGAGGAGCAAATATACAATAAAGTTTAAACTGGACGAAAACATAGTCGAAATAATACATATATTACACAGAGTAAGTTAAAAATGTAATACAATACATACGTATATAAATTATAAAATACATACTGTATAGTAAAATTTGTTTATCTACGCAATTTGTTAAGAGCCACGCCTCCTCCAGAGTGTGACCTTTTCGGAACTACCTCGGAATAACCCAGAACTCGGTTAATAGAGGCTCGGATAACCACGGCTCTACTGTATATATATTTTTTAAACATGCGCTCAACTCGACTCGACTCGTTAAAAATTAAACACAACTTGAACTCTACAACAGGGAAAAAAATTTAATGAACAAGACCCGCAAAAAAAAAAAAAAAAAAAAAAAGCCTAAAAGTAAAAGATTATCCAACGTGATCCGAAAATATCTGTTAGTATTTTCCTATATTTAACATATTCTGTGCTAAAATTTACACGTATATCCTCTGAGTTTTTTTTTTTTTTTTTTTTTTGTCTACGGCCTTGGTTGAAGATGTTGTCATAAGTATAACATCTATTTTCAGGAGACCTCCCAGTGCGCCTGCCCTCAAAAATCGTGAATTTACTAATACCTCTCTTTGTATATAAAAATAAGTCATATATTTCAGTTTATGGTATATGTAATAAAACCTAGTCTGCCTCGCCTTATCAGAAAACACATAAAACTGACTCTTGCGATTACAAGAAGCGGATTTCCTGAGCTTTTTCTTGGTAGCTAACGGAAACTTATTTCGCTCTCAGACCTTATTAAGTAGAGTAACAACTCAACCACCCCAAATGCAGTTACGTTATCGTCTGCCCTTATAGCTCCGCTTATCGCATCGCATTTTCATCGTATACTGCAAGCAAAAGTCATGTGAAGTTTATCTGAACGTGTGTGTTCCTAATTTTTTTTCGTAAGTTTTGACACTGATGTTTGACACATTGACAGCTGTGACAAAATGTAGTTTTAGCGACAATACTGTAGCGCAATGATTACGATTGTGACTTATAAATAGAATTTTATTATTATTATTATTATTCGCTATTTTATGATATTTATATACTTGCCAACCTAACCCGGAAGATTGTTAGTTCCCGCCCATTTTTGTACACCACTTAATTTTTAGAGTAATTCTCTTTAAATATATTTACGATTAAATAAGAAGATAGGTGATAACCCTAAAAAAAAAAAAAAAAAAAGACTGGTGTGAAAAAATAGGCGAAAAGGGCGGGACTAACAAACTTCCGTGTTAGGTTAGCAACTATGTATGTAATAATTTTAGCATACGAAGGTTTCGGTTATGATTAGAATAGGCAGGCTTTGCAGCGTTCCTAAAATTCCGCTCGCATTTAATTATACTGTCACTATTATTTCAAACTTTTTCACGTAATAGCACCGCATTAACAAGAAAGGTTTCTTATTGACAATAACGGTGGCAGTATAATAATGTGCAGGTAAACCTTTACGAACGCTATGAGACCTGTATACAGGCTTCGCAGCGTTCCTAAATTTTTACACTCATTTTATTATATTGCCACCACAAATTTAGAGCAATACTTTTCAAGATAATACTTCAGCCTTAAATTAGTCAAAAGTATTCTAGAAAAATTTCTTATAGATGGTACTGGTGTCAATAAAATAAAATAAAGCTGAAATTTTAGGAACGCTGCGAGGCCTGCTGTATAGCGTATAGGTTAAAACTGACTTTTTCTTGATAGCATAGCTACCAAAAATCCCCGATTTTCGAGAAGACTTTGCACCAGAATTTTATGATAGTTCACTTGGAGATATTAAATCTCTGAAAATTAATATAAGAAGTTGTTTCTAAAAATATAGTGATGATTATCCTTATTTTAAAACTGTAAAACTTGACAACTATGTGATAGTTACAAAAAGTTATTTTCCACTTGGACTTTAATAAGTAATGTTGCAAATCAGCTATCCTATACTTTATCGTCTGCCTTTATATTTCTCATTTTGGTGTTTCACAGCGGGAAGTTAATTATAAATGACAAATATTTGCATAAGGTTTGGAGAATGTAGGGTGTCCGGCAAACAAGTTTAACCCGCTCCATCCGTCTTAAGCCTTGGGGGCCTCTGCTCCTTCTTCTTCTTTTAGTTATTATTATTACTATTATATTTATTTATTTATTTTGTACGTGTTATACCTTGAACATAATTGCTGTATATGGTAGTATATACACCGACGTTTCAGAAGC
This sequence comes from Salticus scenicus, assembly GCA_963930645.1. Taxonomy (NCBI): domain Eukaryota; kingdom Metazoa; phylum Arthropoda; class Arachnida; order Araneae; family Salticidae; genus Salticus; species Salticus scenicus. Next base: position 5,569,874 of record CAWVNO010000001.1, read on the forward strand.
AATTCATATTAATCTCTTCAGTATCATTTGCCTTGAATAAGGCTTCATTTCCATATATGGCTGCTCGTTCCTTAACTCCTGTCTTCCTTCGTGGTGTTTGATCATTGTAATGATAAATTATTATTATTATTATTATTATATTTTAGTACGGAGGACTATTAGTCTCAATCTACGGATAAAACGTTGTCGCCAGTTTTACGATGGTTGGACGTTTATCGAAATCGAAAAGTTATCGAAAATATAATTGAATAATTTGAAAGCGATGTTATAATTTGGAAAAAAAAAAAAAACTTAATAGTCCTCCGTACTGAACTAAATTCTGCTTTTGCCAGAATTTCATCAAAATCTTTTTTTTTTTTTTTGAAAGAAAAAGAAAAGAAAATTAATAGTAATCAGTATCGAAACGGACAGTGTCGAAAAATTTGAAGAAGCCCTTTTTTAGACAAAAATACATCATTTATTTTAATTTTTAATTGTCGCCAAAAAAGTTTACGAGTTGACTTTATTTTTTTTTTTTTTTTAATGAAAAGAAATTCACACGTAAATATTAAAATTGATATAAAACATTCTGAAAAATTAAACTTGCAGGGTAAAATTGACCTCATTATAGCTCTAAAAATTATTATTATTATTATTATTAATTTATTAATTATTTCTTTGATAGAGCATTAGCTTAGGAGCTTCTTGGCGGCTTTAAAAGTTTTATTATTTTTATTATGATATATATTTTACTTCAGTTTATAATACTATTTAACAAAATTGCATGCATTTTAAAGTTTTACCGCAAGCAAAATGTTTATAAAGATAAAATTCCTCTGAGCGTGTGCATGTGTGAGAACGTGTGTTCCTCATTTTCAGATTTTGTAATTGTGCTTCTATTTGACACGTTGATATCTGTTTACATCGAAGACAGTGCAATGCTTCATAAGGTTATGATTGTTAAATATTACAAATTAGCGATCTATTCTATATTTATCGCTGTACATATATAACATTCAGAAGTCTTAGTTTATTAGGATTTTTGTTATTTATTAGCTTTAGAAATCAATTTTTTTATTTGACAATTTTCTTAATAGTTAACGCAAACTAATTTTGATCCTAGAATTTATTAAGTCTTAAAGTTTATTATAAAATTTAATAGCTCCTTGTATAGCTTACACCCATTCCATCGACGCAAAATAAACAATATTATTGTGGCTCATTTTTTTTTTTTTTTTTTTCCTGGATAAACAAATGTTACTTTCTTTGCTGTCAAACATCCTTAAATAGAAGTAGATTATCACTTCCTTTCCTAATTGCTTCTGTTATCGTCTTATCACATTTGACGTTACATCTTAACAGTGCAAGAAAACGTCATGTGGAGTTTATTTAAAACATGTGCATAAATGGGTCCTCATTTTTTTTTTTTTTTTTTTTAACCCTCTAAATGAAAATGGCTGGCATCAAAAATGACATAATATAGAGTGATGTTAAAGATAACAGACGTTTAAAAATTACGAGGTTGAAGCTTGGATGTTACATAACCATAAACATTTGTTTTAATTTGTAAGTGTAAGTTATTATAGCGACGTAATGCTTCAAAACTGATTTTTAATTGCTGTTAAAAAAATGTCGATGTTTTTGTGTGTGGAAGTTAGTTCGCAAAGAAACAAGCAGGTTCTAGTCGACGACTGCATTATATTCAAGGTTTTATTGTCAAAACTGATAGACGGGAAGTTCCAGTTTCGAATCCAGGTGTCGCTCGTCGATCTAAACGTTCTCTATGTTTTCAATGTTTTTTTTTTTTTTTTTTTTCCCCGAAGGTCATGTAAATATAGGCTAGGGAAGGTCGTAAACAGGAGGGTTATGCCCCCCCCCCCCCGAAAGTTTCCTGTTTGCCGAAAATTTATATGTTCTACTTCATTTTTAACACTCAATTTTATCTACAAAAATTTAACCCCTCCGAAATTTTTTTCTAGTTAAGGTCTTGAGGTGAATACCCCTTAAGAATTCCCCTCAAAGATAATATTCCACTGAAGCCTAATTCAGGTAGATGACCGGTCTTAACTCACACATAACTTTCCTTATCTGTAATACATTTAAGTATAAACAAATGACAGTTGAATTAACAATCTAGTGGGTAAATCATAGTACTTTCTCTTACTGTGCATTTCTATAAAAACTATTGATGTAATTTTAATAAGTGCTGTATTCGGATATTTTAAAAGCATATTAAACAGCAGTTGAAAATTATTTTAGAAATAATTTTACTGGTAGACACTGTAACACTATTACTGCTCTATGCTAATTTTGTACTGCTACTGATGTTATTTTTCTGAGTAATGTTAGCAATGTTAGTTTTAGTGTTGTAGATACATTAAAAATAATCTATAGTTGTTATATTAAATTAAAAATTTATTTCAAATTATTCAAAGAATTTTCGCACAGAATACTTTTTATAACTCTTTGTAACCCTGTACATAGACTAATAAATTGTAAACACAACGCATAGTGTACTTAGTACACTGAAAAGTTTACTCCGGTGTGATTGCAGGATTTCGTTTTCACTGGAAAAAAGCAGAACTTCCATTTCTGATTTCAACCCTAATAAAACAGACGATTATTTTACTATTTAATTTTTCGAAATTTGGCCTAAATTGTTTACAGAATAATCAAGAAAATAGTTGCTGTAACCAACATTAGATTTTCCCTTGCGTTTGTACATTTTGTTTTTCCAAGCACAAGTTTTTTTTTTTTTTTTTTTTTTTTCCCTTAATGATTATAACGTTGCATTGATGCAAAATTGGTGATGCCAATTATTCTTTAACTAACTATAACATGGAGAGCGAAACAATTTAAAACGAATCTCTCTTGTTCAATTCCATTTCTAATTTTACTACCCACTTTACTTCTTTCTCACTGTCCATCTCTATCCAAGCGGTAATAAACTTCAAGCCTAACAGACGATTTTTTACCACTTAATTTTTGGAAACTGACCTACCATGACTACAGATTAATCAAGAAGACAATTAGTGCAATGAACGTTTCATTTGCCCTTGCGATTGTTTATTTTGATACTATTACAAACACGGAACATTGAGAATGATTGTAACATTACATTAAATTTAAAATTAATGATGCGAATGATAATTAACTAAAGAATTAAAAATCAAAATAATTCAAAATGAACGTCTCTTGTTTACTTTCATTTCTAATTTTATTACCTTTACTAATCGTTTCAATATCTAATTAAAATAACAATGGACTTAATAAAACAGACGATTTTTTACCATTTAACTTTTGCAAATTGGCTCAACATGACTGCAGATTAATCAAGAAGATAATTAAAGTGACGAAAGCTCGATTTGCCGTTGCGTTTGTTTATTCTGATATTACAAACACGGGACTTTGTTAATGACTGTAACATTACAATAATTTAAAATTGATGATGCCAACAATAATTTATCTAACCTACGATGAAAATCGAAATAGTTCAAAATAAACTCTCATTTGCTTTAATTTCTAATTTTACTACCCACTACTCTACAATTCCTTCCGTCTGCATTCAAACGACAATGGACCTAATAAAACAAACCATTTTTTACCATTTACCATTCTGCAAATTGGCTTAACAAGATTAAAGATAGCAATTAATGATCCAACTGTTCGATTATTTTTCTTACCTCGTGCCTGTTTGTTTTGGTGATTCAAACAGACGACTTGTTGCCAATCGAGTGATTGTAACATTACACTGACAAACAGTATAACCTTTTATCACGCCATCTCAGATGCACCACCAGATTATCGTCTGCTTTGGCCTTTTACGGCAGAAGTTGCAGTAGCTCAACAATGGCCTTTTTTGTTTTTTTCTAATTGATCGAGCAATTTATCTTTTTTGCAAATCATCTCTGCTCATGAATACACGAGGTTGTCACGCATATTTGGTATTTTTTGCCTCGAGGTATGAATTTCCTCGTCCTTGTGTTGTTCTTTTTTTGCTTCATTGGGAATTTGTTTCTTATGTTTATTCATAGATTATGTGCGTGCAATATGAATTGTTTTGTAATGTTTAGTGTCAGAAACTACTTAGATTTTTTAAAGATAGAATGTATAAAGAAATATATTCCACTTATATATGCTGCTAGTAATTATAAAAACAGTAATAAAACATACTTTCAACATATCACACCATTTAAAATATCTTTATATCTCAAAATATCTCTACATTCCGACGTTTCGGTTAATATTCAATTTTTAACCATCTTCAGGGAAATGATGTACATAAGCTATAAACACAAATCAAATTAAGCCATTCTTGGATACTACAAATACAATCCACAAAGTGTTTTTTATATAATTTATGTAATCACGTATTAATTTCTTTGTGAATTGTATTTGTAGTATCCAAGAATGGCTTAATTTGATTTATGTTTATAGTTTATGTACATCATTTCCATGAAGATGGTTAAAAATTGAATATTAACCGAAACGTCGGAATGTAGAGATATTTTGAGATATAAAGATATTTTAAATGGTGTGATATGCTGAAAGTAAATTTTATTACTGTTTTTATAGATAGAATGTATACAGACGGGAAAAGAAAAATCGCAGTTTCCATAGAAGAAACTTTACGATCCAGTGAATTAGCTATGTTATCCCTAGATAACTAAACTTAAATCAGTGTTACTCTGTAGCTAATCATTCGACTCATAGACTACAAATTAAAAACAGGCATATTTTTATACTTCTTTTATTTATCTCCATACTTACCAACATATTAATTAATGTTCCGTAGTCTTGTTTGCCCCGCCTTCTTTTTCACACCATTATCTCTTTAGAGTATTTTTTTTCTTATTTAATCGTAATTGCATTTAGAGAATATCCATACTTGCCAACATACTAATTAATATTCCGTAGTATTGTTAGCTCCGCCTTCTTTTTCACACTGGTATCTTTTTCGTGTATTTTTTCTCTTATTCAATCGTAATTTCATTTGCAGAATATTACTCTAAAAATGTATTGGTGTGAGAAAAAGGGCGGGACGAACAAGACTACGGAATATTAATTAGGATGTTGGCAAGTATGAATATTACTCAAAAAATTTACTGGTGTGAAAAAAAAGGGCGGGACTAACAGCACTACGGAATATTAATTAGGATGTTGGCAAGTATGTATCTCAAACAAATTAGCGTAACTTAAAAAAAGTATTATCATATTTCAATTAAAAAATAGAAAAGTGATAAAAATTATCGTTGGTACTCTTGGCAGATGTTAAAAGTGTACTCTCCACAAATAGCCTTGTTGCAGTAGTTGCACATATATATATTATCATTCTGCGTTTCTTAGATGGAGAGAAAGTGCAAATTCTGCGTTTGTTCGCCGTACTTTTAGTCGTGTCTTCAGAGGACTTTTCAATATTCAAAATATCTTCAATATTTATTTTGATGATCCCTAAACATTCGACAGTTAGACGACGATTACAGCAAATCTCGAAAAGTACAGCTGTTCTTATTATCTTCGGATAACTCATTTTACTAGTTATAAGGTACTGTGAGTAGGGTAGTGTGCGCACAACGGGAACATCTCGAATTCGCAAAACTGGCAGGGATCGGTAGTCTATTAGACGAATTTTTAGTTATCTAGGTTTTTTTTTTTCCTAGTGGCGCAGCAAACATGCCACAAGCATTGGCCGGGAGGTCGCCAAATTGATGACCATTTGTGAAAAGGCGCCCAATGGGCGGTCATCGCTACCCCTAACAGGGACAACACATCCATGCCTTCTCCGGGATTCGAACCCAGGCCCAACCGTGTAGGAGTCAGGAACGCTAACTACTACACCGTCTGGGCAGCTTAATTATCTAGGGTTAAAAGACAAGTTTTACTTTGTTTCGTTTATGTCAGGTTTCTTTCAAAATATGCGCACAGCGGTGTAAGGCACAGGAGTTAAACATACTAGGTTCGTTCTAAGCAGATTTTTATGTTAAGATTTCCAACTTTACTTTTTTTTATTTTTGTCACAGATAATGGCACAATGGGACAACAATGAAAAAAAAAATGCCTATCTATTCTTTAACTGTTCTTGGAATGAACACATGAAACTAACCTCTCTTTAAAAAGTCCATTGAATAGATATTTATTTTTGAATATTTCGTTATTGTTTCCAATTTACTCTATCGCGACCGCTGACATAGATTCACGTCATTTCAAAATCTGTAACTCCACTAGTGGGCGTTTCTTTTGCAATTTGTATGTTGTTTATTTCTTAAGAATATACCCAATATTCATGTTTGTACAATCAAATATACTATGGATACAAATACTTTGATTGGAAAGAATATAATTATAATTATATTCATTTGTAATATAAATGTGAATACAGAAAATTTTGTTCTTAAAAAATCTTAACATGGAAGAATAACGCCCACAGGCGGACTTTACTGTCATGAAGACAAAAGCATGCGTTCGCGAAAGTGTTAAGTACAATTTCATCATAATTCCCACAATGAAACATAAAAATTAGGATATCTTGTACAGATCGTCTAACGACCTCTTCTCTATAAGTTCGTACTGCGCAGATCAGGATTTTCCCATTTTTGCACTAGATAAATGATCTAGTTTAATGGCTTTATTAAGTGCAGCGGCATATTCCTCTATGAAGTGTAGGAATCTTGCATACATAGAAGTGAGTAAAATCTAGTATTTTTTCTGGCGCTCGAATGTAGGTAATCTCCAACATCTCTTCATCTAGCAGACGCATAATTTATACTAAATCTGACTGATTAATGCATAATCCCAAATTGCTGTATTTTACTGTTAACCATTGAATACTCGGGAGTTTATATCACTAAGAGATATGATTGGTATCACTAGGAACATAGCCTCCTAAACTAGATGGCTGTCGCGTGACTCAGAAACTTGACAACAGTTGAAGCTGTAGACAGCGCCACCTGGTACAGATTAAATGACTTTTTTTATTCTACTGTCACCAATAATTTTAAGAAGTGATATATGATATATATAATCGACGTTTCTTCATTCTATTCGCCTTTTATTGATATTATATCCCACTTTTAAAAATTTTTGGTGGTTGTTGAATGAAAAAGTCGCGCAATCTGTTGCCAAGTTTCCGAGCCACGTGACAGGCATCTAGTTTAGGAGGCTATGCTAGGAATATGTAATATCGCTAGGATAGGCAGGGACCATCCAATTCTGTGGTTTTGTGCGGCATTGTGTTCTAGGCACCAAAACTAAATGCAAAACTGGTGTACAAACGATAAATAGACAATAAGACTTCTTCACACACCCTAAATTTTAAGCCAGAACAACCGGTTTCGAAAGGACGTAGCCTTCCTTCATCAGGTGCAAAAAAACACGTGCTACTGCCTTGGAGGCAAAAGCAAGACTGTATATTATTATGTTCCTTATATTTATTTATTGTGTTCTAGGGTTAAAAATCAGAAAAACTTCTAAAAAAGTAAAATAAATTTTAAGAAAAGGCAACTGTTATATAGACTATGGACAAATGTCAACATTTGTGTAAAAGTAGTTCCGGCCTAAGACGGAAACTCTTTCATTATTGGTATTTTGTTTGATGCAATATTCGTTTTCCTATGTTTTATTTGAGTATATCTTATTAACATTTCCAATTAAAATCAAATACAATGTCAAATACTTTTTATACAAATGTTCATTTAACAACTGCAAAATTAACTGCAGCTTTTATCTTTTTTTACAAAAAATAAACTAAATATATAAACGTATAACTCAAAATTAACATCGAAAGTTAATTACACTTAAAAAAAAGAAGAAATGAAAACGAAAGCCCTTCACCTCCGGAAATCTGACAATTTCTCGTGCACTTTTAATTTTAACAGGAAGTAGTCTTATAACGCGCTAATCACAGACCACTTTCCTGTGCGGCGGTTTTTTAATTCTTTTGACGACATTTTAAGAGCAAGTCATTTTCCTTATACGCCTGTTATCACCCGTGAAATTCCCATCTGGTCGTCGGGGCGCAAGTCATGGCCGTTTTGATGTATCTGCCGTCGTAAATTTACGTCTCGGAATGTGAGGCAAAGAGTTTTTTTTAAACCTTTCCTCTCTACAGTATATAGCATGTGTTGGCTTGGCACGCGCTCAAACGGCAAATCTTTTTCAGCTTTTTGGGTCATAATTTCATCTCGCTCTACATTAATAAGTAATTTAAAATGAAAGAGTGTAATAAGCTATTTAAAAAAAAAAAAACTTTTAAAACCTAAATTCTTAATGTATCGCATCACATAAATCTTTTCGAAGTTATGATTTTGCAAATTGTATTGCATTAGGATGAAAGTATTAATGTATTAAAGTTCAAGGTATTAAGGTAAATTACATACTTTTCTTTTCGTTTTCGTTTTCTTTTCCCTTTTTTTTTTTTTTTTTTTTAATTTAAAAGAATATTTTAAAATACGTCGAATATATTTTAGCTTTAAAATAAAAAAAGAGTCAAATTCAAACTCATTTCTGTCATCAATAATTTTAAGAAGTGATAAAGTGATATATATATATATATATTCGACGTTTTTCTTCGATTCTATTCGCCTTTTATGTATATCATATCCCACTTTTAAAAATTTTTGGTGGTTGTTGAATAAAAAAGTCGCGCAATCTGTACCAGAGGGCACTGTCTACCGCTTCAACTGTTGCTAAGTTTCCGAGCCACGCGACAGGCATCTAGTTTAGGAGGCTATGGTAAACTCATCTTTTAATTTCGCATCGATAGTCAAAAGTCAAACATTACAAAATTTCGCCAAGCAAACTTTGTTGGCGACAACAATAGATTAATGGATTAAAAGTTAATTTGTAACTTAGATTTATTTATTTACGTCACGTGATAATTTTAACACCAAAACATTTTGTATAATTTATTTTCCTGGACATTTGTCCGGGATGATAAATTGAGAAATCAATTGTTGCCATTAGAAATATTAGTTTAGTTAGTTAAAAAAATTCTAATTATCGCATCGATTAGCGAATTGTATTCCTGGATTCAGAAAAATTGCCCCTATCTAATGGTATCGATTCTGGAAAAAAAAAACTGATCTTTACTTCTATTTTGCCTGTCCCGTTTAACGGTCTTGCGGCTGCTATCGCTTTTAAACGAAATTTCAAACGATGAAATTCACAAACGTATCGTTCCAGATGAGAGCAAGTACATACGAATTTGGGGGAAAAAAGGTAAAACTGTTCGGACTTTTTTTTTTTTTTTTATAAATAACAGCTGGCATTTATTGAAATTTTATTTTTCCGACTGAGTGAAAATAATACCTGGACCTGAGTGAGTAATGCTGACTTGAGTGAGTACCTTGTCTGAGTGAGTAATGCTGACCTGTTGTCGGCCTGGATAGCTCAATTGGTAGAGCCTTGACCTTGTAAGTCAAAGATCCGGGGTTCGACTCCCGGTCTAGGCATTATTTTCACTCAGTCGGAAAAATAAAATTTCAATAAATATGGTTTTCTTCCAATCAGTTGATTGTGTGATTTTAATAAAAATTGTATTTCTTTCTCCCATTGTTTAATGGTGTTTTCCATTACCTGCGGTTATTTCTGTCGAGCTATTTACATCATAGACCAGATGTTTCTGCCTAAAGGTTGTCTGAGTGAGTAATGCTGACCGGTTGCCGGCCTGGATAGCTCAATTGGTAAAGCCTTGACCTTGTAAGTCAAAGATCCGGGGTTCGACTCCCGGTCCAGGCATTATTTTCACTCAGTCGGAAAAATAAAATTTCAATAAATATTGTTTTCTTCCAATCAGTTGATTGTGTGATTTTAATACAAACAGCTGGTATCTTATTAAGGGATTTTAATTTAATTAAAAGAGAATTACAATGCCAAATTTCAAGAAATTCCGTTGAGCGGTTTATAAAGGAACATACTTGTGATACTTAAAGTTGGCCTATTTATACACGCCGCTTATCAGTCTTCCTGAACAAATCAATTAATACATACAAAAAGCATACTTGCCAACATACTAATCAATATTCCGTAGTATTTTTAGCCCCGCCTTCTTTTTCACACCGGTATCTTGTTAGAGTATTTTCTTCTTATTTAATCGTAATTGCAATTAAAGAATATTACTCAAAAAATTTATTGGTGTGAGAAAAAGGGCAGGACTAACAGCACTGCGGAATATCAATTAGGATGTTGGCAAGTATGCAAAAAGTCACCAAATAGGGTTTACATAGCAACTTTTAAGAAAAGTCGTTAGAGATACAGCCCCACTTTTGGTATTCCAACGTTTATCAAAAGTTGGAAAAATTATCTGTACACCAGACCAGTCTTAATTTTAAAGTTTCGTCGTTTTATCTTTATTAGTTTAAGAGATATGATTGTCTGAAGATTTCCCACACGCATGTACACTGACCAATTGCCGAAAACCACTTTTTGTACAACATATAAATCAAGTCAAAATTATACTTATTTCCAATTTTTTCACCGAATATAGTACTTTCACTACCTACGGTATTCAGTAATGGTGGTAAAAACTGGCGAGTTGTTTATTTTTTAAATCGGCATTTTCTTTTATGTAATTGTCACATGGAAGAATTGTATTTTTTCCAGTCTGTAAGTCATTAGTGCAGTACATATTGTCTATATATGTGTCTTTATAGAACAGATAAGCTATGAATAACAAGTGCAGTGACCCTCAAAACTCTTAATTTTCCTAAAAATAATGTGTGAAATTTGTATTTCCTCTATCCATACAAAACACACAATTATCATTTTTAGAGCCGCCCTTCTTCCTAGGTGCAAGAAACAATCTCACTTCCTCTTTCCTTCCACCCAAAAAATAATTATTATTATAATGCTTAAAAACTACCAGGCTACTTCTTTAATGGATCTTGAATAATTTGCTGAAAAAGCGCACCAGCAACTTCTATTACACTAATCACTGTAATAAAACGCCAACTTATCATGAACTCGCAGGAAAACAAGAACAGATAAGTTCTGTTCTACAGTTTTCCTGATAGGTCAGATCATCAAAAACATGTAGAACATCAGATGCAACGCGTGACTGCTGTACCACCTCATTTAGGCGCCCAAAACAATGAAATCCATTTTGGACAAAACAATGGTCATTTGCAGACAATAACAAAAAAGATAGAAAATAAGTATAATATCTATTTTTTGCCAGGTCACTCATCTCTGCACTAGGCACCTATGGCAGCAGGTAGTTAGTAGCTTCTCGTCTGCGTGGGCGGTTAGGTAGTAGATTGACGTTGTTTTATGTTAAGATATCTTAATTGACGCTTTCGCTTTATTTGTGATACCTTTTCAAATAGCATGGGCAAGATAGGGATAGTTCCCATCCAAAAATAAAAAATTCGATGAAATGGAAAAAATAAACTTTTGAGAAAATTTAAAAGTAAAATCAAACTTTTATCCATATCCCAGGAAAAAAGTATATTACTATTAAATTGTTATTTGTGGGAAAATTTTTATTTTAGTACTGGATTTGTAAAAATTTTCAACTTTCGGTTTTTAGTCCATTTACGCGTTTTGAGATTTTCGGAGCATGATTTGTCCATTTTTACAAAATGTCCACATTATGCCTGAGTATAGTATACCTAAATTTAGAACAGTATTATCCATAATATACCTAAACTTAGTGCAGTATAAAAACACATAACATAATTTGAAATGCATTTTAAGCAGTTTTTAACTATAGACTTCTCATATCCCAATTCTTTTTGTGCAGTCCTGTAAATGAGTGATTCCCTTTAAGCAGTTTTTAATTATAGACTTCTCATATCCCAATTCTTTTTGTGCAGTCCTGTAAATGAGTGATTCACTTTAAGCAAATTTTAACTATAGACTTCTCATATCCCAATTCCTTTTGTGCAGTCCTGTAAATGAGTGATTCACTTTAAGCAGTTTTTAACTATAGACTTCTCATATCCCAATTATTTTCGTGAGTCCCTCTAAATGAGTGATGTATGCTTTACATATCACATTCTTTCTGAAACATGTTTTTGTGAACATAAAAAAATACAGTAAAATAAACGTAAGTTTAATTGTTTTATCATACAGATATTAGAATGTTTCAATATCAAATTTCGTCAAAAGAATTAATGTGTTTGAATTCTTTTATAAGTCATTTTGTAATTACATTTTGTATTATCTTAGTAAAAATTTTCAAATAATGATGAATGCCTATATGTTAAAGATTTAAAATACCGATTTATACTTTCCACTAATATCTGTTCTTGAGTTAGGCCGATAACAATTACAAACACAGACCAGCCACTGAAATTATTTTTCAGATTCAGCAGATCTAAAAATGTGTAATTAAAGCAAAAACTCAATATCGAAAATTTCACTCTAAAACAATACTTCTCAACCACATATGCGTAAGAGAAATTAAAAAACATGGAAACTGTCATTTTAAGATGCTTCTTGGAAATAAAATGTCTATTTATTCTTTCTATATTTAAATAAATTAATCTACTACATATGATCTGAGTTTCTTGAAAACTGCTCTAACAGTTTTGATAGAATTTAGGGCTAAGTGTTTATATATATATATATATATATATATATATATATATATATAATGACAAACAGATATGACTTATCCTCGTTTTTAGGAAAATTATTTTTCGAATAAGTAAGGAATGAATAATTAATTTAATGGAATATATATATATATTTTTCCCCATTATAATAAATAATGACAAACATTTTGCATGAATTTAGAAAGTGATTCAATGTTCAAAAATATACAGAATTATACTTCTTACAGAGCTGCTAACCTAATCCGGAGTATTGTTAGTACCGCCCCTTTTTCTACATCAGTCTTTTTTTAAAGAATTTTATTTCTTAATTCATCGTTAGCACATTTGCCGAGAATTACTCTAGAAAGGTGGTACAAACATTTTGCAGGATTAGGTTGGCAGCTCTGTTCTTAGTTTTATTCCAAAAATATTGTTTAGTTAGATGAATAGCAAAACATTAGAAGTAATCAGAATTGCCAAGTTTTCTTCATAATTTAATCCGGGGCATTGTTAGCCCCAAATTTTCTTCATACCAATTATTATTATTATTATTATTATTATTATTATTATTATTATTATTTAATCGTTATTACATATTGGTGAGAAATATTAGGCAAAAATTCTGATGCGGAAAAGAAGGCGGGGCTAAGAGTGCTCCAGAATAAATCATAAAAGTTGGCAACCCTGAGGAACGTGTGTTACACAACGTATTCCGAAAAAAAAATGTAATAAAATTTTTTCTAGAAAAGCAAAATAAAAATGCCTGGGGGAAAAAAAGCTGCACATGTAGACCTAATTCTTCTGTGGTAAAAATTATATGCTGAATAATGTATTTAGAAATAGGAGTCGAAATTATCTTTTGGAATGCTTCCTGTAGTTATGTTATAAACTCGTCCCAGTATAATGTATGGTGCAGTATGTCCTTTCTTGGACTTTACTCCCTAAACGTCACTCAACCATCAACCTAGTATAATTTATACAATTAATCTTAATTCCAAAGTTGCCAACTTTTATAGTTTATTCCGGAGCATTGTTAGCCCCACCCTTTTTTTCACACCGGAAATTTAAAAAAAAATTATTTTCCCCTTATTTAACCGTTGTCACATATTAATGAGAAATATTCTATAAAATTTCTGATGCGAAGAAAGGCGGGGCTTAAATTGCTCCGGAACAAATAATAAAAGTTGGCAATTCGGTAATTCGTATGCATACTTGTCAACATACTAATTAATATTCCGTAGTATTGTTAGCCCCGCCTTCTTTTCCACACCAATATCTTTTTAGAGTTTTTTTCTTCTTATTTAATCGTAATTTCATTCGGAGAATATTGCTCTAAGCATTTTCTGGTGTAAAAAAAAGGGCGAGACTAACAACACTAGGGAATATGAATTAGTATGTTGGCAAGTACAGAGCTGCCAACCTAATCCGGAGGATTGTTAGCACCGCTCCTTTTTCTACACCAATCACTTTTTTTAGAGGATTTTATTTCTTAATTGATCGTAAACACATTTGCGAGAAGTACTCCAAAAATTAAGTGGTGTGGAAAAAGGGGCAATACTAATATTTTGCCGGATTAGGTTGGCATTAGAGGTAATCCATTAGAGGTCTCTCTAATACCATTAGAGGTCTCTCTAATGGTATTAGAGAGAGCATGTATTACACAATGTGTTCCGAAAGAAGTGTAATCAGAATTTTTTTAGAATGGCGGCGTAAAAATGAGAGGAAGAAAATTTTGCTGTGCTAATTATTATATGTTGGATATTTTTCTTAATGATAAGAGTCGAGATTTTCTTTCTTAACGCTTTCTCGACCACATGTTTTTGTCCTTTTGGCAGTAAGATCCGCCTGTGGGCGTTATTCTCCCAAGTTACAATATTTCAGAACAAAATTTTCTATATTCAGATTCATATTACAAATGGATATACATTATAATTATACTCTTTCGAATCAAAGTATATTTATATCCATAGGATATTGGTTGTACAAATATGAATATAGTGTATGTTTTTAAGAAATAAACGGCATACAAGCTGCAAAAGAAATGCCTACAGGCAGAGTTACATATTTTCGAATGACGTGAATCTACGTCAAACACTTTCGCGACGCGACCGCATGCTTTTGTCATTTTGACAGCAAGATCCGACTGTAGGCGTTATTCTCCCAAGTTACAATATTCAGAACAAAATTTTCAGTATTTACATTTATATTACAAATGGATACATATTATAATTATATTCTTTCTAATCAAAGTATTTGTATCCATAGTATATTTCACTGTAAAAGTATGAATATTGGGTATATACTTAAGAAATAAACAACATACAAATTACGAAAGAAACGGCCACTGTCGTAGTTACAGATTTTCAAATGACGTGATTCTACGTCAACGGTCGCGAAAGAGTTAATATTTCTTGAAGTTGTGCGTAAACCTGCCTTAGTGTAATTTGGAATAATTGATAGTACAACTAAAGTAACTGAATTTTTGTATGATTCTTACACAAAAATAAACGGATTTTTATGCAGTTATATTAATAATAGATAAATGTTGTACAAGAATAAAAATTAAAATGTTTAATATTTGCATTTTAGAGTATAATAAAGTTAATAATATTTAATCTTTTTTCTTTAATTTTCCTTATTTAACATTTAACTAAATTTAAGATATGAATTAGGAAGATCAATATCAGTGTATTATTATATGCTCTTTGAAAAAAAAAAAAAAAAAAAAAAAGCATATAGTGCGACCACGTTTCCTACGGCTAACAGTGAGGCCGAGTCCAAAAGTTTTGAGGGATGCAAAATGGGCCGAGAGATAGTTATTTGGCAAACATCCAGTTATTCTGTGTTCCCTTATCGCTTGTTTTCTCTCAGTCACCCCTATTTTAACACTGGACTCGTTCAATCCACACTTGCGCAGAGGCTTCCATGGTCGCAAGAAATGTGGTTAAAGAATATATACATAGCTGCCACCATCTTAATTAATTATCGGAGTCCTTTCTGTTCCCGCCTTTTTTTTTTTTTTTTTTTTTTTTTTTTTTTGAGTATTTTTCTTCTTATTTCATCGAAATTACATTTAAAAAGAATTACTCTAAAAATTAAGCGGTGTGGAGAAAAGGGGCGGGTACTAACAATACACGGGATTGAGTTGGCAGCTAAATATGTATACAGGGTGATCCAAAAGTCACAGAAAAAACCAAAAAATATATTAGTCAAAAAGTATTGGCCAAAAAGTACTATATTGTTTTCACTGAAATGCGCAGAAAAACACGGGATATTTTAAGGTGACAAAAGATTTATTAAAAATTCTGTTTAAATATCCTTCACCAGATAACGCTTTGATTGTAACATTACCTTTTTACAATGGTGCAGTAACTTCAACAACGTAGCTCGGAATATAAATGTTCACCAGATAACGCTTTAATTGTAACATTACCTTTTTACAATGGTGCAGTAACTTCAACAACGTAGCTCGGAATATAAATGTTCACCAGATAACGCTTTAATTGTAACATTACCTTTTTACAATGGTGCAGTAACTTCAACAACGTAGCTCGGAATATAAATGTTCACCAGATAACGCTTTAATTGTAACATTACCTTTTTACAATGGTGCAGTAACTTCAACAACGTAGCTCGGAATATAAATGTTCACCAGATAACGCTTTAATTGTAACATTACCTTTTTACAATGGTGCAGTAACTTCAACAACGTAGCTCGGAATATAAATGTTCACCAGATAACGCTTTAATTGTAACATTACCTTTTTACAATGGTGCAGTAACTTCAACAACGTAGCTCGGAATATAAATGTTCACCAGATAACGCTTTAATTTAACATTACCTTTTTACAATGGTGCAGTAACTTCAACAACGTAGCTCGGAATATAAATGTTCACCAGATAACGCTTTAATTTAACATTACCTTTTTACAATGGTGCAGTAACTTCAACAACGTAGCTCGGAATATAAATGTTCACCAGATAACGCTTTAATTTAACATTACCTTTTTACAATGGTGCAGTAACTTCAACAACGTAGCTCGGAATATAAATGTTCACCAGATAACGCTTTAATTTAACATTACCTTTTTACAATGGTGCAGTAACTTCAACAACGTAGCTCGGAATATAAATGTTCACCAGATAACGCTTTAATTTAACATTACCTTTTTACAATGGTGCAGTAACTTCAACAACGTAGCTCGGAATATAAATGTTCACCAGATAACGCTTTAATTTAACATTACCTTTTTACAATGGTGCAGTAACTTCAACAACGTAGCTCGGAATATAAATGTTCACCAGATAACGCTTTAATTTAACATTACCTTTTTACAATGGTGCAGTAACTTCAACAACGTAGCTCGGAATATAAATGTTCACCAGATAACGCTTTAATTTAACATTACCTTTTTACAATGGTGCAGTAACTTCAACAACGTAGCTCGGAATATAAATGTTCACCAGATAACGCTTTAATTTAACATTACCTTTTTACAATGGTGCAGTAACTTCAACAACGTAGCTCGGAATATAAATGTTCACCAGATAACGCTTTAATTTAACATTACCTTTTTACAATGGTGCAGTAACTTCAACAACGTAGCTCGGAATATAAATGTTCACCAGATAACGCTTTAATTTAACATTACCTTTTTACAATGGTGCAGTAACTTCAACAACGTAGCTCGGAATATAAATGTTCACCAGATAACGCTTTAATTTAACATTACCTTTTTACAATGGTGCAGTAACTTCAACAACGTAGCTCGGAATATAAATGTTCACCAGATAACGCTTTAATTTAACATTACCTTTTTACAATGGTGCAGTAACTTCAACAACGTAGCTCGGAATATAAATGTTCACCAGATAACGCTTTAATTTAACATTACCTTTTTACAATGGTGCAGTAACTTCAACAACGTAGCTCGGAATATAAATGTTCACCAGATAACGCTTTAATTTAACATTACCTTTTTACAATGGTGCAGTAACTTCAACAACGTAGCTCGGAATATAAATGTTCACCAGATAACGCTTTAATTTAACATTACCTTTTTACAATGGTGCAGTAACTTCAACAACGTAGCTCGGAATATAAATGTTCACCAGATAACGCTTTAATTTAACATTACCTTTTTACAATGGTGCAGTAACTTCAACAACGTAGCTCGGAATATAAATGTTCAATGTGATGGCCGTCATTCATGAGAATGACCATTAGACGTTACGCAATCGAAAATTTTGCTAAAAAATTTTCAGAATTCGCGATATGACGTCATTTAATCAGGCGTATATCTTTAAAATGCGAGAGAATAATATGAATACAGCGCGATATGTTAGTGAAGAATTTAACTAATATGTTTTTTTTTTATTATTATTATTATTATGTATGAAAAAAAAAAAAAAAAAAAAAAATCCCATGTTTTTCTGTACATTTTAGTGAAAACCACATAGAGTACAGTCAATACTTTTTGAATAATGTATTTTTTACTTTTTCTGTGACTTTTGGATCACCCAGTATATTATATATGTGTATATATAATAGTATAAAAAAAGAGGTGCGAATTAGTAATTTTATATTTTAAATTATTTTCATATTTTAGGGTATTATTTTCATATTTTCAATTATTTTAAAGGAAACCTCATATTAGGCAGTAAATTACTTTAAATGTATGAAAAAAAAAAAAAAAAAAAAGAAAGAACGGAAATTTGTAATCGTGATCATGAAAATGAATAAACAAGTTGATAGTTTAAATTGGATGAGCATTTTGATGCCTGAAAATATTCCATAAGTAAGTTTAATGACGTTTAGAGATGAGATTTAAGACTATATTATGACTATAACGGGGTAATAATTGATGAAAATTTGAGCTTGATTACTTATGTCAGATACAAAGCTATAAATATTGTTGTTAATGACTTGGCAAGCTGGCGAGTTGGGGCGCCGATTAAATAAAGAAATGTTCCAGAAAGCTAGCCTGTTTCCTTGCAGAGTCCACGATTGCAAGACAGAAATACGAATTATATATATATAATTCCAGTGATGAATTATTATATACTGTTTTATTTGTTTGGATTTTGCAAATATTTTTCATAGTTTTCAGTTCTTAGTTCATATTTTATTTATATATAACAATTTTGTTCAAAAAGTGATTCTGAATAAGAAATATACTTTTTGATACAAAATTAATTAGAAAAAAAGTATTATTATAAATATATTATAAGAATTTCATCGAAAAGTTTTGAAAAGTATTTTGTTATAAATTGTTTTAAAATCGTTAAAAATATCCTCTTCAATGTATAAATTCAATTTATTTTAAAACACATTCGCTTTTGTAGTAATTCATAAAACAACTTGTTATTATAATAGATATATTATTATAAAATTGTTATCGTGAAGAAATCATAAAACTGAAAAATGTATTTTGATACAATTTGAATTTTAATCGTTAAAAATATTTCTTTACCTGTTCATATTATTTATACAAATTTAATCTATTCTAAAATGCGCTGGATTTTGTAGCAATTCACGAAACAACTTAGTATCTTCAATTTTATGAACCCGCTCGTCGAATCTTTGTGTTCTTCTCAAGAAAGATAGGATATAATATTTGACGAATGTTATCGGAGAGAATACATATTTTACAATCTGCTTAGAAAGGAGGGTTGATCGATAACTTTCTAGGAAGTTACAATAAAAATGCCTGGAAGGGAAATAACGCGTCATGCGTCACTTTTGCTACAGAAATGCATCTTATCTGTTGCTTCAGAGAATTTTATTAATAAAAAGGATCAAAATTGATTATTAAAAATCTTTTAAAACCTTGTAATGTTTTATATTAGAATGTTATTGTATAGGCAGTACTGATTATTATAAAGTTATAAAAAAGATAAATCTGTATAGATAAGTTTTGGCTAAACTATCTTCTTTTGGTGCAATTATTATAGAATCGTTATAATAAATTTGAATTATGTGTTATCCTATCAAATACATTATACAGTATTTGATGGATGTTATCGGAGATAATACATTTTTTATATAATCAACTTGAAAAAGAGTATGATCGTTGGTCGATAACTTTCTAGGAAGATACCATAAAAATTATTAGAATGAAAATTACATATTAGATATCATTTTACCATGTTTTTATTAACTTCGATTCTTGTGTGTTTGTCAGGGACAAATCTTGCAATCGATTTTTAACTAACTTCCCGACTAGCTAGACATTTGAAACTTTCACAGTAGCTCAGAACCCGGTGACAACACAATACTTCGAAGTCAGATTTTCGAATTTTCGAATAGTTTTCTGTTAATTAATTAAAATGTGAAAATGATAAGCTCCTAATAGCAATAAAAATAGCCATTAAAATATTAACTATAATTTAATTGTTGCCAAAAAAAAAATTATGAGTTTATTTTCTTTCAACCTAAAAATTAACATTTAATTAAACGTGAACGTTAAAAAATTGTTAAAAGTTAAATTATGCATTTGGCAAAAATTGACGTCGTTATCATTTTAAAGATTTTCTACACAATGATAAAGTGCTAATGTAGTTCATGATGCAAATATATGTTGTTCGGAAAGGATTAATATTTTATTTTTAAAACCAACTTTTTTTTTTAATTCAAATTCCCGGTAACTCTTTAACCAGTCACATTAGAACGTCCATCTTTGGAATATTGATAATAAGAATTTTTTCGCCAAAAGTCGCCAAAAAAGTCGCCAAGGGCAAGAAGTTGTCAAATTTAGCGCCAAATCCATTACCTGCCTATTGGAGCTTTTTAATGCGTTTTAAAGAGAAGTTTAAGCTATTTAAAAACATGGTATATAATTTTTTTTTATCTTATAATTATTTACCGTAGAAATGCATCCTATCTGGTGCATAAATTCTTTCTATGTGTCTTTATATGTATAGAAAGACACATAGAAATATTTATTTGTATATATATATATATATATATATATATAGAGAGAGAGAGAGAGAGAGAGAGAGAGAGAGAGAGAAATTTTATTTAATATATATAGATAAATAATAAATAAAATTTCTAATTCAAAATTTCTGCACCTTAGCGAGCAGCATTTAAAAATAGCTCATAAAATTTTAATTAAAAAATTTAGAAAATTCGGTGGGACTTGGTTTCGGGTGACTCTTTGGAAAAGCGATGGACAGGGATAACTTACAATGTTACAATAGCTTTATTGGAAATTAAAAATAAAATAAAATAAAACATTTTTTTCTGTTTATAGATAAGTATAACTTGTGCTTGAACAAAGTATTAAAAAAAAATTTAACATAAAAAATTATTTATTATATTTCAAAATAATAATAATAATAATAATAATAATAATAATAATAATAAAGAAAAATCTGTTTAACAGAAAAGATCGAAATTACATATTAAGAAACATTGACTGGTTTAAAATGACATTGTATAATTAGTATTAAATAGTATAGAGGGTGGTCCATGTAAAACTGGCTTCACATATTAAAACTAAGACGTGGTCATCATAAAACGCACTATATTTGCATTATGCTTGCCACGCCTTGCATTACACGGGGCTGGTTTTCTATGGACCACCCTGTAGTAAAATTTAAAGATATACATCTTTACATTTTAATTAAATTCAGCCAAAACTATCTTCTTTTGGCTTATAGTTTTGAAACAATATTTTGTAGCGTCATTATAATGAATTCTATTCTTGTATTCTTCCAAGAAAGAGACCATACAGTGTTTAACCATAGCCTCCTAAACTAGATACATGTCGCGAGGCTTGGAAACTTGGCAACACTTGAAGCGGTAGACAGCGCCACCTGGTACAGTTAGCATGAATTTTTTATTCAAAACTGCCACCAATAATTTTAAGATGTGATATATGATATATATAATCGACGTTTCTTCGCGTATATTCGCCTTTTATGTATATAAAATCCTACTTTTAAAAATTTTTGGTGGCTATTGAATAAAAAAGTCGAGCAATCTATACCAGGTGGTGCTGTCTACCGACTGAACTGTTGCGAAGTTTCCAAGCCACGCGACAGGCATCTAGTGTAGGAGGCTATGGTTTAACGAATATTATATATGTAAAAGAATGCATGTTTTATAATCAACTTTACAAGGAGTGCGATCGTTGGTCGGTGTATACTGATGAAATCAGTCGTTTACAGATGTAAAGACCGATAATATCGACATGTACTTTAAGATGTTACAAAATACAATCAGTACTATTTTGTAATTACCATGACATATTCCTCTGTGTACATCCAGTTTTTTTATAGCTAATGTTCATTAATTATAGACTGATAAGCAACAACGAACATACGCACCTAGCACAGACTAAGTTCGACCATACAGCATTACGGAATCACAACATCAGCAAGTTTGGAGTACAGAATTACAGTCACATCCAGTAATGCCAGATCTGGTTGATTTTTTATTCAATAATCACCAATAATTTTGAGAAGTGATATTTGGTACACATTATAGATGATTAATCGTCTATTATGTATATCAATTATCACTTCTCAAAATTAACGGTGAAGATGGCATTCAAAGATCTATCTACTTGCTTCACAAAATCTGTCTAAACTATAATATGAAAATTTCAATCTCAAAAACGACGTCTATGGCATTCAAAGGCAAAAGAACCAGTTAGAACAAAATTAGTTATAGATAATAAACCTATTGAGCAAACCCAACATTTCACCTATCTAGGTTGTGACATAACCTATGATTATGATCATGACATCCAACAGAAATTAAATAAATTCCAACATCTTTGTGGAACCTTAATCCGAACTCTGAAAAGAAAAACTAGACCTTAAACTCAACTAAAATTTTACAAAGTCATGGCAGTCGCCCCACTCTCCCATATGGTTGACATGGACTCTGGGCTCCCAGGATTTAAGCAGAATACAAGCTGCCGAGATGAGGTTCTTGAGTTCTGTTAAAGGCTGAATCCCTGATAGAATTGGAAACGAAGATATTCGTAAAGAACTAAACATATTTTGCCTAGAAACCTATTTTGCCTAAACATATTTTGCCTACATATATATATATATATTTGTTAGTGTTGTAGTGTCTCTAGACGTATACAAACAGAATAAAGTTTGTCCGGTAAGGCATTATTCATTTTGTTCAGAGCCTGATTAAGTGGGAAGCACACATTATCTCCGCTCTCACCGGAATATTTTTACAATTATTTTTTACTTGATGTCATAGAAATTCCACGCTTTGACGAGGAAATATTTTTTATAAAAAATGAACGGTGTAAAACAATGCAATTTACTCACCGTTATTAGACACCAGAATTCTTTTAAAATAATTTTTAATGAGAATTTTCTGTTTATTATAGGAGGAAAGTATTTGTTAAAAAATAACGGTGTAAGTATAAATAATGTGTGCTTCCCCCTTAAACAGGCTCTGGTTATTATAACCCGCAAGGCTGACGAGACCGAGGTAGGCCTAGAAAGCGGTGGTTTGACCAAGAAGCCGGAACAAGCCTTCCGCCTAATCCTTGAAGAAGAAGAAAATTAACGGTGACTGTTGAATAAAAAAGTCGCAAAATCTGGCAACACTGATCTATTCTTCGACCACATTTCATGAAACCATGGAAGCATCTGCGCAAGTGCTAACTCAAGAAGTCCAGTGCTAAAATAGGGGTGACAGTGATCTGACTCAGAGAAAATGAGCAATAGCACAGAGCGTAGAATTATTGGATGTTTTCCAAATTTCAAACTGTCGGTCAACCCTCCAACATTTTGGATGCGTCCTCACTGCTAGTTTTAGGATATGTGGCTGCACTGTGCATAGACTTTTCGGGTATTTCACACATTAATTGCGCATCAATTTAAGGATAAAATGTGGGTTTGTGAACACCCTGTTATTTTAATGTACTAAGAAATTAAAATTCTATAAGATCGGCCATTCTTATAGTCACTGGCCTCAGGAATACTCTTTTAGAAAATATAATCTTATAAAAATACAGCTAAAAAAGTCACATAGAATAATCATAATAATGCACTTATAAAAATACAAATATTTATTTACTTTACAATTGGCGAACATTAGCGCTTACGCCATCAGTTCACGGACTCTCCAATATTTCTTAACAATGTTCTCACACTGAAACAATACATTACAATAATTCAAACGTTCAAAAGTCATTGGCTGACCAGAGTCACACAAAACACCACAGAACTTAAAAAGATAGACTACGCCACAATAGGACTTTCCACTATAGTGAATGTCTTCAACATGAGGGTGTATTCTGAACCTTCATCTTTTGCGGTCAGCGCCGTATGTCACGTGACAGGGAGTTGAGGCGTTGAGGGAGATTCTTCCAAAAAAAAGCACTTATTTTTGTAAGAATTCAAACAAAAATTTCTCCCCTTCAGAATGGTTTCTCACAAAAGAATTTTTTTTATAATTAATCTATGACATTTTAGCTTTCCAACGATGCATAAATCTAAAGACTTAAATAAAAAGTATGTGTACAATACAGAAATTAAAAAACTCAAAACTACTTTCTTTCCTATGGAAAAATCACATAACATTCATTCTCATCTCTCTCTCCAGAGGTCCGCATCGCATCACGTGAAAATTTAGCTGGGGAAGCTACTTCATGTCGCAGACAGGTAATGGTGGGGTGGGGGGGGGGTGCGTGGTCTATCTATATAAAGTCTATGCAAAACACAGTCTGGAGAATCTGTCACGTCAATTCTACTGGGATAGCTCCGTAAACAATCATGCCCAGTTAACCCTCTAAAAAGAGCCACCGCAGTCTTTCTTGGAAAACCAGGAATTATTTTCTCAGCTCCCAGATTCTTCCATACAAATACAAATATAACACTATTTATTAGGGGGTGGGAATCGACTAACAGTTTTAACTGGGTTAATCGTAGTTCATTAATCGATTAGGTCGATTAATCAAATTTTTAATCGATTTTCATTTTTCTTTATATAATTTTATTTAAATGATGAATAAAATTCTCCTATGTGATTTTTTCACCTCCAGATAGTGCACAACAAACCATAAAAATGGAAGCTTCTTGTTTCTGCGAAACGTATTCCTCCAGCACGGACTTAAAAAGGCATTTTGTTTAAGAACCGTCTTCCCCCTTTTCTCTACCAACAAAAGGGTAACAATTTCTTTTAAGAGGTTTTTTTTTTCTTTTTCGTTATTGAATGGACGCTTCTTAGAATGTTTGTTAGCAAATTATGTGAGGAAAAAAAAAATTTGTAGGCAGAACAGTATTTTAAATTTTTACTTTAATTCGTATTTTGAAAACCTTAATCAGATTTTGAAAAATTTTAATCGAATTAATCGAGCCGATTAACTCGATTCAAAAAATTGATCGGGACTAAGCATTGATCGATTAACCGAACCGATTAATTGATTAATCGGTACAGTCCTATTATTTATATCTTTGAAAAATACTCATAATAACGTCAGAGGTAGTGGTGGTGAAACGTCCTTCATGACTCACAATATTTTCAACCTTATACCTAT
Source organism: Salticus scenicus (assembly GCA_963930645.1). Lineage (NCBI taxonomy): Eukaryota > Metazoa > Arthropoda > Arachnida > Araneae > Salticidae > Salticus > Salticus scenicus. The sequence continues at coordinate 5,594,904 of CAWVNO010000001.1, forward strand.
TTTCATAATTAACTTTAGTTACTTAACCCCTTAACGCGCGCTGTCCTCGCTGCGAGGACGCAGAATTTAAGATCCAGCTGCAAAAATTCATCCCGGAAACTTTTTAGCAAAAATTTACGTCTATAACATATCAGAAAAGGTCAATTTTTTAATCCTTAAAATTTAAAATTTCTATTAGTTTAATTTAGTTCATGAATTCCGGTGGCAGTATAATTTAAATGTTTCAAATTGTCTTGCGCCGCAAAGGGTTAATACGCACTAAAAACCTTTATTTTAAGTCCACCACCAAACTGCATTCTCTGAATGGCTACTCCAAGGAGCTCGGGAATTTCGTAGGGTTTTTTCTTACTTTGAACAGTAAGCCCGCCTTTTAGCGTTCCTCTAAAACGTTATATAATATTATTTATCAAAATGATTTTACGTACTCATGGTTAAATTATTCAAAATTTATTCGTAGTAATTGATTCTATAAATGTCAATGGCATATATATATATATATATATATATACACCAGCAGCATATAAATTATTAAACACGAACACTTAAAACCATTTTTTTTTTTTTTTTTAAAGTGAAATATTTTTTTAGGGAAACGCCTTAAGGCGGAGCTCGTTTTTCATGAAAAACGTGAATTTATGTCACCCGCAAGCAAAGTGTTAACATAAGTCTTTTCATTCTCAGCCTGAATTTTTTGGATGTTCTCTTTTTGTTTCCTTTTAATTTTTTTTTTTTTAACCTTACATATGTTTTTTATATATGTATGTTTTTTTTTTAAATTCTATTTATAATAAAATGCATCGAAATATTGCTATGCTCACTGTCCGCGTGCTTGATTTTTTTAACTAATGAAGGATCTTACTTTATGATTTCGTTACGAAACAATAGTTGCTTGTTTGTGATATTTAGGACTTTTTTTTTTTTTTTTCTAATTCTAATTAAAATTTTTTCTAATTAAAATAATCCTAAAAGTTCCTGTATCTTAAATTAAATTGAAAATTAGTTTCTTGCCGTGCAAAGTAATTAAAATCATAATTACTTCCGTTTTCAATAAATTATTTTTAATAACAACAATAATAAATGAAAATGAAAGATACATCGTGTATATTTGACAAGCGTTTAATAGATAAAACTTTTAAAAAGAAAGATGAAAAAAATAAATAAAGAAATAAAGAAATAAAAATAAAACATGCAATATATATAGTAAAAAGATAAGGAATTTCAAATATGAAGTTAATTCTTTTCAAACAAGTTTAGAAAATGTCAGAAACTTACTAACTTAGTAACACAAATTTCTTTTCTTCTTTTCTCAGATTAATGTTAGTAGATAACGCTTACAAAAGGCGAATACACGACACATACAGATAACATCAAAAATCTTTAAAAGTAAACCAAAAATCCGAAAAAGGAAAAAACATCGTCTTCCTATTTTGTTGACGTTATCTGGCAACTATCAAACAATCAAACTGACGGAACGCGTTCCGAAACAATAACGGCAAAATAAAAAAATAAAAAAAAGAAGTGAAATCAACTATCAACAACTCAACTCTACATCAAACGATCACATAAAAATTAACCCACACACCTAGAGCAGACGATACAGGCAGACGATATCTGTGATTTTTTCCACCACAGCTACAAACAATGTAATAATGGGGCGCACCCTGCTACAAAGGAGGGGTGGGGTTTTCTCGCCCCCTTTTTGCCAATACCAGCTGCTCAAAGATAAAACTTGTATCTGGCAGCATCAGGTTCCCCCTTTTAGAAAGTACCCCCCCCCCTTTTCTCGGGAGTTGTCGGAAGCTATATCTGCATCCGGTGACTACTTCTCCATTGCCATGGTTACAATCTAGAGCCGCCCCTCTAATAATTTTTTCTCGATGTTATGAAAGTGTGGAACAAGTTTGATATGATATGGTATAACCATGTTTGTTCACGTGTTGTGCGCGGAAAGGGGAGGAAGGGGGGTTGAATTAAAGAACGTTGTATCCAGGATAACAAGTGAATGACAAGTGTATAATGTATCGATATTCAATATGAATTTGGTTATTTTATATTGGTTTATATTTCAGTGTAAGGAGGTTTTGCTTGTTGGAAGATAAGACTTTTGTACAAAGGTTACAATTCAGAAAAATATTACTATATATATGTATATATAGCTGACGTAGAAATTAGTGAAACATTTAGCGAAGAAAAAAAAAGTGGAATAGAAAAGGCGATTGTAATTCCGTGATAAGGCTAATGATGTGAACACTTTTAAACAATCGCACGCACATTGAATCGAAAAAAATTTGTTTTAACTATTAAACTGTTCACTTTTAATATGTTTAACAGTTCGATTAAATTTTCTTTCACCGTTACCTTTTGTGTATTAACCAATTTAAGATCACTATTGTTAAAAAATGTAAACACCACTTCATTAACAGATGAGAGGCATTCCATAAATACCTGAAGCGTGTAACTTTATTTGTAATTAGCCGTTCATTCAGCATATAAAAGTGTAACAGTTTTTTTTTTTTTTTCCTTTTTCTTTCTTTCTTTTTTTTTTTTTTTTTTTTTTTACTTGTTAATTTAATCATAGCTGCCAACATATTAATTTATTCCGGAGTATTCTCGACTCAGCCTTTATTTCGCACCACTTTATTTATAAAATAATTTTTTCATACACACACACACATATACATATATGTGTATAGCTTCCATAAAATAAGAAAAAATTACTTTTAAAAAATAAGTGGTATGGAAATAAAGGCGGAACTAAAAATACTCCGGAATAAATTAAAATGTTGGTAGCTATGATTTAAACCTTGTATACATCACGCCACATCACGAATTTTTATGTAATAGCTCCTAATATGTCCCAGATGGCTATTTCCATGTACTCTATCTGCTATTTAGATAAGACATTTTCAGGGGTCGTACTCTCCGCCCTTTTTTCAGGACAATTTCAGAGATGAAATAGTTCCGCCTTTTTTGCCACTAATAATTTAATAGAGAAATACTTCTGGTGTGTTTAAAGAATTTTGCCTTGATTACAAAGGATAGAGATTGTTTTATAAAAATAGTGGTAACAATAAATTTAAAAATTTCTCATTCATGAGAGTGTTTTGAAAAAAGGGCGGAGTGTACGACCCCTGTATTTTATGAAGAAACTTACAATATATGCATGCTTGCAAACTATCTCATTAATAACCGTACAATTGTTAACGCCCCTTGAAAAAAACGACCCTTTTTACACACCACTTTATTTTTACAGTAATTCTCTTCAAATATTGTTACGATTAATTAAGAATAAATTTATTCTAAAAAATGACTGGTGTGAAAAAAAAGGCAGTTACAAATATTGTACGGTTCATAATGAGATGCTTGGCAGGTCTGTATATGTGATAATGGTTAATTTTATCTACTCAAAGTAATGATTAAAAAAATACATTTTGCTTTAGAAATCTAAATTCGAAATTCGTGGGAATAAGGGGAAGGACAAATAAAAAAGCACATTTTATTTTAGTCTATCCTGGCCCTAATTGTGTTAACTTGCTTAAATATATTTACAATCCTCAATGTTGCTTTTTAAACTTCTTTCAGACATTTAGAAAAATCCCTTTCCCAATGCTTAATGAAGGCTCTCCTACACATTAGCAAGGTGCAGGGGTTGCAAAGGACATAAGAAATTCCTGTTTAAACGAAAGTAAATGAAAATTGAGGCATATGTGAACTCAGTTTAATACGAGTTTTATTGCTGAAATAGTTTTAAAGTTTGTTTAGCTTTTAACATCCAAAAGTGCCGATTTTAATTTCATTAAATAACGTGTTTTGATCTTTAAGATGTTTCGCTTTCTGAAGGAAAGTAATGTTATTAACGTTTCTTTAAAACAAAGGAAAAAAAAAATCTTAATAAAATACTTAAAAAAAGAAAAATAGTCACCTACATAAAATACATGTGCTGTAGTTTTATAAAGATATTTTGTGAAGAAACAGTTAAAATAAGTTATACTATTTACTATTATATTTATAGTAATTACAAAAATTACTATTAGCTCCGCCCTTTCATATAAATATTCGAAATCATACCTGGTAAATTTATAATTTATTCCGGAGTACCATTAGTCCCGTCCTTTTTACCTACTAGTGTAATTTTAGAGAATTTTTCTATAACAAGTAATTACAAGATATCAAGAAGAAAATTGCTTTTCCAATATACTTATAGCATAGCTGCCAATATTTTTTTTTTATTCCGAGAACTTTAAGCTCCGCCTTTATTCCCATACCACTTTTTTTTAAGGAGTAAATTTTTCTTATTTTATCATAGTTATATACTGGAAAAAAATACAAAAAATTAAGTGGTGTGAATTAAAGGCGGAGCTAAAAATGCTCCGAAATAAATTAAAATTTTTGCAGCTATTCTTATAGTGATCTTGATAAGGGCGGAGCTAACCGTACTCCGGAATAAATTATTGATGTAACCAGGCATGCGGAATACGTATAAAATACTTTAAAATTTTTGATTCTGTATTCAAGAGGGACAGGAGAGGGGCAGTAAAAAAAATCCATTTTATTTCAGTTTATCCAGACTTTAATTGTATTCATGTGATTTAAGCTAACTAAGATCATATTTACAATAGCCAATGCAGATTTTAAATTAATTTTTAAACATTTAAAATAAATAATGTCCCATTTTCTGATATTTGTCTAAGTCTTGGTCTATGAACTCAAAGTAATGTCTCAAAGTATGTTTATAAATTAGCTGAAACCGGGAGGGGGGGGGGGGGTTGAAGAACATAAGAATTTCCTGTTTAAACGAAATGAGTAAATAAAAATATTGAACTATGTCTAAAACGAATTTTATCTCTTAAATAATTTGAAAGTTTGTTTAGCATTTAAAATGTACGAGAAAGCTAGTTTTAATTTTTATTTATATTTTTTTTTCCTCTATAAACTATTTTTACTGATAATGAAAAGTATGTATATATTTGGGGAGGGGGGGGCGTGGAGAGAGGTTAATGAATATTCAATAAGAGTTGAATGTTCAAAAGAGTGGACAACTTTTATAATTTAATCCAAATTATTATTAGCACCGCTCTTTTTTCACACGATGTATATTTTTAAAGTAATTTTCATGAATATGTAACTATGAACAAGAAGAAAATTACTCCAAAAATATTGTGGTGTGGAGAAGAAGGTGGAGCTAAAAATGTTCCAGGATAAATTATAAAAAGCTGGCAATTCTGATTTTAATCACTCAAATTCTAGAAAGAAACAGGAAAGAAAGAAATTAATTCAAAAATATTTTTTTATTCACAAAAAAAAAAAAAAAAAAAAAAAAAAAAACTGTAACTTGTATAAAATATTAAAATATACATTTTGCTGTATTACAAAGACGTTTTGCGAAGAAACTTTTAAAATAAATTTACTGTTATAGTTCTAGTACTGTTAGCTCCGCCCTCTCCAATAAATCATTGAAATGTGTACAAAATGATTTAGAAATTTTGTTTATTTATTAAGGGGAACACAGATTTGCCAACAATTCGGATTTTTTTAATACCAATATTTTTTTTACAGCAATATTCGTTTTATATTTTAATAAAAATTCTATAATTAAATAATGGAAGATAACTGTAGGAGAATAGTGGTACGAAGTAATCCGCTGGTTTCATCATCAAATCATCAACGAAATCTTGAAATTTTCTTCCAAACATTTAGAACAATGTCTCCCTTTCAGATGTTTAACATTCAAATGGAAACATGAAAACTGAAAGATGTTTCAATGACTTTAACCACTGAACCTCCAAAAATTTTAATTTTCAAAATTAATGTATTGTTTTATTTATTTATTTATAATTTGAATTAAATTATTTTTTGGCATCAGGTTTTGAAAAATAAGGTAAAAGGATTTTGTAAAAAACAAAATTTAATAAAATTTACGAAATGTTGTTTAATACTGGGGTTTCAAAACCTCGTATCCTTATGTAACGATTGCTTGATATTTGGGCTTCATATTAATGGGTAGGGAAGGGGTGCAACTTGAAAAGGACATAAGAATTGCCTGTTTTTAGCTTCTGTCCAAAATAAAAAAAATTGTGATGACACATATGAACTTTGTGGGATGATACATACGAGTTCTGCCGAAAACGAATTTTATTGCTAAAATAGTTAAAAAATTTATTTAGCTTTTAATTTTGAAGATGTTATTTTTAATTTCCTTAAATGCCTTATTTTTATTTCAACAAAAAAGGACAGAATTTCTTGTTTAATTACAAATGAAAAATTAATTAAATTAAAGCACTCAAATACTAGAAAGAGGAAATATATATTTTAAAAAAAGGTCAAACTTGTAGTAAAGGGCCAATAAGGCACCCATCTGCTCCCCCCCCCCCCTTTCGCCTCCCTGAGTTGTCAGATTTTATAAAATTTTTATTCAACACCACCACTAAATTTTTAATGAAACGATTGTCTTATCGTTTCGAAAATTAGTAAAATATCAACTAAAGGTCTGCACAGGCCGGGCTTTCGACCCGAGCCCGGCCGGGTTCGGACCGAATTTTTTAATGTGCTCTTGGGCCGGGCCGGGCTTGGGCTTAATATTTTTTGTGTGTACTCGGCCCGAATCTTTTTTTAAATTCCTCGTTAATGAACGAAAAAGGAAAATGATAAAATACTTTTTCAGTCATTTATTTTACATATATTTACAGTCTGGTATGTCACATAAAAAAATTTTTTGTTAAAAATTGTCTGTAACTACAATTTAATTGTCTATCAGCTTGAATGTTCGCGATCTAATTTCCCGCAAATATTTTAAACATGTCTCGAAATTAATATATTTTATTTAGAGTAATATTAGATGGTTTCTAATTCAAAATAATATGCATGTTACTACCAGTTTGCGTACATGTAACAAACAGAAGAAATTAGATACATTACTGTATATAAGGCTTTGTTTTCTATGGTCTGTATTGTTTAGGTGGTATGAAGGCTATAAAAATCCTTCCACTGTAACTTTTCCTCTAAGGCTTCTTTTTCTTTTCTCCGGGGCACTGGATGAAAGTAGCATCAATTTTAGCATCTGCAAAAGCATCTTTTCTATTGAATATGGTTGGATTAGAATTAAAGTTTTGTTTACCGGATCACATGAAAGATTTGGATACATTACGGTATATAACAGGAAGTGGTTGAAAGTGTATTTTTAGTACTATTAATCATTTTAAATATCTTCCTATATTGTTTGAGGAATGCTAATTGTCGGGGAGGAGGGGAATGGAGAAGGTGCGCACATCTGAACTGATTAGGAACGGCGCTGAGCTGTTTTGTGTCAGTCGCCTTTCGAATCCGAACGAGGTACAAGGTATCTCAGGACTTTAAAATAAAATCAGAACTATTAAAATATTCTAATCGTATTCATTATAGTTCCAGTAATCATTCTTAAATATGAATAAAAATTCGTAATTAATTATTCAAGTCAAATAAAACGATTCTTCAAATGTCGAATTATAGTCTAGTGATTTAGTGGTGTGTCGTTAATCTTCGGAATACTGGCAGAGGGGGTAAGTAGAATTAAACTTATTCTCATTTAATTAATATGCATGTTATTCTGATTTGTAATAAAGTAAAAGTTGCAGAATTTGAATTTAAAATAAATTCGTTAGACTGTCGTAATCCGAGATGCCAAATTTAATTAATCCTAAATCGAAATTCATAAAAAGAATCTTAGTCGTAAATTCTATGTTGGCTTCAAAGCCATAGTGGTCCGTCGATTCACGGAGGTTTAATTACCTATTAATTAGATAATTAATCGTAACTCGTTAAATTAAAAAAAAAAAAAAATGTAAATTGAAAAAAATTCTTTTGTTTACGTAGGATTAAATTATCTGTATAAGGACTTTAAAGTAAATTAAAATTAAGTTGTTGAAATAAGTCATTAATACAAGGTTAAATTGTTTTGATATAAAACGTAATTCAAAGTAGTTTCGCTTTCATGCTTACGTAAAGTTTTGGTTTAGAGAAAACGTAATTCAAAATAGTTTGGTTTTCAAACCGAAAGTTTCGGTTTGGAATTTCAGAAATAAACTTTCATATTAAGTAATTGCGGTTTGGAATTTCAGAAATAAACTTTCATATTAAGTAATTGTTGAATAAATGAGTGTATGAGAATGAAAAGGGTGCATTTAATATTTTATTAGTTTATTTATTTCAGTTTAAAAAAAAAAATCTATTCTATTATGTGTTGTTTCTTTTCATTTGTTCTTGTTTTTTTTTCATATTTTACTTCCTGGTCTGCAGAATAATAATTTAATTCGATCGATTAATTCATATTTAAATTTAATTGTTTGTAATTAGTTTGCTCATAAGATGGGTAGAAAGGGAAAAACAAGGGCGAATGACGCCGAACAGAGTGCGTTGTTCCCAAAATCTAATGAAGTGATACAATTTGAAAATGTAATTAAAGAAATAGAATTTATAAAATCGAAAGTCAATGATTGCGATAAAGGCGATCAAGCCAGATTAAAAATCTTAAAAGATAAGGTAAATGCACTGGAGGTTAAATTCGAAGAAATAGTTACAAATTTTTCCGAAGAGGAAAACGATGAAAACTCTGAAGAGGTGTTAAAGAATAGGGACATTCTGTTAGAATTATCCGTTGTATTAGAGGGTAAATCGCAATCAAATACTCCAAATGTAAATAATGATGCACGTACCAAACCCGGGACGTCTGTTAATTCGCATATTAGTCTCCCTAAACTTGAAATTCCTTATTTTTACGAGGATAATGAATCTTGGTTGTCATTTAAAAATTTATTTAAATCATCTATTCTGGATAATGACAGCCTTAGTGAGGTTGAAAAGCTACAATACCTCCAATCGTGTGTAAGAGGTAGTGCATCAAAACTTATTCGTGGATTTTCGTTACAATCGGAAAATCTTAAACACTGTTGGAAAATTCTTACTCAGCGATATGAAAATAAACGACAATTAGCTATAACTCAAATAAATAAAATCTTTTCGGTAAAGGCAAACAAAGCGGATGATCCTAAATCCTTTTTCAATTTAATAGATACCTGTAACGAAGCGGTGCGAAATTTATCGACCCTCGGATTGGAATCTAATCCTCTTAGCGATCTTATTCTTATAAATTTCATGATTTCAAAATTGGATTCATCCGTTAGGCATAGGTGGGAGCTCAGTCTAGAGAATACGCAAACTATTCCCGATTTAAACTCGTTTCGTACATTCATTGAGAGGGAGGCGTCGAGTCAAATAAAGCTTGAAAATAAACCAGGGATGTTTAAGAAGCCAGTAGAAGGTAGTAGTGTAAAAAAATCTTGTGTCAATAATTCAATACTAGTCAAAGAAAATAAATGCGTCGCCTGTTCTCAAGTACATCAATTGTTTAAATGTCCCAAATTCAATCGAATTAGTGTTCAGGAGCGATGGGACTTAGTTAAATCAAAATCACTGTGTGAAAATTGTTTGCGAACTAATCATCAAGTGCGTCAATGTAGAATTAATATTAAATGTAAAGTATGTGCAGGTTCACATCACACTCTTCTGCACATTTATGCACAGAATTCTGCAGATCAGGGAGGCGGCCTTGTTACTACGTCGGTGGCCAATAGTTCACAATCTAATGCAAATTTTAGTAACCAAAAGGTGTTATTGGCTACTGCCCTTATAAAGGTTAGGTCACCTAACGGCAAAATTATTCAATGTCGGGCGTTAGTTGATAGTGCCTCACAAAATAGTCTCATAACAAAGGAGTGCGTTGAGAAGCTAAATTTGCCTTTGTTTGGCACTTCTCATCGACTTGTAGGCATAAACGGTCTTTCCGCAGAAACTGTTTTAAATTTTACGGAATTCTCATTCTCGCCATATTTCGCTAACGAGTATAGGAACTTGAAAGCACTAGTAGTAAATAGGGTTACTACCCCTCTGCCAAATTTCCGGGTGAAAACGACGTCTTGGCCACATACAAAAAATCTTCAGTTAGCCGACATGAATTTCTTCAAGCAACAACCAATCGAAGTATTATTAGGAGCAGATATTTTTGCGTCACTAATTTGTGGCACACCAGTATCGGGAAGGCCAGGAGAACCATCTGCCATTCCCAGTTCACTTGGGTACTTACTCAGTGGCCCCCTCTCAAGGGATGGAATGGAACCAGAATCAACATATAGCTCCTCGTTACAGTGTGTGAATATAAACGATTTTTTTGACAATCAACCAATAATTTCTTCTAAGAGTGAAACCGAAGCCGATCCGGCAGAGGAACTATATAAATCTTCCACCAAGCGCAACCCCGAAGGTCGCTATGTGGTGAAATTACCCCTCCATGATGAGATAGATTTAGGTGAAAGTGCCAATTGTGCACTAAAATTGTTTAAACGGCTTGAAAATCGATTTATTCAGAACCCTAATCTTAAACGGGAATACTGTAAGTTTATGTGTGAATACTCTGACTTAGGTCATATGACTTTACTAAGGGCAGAAGAACTTAATCGCCAACCCAATTATTATATGCCCCATCATGGAGTTATAAATGAAAATAGTAGCACTACGAAACTACGGGTAGTGTTCAATGCGTCGGCCGTAACTACAAATGGCAAATCCCTGAACTCTAACTTGCATAAAGGGCCCAAACTCCAATCCAGTATTTTCAGCAACTTAATCAGATTTCGTTTAAATAAAGTCGCCCTCTCGAGTGATATCGAAAAGATGTTTCGACAAATTGTAGTCGCAGAGCCTGATACAGACTGTCAAAGAATATTTTGGAGGGCCAATGTTTCAGATCCACTCAGAGTGTATAAATTGAACACTGTTACTTATGGCACAGCCTGTGCTCCATTTTTAGCCCTGCGTACCATATTAAAGCTATTAAACGATGAAGAACCCAATTTTCCCGTAGCTGTGCAGGCTGCCCGCAACAACCTGTATATGGACGATTTCCTTGGAGGGGCTGAAACAATCGAAGCCGCTCAATCTTTGGTCACAGACCTTCAGGCATTATTTAATGCTGGGGGCTTCAAGCTGCGAAAATGGGCTTCAAATTATGTGGAAGGTCTAGTTCAAGTCCCAGAACCTTTAAAATCAACAAATCAGGAATTATCCTTAAACCCCGATCAATCCCAACGTATTTTAGGACTAAACTGGAATTTAACATCGGATACACTGCAGGTTGGCGTCAACACAGAAGAAAACGTCAAAACCAAAAGACAATTATTGTCCGTAATTGCACGCATCTTCGACCCTTTGGGTCTGTTATCCCCTGCCACTATTCTTTTAAAATTGCTTCTACAAGATGTTTGGAAGCTAAAACTTGGTTGGGATGATCCTTTACCACCAGACATTCAAAACAGGTGGAACGAATTTTATGAAAAAATTGCTTCCTTTAAGGCCATGTCAGTACCCAGATTTTTAGACCTGAAATCCGAACCTATTTACCAGATTCTGGGATTTTGTGATGCGTCAACAAAGGCATATGCTGCCGTAATTTATATACGCCCAAGTCAGAACTCATCTTTAAAATTGATTGCAGCTAAAACCCGTGTAGCTCCTTTAAAACACATTACCTTGCCTAGGTTGGAGCTATGCGCGGCTGTATTACTCTCGGAACTTTTGTCAGTCGTCCAGAGCTCGCTGGATTATCATGTTGAGGAAATTATCCTATGGACAGACTCAACAATCGCCCGTAGTTGGATCTTAAATCCACCCTTAAAGGGCAACACATATGTCCTACACCGAGTAAACAAAATTAGAGCTCTCACAGACCCAACATCATGGCATCACTTACCAAGCAAACATAACCCAGCAGACTGTGCAACCCGTGGGCTGTTACCCGACAAATTAAACCACTTTAACTTGTGGTGGTCTGGACCTGATTGGTCAAAGATCCCGGTCTCAGATCACGAGTCCAAGATTGCTACCTCAGTCCCATGTACAGTTGTGGGAATTCCTGGACTAATAGAGTCAACTCCAATGCATGAATCCGTTATAGAGGATTTGGTTTCAAAATTTTCATCAAGTAATAAACTTTTTCGTGTAATTGCATTTATGAAGAGGTTTATTTATAACAGTAGAAATGCTACAAAATTGAAAGGACCAGTCTCAGTACAAGAAATTTCAGAGGCTAAAAACCTTGTGATTAAATGTGTACAACAAAGGTCCTTTGCTTCAGAAATCGCCCTTTTGCAGCGTGGCAAACCCGTTGCAAACAACAGTAAATTGAAAACCCTCAATGTGTTTATTGATTCCGAAAATCTATTAAGAGTGGGATGTAGAATTGACAAAAACATCACTCTGCCCTATGATACTAAACATCCAATACTCATACCTAAAAATCACCCTTTTACATCGACATTAATAAGACATTTTCACACGTATAGTCTTCATGGAGGTGTCGACCTAGTATTAAATCTCATTCGCCAGTCTTACTGGATTCCTGATGGTAGATCCACTGTGAAAAAAGAGCTTCGTAAATGTGTCACTTGTGCCAAAGTCCAACCGACCCCAATTCAACAAATGATGGGTGACTTACCCAGTGCAAGAGTCAATCCTTGTAGACCCTTTCAACATGTCGGAATTGATTATGCAGGTCCTATAGAAACTAAGTGTGACCATAAACGGAAGGGTACCAAATTTAAATCTTATATATGTCTTTTTATTTGCATGTGTACCAAAGCAATTCATCTCGAATTGGTCACTAGGTTATCGACAGAAATTTTTTTATATGCCCTACAATGATTCATCGGGCGTCGAGGCTATCCTACTGACATTTACTCCGATAACGGACGCAATTTTGTGGGTGCCAATGCCCATTTAAAAGGGCTAGTAAAGCTTTCAACCAGCAACACTATTCAAGACTTTGTCGCAAATAGACAAATTCATTGGCATTTTATGCCACCTTACGGGCCTAACTTTGGCGGCCTATGGGAATCTTCGGTTAAATTAGCCAAACGCCATTTAATTAAAGCGTGTAAAGGCAGTTGCCTATCGTTTGAGGAGTGTGCTACGATTCTCACAACTATTGAGTCTTGTTTAAATTCACGACCCTTAGTCCCACTTTCCACCGAGCCCAATAATTTCTTAGTACTTACACCAGGACACTTCTTAATTGGGGCTCCGCTTCTCCAGCTTCCTGAACAATCTCTTAACCAAACTAATCCATTTTGTACCAGTTTTTCTTCCAGATGGAAACTCCTTCAGCAGATCAAAAAGTCCTTTTGGAGCACCTGGGCAAAGTCTTATTTGACTTCACTCCAGTCAAGAGAAAAATGGAAGAGTGGTAATACACATCTGCAACCTGGTCAGCTAGTCCTGGTGTTGGAACCTTCTATTCAGCCAGCTCAGTGGAAGTTAGCACGCCTTCTGGAAGTCCATCCGGGTGAGGATGGAATTATTAGAGTGGCTACCCTGAAGACGCCATCGGGAATAATCAAGAGACCCGTGAATCGAATCGCCAGTCTGCCATGCTCAGCCCCCCCCCCCGGAGGATGTCGGAGAGGAGGGGAATGGAGAAGGTGCGCACATCTGAACTGATTAGGAACGGCGCTGAGCTATTTTGTGTCAGTCGCCTTTCGAATCCGGACGAGGTACAAGGTATCTCAGGACTTTAAAATAAAATCAGAACTATTAAAATATTCTAATCGTATTCATTATAGTTCCAGTAATCATTCTTAAATATGAATAAAAATTCGTAATTAATTATTCAAGTCAAATAAAACGATTCTTCATGTAGAATTAAACTTATTCTCATTTAATTAATATGCATGTTATTCTGATTTGTAATAAAGTAAAAGTTGCAGAATTTGAATTTAAAATAAATTCGTTAGACTGTCGTAATCCGAGATACTAAATTTAATTAATCCTAAATCGAAATTCATAAAAAGAATCTTAGTCGTAAATTCTATGTTGGCTTCAAAGCCACTAATATTTTCGATTTGACTTTCTGTCTGCCTTTGTGTCTTCTGTACGTCTGTAATAAGGAAATACCGTTTATATATAAATATGTTGTAAACATTCAGCAGTTTTGTTAAAGAACATTCTATTGCTTAGCTAAATAAAACCTCTGCAAAACACATACTAAAAATCTTTTTCGTAGAAAAGCATGTTTTTTTTTTTTTTTTTTTTTTTTTTTGTTATTTTACATATTTTTGAATCGGGGCCGGACCGGGTCGGGCCTGATTTTATCGCTTTTTGTCCGGCCGGGCCGGGCCCGGGCCGAATTTTTCGATTTCATACCGGGCCGGGCCGGGTAAGCAAACCTTTCAAACGTTCCGGGCCGGGCCCGGGAATGAAAATTTCGGCCCGTGCAGACCTCTAAATCAATTCTCAATATTATTAGTGACTACTGAATAAAAAGTGTAAAATCTGGCAACACTGCCCCCCCCTCTGCTCCCCGTCGTCCTCTGATACAAATGATTGCAATATATACAAAATACTTTAGAAAATTTTATTCTTAATTCAGCGTAGGAGCAGTCAAGAAAAGACCATTTTATTTTAGTCTATCCAGACTTTAATTGTGTTAACTTGCTTAAATGGATTTAATCTAAGAATATATTTAGAATCACCAATGCAGTCTTTAAATTTTCTTTCAAACAGTTAGAATAATGTCCCTTTTTCTTGAGTTTAATGGAGGCACGGGAAAGAGGACTGCAAAAGACAGAAGATTTCCTGTTTAAACGAAAATAAATGAATATTAACGTTAAAGTTACTTTTCTCTAAAATGAGTTTTATTGCTGAAATAGATTTAAAGTTTGTTTAGCTCTTAAGCCCGAAGATGCAAGTTTTAATTTCATCAAATGCCCTGTTTTTGTTTATACAGAGTTGTCAAGTTCTATGTTTATTCCAAAAAACTGGGCAGCTTTTATTTCACACCGCTTAATTTATAGAATATTTTTCTATAATATACCATTACGATAAAACAAGGGGGGAAAAAAGTACTCTTATAAAAAAAGTAGTATTAAAAAAAAAGGCCGGTCTAAAAATTAAACCGGAATAAATTAAGAAACTTGGCAACCCTGTTTATCTTACAATGTTTTTAGTAACAATGACAGGGATGGAACACGGGCGCAGAATTCATACCGGAATCCGTTTAAGAAATTTCTCTACCTATAATATCATTGATTTAAGAAGTAGAAAATTTTCTTACATCAATAGTGGTATGAATTCTGCGCCCGTGTTCCATCCCTGCAATGAAAAAATCCTTATTTGAATTTCTATTGAAAATTAAATCACTCAAATACTAATATATATATATATATATATATATATATATACAAAATAGATATCCAAATTTATAATCAAATAATTCGAAACAAAAAACCGGAAAAAAATATGTTCCCATGGCTTTGCACTTTTTTTTTTTCCTTGGACATTTCCACCACCTCAAATTTATTTAAAAATAAATTTTTTTCTAATAGATTATTTTTATAAGAAAATATGCTGTATAAATGTATTGGTATGCAATTTCAAGGCCGTAAGAGCTTTAAATAGAAAGGAGAGGGGGGCTTATGTACCGCTTCAAAAGCTTACGTACCGCTGTTTAATAAATTCACTTTGCTACGAAACAGTTAAAATTACTTGTTATTTACTATTATAATGACAGTACTTATAAATTTTGCTATTTGTTCCGCACTACGACATAAATGTTTGAAATATATAAAAAATATTTTATAAATTTTTATTCCTATTTTAGAGGAAAACGAAAGAGAAGATAAAAAAATACCCATTTCAATTTAGGCAAGTATGCTCAGACAGGGGACTTCTAGCCAGAGTTCCCAACTTTTATAATTTATTCACGAGCATTTTTAGCCCCGCCTCTTTTTCATACCGGAAATTTTGAAAAATTATTTTATTTTTATTTAATCGTTGTCACATATTAAAGAGAAATAATCTACAAAATTTCTGGTGCGAAAAGAAGGCGGGGCTTAAAAATGATCGTGAATAAATTAAGAAAGTTGGGAAATCTGCTCAGACCTCAGTTGTACTAACTTGTTTAAGGGGCAAGGGACATTGAAATTAACTATTTTTATTTTACTTTCTGTCGATATTCTTAAATCATCTACTGTCGTGAAATCTAACATTTTTTATTGACATATTTTTAAGCATAGAAAGTAAATTTAGAGATGGAAAGGACTTTTACGAGGAAAATAATACAAACTATTAGCCTAATTTCTCAAATGTTCCATGCGAATTCTAAATTATTTAAAATTCCCATTTTCTTTACAATGAGTTTTTGTACATAACTGAACGCATCTCGGTATTTAATTTTTTATCACTCAATTTATAACGTTTTAGAATGAGCACTAAGAGGCAGAGCTTAAAAATTGGAATTTACATGACAACTTTTGAACATATCATAGATGCCGAAATATTTATTTAATTCCGGAGTATTTTTAACCCTGCCTTTATTTCATACCATTTCATTTTTAAGAGTAAATGTTTCTTATTTTATCAAAGTTATGTATAATTGGAGAAAATTTTTCGAAAAATAAAGTAGTGCGAAATAGAAGTGGGGCTAAAAATATTCCAGAATAAATTAAAATGTTGGCATCTATGCCATATTTATACGCACAATGTTATACCTTCAGAGGTCGTACTCTCCGCCCTTTTTTCAGGACTCTCTCAGGAATGAAATTTTTTTTTATTTATTGCTACCACTGTTTTTATGTTATAATCTCTGCCCTGTATAATCATGGCATATTACTGTAAATGTAATCAAAAGTATTTGTGCGTAAAATTAGTGGTGGCAAAAAAGACGGAAAATTCTTACCTTTGACAGTGTCCTGAAAGAAGGGCGGAGAGTACGAGATAGCTGCCAAGTTTTTAAATTTATTCCGGAATGTTGTTAGCCCCGCCTTTTTTTTTTCACACCGTAAACTTTGTAGGAAAATTTTCTTCAATATATAATTATGATTAAATATGAAGAAAATTATTGTGAAAAGATTACGGTGTGAAAAAAGGGTGAGACTGACAACATTCCGGAATAAATTAAAAATCCTGGCAGCTATACGACCGCTGTACCTTATGCATAGCTGCCAATATTTTAATTTCTTCCGGAGTAATTTTAACCCGGCCTTTTTTTCGTACCACTTATTTTTTAAAAGAAATTGTTTCTTATTTTATCAAAGTTACGTATTGAAGAAATTTTTTCTATGAATAAAGTGCTGCGAAATAGAGGCGTGGCTAAAAGTACTTCGGAATAAATTAAAATATTGGTAGCTATGCTTATGTATTACCAGAGCTGCCAACCTAATCTGGCAAATTGTTAGTACCGCCCATTTTTCTACACCACTTAATTTGTAGAGTAATTTTTTTCAAA
This sequence comes from Salticus scenicus, assembly GCA_963930645.1. Taxonomy (NCBI): domain Eukaryota; kingdom Metazoa; phylum Arthropoda; class Arachnida; order Araneae; family Salticidae; genus Salticus; species Salticus scenicus. The sequence continues at coordinate 5,612,209 of CAWVNO010000001.1, forward strand.
TATATTTACGATGAATTAAGAAAACAAATACTTTAAAATTTTAGTGCTGTAGCAAAATGGGCGGTACTAACAATTTGCCGGATTAGGTTGGCAGCTTTGTATTGCATAGATAATAATTGTATATTTATATGTACGAAAAAATATGATATAGTTACATTAATATTTGCATATTGATTAAAAAGTATACACTGATACCAAAATTATTGCAATTAAAAATGAAATGAGTTTCTCCTTCAAATCGTATAAAACATCGCAAAGCAATAGATGTGAAGTATGCCTCTTCTTTTTTTATTGAATTTTTCATGCATTTTTTGTTCCCCTTGCTTTGTAATTATAACGTATTATTGAGGATGATTTACACGGAAAGAAAGAGCTTCTCCCTTTTTTTATTATATATATATATTTTTTTTTTATTACTGCTTTTTAAAATGAAAATATAAATGAATTCATATTATAATGGTATGACAGAAATACACATACGACTATTATCGATGTAATAAATAATTTATAAATTGACGCAAATATGTATGATAAAAAGTGAATTAAAAGATAAAGCCGTGGACTTCTCTTTTACGAGGAGCTTGAAATTTAATGTTCAATTAAAAACAAAAATTTAAATATCTTTTGAACAACTAACATGGAACCGGCATGGTTGATTCTCCGAGAGATGTTAAAATGGGCCAGATATTGGAAAAAATTATTCGGCTGTAGCTAGATTGGTGTTTGCGATATTTTCGATTTCAGATTTTAGCGACAATTTGATTTTGCCTTTTCCAGACGTTTCAACCCTTGTCTGGACTTGGCATTATAAGATTGATATCGTCTTATAGGATTTTTTCAGTTCTTTCCGAATAATTCCCTTTTATTTATTCAACTTTTTAAAACTTGAGGAATTTTCAGAGAAGATACAAAAATTTAAAAATTAATTTAAACAAGGAAAAAGTATTATAAACAGCTGCATAAAAAATGTTTTCGAATATATTTAGTACGAAGTAATATTAATTTAGTAAAAGTAAATTAATACAAAATAGTATTAATCATTGTTAGGAAGCTATATAGATAAATAACGCATATATAAATATTTAAAACAATTTAATTTATAGAGCTTGGTGCCTGAATTAAGATTTCTCTGAACAATTTAAAAGGCCAGTTTTCTATGGCGCCGGGGTAATGTTGCCAGATTTTGCGACTTCTCTATTCCCACCACTAAAGTTTAAACGTAATGTTTGTGTAATAGCATTGAAGAGTTGCAAGCGCGCTCAAAGTTGGTGGACTTAGAGTGTCTGGATTAGTAAGAGTGGCGACAATACTTACTGCGCATGCTCTGTGGATGTCTCCGAACCCACCCGGGGTTGCTGAAAGGATCTCTTATGGCGGCGTAATCCCCTTTGGCGAAAAACTGTCCGTTTGACATTTTACAAATATTCATTTTTCGTCGAGATTCTTCATTCATTGAAACACGCTAAATTATTTATCCGTACTATAAAATCGCACTCAGGGATGTAAAACAATTTCTATAAACAGTATCGAATGCAATATGAAGTTTTAATATTTTAACAAATAAATTTATTATTTTTCAAATTGATTCCGCATAATTTAATTAAAAATTTTGAATTATAAAAAGGATTGTTTTTTTTTTTTTTTTTCGGACAGCCAGTACCAAAAAAAAAAAAAAAGTTGTCACCATTTTTCTGTGGACTATCCCCATAAAAATAAAAGAAATAGGCTATTTTTAAATAATCATGGGACAAAATACAAATAATAATAAAAGAAATATGACGAATAATAATAATAATAAAGATTAGAATAATAACAAAGAAATTAAAAATAAATAAGCACTTAGAGAATGACATAGTGTGTTTACAATGCATTCAATAAACATATTTTTAAAATAGCTTTCTCTTCCTAAATCAAATTCGTCTTAAGACTGAAATAATAATAAAAGTAAAATAATAATAATAAGTATAAAAATTTATAAATCTGATTCCCGCTAAACATTTTCATTACAAATTTTGAATTAATGTTCTTTCTTTCTTTCTTCTTCTTCTCTCCCCCCCCCCCCCCCGTTAGTGAAAAATTGTCTTTTTATTATTATTTCGTTTAAAATAGCTTTGATAATTGATAATAAAACTGATTTAATAAAAAAAAAAAATAATAATAACATAATTCAATTATTGTATTTACAGGTGCCCAGAGATATTCACACTTTTTTCATCGTAACAAAATTTCATATACATATGTACAGTACATATACAGTCGAACATCGCTAATGTGAATCTCAAGGGGAATTTAAAAAATGTTCATGTTATCAGTAACTAAATCTTTACAAGTAATCATAGGAGGAAAAAAGAAAACCACAAAGAAATGGAACATTAATTAAAAGAAAAAAAAAAAAAATTAAAATAATAATTCGAAAATGAAAGCATGCATTACATAAAAGTAATTCATTGATAAATTGCCCCTGTAATCCGCAAGAACCTAAAACATAACACGTATGTTTGATTTAGTTTATATAAATTTGGTTTATAAATTTAAATAATTATAAAATAATTTATTTTCACCTAATAGTATAATTGATGTAATCTAATATCCTAAATATTATTATATAGTTTTGATAAACATTATTTTTTAAATTTATTTTTAATTAATAATTTATTTATTTGCTGTAATTATCTTCATTTTAACTTTTTTACTTTGTTATCATATGGCCTTGCGAAGGATTTGGGGAAAGTTGGATACTCTCAAAATTGGTTTAACCCGTTACACCCATCTTAAACCGTGGTGGCCTCTGCACCTTTTTCTGTTCTGTTTAATTATATTTTGCTCTTGCTTCGCTCTTGTTCTTTTATTTAGTTTGCCTTTTAAACAAACTGTTTTAAAAATAAATTATTTTTTAAATTTTCTGACATCTTTTATTAAATGTGAAATTATATCAAACCTTCAAATCCTATTTTTCGTAATTAATGATATTACATCATTTATATATATCCTGTACATATATATATTAAAGAAATATTTTTACCTAACATATATTTTGACAAAAATATATTTATTACTAATCTAATCTACTTTTTCCTTCAAAATATGAAATGATGGCTCAAAACTTTAGACAAATACATATAAAATATTTTAGAATTAGTATTTTGGAGGTAAACGTATATTATATATATAAAGCATACATAGCATGTAAAATTATTCAGCTCTACGATTTAGATTGTTAAATAAATTGTTGTTTCCATATTCGATTCAAAGTCGAAAACTTATTGAAATTTATGCACGTTTTATATAGTACTTTTAATACAGTGTATATTACAATTTGTAGGTCGGTAAAGGTAATAGAAATAATAATAAATAATGAATAAAAATAAAACATCTTCACGCACAGATATTCTTTTGAAAGCCTTTCGATTTTCCCTTTAAACTTGCTGATAAGAAAGCTCCCGCCAAGTCCCTTCGGAAAATACGCCAAGCGCTTCTACCTTCATTTCGAAAAAAAAAAAAAAACAATTTTTTGTTCGCTAAAAAACAAAAAGTTTGAAATTACAAACACTGTTTTTAAATGTTTAGATTAATTCAATCTAGTTTTAACAAAATTTATGTTTTGTTCTTTATTTCTATATCAATTTTAGGGATGTGAAACGAGTTAGACATAGAATTTGTCTAAGGAGATCTTCATTAAATTGAAGATAACAGATAAATAATTAAGTTTATTCGGCTAAATATGCTTTCAGGGTTTACAATTAACCTTTCTTGATGAGTTTAAGAAAAAATAAAGATAAAATTATTTTTTATCCAGCGATAAATCAGCTTTTATACAAAGAGCGCAAATGCCGCAATGTAAACTCTATGAGGAGAAAATCCAAAATTGCCGCGGGCGGATGTCTCTCCCGCTTGACCAATAGGAAGCTGTGACAAATTGTCGTCACTATCCATTCTAGGCACCCTAGGTGGACTCTAAGTACGACGTTCGAGATTTTCTCCGAATTTTGCGTAAGTATGGGCTAGATTCTCTTAGGAAGACTTTCGCGGTGACGGTGGGTACTTCTCCTCAGAATTGAGATCCTAGTGCAATCAATTGGCTTTGCTCCTAAAACACATTGATGATTTATTGTCTATTATATATAATAAATATCACTTTTTAAAATTATTGGTGGCTGTTGAATAAAAAAAAAATAGAAAGTCTTACAATAGCGTGCGGTGAATGCCCATCTTAAAGAAGCTTCAACAATCCTTTGGAACATATTCATACTTGCCATCCATCTCATTATGAACCGTACAATTTTTAGTACCCGCCTTTTTATTCACATCAGTTATTTTTTAGAATAATTTTATTTTTATTTAATCGTAACAACATTTAGAGAGAATTACTCAAAAAATAAAGTGGTGTGAAAAAAGGGGCGTTAACAATTTTACGGTTATTATTAAGATGGTTGGCAAGTATTCATGTTACTTTTCTCTGTTCTCTCTCTCTCTTTTTCTGTACATTATACAATTTCAATAACATGATGTGGTGAGGCAATAGGATTGAATTATGTTTTCATTTAATGTATTTATGTCCTACTAGAGAAAGCTATATCTAAATCATCGTATATGAAACCTGATTCGTCTTTTTTAAAGTTTATGATATGCTTTTGAAACTTGGCAGGTATGAAGGGGGGGGGGGGATTTTACATCCAAAACTTCTTTTTCTTTTACTATATCTAGACCTTAATTGTGTTAACTTGCTTAAATAGATTTGCTCTAGGAATAAATTTAGAATAGCTAAATGAACTCTTTAAACTTTCTTTTCAAACATTTAGAATAATGTTCCCATTTCTTACGTTTAATGAAGACTCGGGGAGGGGGCGTATCGTGGGTGGGTAAAAGGCTTAAACGTTCTTTCCTATTTAGACGAAAGTAAATGAAAATTCAGCCACCAAGCAAAGTCTTTTTAAAATAAACCTTATTACCAAAGAAGTTTTGAAAAGTTTATTTGGCTTTTAAGATCGAAGATGACTTGTTTTAATTTCATTAAATGTTTGCATTTGATCTTTAAATGTTTTCGGAAATAATCCGGAAATTTGATGTTCTGAATTGCTTTTTTGAAAACGAAATCGCTCAATAAAAACTCGAAAGGAAAAGAATTAACCGTGTACTTAAATAATTTATGGAAAACAGGTAGAATTCGTTTAAAGTTTTCTTTTGAACTTTTAAGTTCTGGGAAAATAAGTAAATAAATAAAAAGACACTTGCATCGATTACAACATGTATATTTTTAAATATGTGAAAAAAAAAAATATATTACACAGATTCTATTAAAGTTTATTATCTAAAAATTCTAACATGATCTTCTTTATTTTTTGACAATAGATCAGTGATAATTTTTTAGCGTTTTTTAAATATTCAGAATTTTTCTTTGCCACATTATAGTGACAACTTCCAGATCTGACCGAGTTTATATTCAATTTTCACCAATAATTTATAAATACGGTGTTTGACTAGTAACTTTGATGATTGGTAGTCAATTGTACATATCAAATATCACTTCTTAAAATTATTGGTGGTTATTGAATAAAATATCCGTCTGATCTGGCAATACTGTTGCCGACATTTTACTATTTTCACGATGGTTGACGTAGATTCACGTCATTTGGAAATCTGTAATTCCGCCAGTGGACGTTTCTTTCGTAGTTTGTATGTTACTTACTTCTTAACCGTTTGAATGCTGAAGCATTTTCTGTAACACATCTTTAAAACCCTTTGCGGCGCAAGACAAATCGGATCATTTCAATTATACTGCCACCGGGATTCATGAACTAAATTAAACTAAAAGAAATTTTAAATATAAAGGTTAAAAAAATCGGCCTTTTCTGATATGTTATAAACGTAAATTTTTGCTAAAAAATTTCCGGGATGAATTTTTGCAGGTGGATTTTAAATTTTGCGTCCTCGCAGCGAGGACACCGCGTGTTAAGGGGTTAAATTGCTATGGCTATTTCAGGCTTCAATAAAAGTTTTTCCGGTGTGAATATTTAATTTTAGTTTTCTAAAAAATTCGAAACCCAATCATGCCAACTGGAAAACCACTCCGTGTAGTAAAAATTTAAAATATCCAAGTAAACAGAAAGCGAAAGGGAATGTATAAATGTGTATTTTTATGCCTAAATTATTTACCCTCGATAGCTCTTTCTACAGAAATAAAATATGAAATTTTCTAATGATATATAAAAACACACCTAATTAATGAAAACCATGCCTTACTGTAGCGTTTGTAAAAGGCCAATTTAAGTACCATTGAAGGATGAATAAAAACAAAAAACGTGTTTTACTATTAATAATTTTTCACACACAATGTTTTACGAAAATTTAGGATCAGCGAAAAAATACAATTTTGTTTTCCAAATATTTTATTCTGCATAGTGAAGGGCGTATTTTAATAAGATTTTATCGAGACTCCGCCCATTCTTATTTTTTTCCAACTTATTTCACAAATATAATGATATATATTTTTAAAATGGTGAAACGAGCGTCGTAATATTTTATGCGTCAAAAATCATGTTAGATAGTTCTCTTTCGAAAGAATTGCATTTAATTGTTTTCATTCAATAGAGTATTGACGTTGTTTTCTGGTAATATTTTTTAAGCAGCTCGGTATATATATATGTGTATATATACTTCTTGTAAAAGATAATAACGAAAAGATAACGTTCAACAACTGTGTTTTGTTTCTAAATGGTTGATTTTCTGTACATAAAAAAATTAAATGAAAATTCCGGTGACATCTGAAATTCATCTCTAGCAGCGCGATAGCGCTGCTTCGCAGTTTTCGAGACTGAACATTGCAGCGCTATAGCGCTGCTTAGCAGTCAAACGGTTAAGTATGTACCCAGTATTCATATTTTTGCAATAAAATTTACTGTGGATACAAATATATTGATTTGAAAGAATATAATTATAATGTATATCCATTTGTAATATAAATGTGAATACGGAAAATTTTATTCTGAAAATTTTTACCTTGTGATAATAACGCCCACAGGCGGACCTTACTGTCAAAAAGATAAAATCATGCGTTCGCAAAAGTGTTACTTTATTCCGGAGCATTTTTAGTCCCGCCTTTCATCCCCACCACTTTACTTATAGAGTATTTTTCAACAATATATAACTACGATGAAATAAGGAAAAGGTAGTCTTAAGAAAAAAGTGGTATGAAATAAAAGCGAAGCTAAAAATGCTCCGGAATAAATTAAAATGTTGGCATCTCTGCAATATAATAAAATGCATGTAAAATTTTAGGAACGCTGTGAGACCTGATTTAGAATATAATGATTATAGTATAGTAAGCTATGTAATATTTTAAAAGTAATATTTTTTTTTACAGCTTTTTAAGCATTAATTAAATTTTTTTTTACAAAATTTCCAAGACGTCTAAAAGAAATTAAAAATAACATCGTAATCCTTTAATTTAAATTTTGTAACCACACACATCTATTTACATTATTAATTTCTCGTGATGTAGTTGAATTCTACATATTTAATTTATTATTATTATTTCTCCCTGAACGTATTAAAATTCCGTCTTAGTAACGAAAAGAGTTAATTTTAAATATAGAAATTGTTTTATTTTATTTATTGAGAATCAATCATGCAAACATTTATCTCAATACATTGTTGCGATTGTGATATGAGATTTTTCCGTTAAATTATCCTTTTTCATTATTTTATTGAGTTTAAATTCGCACATAGAAACCATGTATAAAACTTAGCTTTCATTATTCTAAAACACTGTTTTAGCTATAACGTCATTTTCAGAGTTAATTTCGGGAAACTTGGACTTTTATTATTAAGAAGATTAATAAAACCTTTTATATATATATATATATATATTGCTAATAAGGTTCATACAAAATACATACAATTTAGTTTTTTTTACAGTTTTTTTTTTTTTTTTTTTTTTTTTTTTTTTTCATTCTCCTATATTTACCAAGATAGATGACTGTTTATAATTCTGATACATGATTGTTAATAATCAACTCACCTTTCAGAGAAAACTTGGCATGTGATTTCGATTCTTTTTACAGAAATTCTATCGAACAGATAACGCTTTCTTTATGATAGCAAAACCCACACCTGATGTATAACTTTCCTCCCGGGCATTTTTATTGTAACTTCCTAGAAGTTATTGATCACGCGCTTTTCCGAGCCCTTTATAAAATATATATTCTACTTGAAAGCAATCTTCTAACAATGTAGCGCATTTCTTAGAAGAGCATAAAAATTCTACGTCTGTTCCAATATTGCAGCTATCACACCTGACAACATACCATACTTGCCATCCATCTCATTATGAACCGTACAATTTTTAGCACCCGCCTTTTTTTTTTCGCACCAATAATTTTTTAGAGTAATTTTACCCTTATATTTAATCGTAACAACTTTTGGAGAGAATTACTCTAAAAATATAGTGGTGTGAGAAAAGTGGCGTTTTTTCAGGGGCGTTAACAATTGTACGGTTATTAATGAGGTGGTTGGCAAGTATGACATACTAATTACCACAGTCACGACTGCTGACGTAGATTCACGTCATTTGAAAATCTGTAACTCCGCCAGTGAGCGTTTCTATTGCAATTTTTGTCTTTTTTTTTTTTTTTTTTTTTTTTTTTTTTAAGAATGTACCCAATATTCCTATTTGTACCATCAAATATACTATGGACACAAATATTTTGATTAGAAAAAATATATTTTAATGCATATCCATTTGTAATATAAATGTGAATACAGAAAATTTCGTTCTGAAATATTGTAATTCGGGAGAATTACGCCTACAGGCGAACCTTACTGTTAAAAATAAAAAATCATGCGGTCCCGAAAGTGGTAACACTTTCGAGTTCCCCTACCGCTGACGTAGATTCACGTCATTTGAAAATCTGTAACTGCACCAGTGGGTGTTTCTTTCGCAATTTGTATACTATTTATTTCTTAAATATATAACCAATATTCACATTTTTACAATGAAATGTACTATGGATAAGATAGAAAGAATATAGTTATAACGTATATCCATTTCTAATATAAATGGGAATAGAGAAAATTTTGTTCTGAAATATTGTAACATAGGAGAATAACGCCCACAGGCGGACCTTTCTGTCAAAAAAATTCAAAATCATGCGGTCGGGAAAGTGTTACTATTTCGTAAAATTGTTTGTTCCCTCTCTTTTTTCTATACCACTTTATTTTTTGAAATATTTTCTCCAAATTTAATTGCGGTTAAATAAGAAGAAAAATACTCTAAGATTGGTATGAAAAAAAAAGGCGTGTACTAACAGTTTTGCGCAATATTAATTAGCATGTTGGAAGGTATGACAATCTAATTAATATTCGCTAGCATTATTAGTATTCACCCCTTATCCACACCACTTTATTTGTAGAGTAATTTTTTCCAAATGTGATGCCGATTAAATAAAAAAAATAAATACTCTTAAAAAAAAAAAGTGTGAAATAAAGAAGGTATTAACGGAATATGAAACGGAATATGAATTATTATTGGCAGGTAGAATTGACAACATTCTAATAAATATTCCTTAGTATTGTTAATACCTGCCTCTTTTTCCACACCACTTTATTGTTAGAATAATTTTCTCTAGCTATAATTACGATGAAATAAGGGGAGGGGGGGGGGAGGAAATACTCTCTCAAAAAAAAAAAAAAAAAAAAAAGACGGGTGCTATCACTATTTCGCAATATTTAATTTGTTGGCGGGTATGAGATATTAAATTTACTGGTAAGTGAGTTCAAGTTGGAAAATTTAACATAATTTGTTCAAAAATGTATTAAATTTGTATATTTGGACGGATCTTCAATATTACATACACATTAACTGAGTTTGTCCAATTCACTATATTTAATTGAATTTTCAAAAAAAATTAAATATATCACTTTTTAAATAAAAATCCGATATTACTCTTTAAATAAAAAATAATAAAAATAAAGGTCATAGAAATTACTCGAAACCGCGTGTCGGACAAATTACATAGGATTTTGCAATTTAAGGTTTCTCTAGTCTATGCTGCTCCATTTGCCAGTGGTTGTGCTTTGCTGCCCAGCCACTTCAGATAGTTGGCGCTGGTGTACGTGGGCATATTTTTAGCTTTACATTGCGCCGCTTATCTTATACTTGCTTTGTATCATAAGTAGATATATTTTTGACCGATTCCAATAATTTAATTTAAATGATTAATTTGGAATTCTTGGATTATTTCACATCTAAAATATGCGAAACAATTTTGCTACCTTTTGCCTCTTTTTACCTTCAGCGTCTAGTGAAGAGATAGCTTCACATACATATAAATGGATTTTAATAATACATAGCTGCTTGTTGTTAGTACCGCCCTTTTTTTCACACTTTATTATTTGCAGAATTACTTTCTTCATATTTAATCACAATTTAAACAGAGTTCCCAACATTTTAATTTATCCCGGAGCAGTTTTAGCCCCGCCTTTATTCCATACCACTTTTTTTTTTTTTTTTTTTTTTTTAAGAGTAATTTTTTCTTATTTTATCGTAAGTTATATATTGGAAAAAGTACTCTAAAACTAAAGTGGTGAGAAATAGTGGCGAGGCTAAAAATGCTCCGGAATAAATTAAAATGTTGGCAACTGTGATTTATATCGAAGATAATACTCTGCAAAGAATACAGTGTTGAAAAAGGGGCGGTACTAACAGCATTCCGAAATAAATTTAAAAAGATGACAAGGACTATAATATAATTATAATAAATATTTTTTTTTTTTTTTTTTTTTTTTTATTAATATTCATCTCATAGGTTTTTCTCTAGTTTAACAATATTTTTAAAGAATATAACTTCGCAGCCTTATAGATTATAAATCTGTAAATTTAAATTTTTTGTTTCCAAAATAATCGATTCTTGTCTTTCAAAGAATCTAGATACGCAATTTGGATGCTTTTTATTACAGAAATTCTACCGAACGTAATGTGCTTCACATAATAAAGCCAACACCTGCATTATAATTTTCATTCGGGGGATTCTTCTTGAGACTTCTTAGAAAGTTATCGATTATACTTTTCCCAAACACTTTGTAAAATATTCTCCTTCAAAGCAATTCCCTAACATTATACTGTATTTCTTAGAAGAGAATAAAGATTTGACATTGTTCTAAAATTTCTGATATTTAATTTTGTAATAATTAAACTTAAACTAGTAAGCTTAAGCTCAAAATAATATATTTTAAAGTATATTAAAAATGTTGTATTTCGACAGTTTTTGATTTTTGATAACGTAAAACGTTTCTTAGAAGAGCGTAAACATTCGACGTCGGTTCCAAAATTACCAGTATTAAGTTTCGTATTAAGCAAAAAAGTTAGTAAATTAAAACTTAAGATAATATTTAATGATATATAAAAAAAAATCCTGAATTCGAGAAAATACTTCATACTTGTCAACCATCTCATTATGAACCGTACAATTTTTAGTACCCGCCTTTTTTTTTTTTCACACCAATAATTTTTTAGAGTAATTTTAGTCTTATTTAATCGTAACAGTATTTGGAGAGAATAACTCTGAAAATATAGTGGTGTGAGAAAAGGGGCGTTTTTTCAGAGGGCGTTAACAATTGTACGGTTAATAATGAGATGGTTGGCAAGTATGATCTCATTATGAACCGTACAATTTTTAGTACCCACCCTTTTTTTTTCACACCAATAATTTTTTAGAGTAATTTTAGCCTTATTTAATCGTAACAACATTTGGACAGAATAACTCTAAAAATATAGTGGTGTGAGAAAAGGGGCATTTTTCAGAGTGCGTTAACAATTGTACGGTTATTAATGAGATGGTTCGTAAGTATGATACTTTTTAATGAGTATGAAAAATGAATATGAGAATTTTCATGAGTATGAAAAAAAGATATTTCATCTTATATATATTTTACATTGTGAATTTTTAAAGACTGTACCTTAAAAGCATTGCAGATTCATAGTTTATATTTCCTAGAATAATCTAAATCTATCTTTAAGAGACATACAATTACAGTTCTTTTAATTACAAATATTCTATCGAAATTACAGGGGAATTCTGAAATCATGGAGCACACTTAGAAGGGAGGTAGAGAACATTCATGCATGGATATGGGCGTGGCTCTCCAATGTAACAGCATACTTGCCAACATCCTAATTAATATTCCGTAGTATTGTTAGTCCCGCCTTTTTTTCACACCAGTAAATTTTTAGAATAATATTCTGCAAATCCAATTACGATTAAATGCGAAAAAAAATTATTTGGAGCGGAAGTCTGAATTTTTATACCAGCTATGTGAAAAATACCAGAGCTGGGAATCGAACCCGGACCTTCCGCTTAACGCGCGGATGCTCTACCACTGAGCTACCGTGGGTGATAACCAGCTAGGCATTTCTCACAAGGTTGATGATTAAAGATTTTCTAAAAAATACTCTAAAAAGATACCGGTGTGAAAAAGAAGGTGGGGCTAACAATACTACGGAATATTAATTAGTATGTTGGCAAGTATGGTAAAATTTTTTAAAAAGAGTTTTTACATGCTAATGTTTACAGAAATGAATAAATTCTATGCAGGTTTTTTTTTTTTTTTTTCCGATGCATTTTATCGCAGTGATTACAATAATATGAACATGTGTATGATTTTGCGAAATAATGAAGTATGCAATATTTTAAAACTTACACAGCAGGCGGAGTTACTAGTACACAGTAACCCAAAACATCCAGTTTTTAAAAGGTTAAAATGAAGTTTTGGGATATGGTTTCCTATACAATTCTGAATCTTTGTGATGATCTCTACCTCCCCGCCAAGTTTGTCCCATGACCCACCCTTTATAAATGCTTCATTATAGTAAAACCAACGCCTTCTTCCATGCATTTTTATTGTGACTTCCAAGGAAGTTACCGATCACTTTGTAAAGATACGTATTTTCTTGAAAAGCAATCTTCTAACAATATAGTGTATTTCTTAGAATATCAAAAACTTTCGACATTAGTTACAAAACTTCCGATACTAACTATAATTTTAAGCAAAATATCTATGAAATTTAAATTTAAGAGGCTATATTTAACCCTTTCGCTACCAGCGTCACATATATGTGACGATCCGAATTTCTTATCTGAGCCCGGCGTCACAAATATGTGACGGGTGTTCATTATCAATTTATGATAATTGTTTGCACGAAATCGTGTCACACACAGACGGGTTATGCTATAAAACAATAAAATAGATACAGGATGTTATTGGTCTTAGTTAGAACGTTATAGATACATCCCACAAAAATAAATGACAATTGGTATCATATTTAAATAATAGGACGTCTGGGCTGTGGTGGCGGTTTTTCTTCTGGGGCTCTGGTAGCGAAAGGGTTAATAATATAATAATTTTCTGAATTTGAAAAAAAAAAAAATAGTGAGAATTATAATTAAATTTTAATAAACATGAAAAAGTTATCAAATTTAAGAATTTTTGAAAAATACATCTTCAAAACCTTGCTAATTAATAATTTATATTTCCCAGAATAATCGCCATCTATCTTTAAGAGAAAACCTGACACGATTTCGGTTCTTTTAATTATAGGAATTTTATCGAATAGATAATGCTTTGTTATAGTAAAGCCAACACCTGATGTATAACTTTCCCCAAGGGGAATTTTATTGTGACTTCCTAGAAAATTATCGATCACTTAGTAAAATATATATTCCCACTGAAAGCATTCTTAGAAGAGTATAAAGATTCGACGTCGGTACTATAATTGCAGATATTAAGTTTTCCATTAAAATTAGTTTACATTAATAAAATATATTTCCAAATGTATTAAATTTTGAGAGATAATCAGTACTTGAAATACATTTTATTAAGTATTTAAAATATATATATATATCATTTATCATGTTTTTCAGATTTAAGAATATTTTTAAGAAATGCATCTTCATTGCCTTGCAATTTACTTTTTACTTAAATCCAAAAATTGATAATTTAAGTTTCTGAAAATAACACAAGTTTGCGATGATTCTTCTTTTTTTTTTTTTTTTTTTTTTTTTTTTCCCTTCCTTTCCTTTTCTTTTTCTGGTGCATTTTTGGATGCTGATTAAAGAAAAACTATTTAAACTTGAAAACTTCTTCACACTTGCTTTTGTCTTCAAGGCAGTAGCACGTATTTTGCACCTGAAGAAGGAAGACCATGTCCTTTAGAAATCGGTAGTGCTTTCTTTAATTTTATGGTATGTGAAGAAGTTTTTCAAGTTTAGATATTGATTGTACACCAGTTCTTTAATTTTGTATTGTAAGGAAAAACTATTCAAAAATTTTGATCCAGTGTAGTTTAGACAAATATTTGATTTTTCGAGCTTAAAGCTCCACTTTTTCAACTCCTATCTAAGTTAATTCCTGGAAAATCTAGGTAATGTGAGTAAAGAACAAGAAGAATTACTTCATCAAAACATCAAAGAAATGCATAATAGTCGACCAGAGTTCCCAACTTTTATAATTTATTCACGAGAATTTTTAGCCCCGCCTCTTTTTTCATACCGGAAATTAAAAAAAAAAAAATTCTTATTTAATCGTTGTCACATATTAAAGAGAAATTATCCACAAAATTTTTGGTGCGAAAATAAGGCGGGGCTAAAAATGCTCGGGAATAAATTATAAAAGTTGGGAACTCTGCAGTCGACAGCAAACGTATCAGTGCAATAGCCAATAATATTTTAAAAAAATACACTTTATACTGTTTTGTTAAATAAATCTTGTCAAATCATGTTTTTAGACTGACTAAGGACATGACTCGACAAGGATTTATTTACACGCACATCCTCTACACGCACATTCCCAAAATCTTCCATCTTATTAAACAAGATGGAATTAAACTCGCTTTTACTTTTGTCTAATACATAAGTTTGGACTAATTAGTATTTTTTATAATTAAATACTTTAGCAATTTCCTCGGAATTCGAATTTCAAATAATCGATTGTCTTTACGAATCACAAATAATCTATTCGATACTCTTTAACCTATTTCTGTAAAGCTTCAGTTTCATATCTGTCTAGAACACCGGTGATTTACAAATATTAAAATATAAAAACCAGGAATGTTTTAAATATAGGCTTGTATTTACATTCTTTACACGCACATTCCCGAAAAAAAATCTCCCATCTTGTTTATTTTCACTCTTTTTCCCTCTCAAATGCAAAGGCCCTAACGAGCTGCAGAGTGATGTTAAACAGCTACGGCATACTTCGGCTTCTTGTGTTAGACTCTGAATTTTAGGGTTTACAAACTAGGCCGCAACCATAAAATCTCTGCTCTATCTAATTTACGGTTGGTTTAAATTTGTTTGAGTCAGTAAAACTGCTCGTAGATATTTTTCGCTGAAAATTACGACACGGAAAATGAGGAATTGGGGGAAGTTTTTTGTTTAACTTGGAGAAGTTAAGAGACTATTTTTCTTTCTTTCTTTCTAACTTTCTTTTTTCTTTATGCTTTGTGTAAGAATGATGTTTATACCCATTTTTCCTCTAGAAAAAACATCCATTTATATCGCTTTTAATATTTTTAAACCATATGGCATACAATTTATGTCTTTCAGCATATAATTTATAAACAGAAAAAAGAATTATGTTGTACTGAGAAAAAATACATACGATATCTGCAGTTTTCAAAAGAGGTGGTAAAGATAGAGTTGTTTTGAATAGAGACCTTGTGAGGAATTAGTGGTCTCCATTCCTCAAAGATTAACTTAATTACTTAAGTATTAGGTATAAGAAGTACAAAGACTCAGATATATAAAATAAAACTAAGAGTTTATTCAACTAGAATAATGGGAGGATGATCTGGATTATGTAGCTCAGTGAGCAGAATTAAATATTTTAACAAATAAATATAATAAGTAATTTAGGTAATTTGAAATATCTCACCCAGAAAATAGTAGAAGTCGTAGAGAGGGGTGCACACCTTTACATAGATACCGTGACTTTCAAATGGATCAGCGGATTCCTGGCTGATTCAATTTTCCATTTACGAATACTAACACCGAAGCACAATAACACTCATTAAACTACTTAACGTTAAGTGCAACTCAATCTTCTTTATCGAAATATAACTTTCTCCCGGCTCTAAGCCTTAAACTTTGTCGTAGACAGACGTCGAATAAGAATCCACTACACCACACCTGTACGAAAACCATCTCCATCTTATACCACTTTCCACCAACTTCCCTTCTCTTCATTTCAACCAAACTTTTAGAATCGCTTCCTATTCGTCTACACCTCGCAACTTAATTCCTTCGTTGCAGCACTATATCGACACAAAACTAATCCGACCAAAAATTTCGCCGAGTCACTGGCGCCGAAGCGATTTAACAATCCCAACTGAATACTTTGCTGGATCCAGCTTAATTTTAAACAAACTGTGGTGACTTTCTACAGTCTCGACTTCACAACCTGTAATAACTGGCCACGACATAACATTGCAATTCTGAAATTTATAAACAAATTCCGAACGATAAGTAATTAAGGGTTATTTCAATGAATTAAAATAAGAGAAGTCGTTAAATAAATAAAAGAGAAAATTATAATAGGCTGTTTGAGTACTTTCCCCACTATAGTATGTTGTTTAATTTAACGCTTCAAATAATTTGCGCCCATAGGTCATAATGATAAAGAATTTTCATTCTGTCCTTGTAAAAGTCTATGAATGGTAGATTCGTGCGATGGTAAGCTATAACATGCATATAAATTTTCAGCTCAATCGAGTAAGGCGTTTAGACGCTATCGCACTTTCAATAATTTGAGCCCATGGAGCATTGTGATGTATCGAAGGCTGAAAATCATCAAGAGGCGATTGCTTTTCTTTAGAGAAATATTCTTATTTCTCATTTACAAACACGATACGACATAGACACACATACATAAAAAGTAAACGAAAACACTTTTGTACACATTGTATAAAATGGTCGCTAATCTCTGGACCACCAAATAAAAAATGAACGGGACTCAAACCCGGCGTCTACGCTTCTCGGCGTTGCATCATTCACTTCTAAAAATAAAACCAAAGTCTCTCTTCAAATCGAAAGTTTTTCTTCTGCGTTGGACAACTAGCGCCCTCTGGCGAGTTTTAAAGTCATAATTAGTTTGACGTCATCTGAAGTCATTACAGCATAATAATAAAGAATTTTTCTTTGTGCCACTGTAAAAATACTATTTATGCTAGATTTACCAAAAATCTATACAATTCTTGCGACAGTGATCTATAATATGTATATGAATTTTCAGCCTAATCGAATAAGACATTTAGATGCTATTTAAAGATTTTGAACCTATAGACCATGATCATAAAGAATTTTTCTTTGAATCCATGTAAAAAAAGTATAAGGGCTAGATTCACAAAAATCAATAGGGTCCGTGCTGCGATGAAATACGTACCAACTTTCAGCTTATTCGAACAAAGATGCCATCGTGTTTACTCACACACATCCATACACCACCGTAAAAATAATAAAAATAAACTCAAGGGACATCAACACGTATAGATACACCAAAATCTCAAAATCGAATTTTTGTCATGATTACAATACTTTCCTTGCATATGTATGTTCAGAAAGTAAAAACAAAATGTATGGTACAGTCGGTAACAAAAGTGTCCGAACACTAGCAAAAATTCCTATGTAAAAAAAGTACACTTCATAGGGTTTTGTTAAATAAATCTTTATCGAATCATGTTCTTAGACTGACTAAGAAGAGGATTCGACAAGGATTTATTTAACAAAACCGTATGAAGTGTACTTTTTTTACATAGGAATTTTTGCTAGTGTTCGGACACATTTGTTACCGACTGTACATAAAAATATAACTGTGACAGTTCGTGATCTTATAGGCGCCTAATGAAAGTAAAAGACAGTGTCCAATTTAGACTTTTTTTAAATGCCGGGAGGATTACTGAAATTCCCAGGAAGGGTAAAATCCAAAATCAGATCCATTAAAATGTAGATAAGTCAAGATGTCCCTATAAGGGTTACTGAGGATTAACGGCCTTCTTCACTCACGGTCGCCGGAAGCCCGAGCCAATGTTATTGTATGGGAAATTTTCTTTACGTATAACTAATTAACTAATACATATTTTTAAATTCTGTTTTCACATTCAGAAAATTTCCAACTGTTAAATTGACGCACCTTTTCTAAAAACGTATTTTTTTTTTTTTTTTTTTTTTTTAATATTTTATTTTGAAATTGCAAAATGAAAAATTTCACATGTTGAAAATTCGTATTTTGCATCTTCAAAATAAAATATTAAAAGTAAAAAAAAAAAAAAAATACATTTTTAAAAAAGCTCCGTCAATTTAACAGTCGGGAATTTTCTGAATGTGAAAACAAAATTTAAAAATATGTATTCGTTAATTAGTTATACTACAGCGTCTAGAATAAACAGTGTGGAAATCGCCTATAACCGTGATATCAAAATAATGTTACAAAAATTAAGCTTACCCAGATCAGATGTCGCTGCGATCGAAGCTTTTGCTCAAATCGAAGACCTGATTGGCTTTTCCCACTTTCGTCAGTTTAATCACGTGATCTAAGCACATAATGGGCTCTTCCCACCGTCGTCTGCTCAATCACGTGATAGAGGAAAACGAATAATCGAATTCTGAGAATCGAATTCAATTAAATATTGTTCTTAAGAACAAAAATTTTAATATTTAATATAAAATAAAATAAAAGTAATATTGTGCATTTGTAAACAGTAGAACAATTGTATTTGTAAATTTAATAATTTTTAAAAAACATTTTATATGTTTATTTATTTTTACCTATAAGAATCGATTTTTGTATATTGTAGTGTAACTGTAACATTAACTGATCTAGCAATAAATAATAGCTTCTTGTGGAATGTTTACGGATTATAAATTGAAATTTTAAAATGTTTTCATTTAATTTAATTGCATAAAGGTGTTACAACAAGTTAATTAACTTAATTACTGGTCTAAATGGATTTACGTAGAACGATATTGCACTGTCACTGATTTAAATACCAAAAATCAGAGTATTTAAACATGTCTTCATGAACATCAATAACAGGTATAAACTATATGATGATTGTAAATGTATACAGCAAACAGAAGATGATGAATAATGATATAAAATGGATTAAAAATGATGATGTATAAAAAATAACACAGATTAAATACGGTTGATCAAAAATCAGAATAGAAAATATGTTATTTCAGCAATCGCTCTAGATAAACAAGACTTCGTCTGCTACTTGTTTTCCCTCTATCATGTGTCCTCTGACGTCATGTGGGAAGAGTCCATTAGCCAATAGGGAGTCTCGGTTTTGATATCGTGACACTAGCTTCGACATGAAGGTAGAAAGAGAAGGAGGAATATCTCCTATGGCGTTTCAGAATCAAAACCGGTCCTAAAATTCTTTTCGCCGCATCGTGACGCTAGTATCGGTACCTGCGTCCATTTAACATTGTTTGAATACGAAATATTTATTATTTTGTGTATTAAATTAATATTTTTAAGTAATATCAGCTCAAAAATGCTAAAAAATTATTCACAGAAGTTAAGATGCAGACAGGCAAGTCATAAACACTTTTCAATTCCATTAGAAAATATTAAACAAAAAAATAAAATGAAATAAAGTTTTTTTCAGGGGGGAAAATTTTATAAAATATTGTTTAACTGATTTTTTATTAACTTTATTATTATTATTATTATTATTATTATTATTATTTGCTTGCGTGCATGCGTGTGGACATAAGTTTTAATAATTATTTAAATTTAATATATTATTTAATTTTAAACATAATTATTTTAATTTAATTTAATTTAAATTAATTTAAAACATATTTAATTTATATTAAACGTAAGTAAACGATTTATTCTCTTATTTAATATATATATATACATATTTAAAAAAAAAAAAAAACCTTAAAATGCTAATAATAATTACTATGAGGAAGCTGTATGAATAAACAATGTAAATTTGAATAATTAAAATCATTTAGAATTGTTTTCCAGAACTACGATTTTTTCTATTAAAAGGCCACTTTGTAAAAGTCCAATATTTGAAGGTATAGTTGGTGTCCTTTTAGAAAGGTTTCGCAATATTTTATTGCCTAGTAATATATTCTATTTAAAAAAAAAAGAAAAAGAAAAAAAAAAGTTTTTACTCCCTTCCAATAGCCGAGAAGTTTTGCTCTCGAAGCTAAGAGACAGGAAGTGCCGGGTGCGATCCCATGTAGCACTCGTCAATCTAGCCGTTCGGAGTTTTCCGTGGTTTTCTCCTAAATTCACGGATGATAACCACCTAGAAAGACCTCCACCAGAATCCATCATCCCTTATGCACAAGTCCCTAGTGCAGACAATAGGTCTTAACCTATATACCATACTTGTAATTTTTATCAAAATATTTTCACATTTAAATTAAACATAAATAAATGATTTATTGTCTTATTTAAAATAAATTTTTAAAAAGCTTTCAAAATTATCATACACTAATAATAATAATTATCAGAATGCTATATTGATAAACAATGTGAATTTGAATAATTAAAATCATTTAGAATTTGTTTCCAGAATTCCGATTTTGTCTATTAAGAGATAACCTTTGTAAAGGTCCAATATTTCAAAGTACGGCTGGTGGCCTTCTTAGGAAGGTTTCGCTGTATTTTATTGCCTGCCGATAATTTTTGTGATAATTTTACTCGAGCGGTGCTGCTATCGAAGCTAGAAAACGGGAAGTACCAGGTTCGATTCCATGTAGCATGTGTCAACCTAGCCTTTGTGAGTTTTCCGTGGTTTTCTTCGAAATTCGCATTAATGCGAGCTTGAGCCATAATGACCCCAATCAGAAAGTATCTTTCCTTATGCCCAGGTCCCTAGTGCAAACAACTGGCCTTAAGGGCCCGCTTCACTCAGCATTTCCTTTTCTAAAATCCAATGTTATCCTATGTAAAACTTTCTTTGCACTTAAAACAGTGACAAATTAATTGATTGAGATGCGGTTTTTTTTATTGGATTACTCTCATTTCGTAAACTGACGCAGCTTTTGTAGATTTTATGAAAAAATAACAGTTGTTTTTTAAGAAAGCTGTTTTATTGCAATATTTGGGTTGATGCATTAAATGGCTTATAAAAAACTCTTTCAATTTTTTAAAACAGAATTTAAAAAGCTGCGTCAATCTCAAAGAGTTTAATTCAATGCGGAAAAAAATCCTGTATTTTAATAAAATTTTAAATCAATTAAATTCGCAAAGAAAGTCCAAAAATTTTACAAATTTGTGCCGATTTTCCTCTTTGACACA
Source organism: Salticus scenicus (assembly GCA_963930645.1). Taxonomy (NCBI): domain Eukaryota; kingdom Metazoa; phylum Arthropoda; class Arachnida; order Araneae; family Salticidae; genus Salticus; species Salticus scenicus. The sequence goes on from CAWVNO010000001.1 coordinate 5,633,524, forward strand.
CCCTTTATCTGGCTACGCCTCTCGTTCGTGGTTTCGAAGAAAAGATGTTTACATTTCTGTGGTGAAGATACGTCTAGGCGTTGTGGTTTTTTATTCAGTTATTTATTTATTTTTTTTTTTTTTTTATATTATTATTATTATTATAGATTTCACCTGTATTACGGATGTGAGTAACATAACAATTTAGAAGACAATCGTTCAGAGACTTATTTATAGGACATATATGATCACATTTTATTTTAAATAGTTTTTCATTGCGCGTAATACTAATATTATATGAATACTTTGTACGTAAATCTGATATTTTACCGATAATGCCACGATTGACAATATACAAAAAATTTTTTTAACAAGTTATATGAAACTTTTTACTAAATTAAGCAGATTTTCAATAATAAATTTTATTTTAAAGTATATAATCTGGTGTGGCACCCACACGACTTTTTATTACCCTACATTTAAATTTTATAAAGAGAAATTCAGATTGAGGAATAAAATATCAATACTGTATAAAATTCTATAGTAAAAAGAATTTAAGCTAGCTTTACGAATAATTTAATTTGACAAATAATTTTCTGTGGGAAGGGCGGAGGGGAGTACCACCCTTCTCAACCCACATTTGAAACTAATATCTACATTTCTATAGAATTCACGGCTAATATTAAATTTAAAATTATGTTCAACAATAACTTTCAATCACATTTATTGACAACTTTAATCCGTATCACTCGTTGAAACTTATCAATATTGATCAAACTGTTCAAGTATGAATTTCATATGAACTTTAAAATATAACGCTTGAGTTCCCTGCCGGTATTTAGTTTTTAAAGTTACACTGATAACAGACTCACAAAGAACAACTGTTAGAAACTTTGTTTAATTATTCACGGAATCTCAAAATACGTAGTTATTTAAAATAATCTGGTGTGTCACTCACACGACTTTCTCTTACCCTGAAATTTAATACTATAAATACAGGTTGCAGATTAATAGGTAAGATAACGAGTACTGTTATGTAAACCTATGTTAAACAATTCATATTAAGCTTCTGAAGAGTTTTATATGATAATTAGTTCTGTGTGAGAGGGGCGGTAGCCCCCCTCAACCCCCCGTTTCATTAATGCACCTACATTTATATAGAATTTTATTTGGTTATTAAAAAATAATTTATTAAAATTATTATTTAAAAAAATTGTCTTTTATGATAAGGCAGACGATTTCCATATTAGAGAAGTAGTATAACACCAAATATCCAAAAAAGTCCATTTTATTCTCAATTAAAAAAAAAAAAAAAAAAAAAAAAAAGCTTTTTTTTTTTTTCGTTAAAAGTAAAAAAATCGATAACTTTGTTTTAAATTATCGCAGATCGATGGTTCAACCATTCGTTTGAAAGGTATTGGCGAGCTCTTTTGAAAGATACCCATCATGAAAATTTACTCCCCTCGAGGGGGGCCTTCCCCCCCAGGGGGGGAGGCGAGGCTCCTACATACACAATTTTTTTCCCCAGTTAACTGTCTCTATTACAAAATACATATATTTGTTTCATTTGGTTTAGTGCAGTCTATAGACGTTAAACTCTATTTTCCTGCAATTTCCCCCATAGACGTAATGTATTAGAATTATCTTGATTGTACCTGTACACGAACCATTTGCTTGATATTAACGAAAAGCTTAGTGTAGCATCCCTATATGATACACATTTAGAATACTAAGTTTGAACTTTCTGCCATAATTTGTTTTTGAGATATGCTGATGACAGACAGACACACAGACCATTTGCTAAAAACATGATTTTCGTATTCAGGGGACCTCAAAACGTGTAAATATAACAAAATCTCGCGTTCGAAAATTTGACCCAAAAACAATACTTTCTCTACCTTATGGGTAAGAGAAAGTAAAAAAAAAAAAAAACAAGACTTCAAATTAAACTAAATATTTTATTTACTCTTAGGTATGAAGAATTAATTTACATTCCTGAGCAAAATAAGTTGTATTAATATTGAAGTCTAGGAATTGAGTGAAACAAATATTTTTAAGGACATAAGCAAGTTGATTTTATAACTGAAGAAACTAAAACTAATTAAAGTTTGCAAGAAATGGGAGTCAAGTGTTTGTGAAATTATTTATAAACGACGAAATCACACTATTATTTTCAAAGATTTTGCGCTCTTATTTTCACGCCTAACATAAAAGCACAGCTGAAATTTTAAGTATGGTACCTGAACATGAACGCTGTTTCTATGCGTTCTTTTAGAATTACAGTAACTGGATATCAAGCTGTGTATCGATATTAATAAAATCAGACTTTTCTCTGTAAATTTATCAGGAAAAAAAAAAAAAAAAGCGATATCTTCACTTTCCACACACCATAAAATTCGAAAATTACTTCAGAAAATTTTGTCTGTGTGTGTGTCATCGTGTCTGTATGTCTGTAACGCTATTATTGTCCGGGTATCACGTGAGAATGGCTGGATGGAATTCAACGGCGCTTGGCAGAAATTTAGGTCTTTACGCAACTAAAATCTGCCAACTTTTTCGAAATTCCCTCCCCAGTTATCGCCGGGATGGGGAGAACAAAAGTTAAAAACATGTTTGTAAGCATAACACCGCTCCAAATTACTTCACTGTAAAGAAATTGAACATATAAAGAATAGACATGAGTATAAATAAAACGTTATCTGCAATTTAGAAATTTTCGATTATTAACCCTTTCAGCCGCAGTGTTCCCGCTGATGGAACACCTAATTTTAATTCTCAAGTGCAAAAACTCATCCCGTAAATTTTTTAGCAAAAATTTACGTTTATAACATTTTAGAAAAGGCCCCTTTTTTTAACCTGAAAATTTAAAATTTCTTTTATTTAAATTTTGTTCGTAAATTCCGGTGGCGAGAAATTTCGCAATTTCCGAATTTTTTAAAGAACTCTACAAAAAAATGGAACAAAGATGTTAAAAAAAGCTACGAGACTTCCTTAGAAAATTTCCAAAAACACATTTTTTTTTTCCTAATTTCCGATGTTTTTGTGAGGGAATCATTGACAGGAAAACAATAATTACATACAAAAGCATATTTAAAAGAGAGTTAATATGGCGAGTTTGAAAAAAAATCCGTACAGCTGGTTTTAAAGGAACGCACTTCCGAGACCTGAAATTGAGCTATTTATACAGACCGCCTGTCAATTTTTCTGAACTAACCAGCTATATCATTCGAAAGGACATCTAATAGAGTGTTTATGTAACAAATTTGAAGAAAATCGTTAGAGCCGTTTTTGAGATACGGACTTACGGTTTCTGATGTCCCACTTCCGGTTTTTCAATTTTCTCCAAAATATGGAAAATTCATTTGTACACCAGACTTGTTTCAATTCTAAAGTTTCGTAGTTCTATCTTTATTAGTTTCCGATACATAATAGCCAGAAGATCCTCCCCCCCCCCCCCCCCCCACACACACACACACACTGACCAATTGCCAAAAACCACTTTTTTGGACTCAGAGGACCTTAAAACGTGTAAATCAGGTGAAATCTCGATATCGAATTTTCAGACCGAATACAAATACTTCCATTACATACTGTAGTAGGGTAATGGAAGTAATTTTTTTTTTTTTTTTTTTAATTGAAAGAATAAAGATAACTTTTAATTTACTACTCGCAAATAATTAATAGTGAATAAAAGTGGACGAAATGGTATTTTATCTGGGACGGTTTTAACCAGGTTTTTTCGATTATGGAAAAAAAACGAACAACCCTGTATCAACATAACTTAAATAACTTCAGGAAATTCAAATTTGGTATTTTGAAATTGATATGTGGCTGCTACTTGTAAAGTTGATCAAGACTGGCAAGTTTCAAGACACATTAATAAGAGTCTTGTATTTGATTTATTTTTACTTCCATTACCCGACTACCATAGGTAATGGAAGTATTGTATTTGGTCCAAAAATTCGATATCGAGATTTCACCTGATTTACATGTTTTAAGGTCTCCTGAGTTCAAAAAAGTGGTTTTTAGCAATTGGTCTCTGTGTGTATGTATGTATGTGGAAAATATTCTAGCTATTATATGTCGGAAACTAATAAAGACAGAACTACGAAACTTTAGAATTGAAACTGTTCTGGTGTACAGATAAACTTTTCAAATTTTGGTGAAAATTGGAAAAGCAGAAGTGGGACATCTGAAACCGGAAGTGAGGCCATAAGTCCATATCTCAAAAACGGCTCTAACGATTTTCTTTAAAATTGCTGTATAAACACTCTATTATATATCCTTTCGAAGGATATAGTTGGTTAGTTCAGGAAAATTGATAGGCGCCCTGTACAAATAGCTAAATTTCAGGTCCTGCAAATGCTTTCCTGTCAAAACGGCTGTATGTTTTTTTTTTTTTTTTTTTTTCAAACTTGCCATATTGATCCTCTTTTAAATATCCTTTTACATATAATTGTTGTTTTCTGGCCAACGATAAATTTTGTCAAGCTTTGGTAAAAATCGGTATCTCAAATACGGCTCTAACGATTTTCTTGAAAATTGTTACATAAACCCATTTTAGATTTCTTTTCTCATGCTTTACATGGTTATCACAGGAAAATTAATAGTCATCCTGATCAGACAGATCAGTTTTACATCTCGAAACTTGGTGTTTCAAATAAATAAACTCTGCCAATTTTCTTCCCCTTTCTTTAAAAAAAAAATCGCTGTGCAAACTCTGTTTTATGTTTTTACACGTGTATTAACTTTCCCTTACCGGAAAATTTTTAGGTGTCTATTTCATTTGGACAATTCCATGTCTTCTGTTAACATTATCTTCAAAAATTGCATATAATACGTGTAATAGTGGGTAATGGAAGTCGTGTGGTTGTTTCACACCAGATTTTTAAATAAATGTAGGCACTATAATTCAACACTATTTATATATTATACTACTTATAAAAAATTTGACTTGTATAAAGAAACACGTATAAATAACAACACAAGTACACTTTCTTTAGAAAACAGAGCTGGAGGACTTGTGCGACCGCACCTGTCCGTGATCTTCGAAATACGATCCCGAAGGTCACGACCTGTCGCACACCCCGTCCAGCTCTGCGTTCAGTAGTCTGAGCTCCAGAGTGCAGATAACCCATCTCTATATATCAGTAATGTTATAATGTTATATATCTTTGTTATTTTTTAGTTAAATTAATTATATCAAACCGCAAGTTTAATCATAAAAATATTTTCTTTTGTTAAATTTCATTGTTACAGAATTCGCCGATATAACTACTGAAAGCCTAAAACGGGCTGAATATAGAATAAAATACTTCGTCGGGTCGGGCTACGTTATTAAAATACATATAAATAGACTAGCAGGCTACGCCCGCTTCGCTGGTCACTATTTTTAAATGAATCATTATAATTAATGAATTCTCAAAATTGCATTAATTTTTATCATGTGGAAAAAAAAAAAAAACTCTGATCGGGAAAAATGTCGCACCGGGTCCCCACTGCCTTCGGCAGCGTAGACCCGTGCGCGACGCGATTGCATATATATGAGCTCCCTAATAATTTTACAAATTCGAAAATATCCGCAATCGATTTGAAAGTATCAAAAACCTCTATGCACCAGTTTTGAACGATCTATCTCTATTTTTATTTTTTTGCCCCTCCGCTTCCTCCTCCCTTCCCGCCCCTCTCAATAATTTCAAAAATTCAAAAATATCCGCAATCGATTTGTAGGTATCGAAAACCTCGATGTACCAATTTTGAATGATCTTGATTGATATATTTTTTTTTTTGCCCCTCTGCCCCCCACCCTTCCCGGCCCTTTTAATAACTTTACACTTTCGAAAATATCCCCATTCGATTTGCAGGCCTCTAAAACCTATCTGTACCAATTTTGAATGGCCTAACTGTATTTCTATTTGTTTTTGCCCCAAATCCCCCCCTTACCACCCCACCCCTACCCGCCCCTTCTTATAATTTTACAAATTCAAAAATATCCGCAATCGATTTGTAAGTATCGAAAACCTCTACGTACCAATTTTGAACGATCTGACACTATTTTTATTTTTTTGCCCCCCCGCCTCCCCTCCCCCCCTTCTTGCCCCTCCTAATATCTTTACACAATCGAAAATATCCCCATTCGACTTGCAGGCCTTTAAAACCTATTTGTACCAATTTTGAACGGCCTAACTGTACTTCTATTTGTTTTTGCTCCATAGCCCCCCCCCTTGCTGCCCCACCTGGGGGCTGAATTTCTAAAATTCCAGAAATTGGTTTTTAGATAGTTGCATTAGCTATATTTTAGAGCAAAAATTTCACGTATATCTATTTTTTTTTTGTTTGAGATATATAGGATTATGCGAAATCACGTTTTACGCATGTGAAATCTTTGCCCCCCCCCTCCCCCCTGCCCCCTTGGGGACCGAATTTGAAAAATTCCAGAAACCGATTTTTACACATTTGTATTAGCTATATTTAAAAGCAAAAATTTTAGGGATATCTGTTTTTTTGCTTGAGATATGAAGGATTTTGTGAAATTACGTTTTGCCCCCCCCCTCCCCCCATATCAGAAAAGTAGTATAACAGTAAATATCCAAAAAAAAAGTCTATTTTATTCTCAAAATAATAATAATAATAATAATAATAATAATAATTACGATTTTTTTTTTCAAAGTTTTTTTTTATTAAAAGTAAAAAAAAAAAAAAATATCAATAACTTTGTTTCACATTATCACAGATCTATAGTTCAACCATTCGTTTTAAAGGTATTGACGAGACCTTCCGAAAGATACCCATCTTGAAAATTTACTTCGCCCGGGGGAGGGCGACGCTCCCACAAGCACAATTTTTTTCCCCTAGTTAACAACTACTTTTATCAATAATTCATATTAGTTTTACAATCAAAAGTTAAAAATAACTCTCATTATGTACATTTATACGAAATTTTGTCCTATACTGCCATGTTAAAAATTTAGAAAAAATGCTATCACAGCGCCACCTATTGGGCGATTGATCCCTAAATCTAATCAGCACCAGTTTATGTCAGGGTCCAACTAAATACCAAGTTTGGTTAAATTTCGTTCATTGGTTCGTGAGATACAGCCTCCAAAAATTCGTGACACACACACACACACACACAGAGAGAGAGAGAGACATTTTCTAAAAACTATCAAATCATGTTCAGCACATCCAAAAACGTGCAAATCCATCGAAAACCGGAGTTCGAAAATTTTCACGAATCCAATACTTTCTCTATATTACATACAGAAGAAAGTCCCCCCCCCCCCCCGGGAGTGATAAATTTTCAAGATGGGTATCTTTCGAAAGATCTTGTCAATACCTTTAAAACGAATGGTTGAATTGTAAATCTATGATAATTTAAAACAAAGTTATCGGTTTTTTTTTGTTGTTGTTACTTTTAACGAAAAAAAAAAAAAAAAAAAAAACTTTTGAAAAAAAAAAAATCGTAATTTTTTATTATTATTATTATTATTATTATTATTGAGAATAAATGGAACTACTTCTCTAATATGGAAATCGTCTGCATTATCATGGAAGAAAATTTTTTTTTATAATAATTTTAATAAATTATTTTTATTGAGGGAATTTGTATAGGAAAATATAGAAGAAAGTCATGTGGTGGCCACAACATACTAGTTTAGTTAAATTAATTATATCAGACTTCAAGTATAATTATAAAGTATATATATATATATTTTTTAAATTTCACTGTTACGTAATTCGCTGGTATAACTAAAAAAAGCCTGAACCGGGCTGAAAATAGTATAAAGTACTTGGTCGGATCGAGCTACATATAAATAGATTAGAATAAATGAGGAAAGTTATTTGATGTCATGTGAAAATGGAAAAGAAAAAGAAAAGAAAAAAGGAAATACAAAAATAAAAAAAGAAAGAAAGAATCAAAACAAAACAAATCTCCGACGAAACCGCAATAAAGGACGTGGCTGATTTTTGATTTATTCTTCCAAAAAGTCAATGATTCGTCAGTGAATCTGTCAATCTTCTCCACCTCCTGTCAAAACCACGTGGGACACTTTTTATCTGCTTTCAGCCGGCATCGGAATTTTTTTCAAGTGAAGAGGGCCGTTAACCCGAATACCACACCTGTAATTTTTATCAAAATGCTTTTGCATTTGAATAAAACACAAGTACTTCAAAAACGAATATAAAAAAATATATATATTATAAATAACTTATCATAGAAATAATACTGAAATGAAAATAAAACCGAATATGATATAAATAATATTGAAAGTTGAACAATTTGTTCTACTACGAAAAATGTTTTTTGAAAAACAAAATTATTCTTGAAAAGCTTTTATGATTAAAACAAATTAATATTAATGATTGTCAGAAAGATATATAGAAAAATTATGCAAATTTCAATAGTTAAAATCATTTAGAATTTGTTTTATAAATTAAGATTTTTTGAACCTATATTAAAAGGCCTCTGTATAGGTACAATATTTAAAGGTATAATGGATGGCCTTTTTAGAGACATTTTATTGTATTCCATTTTTAATCAATAGTTTTTTTGATAACTGTAATTGTTTCACCCCACCAGTGGTCGAGAGGTTCTGCTCTCGAAGATGGAAGACAGGAAGTGCCGGGTTCGATCGCAAATAGCGCTCATCCATTTAGCCGTTCGGTTTTTGTCGTGGTGTTCTCTGAAACTCACATAAATACGTGAAACTTAGAAAACTAACTAATTCAAAAAACTAACTAGATAAACTATCAGCATTTTAAGTAATTGCAGTTTATGTACAACATTTATGCATATGTTTCTATGTGTAAATAATTTAAAAATGACATCTTAGTATAACATAATTTTAACTTATGCATAACTAAGAAAACAATGTTAGTTGCCATTTGTCATTCAACTTGCAGATTCTAATTTTGACCCCTGTTTAGATGCTATCGCAGTTTGAAAAATTTTGGCTTATATAGACCATAATCATAAAAAATTATTCTTTGTTTCCCTGTAAAAAAAACTATAAACTCTAGATTCACCAAAATTTATAGAGTTCGTGTGACGGTGACGTGCATAAATTTTCATCTCAAATGAATAAGAAGTTTATACACTATCACACTTTACTAACTTTGGGCCCATAAACCATAATGATAAAGAATATTTTTTTTTGTGTCCCTATAAGGAAAAAAAAAAAACTATAAGTGCTAAATTCACCAAAATAAATAGGGTTTATGCAATGGGAACCTATAACATATGTACCAATTTTCAGCTCATTCAAACAAAGCCTTTATACACTATCGTGTTCACTCACATACATCATAAAAAAATATGATTATAGGAGACCTCAAAAAGTGTAGATCACACCAAAATCTCAAAATCGTTTTTTTTTTTTTTTACATGATTACAATGCATTCCTCACTATAGCGTTTGGAAATTAAAAAAGTGTTGAAATATGATCAAGAGAAATACCTTTCTCAGTCCATAATGTATTTGAATTATTTTGTCTGTCTGGATATAGAAACCAGTTTTTCTACAACTTTCAACAGTCAACATTTTACAATAAAGCTGAAAAATTTAAATAACATAATATATGTGACTCATAATATGTGACTCATAATATGTGTATAAATTTTCCTCTCAAAAAATAAGGCATTTAGAGATTATCACACTTTGCAAAATTTGGGCACACAGACTATAATGATAAAGAATATTTCTTTGTGTCACTGTAAAAAAAACTATGTACTAGATTCGCCAAAATCAAAATGTTTTGTGCTATGGGGAACTATAACATGTGTACCAATTTTCAGCTCATTTGAACAGAGCGTTTAGACGCTCTTGTGTTCACTCACAATCAAAATAGTAAACATGAATTCAGGAGACCTCAAAAGTGTAGAAACACCAAAATCTCAAACTCGTATTTTTGATATGATTAAAATACTTTCCTCCTGATAGTTCTTTGAAAGTAACAAAGTTTTGAAATGTGATCAAGAGAAATATCTTTCTCAGTCCATAATGTATTTGAATTATTTTTCTGTCTAGGTGTAGAAACCAATTCTACTACGACTTTCAACAGGCAACATTTTACAATAAAGTTGTAAAATTTAAATAACATATAAAATTTTTAAAAATTCTAATAAAACTTGGAGGCACGTGAATAGCCCTTGTAGGGAGATTTCACTCTTCTATTTCCTACAGATAATTATAATTTTTTAGCCCCCACCAGTGGCTGATCCAGTGATTCTGTTATTAATATTTTAATCTTATTAAACAATATAATAAGCAGAATAATTAATAGGAGGAGGTAAATAATTCCAACAAAATTTCTTCTCCTCATAACAACATGAGTTCAAAGAAAATAAAAGAATATTCAATATTGAAAAAGAATATTCAATATAATTTTAAATTAAAAATATGAAAACGAAAATCGAAATATTTACATCCAAGTACATGCGAGCCCATGCTTGAATCAAAAAAAGAAATAAATAAAACTTTCTAGCTGCGACAACAGATGGCAGCAGCTCTGATACATGCGTCCCGAACAAATCGTTTTGGGACCGGATTTTACACTGCGCCGTTATCGTACCTGAGGATTGTATTACCATGGCTTCGATTACAATGGCAGCTGGTGACAGGCTTAATTTTTTTAGTACAATTTTATTTGCCGCTTTCCACACTGTTTATTCTAGACGCTGTAGTTATACGTAAACAAAATTTCCCATAGAATAACATTAGCTTCGGCTTCTGGCGACGATGAGTGAAGCGAGGCCTTAAGAAGGAATTATCCCCTCACTATATAGGATCTAGGGCAATTTTCGTTAACCTTTACAACTTTGTGGACCACTAAATTAACAATTTAAAACTCCACGGACCACTACATTTATAATTTAAAATCCCGCGGTCTACTAATATGATTGATTAGGAAACGTAAGTATATTTCTAGAATAATTAACCAGAGGAAACCCATTTAATAAATATGGTATAAACTTATTTAATATAAAATATATAATCATCATAAAAATGCTTAAAATTGTTTCAGACTTGACGACTTGCCGCATTTTACAGTCGGTAACAAAAGTGTCCGAACACTAGCCAAAATTCCTATGTAAAAAAGGTACACTTCATACGGTTTTGTTAAATAAATTCTTGTCGATTTCTGTTCTTAGTTAGTGTAAGAACATGATTCGATAAGGATTTTTTTAACAAAACCGTATGAAGTGTACTTTTTTTACATAGGAATTTTGGCTAGTGTTCGGACACTTTTGTTACCGACTGTACAATACCAATAATCATGATTGCCGACATACTGATAAATACAGTAACCGCTGCTTAATAAAATCACTGGTTAATTAAATCAGCCGCTTAATCTGATCAAATCACCAGGACCGGAATCAAATCAATACAAACTACTTTTAAAGCCGCCGCTTAATAAAATCAGCATCGCCGGTTAATAAACTCAAAAATATTCTCAGCAGCCAGAAATATCATTTATGCACACTAACAATTTTTTTATTTACATGGTGATTTTTTTTTTAATAGAAAAAGAAACTAAAGCACAACAAATCCTCCGCAATCGCTCAGTGTTCAAGATTTTATATTTGCAGCACAATTACAAATTAAACACGCCCCGCAACTTATTTCCGTAACAATTTCAAGGGACGTATTTTTCAAAGCGCAATACAAATCTGATTTTTTTTTTTTTTTTTTTTTTTTTTGTCTAATTATTAGAAGGCAATTTCTAGTTCTTATTTTGAAATTACTGTAATTCATGAGGTTTAAACGGAAAGATTTTAAATTTATAAGAACAGCGTGAACTTTTGGTAAAGTAATGATAAATTTCCTCTAACGAAAGTGCACGGGAACTTACAATGCGTTTAATTTACTTATATCGAAGAAACAATTATTTAATTATCTACCAAAAATAAATTAATATTGTTTACTAATTATATTATTCGTTACCTTTTGAAGTTCCTTTCGAAATTCAGGGAAGTAATACCTTTTCCTTAAGGGCAGGAACGTTCGCCGGATATAAAAATCAGCCGCTTAATAAAATCACTTTGGCTCAGAACGAATGTGATTTTAATAAGCGGCGGGAACTGCATTCCGTAAAATTGTTAGTACATGCCTTTTTTTTTTCCTAAGATAGTTTAACTTCTAAAAGAATACCATGGAATGAAATGACATCTAAATGACTGATGATGAATGTATTTTAGCAATATCTTATAATCAGAGTGTTTTAAAGCTTTCTGAATACAACATAAGAGAAAATTAGAAAATATTTTCTTCGTTCTGAAATAACGCAAAGCTACTGCGGTAAGAGATAAAATCATGCGGTTAAACGAAACCTGTTAATACTTTCATCTTTAAAATCTCCCGCCATTATCATTTACTAACTGCATCCTACTAAACACTTAATATCCCATCATCTCCTTATCTCACTTTTATCTCACAATCTCTCTCTCTGTCTTATCTCACTCAAATATCTCTGATAATCGACGTCGGTTATGTAATAAACAATCCCAGCTGAAGACGAAAAAAACCAAAGAACACAACCCCGGATGATCAAAAACACTCAACAAATCTTTCGTCTGCTAAAATACGGACCACATATGGCTAACATATGCATGTAACATTTATATTTTGGCGTTTGGCAGCATTTTCGAAATACTTACGCCGTCAGATAGAAAGTCGTGATAAACCATGTCGGGGTTTGTCTTGTTGAATTTTCCAGATCGTCGAAATATTTAGGGAGGCTTGTAAAAAATGTCCGGCAAATTCGTGATACGGTTGCCCCTGTTGCGTGTTTTGGTGATTTTATCTGACCATAAAGTCAAGGGGGAACCGTTCCCACAAGAATTTTCGTGGGTTGCTCCAGTTGGATTAATGTATAAAAGTTAGCGATCCGGATACGTTTTTCTTTATTTATTTTCCGGTTTCCACGATTATATCTGTTTCAGCCATCTTAAGTACATGGGTATTTTTCAGGAATTTTCGGATTTTGTAAGGTTTAGATTTTTTTTTTTTTTTTTTTTTTTTTTTTTTTTTGCTAAGATTCTTCAGAATTACAAATTTTGTAACAAGTGTAAGGCTAGTTTTATTAAAAATAAATTAATTAATAAAAACGTTATAAAGTCTAGTTTTCAGTTGGAAGAATGTTAACTATTAGTTTAAAAGGCTAAATTATAAAATGTCAATACAAAGTTGTTCTTGAATTTATTAAATATTATTTTTCTTTAAAATCTCTAATTTTCAACCAAATTTAGCAATCTTTTTTTTTTTTTTTTTTTTTTTTTAATTTCGAACTCATAATCACTATTTTTAGCCAACTTTTGAATTGTTGTCAAAGTTAGAATAAATTCTCTATTTTAAAAATGCCCTTATTTTCCAATCAAAAAAAAACCCGTGATTTATAATCTAACACGATATAAAAGTTGGGGAATTGCCAGTTCGCAAAATGTACTGAGAAAAATACATTTTAGTAAATTTCAAAAAATACATCCAACACATTCTCATCAATATAGCTAACAATAATCCTGATTTAATCATCGTTTGATATTTCGTATTTATTTGTCAGATTTGAGGCCTATAGTTACAATAATTTTTGTCTCGATTGATCCATATTGCATACACAGAACAACACCTTATATACATAGGACACCACAAATATCCATGGCTGCACAGGGATTCGAACCTAGGACCTGGGGATCAAGAAGGCAGCGCCTTAGCGGCCGGACCAACAGACCGCTAAATCATCGTTCTAGCAAAACAAAATCGTATCGAAATCGGTCTATTCATGTGGAAGCTACAGTGCAGCAGGCAAACAAAGGCTTCAAGCAGTACCGGATAGCGTTTGCTATCTCATGTTCCTAAGTGATTTTTGATTCTGTGTGTATGCTTACTTTATCCTTTCATTTTTGGCTACAACTTTTTTAATCACTCTATACATATGTATGCTTTATTATTATAATGGTGACATCCCAGACCATTTTATCATAGCCTCCTAAACTAGATGCTTGTCGCGTAAGTCAGAAACTTGGCAACAGTTGAAGCGGTAGACAGCGCCACCTGGTACAGATTGCGCGACATTTTATTCAACTCTCACCAATAATTTAATATGTAATATATGATATATATAATTGACGTTTTTTTTTTATTCTATTTGCTTTTTATGTATATCATATTTAATGTATATCAAGGTATATCATATCCCACTTTTAAAAATTGTTCGTGGCTGTTGAATAAGAAAGTCGCGCAATATGTACTAGGTGGCGCTGTCTACCGCTTCAACTGTTGCCAAGTTTCTGAGCCACGCGACAGGCATCTAGTTTAGGAGCCTATGATTTTATGAATGAAATATAACTAGTATGTACAATTATTTGACGATATACATATTTTATTATACATAAATATATTAGCTTTATTTTTGAGCTACTACCTTTATTTCTAACAAATTTATTTTCAAATTTTCCTTTGCGGAACTGATTACGATAAAAAAAAAAGGGTGGGGGGGAGGGTACTAAATTATTAATAGAAAAATTAATAAATAAAATTATTAGACTTCCATTGAAAATGAGATAAAACTTTCATACTTAAAAACAACCACTCCCTTCTTTTAGCAATTGTATATATTAGAAAAATGTAAACCTCATATATTATTTTTATCAGGAAAATAAGTAATTTATAATTATTTTTTTATATCTTTTATAACAAAAGAAAATCAATGAAAATTTAATTTATGCTCCTATATTTTTATTGCCAATTAATGGCGGTTAATTATATTTTCCTTCCCACTCCCCTTTTATCTAACCTCCTATAAATCGTGACATGTCATATCTGATTGGTCTAGATCCATGCTAGGTTATATACAATCGCGTTGCATAGGTCATTGACCAATCGCATTAAGCTATATCTCACCATCGCAGGCATGATTTTTTCCACCGTTGTTTTTGGAAGTTTTTTTCCGAACGTGCTTCACACTTCCACACGCCTGCCTATACATTTGTTTCTATGTAATCTTTTTCGTGGAGTCGTGAGCGTAGAAATTCAAAATGGTTTTTTTGCAACATGACAGATATGTATTTATTTTATTTATTTATTTATTTATTTTGTATTATTTATATTTATTTTATTTTATTTATTTATTTTAAGGATTTCATTATTTATTTACTTTTTTTTTTGAGGATTTTTTCTGGTTTGAAAATAATGATTTCTTTTCGGACTTCGAAGTATTGTGTTGTCACCGTGTTCTGAACAATCTTGAAAGTTTCAAATTTCTTCCTAGTCGTGAAGTTAGTTAAAAGTCGATTGCAATATTTATACAAGATATATATAGGGAGAGTGTGAATTAATAGTAGGAATTGAAAAATGAATAAATCCAAACATTTGTTTTAATATTTTTGATCACATATTATAATATCATAAAATTTTAAGTCTTTTTATTCAGAAAAAAATATTCTTTGGTATTTTGCTAAATATTGTGATTTATAAATATTGATAGTAATATTATTATTATTATTATTATTATTATTATTGTTTAACCTGCAGTTATTTACAGGTATATTTCATCGTTTTTGACATCGATATTACATTGATTTAAGGTACTTTTTAAAATTATATTTCCATTAAAATTGAACAAATCACCTGAAGAATATTTTGTTGGGGTTTTTCATACTTTGCAATCGATAAAAATCTGGAGTGACTCCACTCGACTTTCCGAACATTGAGTAATTAACAGTTTTGTAGATAAAGTAAAGAAAGAGGAGTTGTTAAACAAACAAAAGAGAGAAAACCATAATAGAGTATTTGAGTATTTTCTCCATATATTACACGATGTTTTATTTAACGCTACTGAAGTTTGAACCCATATATCATAATGATAAAGAATTTTTCGTTGTGTCCCTGTAAAAACCTATAAATGCTAGATTCATCAAAATGTTTATAGTTAGTGCAACCGTGATTTATAATATTCATATAAATTTTAGCCCAATTTAATAAGGCGTTTAGATGCTACCGCACTTTTAAAAATTTGGTCCCATAGGCCATAATGATAAAGAATTTTTCTTGGTGTCCCTGTAAAAAAACTGTAAGTGCTAGATTCACCAAAATCTATACAGTTTGTGAAACTGTGACCTATAACATGTATACAAATTTTTTGCTCAGATTAATAAGGCGTTTAGACGCTATCACACTTTTAAAAATTTGGTCCCATAGGCCATAATGATAAAGAATTTTTCTTTGTGTCCCTGTAAAAACTACAAGTGCTAGATTCTCCAAAATCTATAGAGATTGAGTACCTGTGACCTATAATATGTGTATAAATTATTTGCTCAATTGAATGAGGCATTTAGATGTTATCGCACTTTTAAGATTTTGGTCCCATAGTCCATAATGATAAAGAATTTATCTTTGTGTCCCTGTAAAAAAACTATAAGTGCTAGATTCACCAAAATCTATAGGGTTCGTACTATGGTGACTTACAATATACGTACCAACTTTCAGCTTATTCGAACAAAGCGTTTAGACGCTAGCGTGTTCACTCACAGACATACACACAGACATACACACATACATACACACACACATACATACATCATCGCAAAAATAGTGAAAACGAACTCATTGGACCTCGAAACGTATAGAAACATCAAAATCTCAAATTCGGATTTTTGACATGATTACAATACTTTCCTCACTATAGTGTTCGGAAAGTAAAAATGGAAGTTTTTTCTTTAAAAGAGCGAGACATATTAGATGGCGCATTACAATTTATTTACAATTTTAAATTTAAAGAAAACTGTATAGGTTTGCACAGATATTATTTATAATTTTACTTTTTTTTTTTTTTTTTTTAAGTAATATTCTCCTTTTTCATATTTTGTAATTGATAAATAGAGAGTTTTTTGGTTTCTTGTTTGACTCTTTGAGACATGGTTCTGTATATTACATAAAACCACCTATTTTTTTTTTTTTTTTTTTTTTTTTTTTTTTTTTAGTACGAAGGACTATTAGTCTCAATCTACGAATAAAACGTTGTTACCTGTTTTACGATAGTTGGACATTTATCGAAATCGAAAATTTATCGAAAATATAATTGAATAATTTGAAAACGATGTTATAATTTGTAAAAAATAAATAAATAAAATAAAACTAATAGTCCTCCGTACTAAACTAAATTCTGCTTTTGCCAAGATTTCATCAAAATCGTTTTTTTTTTTTTTTTTTTTTTTTGAAAGAAAAATAAAAAAAAATTAATAATAATCCATATCGAAAAAGTTGAAGATGCCCTTTTTTAGACAAAAATAAATAATTTATTTTAACTTTTAATTGTTGCCAAAAATGTTTACGAGTTGATTTTAAATTTCTTTGAAACGAAAAGAAATACACGCGCAAATATTAAAATTTATGTAAAACTTTGTGAAAAATTAAACTTGCAGGGTAAAATTAACGCCATTATAGTTCTAAAGGTATTTTTATTTTTATAAATACTATTTTTTTCTTTTCTTTCTTTTTTTTTTTTTTTTTTTTTTTTTGTGATGTATATCAGTTCTAATATGCAGTCATATTTTTATGTAAAGCATGTAGCGTTTTAGTTAATTCTAAGTGACTATTTATTCTTTAAAAAGTGGATTTGTTATTTTATTCTACTATGCATGAGCAAATATAGGATTCGGGAAATTTTTCAATGTCTGTTTTCTTTTTTCTTTTTTTTTTTTTTTTTAATAAAATTTTGCAATTAAAACTAAGCAGTAAAATATTGTATCTTTTTTTCTACCTTTGATTGTAATTTCTGGTGGCAGTCAATATTAGATGACCAAATTATGTTGTGTTTTATAGAGTTAAAGAAATCGAAGCTATAGCTTAAATCTACGAAATTTGGTAAACTAAAGTATTCGATTGTACTCCTTCACTATTTAGATCACAGTAGTATGGAATACATACTACTACATACACAAGTTTTTCATATTTGCTTCCAATTGTTATTTCAGTTCAAATACTTCTATTTAAAAATTAAAAATAAGTATTATATTATGTATTAAAATTACATATATATATATATACATTGTTTTTAGTTATAATGTCATTATTTACTTCGTAAACAGAAATAATTTTGTGTTTGTGAGTAAAACAAAAATCTGTACACTAAAGAATCAAAAGAGCGGTGGACATTTTAAGTGGTGTATTCCAATTTATAGGCACAATATTTCATGTTTAAAAAAAAAAAAAAAAAAAAAAAAAAAAAAAACTGTTTGCATGTACACATTCATTGTTCATATTTGTATTTATTCATTTATTATTTTTAATTTTCGTTTTTGTTTATTTATTTGTTTTTACATTTTTCGTTGTTTGAAAATTATATTTTGTTTTTGTTTTCTTGTCATATTTTATAACTGATAAAGGAAAACAGGGATGGAACTCGGGCGCAGAATTCATACCAATATTCGTTTAACCCTTTAACGTTCATTGGTTTCGCAGCGAAACCAAACATTTGACATAACTTAACAATTTATTATGTAGCAGTTTTTTAACATTCCCCCTTGTTTTAATCAGTGTTTAAACTTTTGTTCCTTTTCTGTTCGGTAGATAGCAGCATTATTCCAAAATTTAACAAATAATGCTTCAAAGGAAGCTAAATGCATAAGTCACTTGAAGTTTCTTAGTGTGCGCGAGGGCGAATTGCTGGTTTGATAATGCAATCACGTCTAGTTTTTTTTTTTATTATTTAATGAAGAGCTGCACTATTATTTTCACCTGAAACAACTTTTACGAGTTTTTGTAGTCGATAATGTTTACTTACAAAGTGTTTTTATTTATTAAATTAAATATTATTTGAATTTAATAAGGTTAACTTATAGATGTTTGAAACCAAAAATTTCTCAAAAAGGAACAACTCTAATTTTTTATTTTTTAAATATTTATGATCAGCTACGTGTCTAAAAGCCATTTTTAAAATTAGTTCAGTAATTTTTAAAATAAATTAAGTAGTGAACGTTAAAGGTTTAAGAAATTTCTCTAACTAAAATATCGTTGATTTAAGAAGTAGAAATTTTTCTTACATTGATAGTGGTATGAATTTCTACGCCCGTGTTCCATCCCTGAGGAGACAGAAGTTTATTATTTAAGAGTTAGTCTTCCAAATATTTGTTTTAAAAGGCTTCAAAAATTAACATTTTTATGCTATTTATACTTGTTTCTTTACTTTCTGCTATATTCAATAGAGAATACGCGGCTTACATTCATATGTGTCTTTCCAATTTGCTTTGTAAAATAAATCTTCAGTTAATCGTCAGTATATCTTACAAAATTAACTCTTTTGCAGCTCACTAAGCTAAAAAGCGACATGTCCGTGGAGCGAAATTAAACTAGTATGTTGTGGCCACCACAAGACTTTATTCTATATTTTCCGATACAAATTCACTCAGTAACAATATTAAAAAGAAAAAAAAAAAAAGCAATTTTTTTTTTCTAAGTTCTTTTTTTTTTTTTTTTTTTGTTAAAAGTAAAAAAAAAAAAAAAAATCGATAACTTTGTTTTAAATTATCACAGATTTATAGTTCAATCATTCGTTTTAAAGGATTGACGAGACTTTTCGAAAGATACCCATCTTGAAAATTTACCCGCCGGGGTGTACTTCCGCCCCAGGGGGGTGACGAGACTCCTACACATACAAAAAAATTTTCTCAGTTGACTATCTCTATTATAAATAATTCTTGTAAATTCCATAATGATTACTAAAAAATAATTCTCTTTATGCACATTTATACAAAACTTTGTCCTATATCACCATGTTAAAAATTTAGAAAAAGAAGGATGACAACGCAACCTGTAAGACAATTTTTACCAAAAGTTGATAGGCACTAATTTATGTCAAGGTGCAACTACATACCAATTTGTATGAAATTCTGTGCAGTAGTTCCTGAGATACAGTTGCCAAAAATGTGATACACGCAAACAGACAGACATGCATTTTCTAAAAACTATCAATTCTTGTTCAGGACATCCCAAAACCTGTAAATCCATCAAAAAACGGAGGTCGAAAATTTTCACGAATCTAGTACTTTATATTGCATATAGAAGAAAGTAAAAAAAAAAAAAAAAAAAAAACAGAATTCGAAAAACCTTTGAAAAAATTTTGAATGGGATATCCTTATAATCAAAAAACGGAGGTCGAAAATTTTCACGAATCTAGTACTTGATATTGCATATAGAAGAAAGTTAAAAAAAAAAAAAAAAAAAACAGAATTCGAAAAACCTTCGAAAAATTTTTGAATGGGATATCCTTATAACACGAAGCAAAAAAAAAAAAAAAAAAAAAAAAAAATCCCATTGGATTGCATGTGGAGGAAGAAAGAGTGAATCTGACTGATGCGCAGCCTTAAACATAATTATTACGTCATCATCCTTATTTACTTAGACTAAAGCCCCTTTTATAAAAAAAAATTCCGCTGCATCAGCCACCATCTTTTTTGCCTCTGATGACGACAGCTTTCCCTCTTGGCGCAATTATCGTTCTTCATCTCATAGATTCTCAGGGAAATATGAACATTTTATATCCTTTCCTGGAGTGAATTGAGCAATTTATTATTGAACAATCTCTTATATCACATTTTGTTAAGCTAAAATTACAGAAAATAATAATAATAATAATAACAACACATGAAGACCGAAACAATGGCTACCGCTTCATAATCTACGACCTCACTAAATACATATGATAACCCTAAGGCAAAAAAAGAAAAAAAAAAGTCGGATGCATCAATTCGTATATACAGGGGGATCGGAAAATGTCTGACCGAATTTAAACCGTGTTAAATCGGACGAATATGAAAGGATTAGCAGTACAATGCTTGTCTGAAAAGGTCGCGTGAAAGTGGTAGAGGGCGCTGTGTAAGGCAGTCGAAAGAAGCCGACAATGCGGGAGGCTTTTATTCCCCACCGTAATTTCCTACAGCATGCAACACTTCACGAACGCTGAACTAGCAGATATCCAACTGACATTAAACAAAAAAAATCTCACATTGCCAGCTTATGTAGACTTCCCTACACAGCGCCCTCTACCACTTCAAGAGATGTTTCCAGACACGCATTGTACTGCTAATCTATTTATATTCATTCACTCTAACCCCCTTTAAATTTTAGCCACACATTTTCCATCACTTAGTAGAGGAATCTTAACTCAGACTTAAATAAAACCTCCGCAATTAGATAATTATTACTTTTTTTTAACGTTATTATAAGGTAATCTAATATAGTCACTGCAGTTTAATGGAAATATAAAACTGAATGCTGATTCAGTTTTATACAGCATTTTTTTTAAATTGATTTAATTTCTTAAACTTATTACTTTTACCTCCACTCAATACTTTTAAAACAATACAATTTTTCTCAGAATTGTGAGCGAAAAAAATTTGAAGAAATTTCGTTATACAGTGTAAACCTTTTATGCATCCATACGTCCCCCTCCCCTTCAGTTTTCAAAAGTACTTTGTCCGATGCCGCTGTTTTTATTTTTCTTTATTACCTTCACATTTTTATATTTTGTAATCGATCTCAAAAAAGGAATGGATTTTTTTTTTTTTTTTAAAGGGGGGGGGGGGGGGAGTGAAATGGAACTTCTTAGAATTGTTACATTAAACATTTCTGGAAAGGTTTGATTTGATTCTCTATTTGATTGTTTTAGTTTGTTTATCTATTTCCATATATATGGTTACATAATTACTGCTAATTACTTGTCTTTCAAGAACTTATCGTTAAACTTTAACTTTTGTTTGCTTCTTTCTTTTTTTCGTTTATTATTATTATTATTATTATTATTATTATTATCATCTTTATTTTAACTTTTCTTTGTTTGTCTTGCAAGAGGATCTGGGCAAACTTAGGCGCCCGATAAACTATTTAACCCTTCCGCACGTATCAAGTCGAGGTGGTCTTTACTCCTTCTTTTTATTCTACTTATTATTATTATTATTTTCTGTTATACTTTGTTCATATTTATTATATATGATCTCATCTATCAATGTCTCAGAAACAACTCATAATAACTTTTTCAATATACTTTGTATATACACAAGGCTTCACTTCCATATGTGGTTGATCGTTGATAAATTCAAATCTTCCTTCCTGGTGTTCGATCATTGAAATGACAAATTATTACTTGTGTATATATATATATATATATATATATATACATATGTGTTGTGTGTGTGTGTGCGTGTGGAGAAAGAGAGAGAAATATATATAGACAGATAGATTGATATAATAATATTTCATATTTAAAATACTGTAAAAGCACTTATTTTCGCGAGGCTTTAATTTTCGCGATTTTCGCGAGCCCATCGTAATCGTGAAAATTTAAGCCTCGCGAAATACTTTTTTTTTTTTTTTTTTTTCAGCAAATAATAATGATAAAAAATCCAGAAATTTTTCAATTACCAAAACT
Organism: Salticus scenicus; assembly: GCA_963930645.1. Lineage (NCBI taxonomy): Eukaryota > Metazoa > Arthropoda > Arachnida > Araneae > Salticidae > Salticus > Salticus scenicus. The sequence goes on from CAWVNO010000001.1 coordinate 5,655,924, forward strand.
CACATGTATTGACGGTCCGAATACGAGAAAAGTGAGGGGGGGTGGGGTGATTACATTTTCGTTGCAAAACGGGGGTTCAGAAGTCCCTAGTTTGATAAACAGCATGAGAGAAAAGGGATTAAGAAAAGAAAATTGTTTGGAGTGGAATTACGATTTTTCAACTTTCGATTCTGTTCATGTAAAATTCGCGAAATTTTCAGCTCGCGAAATCAACAATATCTTCAGTTTCGCGAAAATTACGGTTCGCGAAAATAAGTGCTTTTACAGTATTCAAAAACCAGGAAGTAAAATTATGATAACAAATATTAAGAATTTCAAAAAATAACATAAACCAAAAACTACATACTGAAAAAGCATGATAAAATTAAGACATGATCAAAAAATAAATAAATAAATAATAACAATAATAATGAAATTATAACAGTGGAAAAATTTATCATTACAACTTCCGAAATACTGAATCCTTTCGAATCTTAGTTGGACAATGGGCTTATCTTAAAAATTTCTTGGAAAAGTTCGTTATCCAACTTGTTCCCATTTCAAAATGGTTCAATTTCACTTTAAAATTTCAAACTTAAATTAAAAAAAAAAGTATTTATGATCCGATTTGCTTGAAACTCGTTATGTATATAGTCCATTTCAATGTCTCATACAAGCTTATTAACTAATTTGTTCTAACACCTCACTGGAGAAAAAAAAAAACTGTTAAAAGTACAGGGAAAATCTGGCAGCTGGGGTGCCAGTACTTCTCCGTCAAATATACAGTTTAAAACCGTAAAATTGTATCACTGACATATATTTTACACAGGAATCCTGTAAATCAAGCAGGTTTTTTGTTAAAAGTACAGTTTTGTCCTGTATATTTGTCGGAGAGATACTGACACCCCAGCTGCCAGATTTTTCCTGTACTTTTAACAGTTTTTTTTTTTTTTTTTACAGTACTTCTTTTTTTTTCTACGACGGCCGCATGAAAAGAACAATCATATCAACCTACTCTTCTGACTGAGAAGTTAGACTTATTTATCATTTTCATTGATTTAATTTCCTATACTTGCTTTACTCCTTTTACCTCTACTCAATACTTTAAAATATAATCTCTTTCCGAATCGGGAGTGTAAAAAACGTGAAGAAATTTCGTTACGCAGCGGAACCCTTTTATACTTTTTTTTCATGTTCTTTCCACCCCCACCACCACCCCTCTCCTTCGTATTTGAAAAGCACTTTGTCCAGTTCTGTTGTTTTTATTTTTCTTTACTATCTTCACTTTTTCATATTTTGTAATCGATCTCTAAGAAGGAAAAACGAAAGTTTACTTCTTTTGGGAAATGGAAGTTTTTAGAATTATTACGTTAAAAATTTCTGGAAACTTGATTTTCATTGTTGTCTTTTTTTTTTTTTTTTTTTTTTTTTTTAGTTGATAGAAGATATTAAAGAGTAGAATATATGTTTTTGAATTTATTTTGAAGTGTTATATAAAAACTAGCAAACCAGTACGAAATTTTTGGAATTTGTTATTATTTTTATTTACCTATAAAATTTGAAACTTATAAGTCTAATACCATATACCAATTTCACCACTCGATTTAAATTTTAATTTATCAGAAGCCAAATTATTATTGGTTTTTGCGAGATAAAACGCTAATAATTGTTAAATCAAATCATTCAAAGAAAAGTTTCAAAATAAAATTCATGTTTCACGCCCCAGTTTTCATACTCTCCCAGGTAGAACCGCTTCTGTATAAGACCCCTATGGTGACTTTTAAAATTCTGCCGCCATGTTGGTGATGGATTTTTATTTAATTTTTTAATTTATTTATACTGGCTTTTTTTTTTTTTTTTTTCATCTCAGTATCTATTTTGATTATTCTTTTGATTATTGCGTTTTTTAACCAATTTATGAGAAGAGTTCATATTTTGTTTATGTATTTAAAGTATTACTGGGTTTAAAATGACGCTTGCAAGGATTGTAAAGATTCAACTTTAAAAAATAAATTTTTCTATAAAATGATCTCATCAGACGAATGTCATCATATTTATTTATTTATTTTTTTAAATTTAATTTTATTATATCACTGAACTGAGTCCGCGTTCTTAAATATTACTTATGTTTTATTATTTATTCTCACGTATTTTATTAAGTCACAATCATATCGTTTCTAAAAAAAAAAAAAAAAAAAAAAATCGTAACTGGTCCACGTCAGAAAAATATTATATAGATGTCTGACTTGAGAAATAATTCAAAGTTTAAAAATTGTTAATTTAGGTTTTCCAAATAAATAATTAATTACTAATTATTATTATTATTATTATAACCATTAAATCCAACAATCTTATTTAACAGTTAAATAAAATCATTTAATCATTATTATTATTATTTATTTATTTTATTTTATTTTATTTTTAAGGAAGAAAAAATAAATATTAACATATAAATAATGAAGCATTTTCTAATGAATTTATGAATCACTAAACTAGTACTACAAATAACAATAATCATAATCATAATCAAAATAATTTTTAACAAATGTACGAAAACCAATACCGCAAATTTTATCATAGGCAAAAAAAAAAAAAAAAAAAAAAAAAAAAAAAACTAGTTGAAAAGGAAAAATCTGATGTAAAAATTTTCTGAAATATTACAACGCATAAAAAAAAAGTTTTTAAATATTAACATTGTAAATGCATTGGATATAACAAAAATATATTCGAAATATTTTGTGTGTGCCTGTATTAACATTTAATGACATATTTAAAAACCTCTTGGTAATTTCGGTAAATAAACAAAAGTTAAAAGTGCTAGAGAGTATACTATAGTCCTCCATCGGGTCGGGTTGACTAATTTTCTTTTTTTGCGGATCGAGTGAACTGAATTCTTTTCCTATGGGTCAGGTTCGAGTAAGTTTGCTGTTTTTCTATAAGTACTTAGCTACTTATGATGGCATGCTACTCTAAGAGCAAGTAAATTAAATTGACTTAGGAAGTTTACTTAAACATTTTATAAGAACAATTTGCCTTTGTAGAATATTAGAAAACACCATTTGAACTTATAAAATCTCGATTACAAATTTTATACGTTAAAAAAAAAAAAAAAAAAAAAAAAAAAAGTGTATAAAAGTATGCTAGAAATAGGTTGTTTGAACTTAGGACCATCTTTAAAATTCAACCACTGCTCTCTCCTCCACTTCTTTTTCTTTTTTACCTCTCTTTTTTTCAGTTTCTTTTCTTTTCTTTCTTTTTTTTTTTTTAATATATAATATCAGTAACGTGCTTGTTAGTCGATAATTATATTTTTTTTTTTAGTTATTGATTAAAAAAAAAATAAAAAAAATGTATAGTTAATCATCTTAAAAGAAAAAAAGAAAAGAAAAGAAAAGAAAAGAAAAAGAGAGAGAGAGAGACTAAAAATATTAAAAAAAAAGAAGTATCCCGATTTTTTTTTTTTTCTTCTTCTTCTTCTTTTTTACGTATAACACACATTTAGAAGTAGTAAAAAACTATTTACTAATTGCTTTTTTTTTTTTTTTTTTACACATAGTTATCTTAAAAAAGAGAAGATTAAAAAAAAGGAGGGGGGGGGGAGAAAAGAATGCGAAAGAACAAATCTCAATTGATTTACATAGATTAATTTTTTTTTTTAAGCAGTAAGCATTTTTTTCTGTTACTACCATTCTATTACTTTGAATTTATTTTCTTTTCAAAACAAAAACACCCAGTTCTGATGCCGCTATCTTTTTTGCTTTTTGACCAATGCTAGTAGCAAAGGAGGAGCAGGTCACGATAAACGTGCCTAATACAGCGGTCAAGCGCCCTACCCTTCACATTTCAGTTCCTCACCGGGAGGGGGCTGGTGGTGGAAATGAACGGTATTCTTATAAGAACACTTTACCGAAAGATAACCTAGGGTCGATCAGGAAAAATGTCCTCACGAAAATTCATGCATGCGGAATAATGTATAAAGATTCCTTACAAATCCTTATTTACATCTCTTGTTTTGTTTTTGTTTTTTTTCGAAGATGTTCGAAGTAACCGTTTATTTTTCCTTTTCAAGGAGTATTCTACTGATTTTCAAATGTCTTTTTCTTTGTAAAGGAAATAGAAGAAAAAATAAATAAATAAATAAAATGGTTGGAGAAAAATATTTTCTTTTCGTTGTAACGTATAATGTATTCAGAAAGTAAAATTGCAATATAAACGGAAGAAGGACGTTTTATGTTTTCATTTATAATCTCTCGTGCTTTTAGTAATTATGTTTATTAAGTAAACTAGTAGAAGTTTGTAATTTTTGAAAAAGTAACAAGGCAATTTTTCCAAGTGGTAATCGCCGATTTTCCTGAAATAATAAAATAAAAGACATACAGATGATTACATTATACTTAAACCTATGCACTGTTACAAATCTTAACAGAAAACTAATGGTAAACATTTTTTATTAAGTGTTATGTAGAGTTACAGAGAAAGATACATAGGAATGAAAAAAAATAATAGTAATAATAATAATAATAAATTGTTTCTGCCTAAAAGGTTGTCTGAGTGAGTAATGCTGACCGGGATGTCGGCCTGGATAGCTCAATTGGTAGAGCCTTGACCTTGTATGTCAAAGATCCGGGGTTCGAGTCCCGGTCCAGGCATTATTTTCACTCAGTCGGAAAAAATTAAATTTCAATAAATAATAAATTAGTAATAAAAATAAATAAATAATAATAAATAAATAACAAACTGTAATAATGTAAAATCGAGGGAAAATCTTAAAGACTGAGTCTCATGGAGCCTTTTAAAATTAAATAAAATTCTGTCTATGACAGATTTTAATTTAGTACGACAGGACTACATATATTTGTATTTTAACACCCTTTCAAAAAAAAAAAAGAAAGAAAGAAAGAAAGAAAAGAACAGAAAGAAAGAAGGAGAAAAGAAAGAAAAAAAAATCTGAAAACACTAGTTTAAATAATCAGGAAATATTCAGCCGAGACCTGCTGGCTCTGTGGTCAGAGTACACAGCTACAAACCCGAAGGTTGTGAGTTCGATCTTCACCCATGGAAAGTGAAAATAAATAAATAAGTAAATAAATAAATAAAATATCTGAAAATACTAATGTATGTTATCAGGAAATATTTAGCCATGACCCGTTGGCTGTGTGGTTAGAGAGCACAACAATGAACCCGAAGGTTGTGAGCTCGATCCTCACCGATGAGATGTGAAAAAAAAAAATACTATATAAAAGTTTTTACGGATTTCCCAAAATATTTTAAGATAGAGTAAGAAATTAAATGGTAAAATTGGAAACTGGCAGGCATTTTCGAAGTAGAAGACTATAAATTGGTAACGACGCAAAATGGCAGATTAAAAGAAATAGTAGTCCTATCGTACTAAAAAAAAAGCATTTTATATGTGGAATTTAATAGCGAATATTTATTTAATGAATTACTGACGAGAATATATTTGGGACTTTTTTTTTTCTAAAGTACAAACATTCATTTTTAATTTTGAGTGAGAAATTAAGTAACAAAAATAGATAAAGACACACAATGAAGATTGAGAATCTCGATTATTTATTTTAAACTAAAAATTATTGTGCCTATCAATTTTCTTGAACTAACCAACTAATTCATTCAAAAGGACACCTCATGGAGTTTTTATATAGCAATTTTGAAACAAATCGTTTGAGCCATTTTTGAGATACGGACTTTCGGTCGCAGTTCCGGTTTCGAATGTCCCACTTTTGATTTTCCAATTTTCACCAAAAGTTGGAAAAAATCATCTGTATACCAGACTAGCCTCTATTTTGAAGATTCACCGTTCTATCTTTATTAGTTTCGAACATAAGATGGAAAATTCTTTAGGTCTTTAACGTTTTTAAACTTTTAATTAAGTTTATCCTTGTTCCTTCTGTGATACAGGGTGATTATAATTAAAGTTACGATTTCAAAACGCTATAATTTTAAAACGACCCATCAGAGTGATTTGATATTTCACCAGAGCAATCGTGAGGCAATGGATATTATTTGGCAAATGAAAAAAAAAAAAAAAAAAAAAAATCGTTCCAAAATATGCCGTTAATTATCCGTAAAGTATTTGTTTCACGAAGCTCCTCTTTTTCTCTTTTCACTATGACTGTTTTCGCTGTAAACACGTATTCTTGTCTTTTTGCTAAAAAAAATTATAGTAAACCCTTAAAGTCTATTGTTTCCTGCTATTCCATTGTGTTGCTAACAACATTCCTGTGTTTAATGAGTCCATTTTAGGCGTTTCCCCTGACATTACCCTGACAGCGCCATCTGTAGGAACATGTTGGAACTACTTTTTTCCTCCTAATATTGTAGATATTTCCATATCGTTAATAAAACTATTCCTGGATATCGCCATTTTTATTATTGTGAAAATTTTGGCATTTGATTCTGTTTTCTTGCAATTTACAATCATTGTAACATATATATATATATATATATATTGTTGGTATCATGTACCTATTGTCGGTAATCATGTATCTATTAACTGATAAATTTTATAACATTCTAAAATTCTTCCCTTTATATATTATATATAGGGTATACCAAAAGTCCCCCCCCCCCCTCCTAACTCGAAAATGAGTCGGAATTATGAAAAATGACGAAACATGTGTTCAAAGAATTCTAGGAACCTCTTCTGGAGTAAAAAGTTTAAGCCCAGGAGGGGGGAGGCTAGGGGAACCGCTAGGGAGGGCAACTTTAAAATTTCAAAAGGGAATATATGTCTTGTGATGCAGCCCTGGAAACGTCTCTTTAAAACATTGAATTTGATATAAATAGTTTCGCCCTCCGATGATTATTAAAGCAGATACATGAGTTTTTAGACTTTTGAAATGTGGATTTTATACTTCTGTATCCTCTTTAATAATCATTGCTGTACTAAACTATTTATATCAAATTCATTGTCTTGAAGAGACGTTTTCAGAGGTACATCACCAGACATACTTTCCTGTTTGAAATGTTAAAGTTGGCCTTCCTAGCGCCACTACTATTTCCCCCTTGCCCGGGTCCAAACATTTTTGGGCAAAGTATGTCTTATGATACATCCCTGGAAATGTCTCTTTAAGAAATAAATTTGATGCAAGCAGTTTTGTCCTGAAATGATTATTGAAGGGGATACATAAGTATAAATTTCACATTTCAAAAATCTAAAAACTCATGTATCTCCCTTAATAATCATTGAAGGGCAAAACTATTTATATCAAATTCATTGTTTTGAAGAGACGTTCCCAGGAATGTACTACAAGACATACCTTCCCATTTGAGATTTTAAAGTTGCCCTCCCTAGCGCCCCCCCCCCACACACACACACCCCTTAGTCGCCCCGGGCCCAAACTTTTTTCACCAAAAAAGGTCCCTCTCGAATACATTGAACATGTGTTTCGCCCTCTTTCACAATTCCGACTCATTTTCAAGTTAGGAGGGGTTGTGGGAGTTTTGGAACACCCTGTATATACATCTTAAGTAATTTCAAACTTGATATATATGTATACATGCATGTATATATCCAAAACATTAATAAAATAAACAAAACATATAAAAAAGGGAGTAGTTTGGATGGGAAGGTGTTTGATTAAGGAGGTTGGGTTATGTTGTAGGCTGGTTGATTGGGTGGGTAGGTGATGATGGAAAATTATCAAAATATGAACATATGGAAAAGGATCAAAATAAGACAAAAATCAATAAAACAGTGGAAGCTTACAAAATTCATAACTTCATTTGGGGCGTTATACGAATAATGCAAACAAATTTTTGTAGTTGTCTGTAAGTGCTTAATGCGTTGAATTTTCATTATTGATTCCCGAATCACAAAAAGAAAAGTAATAATTATAAGATTTAAAAAAAAAAAAAAAAAAAAAAAAAAAAAAAAAAAACTTTTTATATACCATGTTTTTAAATTTTCTGATGAATCATTAATAAAATACGAGAGGATAAAAAAATAATATATAAGCAATATTTAAGCTCGTGGACTCAGTTCAGTGAACTAATAATAATAATGAAAAAAAAAAAGTTTAATTTTTTAAGGTTCACGTTTAATTTAAATGTATTTATTTTTATGTCGAAAGAAAATAAACTCGTATTTTTTTTTTTTTTTTTTTTTTGGCAACAATTAAATTATAGCTAATATTTTAATGACTATTTTTATTGCTATTAGGAGCTTATTATTTTCATATTTTAATTAATTAAAAGAAAACTATTCGAAAATTCGAAAATCTGACTTCGAAGTATTTTGTTGTCACCGGGTTCTGAGCTACTGTGAAAGTTTCAAATGTCTAGCTGGTAGGGAAGTTAGTTAAAAATAGATTGCAAGATTTGTACCGGACAAACAAACAAACACACAAACAAACAAGCGAGAATAGAAGTTAATAAAAACATGGGGAAAAAATATGGGAAAATATCTAAACAAAATTTAGAAAAATACAAGACTTATTTAAAGCTAATGCATAGAACTGTGATGAATACGAATAGAAACTAACGCCGGTTTATAGTTAACATTTAAACCAAAAAGTATAATATATATATGTATATTCATACATACCTATAATAAATTAAATAATTATTTTCTCATTTCTTTTTCATAATATAAATAAATTAAAGCCACTGCTCTAGACTTTTTTAAAACCTATAAAAACTTTCGTGTACAACATTACTACATGTTTTTAACCTGAGATATTAATGTCCTGTCATTTTCCTCTGTTTTTCATCTCTCTTCCAACATTAAAACCTAGTATTTTACTGCTCTGACATCTTACATTTTTACTTTCACAGTGAAGCCCTTTCGATGTTTTTTACTCAAGAAAGGGATTTTTCGCGAATATTTTTCCCCAACCCTCCCGCTTTCATTCCTATGAAATATTAGTTTTATTGGAAAACTTACGAGTGCCCGATATTTCATCGAAAGACATATTCCACTGGATATAAAATCCATAATTTTAAGGAATATTTCTTGAAAATTCAGCATTTCGCTTTAGTTTTAAGGTATGGAACGGGACCTTGGCAGTGCTTGATCGATTTTACCTGCTTGACAATTTGATTCGATTGGATTCGATTTGTCGATATCGAGTCCCATTCTATGAGATATATTTTTAGTTCTTCATCCAGGAATATGGAGTATTTTGATAGCCGTGTGAATGTATGTCTTATACATTTACTCGAGTTTAAAACTTTTTTTTTTTTTTTTTAAGTTAGATTGTAAGTTATACGTCGGTTTTATTATTTATTTATTTATTTATTTATTTACTCACTTGTTATCAAATGCTTTATTTATCACTTATTTCAAATAATAAGTATTTTAACCCTTTCAGGACCATAAGATTTCCAAGACTAAATATGCCAATACAACACAATATTTTAGCTATTGTGGGTGTAAAGTAAGAGAATATCACCAGAAAAACATAGCAGGGTGTATAGGTTTCCTATAATTTCATGGGAAATATTTTCCCTATGGACCATAAAAGAAAATAAACGAAGAGTTAGGTTTATTATATCGGTATTTTATTTATTGCTTTGTAACACAAATCTATTGCTTTGTAATATAAAAATTATCAGAAAAGTAAAATAAATAGCTAGTTATGGTATTCTACGAAACAATTTCGTTTACTTGTGAAGCACAAGTGGACATTGCACATAACACATTTATTATGTGTCCTATTTTCTATACGTTTTTTTTTTTTTATTATTATTCATTCAGAAACACATTTGCTGCCTTGGACATACGTTTTATTTTGACATTCAGTAAAAAAAATATCGATTCAATAATAATTGAACAATCGATAACGATTTTTGTAGAAGGGAAAAATATTTCCCTTGGGCGTGAAAGGGTTAAGTAAATATTAAAAATTGAAAGTTCTCACAACGATTGTTTTTGGTCATTATAATTAAGTACGATCTTTCATCAAACAAAAGAAGAGAGAGAGAGAGAGAATTGCGTGAAAGCATCAACATATCAATTTATCTAACAGCACACTTTCTTGAAACAGGCTGGGTTTTGAAATTGATTTGAGAAAGAAATCCAACTAAATTCTTGCTAAAAGAGTGGTAAAATCAACTTTGTAGAATAAGTAGCTTTATGAAATGGAAGCATTAAAGAAATAAATTTTTATTCTAAAAACCAAACTTACATATATTTCATTCATGTGTGCTGCGTGTAACGATTGTCGTGTATGCTTTATACTATTGCGTACTCGAGGTTCATAAGTTGCCCGGGAATGAAGACAGCTTTTGCAGAGGCTTAAAAGTTTATTTACAGAATATTTCAGATTACAAGTCTGTCAACCAAGTATCAGCTTCAGATTTATCAAAAAACGCAGCTTAAATAACAGCTGACAACATAAAAATCACAGCATTCAGAATTTTCCAGGTATTTCATGAAATATTCGATGATATATCGGTTCAGTAACAAGGGTTTTCTCGCCAAAGTCGCCAAGGGATGGTAAACTCTCCAGATTCGTCGTCAAGATCATTTATGCTCTCGTGAAACTTTTTTACAGGTTTTTAAAGGGAAATGAGCTACTATTTAAATACCAAATCAAAACAGAAACGTTGAAAAATAACATTTTATAACTTGACTAAGCCTCTTTAAATGAAATTACATAAAAATAACGACTATTATTTACATTTTCGTAACAATACGCATTGATTCCAGTTTGAATTATCAAGCTTAAAGAAAGCTGGAATAAGTGTACACTTGAGTGCTTGATCTTGGCTTGCAGACCAAGTACCCAGTTTGTTTCAAATTCTCTATGCTCTGTGGGTTATATTACTTCGATAGTCTTCAAAATGGATAACTGCATAAAGTTATAAGTTATTCTATTACACGAGGTTAAACGTTTTTTAGTAGAGAAGTAAAATATTTTTCGTTATGTTCGCTCTTTATTCATATGATATCGTGTGTTTTATTTATTTACTTATTTTGAAATAATTCTAGCAACACTCCCTATAACAATGCCTCTGGATTCAGCTGTACGCCATGGAAGATCGGCCGGTTACGCCCTATCAACATTTCCTATAATATCTACCCTAGCAACATTGATCCATCGTATTTTGCTCGGTCTTTTATCGATTCCTCGAAATTTGCTCGAGTAATAACAAGGATGTATCATTTCGAACAATATCTAAGATCGGATTTCGATGATTAAAAATTCACCGAAAAAAGATATCGAACCGATGACAATTCATGTGAAAATTCGATAGAAATCATGTCTTACCATCGGATTTTCATAGGATCAACTTCTAAAATTCAGCGGGTTTCGATCATCGGATTCAACTATTCACGATGAGACATTTTAGACGAACTCCCAATGACATTCATCGCTCTTGATGAGATTTCGAATATCGGCCGTTCACTAGTCCATCGGTCGTCGATGAGAGGCCATTCATTGGCTGACTTAATTATGCTACTAGGGTGTAGGATGGTTGCATTGGATGTAATTGATGGCCTGTCTTGTGATGTAAATCTCAGTTCAGAGGCTTTGTTGCTATGGTTCTAGAAGCTTTGCCCTCTTCACTAATCACTATATTTAATTGAATTCTTAAAATTCCATATCACTTATTAACATAAAAATTAAAAAAAAAAAAAAAAAAAAAAAAAGGAAAGAAAGAAAGAAAGAAAAACATTTTAAAAACAATTCGTTGAAATCAGTTAACCTCAATTTGGGTTCCCGCTGCCTTCAGTAGAGGCTTTCCACCCACAAAAAGCTGAACCCACTTCCTGCGACATCGTCTTACTGGAGCACGCGTGCAGAAACAAACATATTCACACTCACGCCTCGATTGGCTCACGCGTCCTCTTCAGATAATTTGGAGCATAATTTGGAGCAGAGTTACGATTGGAAACATGTTTTTTTTATCCCCGCCCTAAAAGAGAGAAGGAGAAGAATTTTGTAAATTCTGTTTATAATGCGTGTCGGGTGCATTTAACCAACCCACATACCAAAAATCCACTTTCTGTGATAATTTGAAGTAGAATTAAGTTTTGAAACGTGTTTTTGCCCCTTCTAGCCCCTAAAGTCGCGAAGGGGTGGGGAGAATTTCGCAAATTCATGTATCTAAAAATATACTCATATTCGTATGTATCGTTGTATCAAAATTTCAAAGCAACCAGTAAGAACTTTCGGAAATTGAACATTTTTAAAAAACGTACATTTACATTTTTATTTATATATATTTTAAGAATAAAAAACAATACATTTTTTAAGAATAAAATACAGAAAATTGCAGAAGCATAATCGTTTCGTTAAAAAAATTAAAAAAATAAATAATTGACTAAAAAATAAACCTCAGCATAAAATAAAAGTTTACAAAAAATATGAGAAAGAGTGCAGAAGGAATTCTAGCTTTCTTCGTTTTAACTTTTATTGCCTGATGAAGGGGTCGAAATAAATCGTTTCGCCCCGAAATAATTGTTGCGTATTTTTGAAGTCGAGGGTGTTAGCATACAAATTTTTCACTTTCCATCATTCAATACCAGTATTCCGGTGTAGTTTTCTTCTGCTTATTGTATATAAAAATTATTACATTATTATAATTTGTAGTATAATTAAACCTTGTTAGTTGCCGCAATCTTATTTCTGTATTTTTCTTTTTTCAGGTATGCTTATTTTTCTGTTTTTCCAGCATGAAAAAGATTATTAAGTAAGTTTTATATTTCGTAAATTTCGGTGAGTTGTTTTTTATGGTCTGACTTTTCCCATTTGCATTTATTAAAACTATTGTCTATGTTTGGGCTTTTTCATTATCATTATCATACATGTTATTCATTATTTTTCTGCGTTTTAAACTAAATAACTTTTACTATCATTTTTAAATATATATATATTTCATCTTTTTCAATTTTTCTTGTTTTCATCTATTCAATGTTTGAAAAGGTTTTCAGTATATATATATACTAGCAGGCTACGCCCGCTTCGCTGGTCACTATATTTAAATGAATTTTCGAAAGAATTGAATTAATATTTATTTTTTACATCACATTATAGACAAAAGCTTAAAAAAAAAGAAAGAAAAGAAACTGAAATTGACCCAAAACTCGCTTCGGGTACCCGCTGTCAACGGCAGCTCTTTTCCCACCCGCACTGCATCAGATCTAGATTTCCCATGCCTGCAGAAAGATCTTTCCCGGACTCTTCAATCTGGATATTTTTCGATGACAGGGGGGATCTGCTACTATTTAAGAACTACGATTTTAAAGATGACTGTATCTCAGCATCTATTAAATATTTCAGTTTTGAAACATGTATTTTATAGCCCATGCTATTTACTCTATATTACGATTTAATTCCGACCAATGTAATAAAATAAAATAAAATGTAGATTTAAATATATATATATATACTAGCAGACCCGGCCACGCGTTGCTGTGGCTATGTTATACGTTGAATTATAATGTAGTAAAATATTCAATATATTAAAATTATTATTTACGAATAAAGACCATCCTTGATAACATCCTTGATCTTAGCAGACTTAGCCCGCTTCGCTGGTCCCTATTTTTAAATGATTCACTATAATTAAAGAATTCTCAAAATTGCATTAATTTTTAACATGTGAAAAAAAAAGAGAAAAAAAAAATCTGATCGGGAAAAATGTTCGACACTCATAATGAATCCATATATTATCGAAAGGAAAATGATATAAAATACAAAAAAATCTTCTCTCATTGGTGGAATAATCTGTTCGGACCCCCACTGCCTGCGGCAGTGTATACCTGCGCAAACCATGCGCACCGTTTCTTCATCCACCGTTCCCGCCCTTCTTAATAACTCTATACTTTCGAAAATATCCGCAATCGATTTATCGGGCCTTAAAACTTAATAATACTAATTTTCAAAGTTCTAACTCTTATTTCTATTATTTTGCCCCTTTGCCCTCCCCCCTCCCACTATTCTAAATAATTTTACAAATTCGAAAATATCTACAGTTTATTTGTAGGTGTCAAACACCTGTATGCACCAATTTGAACGATCTAACTATATTTTTATTTTTTGCCCCTCTGCCCCCTTCCCGCCCCTCCTAATAAATTTACAAATTCGAAAATATCCGCAATCGATTTGTTGGTATCAAAAATTCTATGCACCAATTTTGAATGATCTAACTCCATTTTTATATTTTGCTCCTCTGCCCCCCCCCTTTCCCGCTCCTCTTAATAATTTTACAAATTCGAAAATATCTGCAATCGATTTGTACGTATCAAAAACTTCTATGTACCAATTTTTAGCGATGTAACTCTATTTTTATTTTTTTGCCCCTCCGCCCCCTTACCCGCCCCTCCTAATAACTTTACACTTTCGAAAATATCCTCATTCGATTTGCAGGCCTCTAAAACCTCTCTATACCAATTTTGAACAGTCTATCTGCATTTCTATTTTTTTTTTTTTCTGGTTGTTGTTGTTTGTTTGTTTGTTTGTGAAATCACGTTTTGGCCCCTCCCCCCCCCTTTTGGGAGGCGAATTTTGCAATAAAAACTATCCTATCTCTCAAGTTGGACCAAATTGCACACAGTGTCCAAATTTCATTAAAATCGGCTCATTAGTTTAGGAGTTCATCGCGGACAAACATAATAAATTTTATATATAAAGATATATATATATATATATTATATTAAATTATAAAGTTTTGATCAATGAAGCACAAATAAGTAAAAAACAGGATTAATTTCACTGTATTATCTTCATTATAATATGAATTCAATTTACACTTCAGTCTAAGTAACACGTGGCCGGCTATGCTAACACCAAAAATTTAAAAAGTGGAAATAATTGAATTATACGAAATTTATTAATAGGTTAAAAAGTTGAAGATTCTTTGTGTAGATGGCAGCACCAAATATATTTCAGCTTTCATTTCAACCCAGTCGAAAGGTATCGACATCTGTTAAGTGGAAATAATTGAATTATACGAAATTTATTAATAGGTTAAAAAGTTGAAGATTCTTTGTGTAGATGGCAGCACCAAATATATTTCAGCTTTAATTTCAACCCAGTCGAAAGGTATCGACATCTGTTAGAATCATTTGGAGTTAACAGATAATTGTGACTGTCAAATAATAACAGACAAATAATTAGCAATAAATTAAAATTGCGACTATAATTTGAGATTTAAACTATCCTATCTCTCAAGTTGGATCGAACTGTACATGGTGTGCGAATTTTATTATAATCGGTTAAGTGGTTTAGGAGTCCATTGAGGACAAACATTGTGACACGAGATTTATATATATTAAGATAGAAATAAATGTTAATCATTTTAATCCTTTTTACTATGCATATACTACCATTTTTCCCGACAAATACTGTAAATAATAATAAAAAAAATTGATGAATAAAAGTTTTTTTCTTTTAAAGGAATTAATTAAAAAATGAAAAATAAGAAGTTGTTCTACTATAAAAAATTTAACATAACTGTTATAAATACGTTTTAAAATTTAAAACTAATTATATTTAATTTTTTCTACTGCATTACGATTTTATTTTCAATAAATACATCAAATTAAAAAAAAAAATCGCCTTCAAATGAATGTATTAAATAAAAATAAGTTGAGTAATAGCCGTTGCTATGATACGCAGACGATTGAAGCAAAATAATAAATCTATGAAAAATGAAACAAAGAAGCCAATCCGCGTTTGTAATGATCGATAGATGGCGCTTTTTCAGCTTTGTTGTTAGTAAATATAATGGCCACGTGTATTAGTTTTTGTTCTATTTGTATTACCACTTAATATTCGTGCTATAATTTCTCTGCCATTACATCATGAAAAATTGATTGCTTTTGGAAAAAATATTTCAGTTTATTCAACGTTCGATCGGAAGTAGTTTTTTAACTGAAGCTGAACAAATATTAGTTTCAAAGCATCTGATTAATTTTTTACTTCCATTAGCCGAAGCAACTGAAATTTTAAATTTGTCATTTGGAAATAAATCGAAGCTTAATTCTGGATTTTTTTATTCTTGGAGTTACACTGTGGCACACAACAGTAAGTGTTATCTTTTTTACCGGATTTATTCATTTTTATTCAATAAATATATGTAAAACTAAATATCGGCCAGCAATGGCGTCTAGATGAATTCGAAAGCTATGCATGTTAATTGTAATTTCACCTTAGCCCACCAGAGGGCGAGAATTTCATTACAATCGCGGATATTTAAAATCGGAAAAACATTAATTTAAAAAATTCAAATTCGAAATTCGAAAAAATCTTGATGAGGTGCAAACCTGCAGGGTCCCAGGTACCTATATCCTAAAATCTAAATAATTAATATGTTTAATTTTTCTACTGTATGTGTATAACTATTTGATTTCCATAAATATAATAAAAAAGATTTCTTCCTCAAATGAATGTAAATAAAGAAATAGTTTAATAGCCGTTGCTAAGATACGCAGACTTTTGAAACGAAAGAAATTTCTGAAAAATGAAACATTGAAGCTAATATTTAAATTCGAAAAAACATTAATTAAAAAAATTCAAATTCGAAATTCGAAAAAATCTCGATGAGGGGCACACCTGCAGGGTCCCAGTAGTCCAAGCGGCGGCTGCAAAAAATTGACTTGAGAAGGTACGAAGCTGATTTTTTTCCTTATAGATAGAATTCATTGTTACAATGAAAATCTGATAGGGTTGCCTGGTCAAAGCCGTCAAGTTTAAGAGAAACAACCTCACTTCCGGTCACAATTTAAACGATTTTCAAACCCCAAAAGGTATGAAGATGAAACCGGTGCTAAAATGTAGAGATTAATATGCTCTTTAAAATGGCATAGGGTTGCCTGGTCAAAACCGTCAAGTTTCAGAGGTTGCCTCGATAATAGGGGTCAAATTTAAACGATTTTCGAACCCCAAAAGGTATGAAGATGAAACCGGTGCTAAAATGTAGAGATTAATATGCTCTTTAAAATGGCATAGGGTTGCCTGGTCAAAGCCGTCAAGAAACAGAGGTTGCCACAAAAATAGGGGACGTATTTTACGATTTATTTATCCAAGTAAAAAGTGATTTACCCAAGTGTAAAGATGAAACCGGTGCTAAAATGTAGAGATTAATATGCTCTTTAAAATGGCATAAGGTTGCCTGGTCAAAACCGTCAAGACCCGGAGGTTGCCTCGAAAATAGGGGTCAAAATTAAACGCTTTTCGAACCCCACTAGTGTAAAGAAGAAACCGGTGCTAAAATGTTGAGAATAATATACTTTTTAAAATGGCATAGGGTTGCCTGGTCAAAGCCGTCAAGAAACAGCGGTTGCCACGAAAAAGGGGGCGTATTTTACGATTTATTTACCCAAGTAAAAAATGATTTACCCAAGTGTAAAGATGAAACCGATGCTAAAATGTAGAGAATAATATGGTTTTTAAAATGGCATAGGGTTGCCTGGTCAAAACCGCCAAGAAAAGAGGTTGCCACGAAAAGTGTGTGCGTGTGGGAAGGGGGCCAATTTTCGCGGTTTTCTTACCCTAACATATTTAAAAATGAAACTGTTTATAAAATATAGAGAATAATATTCTCTTTTGAGTATCATAGGGTTGCCAGGTGAAAATCTCGAAAAATAGTGGTTGCCTCGAAAGAAAAAAAAAAAAGCTAATTTTGAAGGGTTTTTTATACAATGTGAAGAAAAAACATAAAAAGTATTTAAAAAATAAAAAAATAAATAAACTGTAATGAAACTGTTCTAAAATTTCCCATAAAAACAACGAATTAATAGTAAAAATTAAAAATGTAGCATGCGGATACGGATAAGAAAATACGACCGCAAAAGTTAACAGAAATGAAGATAATAATGCCCAAGAAACTCATAATAAAAAATTCTGTTAGTATACAAAATAAATAATTAAATAAAATGAAAAGAAAAAAAAAAAAAAAAAACCCTCTTATTTCAGATTTGCAGCAAGATTTACAAATTTCAGTTTCATAAATTAATTCATTGTTATTAAGAAACGCGAAAAATTTATCAATTTTTTAAAAATGTTTTTCGCTTTATTTGTACCCATAATTAATTTGCAGAAGGTATTATTGATTATTTTAATTAGATATAAAAAAAATTAATTGAGAAAATTTTCTAAAATTGACAAATTCTTAATATAACAAAATCGGCACAACCCAATATTTTCGTATAAAATTCTACAAAGCAGTCGCATACAAAGCAGTCGCTTCAGGGAATTATCTTCTCAATACTTTGACACAATTTGAATATTTTAAGTATTCAAAAATGGGGGAAAAACGAGCTCGTGAGCTGAAATTAGTTTTATACAGATTAGAAAAAGAATGGTCACGCATAATAATTTAATTTTCTTTATGCTTTAAAATCTCTTATATCATTAAACAAATAAAATAAACGAATATTGAAATTTGCTTCCTTTTCTAAGCTGACCGCTATACCTTGACAGGTTTGAAGCACCATCGTAAGGAAATTGAAAAGTGTTGTATGTTCTACATTTCATCTTTTAAATATTAATCATTTCGTGTTTAACCTTTTTAAAATAGTCTTCATGTGTGTTTCACTTTGTGTTAAACACCTTTAATATTTGTTAGCTTTTTGGAGACTGACCGCTATTTCTTTACGAATTTTACCAGGCAAACATATGCCATTTTAAAATAACTCCTACGCTGTACATTCTGGAACCAGCTACACCTTTCAAATATTCATATAATTTCATCCTTATTCATTTTCTTTGTTAATGCTATTCGTATTTTTTTACACTTCGTTAAGAAATCTTCAAAACTCGCCTGTTTTTTTGTGGTTGACTGCTTTACTTGACAGATTTGACCTATTTTCGAGGCAACCTCCGAGTCTTGACGGTTTTGACCAGGCAACCTTATGCCATTTTAAAGAGCATATTAATATCTATATTTTAGCACCGGTTTCATCTTTACAGTTGGGTAACTCACTTTTTACTTGGGTAAATAAATCGTAAAATACTTCCCCTATTTACGTGGCAACCTCTGTTTCTTGACGGCTTTGACCATTCAACCCTATGCCATTTTAAGGAGCATATTAATACTTACATTTTAGCACCGATTTCATTTTTACACTGGTGGGGTTCGAAAATCGTTTAAATTTGACCCTATTATCTAGGCAACCTCTGAAACTTGATGGTTTTGACCAGGCAACCCTATGCCATTTTAAAGACCATATTATTCTCTACATTTTAGCATCGGTTTCATCTTTACACTTGGGTAAATCATTTTTTACTTGGGTAAATAAATCGTAAAATACGCCCCCCTTTTTCGTGGCAACCGCTGTTTCTTGACGGCTTTGACCAGGCAACCCTATGCCATTTTAAAAATTATATTATTCTCAACATTTTAGCACCGGTTTCTTCTTTACACTTTGGGGTTCGAAAAGCGTTTAATTTTGACCCCTATTTTCGAGGCAACCTCCGGGTCTTGACGGTTTTGACCAGGCAACCTTATGCCATTTTAAAGAGCATATTAATCTCTACATTTTAGCACCGGTTTCATCTTTACACTTGGGTAAATCACTTTTTACTTGGATAAATAAATCGTAAAATACGTCCCCTATTTTCGTGGCAACCTCTGTTTCTTGACGGATTTGACCAGGCAACCCTATGCCATTTTAAAGAGCATATTAATCTCTACATTTTAGCACCGGTTTCATCTTCATACCTTTTGGGGTTCGAAAATCGTTTAAATTTGACCCCTATTATCGAGGCAACCTCTGAAACTTGACGGTTTTGACCAGGCAACCCTATGCCATTTTAAAGAGCATATTAATCTCTACATTTTAGCACCGGTTTCATCTTCATACCTCTTGGGGTTCGAAAATCGTTTAAATTGTGACCGGAAGTGAGGTTGTTTCTCTTAAACTTGACGGCTTTGACCAGGCAACCCTATCAGATTTTCATTGTAACAATGAATTCTATCTATAGGAAAAAAATCAGCTTCGTACCTTCTCAAGTCATTTTTTTGCAGCCGCCGCTTGGACTACAGGTACCTGTATGCCAAATTTGGAGGCTCTGCGATCAATAGTGTGAGCACCAGAGCGCAGACACACAGACACACACACACACACAGACACTTATCTTTATTTATATAGAAGATATATATATATAATTTGAATAATTTAATTCCTTTACAACACTCAGTAAATGGAAGATAGATGAAAATACCAACAATGAAATTTAAAATGAGATGTATTACGTTTAAAATTATTGTCACGATGATAATTTAATTAAATTACACTGAGTAGTAAAAACATGTTTTAAAGTACTTACGCAGAAGAGAAATGACACACATAAATCATAAGCCTAACGATGAGATAATTTGCATAATCCATTAATCCAATAGAAACATTCATGAAATAATGGAAATGGAAAGAGATAAATTAACCAAAAGGATCTGTTAAAAGAAAAGAGAATTCATGAAATGAAAAATAGAATTTTAAATGCGGAACACCAGAAATGATCTTCATCAGGAAACTTGCATCTCTGTCAGCATATGCAAGATTTCTGATCGTTGTATAGCTGTTTCAAGCAATATATACACACACACACACATATATATATATATATATGTATATGTATGTATATATATATATACATACATATATATATATATATATGTATATATATATGTATATATATACATATATATATACATATATATATATATATATGTATGTATACATATATATATATATATATGTATGTATGTACATATATATATATATACATATATATATATATATATATAAAATTTACCTCTAGAATATTATTTAATTGTGAATTCAGCTTTTAAATTTTAAGAACAATATTTATCATTTCATGCTTACATTTATTTCATTTCAGAAACTTTCGATTAATCGATTCTCTACTTTTAATTATTTCTTTTCAGTTTGTTCGTTTTGGCAACCGCCCGGACTTTTATTCGATTTGGATTTGATTTACATGTGGCCAGCACCTTTCACGCATTCCAATTTTCATTATGGTTAAGTTATTTTTCAGCCAATTTCCTTTTATCTTTCTTTCTTTTTTTTTTTTTTTTTTTTTTTTATGCAAGATTGAAACTAGTATTGTATATTGCTGAAAAGCTATACAATATTCGAAATCTTGCATTAATTGTTGACAGTACTGCTAGTTTCCTGATGAGATCGGTACTGGATTTCAGCATTTTTAACTCTATTTTTCCTTCATGCATTCCTTTTTATTTCAATAGTCATTTTGGTTAATTTCTTTCAATTCTTATCTTGTGTTGCATGAATTTACTGGACTAATGAATTAAGACAACTAACTCATAGTTTAGGTTTAAGTGATATACGTCATTTCTCTTCTGCGTAAGTACTTTAACATGTTTTTACTATTCAGTGAAATTTACTTAAATGGTAATTGTGACAATAAATTTATACGTAATACATCTAATTATTAAATTCATTGTTGGTATTTTCATCTTTCTCTCATTTGCTGAGTATTGTAAAGGAATTAAATAATTTAATATATATGTATATATATATGTATGTTGTATATATATTGTATATATATTGTATAGCTATTTCAAGCAATATATATATATATATGTATACATACATACATTTATACCCCTGAGGTAAACGACACCATGTCCACTTTGTGAAAAGAGTTACCACCATGTCTTTGATGCGCTACATGCGAAAAAATTCCAAACTTTGAAACTAAATATTTCGATCAATTTTGGGGCACAAAGAAAGGAAACTTTTTGTGCTATATTTGTTAGTATGACTCATGAGTGCCCTCTTTTACTAAATATGACTATAAGGACCAGGGGACTGTATAAAAAGTTAGCTTTTGTAATTTACAAAAATTCGATTTTTGAAATTTAAACATGCATATCATAAATGCTTATATTTTTAAGGTATTTTGTAAATAGAAGTATATGTCTGCGATCAATGGTTATGGAGATAAAGACGTCCTCGCAACTTTGTTTTGTATCCTGTATATTGCGTGAGAATACTTTTATACGATACGAGACACGTTGCGCATAAACTGACCATTACTAAGAAGTAATCTATTATATTATAAATTTACTGAAAATATGACAAATGAAATGCATAAATAACACTGCGCTGGGGGGGGGGGGAATCGAGCTCTGATACCATTTTTGCTGATTCTTATGTAAAATGATCTTCTGAAAATGACCTTCTAGGACTCCCATTTTGCCCAGACTCCCACCGTTTTCTAGGGACACCACACCCTCCTCCAATTTTTATCACTTTTCGGTCATTTTATGGCCATAAATTCGATTTGGAGAATGATAAAGAATTAATTTAACACTTAAAAACAAAAATATATAATGTTTAATAAATAACGTTAATAATAGATTAAAAAAATATAAGAAATAACAATACATAATTTCAGTGGCAAATCCCCCCTAAATTTTCCCCTTGCCGCAAATGTTCATGTTTTAGAATTTTCCAACTCTGTAGCCCCTCAGAAGATATTTAACAGTTAAAATAATCCTTTCCAACCATAAAAATCAAATTTATAGTCATAAAATTACTGAAAAGTGATAAAAATACAGGACCGTCCCTAAAAAATGGTGGAGGATAGGACAAAATGGGCGTCCTATTCGGATTCAGGAGGTTATTTTACCTAAGAATTTTCAAAAATGGCGTCGGGGACAATTTTCATGCAGAGAATTTTTCGTTTCAATTCCAACATATTCGTTGAGCATAGCTTATATACAGGGTGATTATAATTAAAGTTAGGATTTCAAAACGCTATAATTTTAAAAGTAATATCAGATAGATTTTATATTTTATCAGAGCAATCGTGAGGCAGTGAAATTTTGTTTGGGGGAGAAAAAAAGTAGTTCTAACATGTTCCTATAGATGGCGCTGTCAGGGGAATGTCAGGGGAAACGCCTAAATGGACTCATTAAACACAGGAATGTCGTTGGCAACACAGTGGAATAGCAGGAAACAATAAACTTCAAGCATTTACAACAAATTTTTTTAGTAAAAGGCAAGAATACGTGTTTACAGCGAAAACAGTCATAGTGAAAAGAGAAAAAGTGGAGCTTCATGAAATAAATACTTTACGGATAATTAACGGCACATTTTGGAACTATTGTTTTTTTCCTTTGCCAAACAAAATTTCATTGCCTCACGATTGCTCTGGTAAAATATCGAATCGCTCTGATGGGTAGTTTTAAAATTATATCGTTTTGGAATCGTAACTTTAATTATAATTACCCTGTACACCAACATAAAATCTTTTGAGAATTGCAAAGGACTTCCACTAATTAAATAAAACTTCCAAAATTTCAAATCTATCTCATTCCGGTACGAATCTATTAGCCTCCCTCCTTCATTAATCTAGCGTGGACGCACGCGTGCATTATGTCGTATACAAACAGACAGGCCTTTGTACCGTCCGCACTGTATTAATGGGCCCATAATGGGCAATTTGTCATCTCTCTCTCTTTGGTCGAGATCGGAACTTTGTTGATTGATCCACGATAAGTCCTTAGACACGCATTGGAAGAGGGAAAGGATACATAAGAGGATATTTCAGATGATAGATTTCCAGGGCTGTGCAAGGGCTTGTTTGCTCGTGATGCAACGTGGGTGGTTGTCAGCTGAAGAAATGTATCAAAATAGTAGGATATTCCATGAAAAGGATTAGAAGTCACAGTATGTGTTAACTGCCCATTACTATTTATAGAATAAGTTCACATTATATTGTAAGTTCTGTTATTAGCCTAGAAAGGCTATTTCTCTCAATCTAACTACATATATAGTTTGTAAAAGAATGTTCGTCCGCAGTTTTTCTGTTTTACTTTCTTCTCTATGTATATATAGAGAGACAGTATTGGATTCGTGAAAATTTTCGAACTCCAGTTTTCGATGGATTTACACGTTTTGGGGTTTCCTGAACACGATTCGACTGTTTTTAGAAGATATCTGTGTGTGTGTGTGTATTACAAATTTTGTGGACGCTGTATCTCACGAACCAATGAATAAAATTTAACCAAACTTGGTATTTAGTTGGACCCTGACATAAACTGGTGCTGATTAGATTTGGAGATCATTCGCACTACTGGTGGCGTTGTGATTCCATTTTTTCAAAATTTTTAACATGGCAGTATAGGACAAAATTTCGTATAAATGTACATACTGAGAGTTATTTTTAATGTGTAATTTTAAAATCAATACGAATTATTGATAATAGTAGAAGTAAAATAGGAAAAACAGTTTGTGCATGTGGGAGCATCGCATCCCCCCTGGGGGAAGTACCCCCGGGGGGTGTAAAATTTAAATATGGGTACCTTTCAAGAGATCTCGTCAATTCCTTTAAAATGAATGGTTGAACCATAGATCTGTGATAATTTAAAACAAAGTTATCGATTTTTTTTCATTTTTTAACGAAAAAAAAAAAAAACTTAGAAAAAAAATCGTATTTTTTTTTTATATTGGCAAAAACTTGACTTTCTTTCGCCATTTAGTGATATAATACTGTCAGATAAAAATCGTTTGCATTCATAATGGAAAATAATTTAATAATTTAATAAATAATTTGTATTGCATGAATTTCGTGTAAAATTATGTAGGAGAAAGTCTTGTGGTGGCCTCATCATACTAGTTCTTATTGAGTTAGAAATTCTTTACACGTCCTTTGGGTGTTATCAGGCTTAGCATATTGCAAATTTTTAGCAAATTGCATGCAACATTCAATGAAAGCTCTTGAAAAAGTATTGATGTTGTATTTTTTCATATCTTTATTCATGCTCTATCAAGTTCTTCCTGTGATACTTGGTTTCATTTTTTGCAGTGTTTGAAAAGGTTTTCAATAAATAAATAAATAAATAAATATATATATATATATATATAATGCGTATATATAATGCATATATATGCATATATATATATATATATATATGCATTATGAAAATTTTTTCAAACGTAGCACAGGATGAAATGGTAAAT
Organism: Salticus scenicus; assembly: GCA_963930645.1. NCBI lineage: Eukaryota > Metazoa > Arthropoda > Arachnida > Araneae > Salticidae > Salticus > Salticus scenicus. Next base: position 5,680,831 of record CAWVNO010000001.1, read on the forward strand.
AACACATGAGGAAGTCGGAAGGAAATTTTTGTTGAAAAGAAAGAAAAAGAAGAAGAAAAAGAATCCGAAAGGCGAAAGCATACATATCAACACTTCATCGGGTGCTTTGTTTGCATATTTTATGCTAAATAAGTGTAGTTTCTGTTACTCTGTATGCCTATCACCAAATTTTTACAGAGTGGAAAATCCGATAACACTAATAAGGACGTAAGTAATAAAAAACGGAATCAAGATTTAAAACATAAAATTCATAGATAGGTGAAATAAAAACTTAAAGGATAGAAATTCATAAGAAAGTGAAAGAAGCTTACATGATAAAAAACGTACATTTGTGAAAACATTTAGCGTACATTCATGATCCATTAGCTTACAAGTTTAAAATTAACACAGTGAAAGTTAATAGTTAAAAAAAAAAATACAATTTGTAACATAATTTAATTTAGACTTAAGAAAAAGTAGAACTAAAAATAATTAGTTTTATAATAAAACAAATATTAAACTACAGATATAAATATCTAATTGATTGTTTATATTATCTATATAATATTTCTCTAACGTGGACCAGTTTCAATTATTTTTTGTCGAAACGATACGATACGCGAGGATAAAAAAAAAATAATATTTATACATCGACAATATTTAAGCACGCGGACTTAGCACAATGGACTAATAAGAAAAAAGGACGACATTTGTCTGATGAGATTATTTTACGAAAAAAATGTATTTTTAACAGTTGTTTCTTCAGAATCGTTGCAAGCGTCATTTTAAACCTAGCAATATTTTAAAGATATATGCAGAATATGAACTTTTGTGTCATAAATTGACTAAAAAACACAATCATAAAAAAATATAATCAAAATAGGAATTATTTTATTTTATTTATTTATTTTTAAAAAAAAAGTACCAAAATTAGTAAAAGGTCATCGCCAACATGACGACAAAAATTTAAAAGGCGTCGTGAGAGTCCTATATTAAAATTGTACTGCCTGTGGAAGTATGAAAATTGGGTCGTGAACCGTGAATTTTATTTGGAAACGTTTCTTTGAATGATTTTGGTTTCACTATTGTACAATATTAAATTGGTTTTATTAATAATTTGGCTTCTAGTAAATTAAAATTTTAATTAGGTGGTGAAATGGGTATAACATTTATGAGTTTCAAATTTTAAAGGTAAATAAGAAAAGAAATAAAATGCGAATATTTCGCACGGGTTTGTAATATAATAATTAAAAATATTAAAACACTTACAAAAATTTCATACATATTTGAAACAAAAAAGGTGTAATTAGATAAAGTTAAAATACTAATTAGTATATATATATTCAGTTTTTGAAAAGTGTAAAAAAATATATAATATAAAAAATAAAAAAACAATTGAAAATGTACTTTAAATTTATCTTCTTCATAGTGTTTATTAACAAAGAATTTATTCACTAAACCCAATTCTTTCCTATATATTGACATACATTAAATGTTTTCAATATTTATGCCCTTTTAAAGCTTAAAAACATTACACTTTTACGATTAAATCTTTAAATCATTGTACTGCAAATATACCTAAGTTTAAAAATTAACAACACCGCCTTAAAATGCAGACTATTTTGTCGTAACTAACCCAAATTAATACATAGTCCTTAACAAATTCATTTTCGCATTCCAAAATACCAAATTCTTCACATTTCTCAACGCCTCTAATTACTGCTATTTTAACTGCAAATGCGATTTAATACAGTAAGAATTAGAGTTTATCTCTAGGGTATAATGGTATTATTACTATTATATTTAACCATAAAAGCTAGAGTTTGTTGGCCAGACTCCATTACTGGTGCATAAATAGTATTCTGAAATTTCTGGTCATTTGTTATTGTGTCAGAGCTATGCAAGAACTCGAAATTAATGCAGATAATTCTGATTTCTATGCACGTTTTGTCGTTCTATTTGTATAGTGTAACAGAAAGGCTTTGTTCTTCCTCTGGTGTACTAGACAGTATTTTGATGATGTCGCCTTGTGCAAAATGGCGGCTTATTCACTTCTTTGTAAAAGATATAGAATTTCTATATTTTAGCTATAATTGTATTTCTCTTCATGTACACTCAGAAAAAAAATATGCCGCGTTCATCTAAAATGAATGAGTAGTCATTTTCTAAATCCCTTAACTAGAAATATTTAGTGTAGCATTCCTATATAATACATATTTAGTATACTGAGTTTGGACTTACTGCTACTGTTTGTTCTTGAGATATGTTGATAACAGACACATATACGCACAGACTTATAGACAGACCAATTGCTAAAAACATTATTTTCGGATTCATGGGACTTCAAAACGTTGTAAATATGACAAAATCTCGATTTCGAAAATTTGACCCAAAAACAATACTTTCTCTACTATATATATGGGAAAGAGAATGTAAAATATATATATATATAGCGTATAACATTTTCAAAATGAAATTTAAAAATCGAAAATTCGTTATTAATTTTAATCACTCTGTGTGTAATAAAATCTAATAATGACAGAGTTTATTATTATTATTATTTTTTTTTTTTTTTTTTTTTTTTTTTTTTTGTGAAATGTTTTAATTAAACCGAAAAAAAAAAAAAAAGATGGAAAATTCTTTAGATTTTTCATGTTTTTCCACTTTTAATTAAGTTTATCCTTGTTCCTTCTGTGATACAGGGTGATTATAATTAAAGTTACGATTTCAAAGCGCTTTATTTTTAAAACTGCCCATCAGAGCGATTTGATACTTTACCAGAGCAATCGTGAGGCAATGAATTTTTGTTTGGGGGGGGGGAGGGAAAAAAGTAGTTCCAACACGTTCCTATAGACGGTAATGTCAGGGGAAATGCCTAAATGCCTTAAATTTTGCTAGGCAAAAAAAAAAAAAAAGTACTTCTAAAATGTGCCGTTAATTTCCGTAAAGTATTTGTTTCATGCAGCTCCTCTTTTTTTTTTTTTTTTTTTTTTTTTTCAATATGACTGTTTCCGCTATAAACACGTATCCTTGTCTTTTTGCTAAAAAAATTGTAGTAAACCCTTGAAGTCTATTGTTTCCTGCTATTATTCCATTGTGTTGCTAACAACATTCCTGTGTTTAATGAGTTCATTTACGCGTTTCCGCTGACATTACCCTGACAGCGCCCTCTATAGAAACATATTGGAACTACTTTTTTCCTCCCCCAAACAAAATTCCACTGCCTCACGATTGGTCTGATAAAATATCAAATCGCTTTGATGGGTAGTTTTAAAATTATAGCTTTTTGAAATTGTAACTTTAATTAAAATCACCCTGTACAGAAAAAAAATCTAAGATTTTATTATGAAGACAGTATACAGTAAAGCACTGTTTATATGTCTTTCAAGGGACTAAAGTAAAAGGACGTCTAAATGAAAAGACGTATAATCGAAATTTTAATAATAACACTTTGATTACTACAACTTTAATGACACTTAAGCAAAATTTATATGAAAATACTACTTAATAAAGTTTCTTGAGTTAGTAAATGTATATCATACTTTTTTTAGGACAATAATTAATTAAAAAAAAAAAAAAAAGATTTATTACAAAAAGTGAGAAAAATCATACTATGAATGCATGACTGGGTACTAATTACATATGTCATATATTGAGTGTTTAATTACATTTCTTAATAACTATATGAACACATTTTGAATATTAGTTATTTATATTGCTTATCTTTAATAATAATCATAGAATTTATGTCCATACAGTTAGTTATTTAATAACATTAAAAATCTTCAATGTTCGTCGAATTTGCTGCTTGACTATGTGTATTAAAAATTGTACTGTGAATTCAATTGATTCTTCGATCAGTATTCTTCGATCTTTCCTGTGTTCTTCCATTTAAGATGCTTTCTAGGAAAAATCCTTCTTATTTAGAATGGAAAATGACAGATCGAGAAATTTTGCGAATTTTAGGAAAGTGGGAAAGACGTATAACTGATATTAGCGGCGTATAAACGAAGAGTTTTTGCTTTAAAATGAATAGGAATGAATCGGAACTTCACTAAAAAGACGTATAAATGTAAAAGACGTATAAACGGTGCTTTACTGTATATTATATTTTCCAAAATAACTAATAATAATAAATATGCATATTATGTGCACAAATGTTTATTATTTAAAATCAGAGTTTCGTATAAAAATAATAATTTAAAAATATCTATAAATTCAACACAATATTGCACAGTTAAATAAATGTAATACCACATAATAGCGTTCTATGCCTAAATACTGCTAGTAAACAGTACGCCTTTGTTGTAAAATATTACTGTATTTTTCCTAGTTTTAAGTTTTTAGAAACAGAAAACACATTTGATTTTTTGCCAAATGAACATAATTTTGACTCTTTCTTACATTACGCAGACTACGAAATTTTACGTGCAAGTTGAAATAAATATTTAGCTTCTTAGCATTTTCTACTTTTGTAAATAACATTATGTATGTTGTTTGGTGCATTAAAATTTTACATTTTTGTAAATAACTTTTGTATAGATGTTGTTTGATGTGAAATAAATAGATTTAAATTATCAAAGACACCAATTCAGGTCAGAACTAAGGATTTCTTCGGACCCCCTTATGTCCTTCATAAAATTTCTGACCACAAAAATAATGACTCAATTTTTACTTCCATTACCCGACTACCGTAGGTAATAGAAGTATTGTATTCGGTCCGAAAATTCGATATCGAATTTTCACCTGATTTACATGTTTTAAGGCCTTCTGAGTCCAAAAATGTAGTTTTTGTCAATTGGTCAGTGTGTGTGAATAATAATAATAAATAATAATAATATAGCTAATTAATTCGTTAACGCCGAATTAATTTTGCAAAATATTATTAGCTGATTATTTCACTTCTAAATTAATATAGACAACTGACAGTAAAACACATTAACTTAAAAACAATTCTTCTGATAGTTTTAAATTTAAAGCCTAGCCTCATTTAGTGTTCTAGCGAGAAAACTTCGAGATAGAAAAACTTTGAGATAACAGATTAATTTCCTATTATATGTTGACGAAGATCTCGAAAGTAAAGTATTATAATATATATTATTATTTAACTTGATTTAAGTTAGTATACCTGCGCAAAAAGCAAATACATGTGCGACGAATGAAAAATCATAAAATGACTATCTAAATTACGAAATAATAATTAATAGTAGGCACATAAAACTTTCAGGGATCATTTAGTGTGACGCTATAAACTGTCACTAAAAAGTAGAAATCATTCAAGAAACCACAAAAAATATACGTGCCATTTTATTAGTTGTCCTCAAATGAGGACACTGGGCGCTAACGGGTTAAGTTTAGATTCAGGAAACTAAATTCGATTTTCAAGTTTTTTTTTTTTCTTCTTAAAAAAAAAAAAAAAAGTATCTCAGAATGAAAACCTTAGGGAGAAAGAAAATGCTTCCATTCCTTCATCATATTTTTGTTATTAATCTAAAAGATTAAACAATTTGAATTCAACAAAATTGTACAAAATAAATATAAGACAACATAATCATTACTAATTTCAATCGTTATTTTAATCCCCCTTTATCTATCCAGGCAAAACTTATAATTTATTACGACTTTTATCCTTTAACAGAAATTAGTGAAATGAAAAAGCTGTTTCCACCATTAAATTAGAATGAGTAATTAACTAATCCATTTTTGGATTAGTTAATTACATCCTCTAATTTAACATGTAACCCTGTCCAATTAAACTTTCATTCTAAAACACCCATTCCTATAAAATTCTTAAATATATTAACCTCGTCCCTAATAACCACTGTATATCTTTGCTCGCAAATCCGATTAATATAATAATCATTTTAGCTTATCGTGGAATGGCATCGGTGGGAGAATTCTATTATTAATATTACTATTATGTTTACAAGCAGGAGTTATTTCAGCAGAGTCCATTACACATGCATAAATTGTATCCCAAATTCAGCGTCCATTTGTTATTGTGTTAGTGTTTACGCCGTGCTGGATTCAAGAACTAGGAAATTAATTATTGGTGAAATAATTTCTGGCTGTTTAATACGGTGGAATTTTGCTGATAATTTGTATATGCATGCAGATCTTTGTCTAACCACCGCGTTTTGGGTTAGGTTGATTTACTGCTACATGCAAACAATAATAATAATAAAAAAAAAAAAAAGTTGAAAAGCAAATTCAAGTGTAAATTAAATAAATTTTTACAGTTTCTTTGTGATACTACAGTTATATCATAACACAGTGTTATATTACTGTTACAAATAACAATTTGCCACTGAAAACTGCGAAATTTAGTACTTCGTAACAGGGTTCTTTGATTTAAATCACCCTGATTTAAATCGTGATTGAGATAGTGATTTGTATCAGTAGATTTTATTTTTTAAAAATCATTGATTTAAATTAGTTTTTTAAAAATTGATTTTTAAAGTAAAGTTGTTAGTAATAAGCACCGTTAAAGTAATGAGTACAAAACTTTGAATAAACACCATAAAATTTAATAAACTCGCAACGATTGTTTTGGTCGATGTTTCGTCTTCGATTTTCTTTTAATTTTGATATTTTTAATTTTTTTTAATTTTGTTATTTATTTTTCTTTTAAATCTTATTTATTTATTTATTTTCTTCTTTAATTTGATCATTCTGATCACACCAATATTTATATTTACATTCGTCTTTACATATTTTTGCTCTTCACTTAAAACGGTTTCGTGCGTTGACGCTTTGATTGCAGTACTCGTGCTTACTTTGTTCGCCTGACGAAGGGTCGTTTGTTTTTTCGATCCGAAGCAAATGTTGCGAGTTTGTTGCATTTTATGGTGTTTATTCAAAGTTTTGTACCTATTACTGTGAGAGAGTATTAATAAATAACCCAGAGTTGCTGCCTCATAGTTTCAGGAGTTACTGTACCATAGCTGTCCTTGGATTATGAAGTATTGCTATTGGCACTAAATTAAAATCTACAAAAACAGATTTATAAGGACGAGAGGACTTTTTTTTTTTTTTTTTCAGAAAGAAAAGCAGTAGTTCGCCATTTTTTAGAAGACTACCTTCAATAAAGTAAAATTTCTGAAAACATCTAATTTAAAATAAATAAATATAAATAAAAATATGCCTTTTGTTCAAAGTTAAATTATGTTTAGAATAGAATTTTAATTTTGTTCTTTCTTTGTACATAATTTTGGCAATTTTCTTGAATTATTCCTTTTTTTTTTTTTTTTTTTTTTTTCCCACAGAACCTAGAAATTACTTATAATTAATTTATATAATATTGACAAATTTGCCACTTTATCAGGGGTCGATAAAGGCAAAAATTGGAACCCTTTTGCTGCCCCTTCACAAAATTCAAATCTCTAAAATGGGCCCCTTCACAAAATTCAAATTCAAAAGATGAGTCCCTTCAAAATTCAGATTTATAAAAACAGCCCTTTCACAAAATTTTGGTTTATAAAAATAATACTTTTGAAACATTTTTTCCATATTTGCAGTATTACTTTTAATGAGTGTCTATACTTGTTTAATAAAATGCTATTAATTTGTATTAAACATTAGATAGAGTAATTGCTAAAATGAAAGGTTTCTAGCGACAATTCTTTTTTTCACAAAAATAAATAAAAATTTCACAAAAAGAATTTGTTTTTCACAAAAATGGGCTCCAAAAATTAAATCCTGGATCAACCCCTGACTTTATATACATTATATAAATATATATAGCGAGAGAAAGGGAGGGGGAGAGAGAGAGATAAATAGATAGATTTTCTAACAAATGATAGAATAGCGTTCAAAATTGTATAATAACAGAAACCCTACAGTAAAATTTGCACAGAATCTCGGAGTGGATAGCATACGATTTACCTTAGGATATCATAGTTTTTGCCTTTGATTGTCCTAGATTGATGGCGTTTAGAATTTCACTTGAATTAAAGGGGGGGGGGAATGAAGAAGAAGAAGAAACCTTGAAAATATCTAAAAAGTGCACTTCCATGTTAAAATTATTTTAAACTGACCAAAGGCAATAAAAACTTTCAAAATTACAGGGAAGAGGGAAGAAATCATACCAGAAAAAATTGTAGATTTTTGTTAGTGATTTGATTAACCCTTTGCGGCTGAAGACAATTTGAAACATTTAAATTACACTGCCACCGGAATTTATGAACTAAATTAAACTAAAAGAAATTTTAAATTTTGATGTTTAAAAACCGGCCTTTTCTGATATGTTATAAACGTAAATTTTTGCTAAAATATTTCCGGGATGAATTTTTGCAGCTGGATCTTAAATTTTGCGTCCTCGTGGCGAGGACACCGCGCGTTAAGGGGTTAAACTCTAAATACAATTTTACATTTTAAAAAGGCACCAATATTATGAAATACTGTTACTTTACGTTTTAATAAACTAATATTCTTTTAAAAAATCGAGATACAGATAATAGGAATATATTTATTCTCATGGGAAATATATAAACACCAAATGAATAGGGCATTTTTAATTGTTGTTACATATTAACCTATTCTAGCGGATCGCTGACTAATATTTTCTAAACCTCGTTGTATAAAGAAAGGGAGAAAAAAAAAAACTTAAACAAATTAGGCGTCAAAAGTGGGAATAAAATCAATTATCATTATTTTACCACTGGTGTAGAATTTTTCCGTAATCTAATTAGTCTAGTAGATTCTGGAAAGATAAGGGCATACAAAAACCGTACCCAATTATAGAAACTTAGAAAAAGAACGCCTTATACGTGTTTTTACTAACCAAATATTTACTGATATATTGTTAAATTCTCCCAGTAATTAAAGCGCATGAGAATAGTTCATTTTATATACCCCCCCCCCCCCCCATATATATAAAAAAAGGTTTTCCTTAGAGTATTCAGTAAGAGGGGATGTAAAGGTGTTAGATAAATCTTTTTTCATTTGTTTGTCTTCCAAATTTTCTGTTCTAATTAGGTTTTGTGTCTAATAATAATTTAAGAATTAATAGGTTTCTGTAATGCTCACGTTTTTTGTAATATGTTAGTGAGACGCCAGTTTCAAATATTTTTTCCCATGAAACTTAATTCATATTACGTATTAAAGACGCTTAACAAAAGAAAATATTTACAAAGCTCTATTAATCTTCTGCTAGACGTTGAATTGATTTGTTTAGATAGTGAATGCCCACTGGGAAATATATATATATATTCAACCTTTTTTTTTTTTTTTTTTTTTTTTGCATTTGCATTTGCATTTGCACCTTGAAATTACGTATGCAATATGAATTTTCACACTGGTGTTCAAAATTAAAACAACAACCTTTTTTCTCGTTTTCTTCTTTTGTGCATAACTTTTAAACGAATAAACATATGAGCACAATATTTGTATAGCATGTTTGTTATCATATCTTTAATCAAATTTTATATAACTTTAGCATAAGTAATAATTTTTAAACTAATAATTATTCAATTTTTTTTTTTTTTTTTTTTTTTTTTTTAAGTAACCTTTGAAAAAATGAAAAATTTCAACAATTGTAGAAAAGAAAACTTGATGAAAAAATATTTTAACCCTTTGGAGCGCAAGACAATTCGGATCATTTAAATTATACTGCCACCGGAATTCATGAACTAAATTAAACTAAAAGAAATTTTAAATTTTAAGGTTAAAAAAACTAGTCTTTTCTGATATGTTATAAACGTAAATTTTTGCTAAAATATTTCCGGGGTGAATTTTTGCATGGTGGATCTTAAATTTTGCGTCCTCGCAGCGAGGACGCCGCGCGTTAAGGGGTTAAGGATGCATTACAGATAAGTGAAGACGGACATGCCTTCAAATGTTAAACTAAATCCCGATTTTTCTTTCTGTATTCGCTTTTCTTTTACTTTTATATCGGGTTTTTTGAAAAAAATATAATTACTAATTTATAAACTATGATCAACATCAAAATAATAATAATGTTGATAAATAGTCGTATAATGAAAGTCTTATCCAATTTTTGTGTTTGTATGTAAATTTTAAAAAAAAATTATTACATACAAAAAAAAGAAAAGAAGAAACAGAAAAGTGATTACAGAAAGAAAAATCCTGGTTTAATCTAACACATGGATGCATGTACATCTTCACTTATCTGTGATGCTTCCTTTTGACCATTTTTCATTAAGTTTTCATTTTTACTTTCTTCTATATGTAATATAGAGAAAGTATTGGATTCGTGAAAATTTTCGACCTCCGTTTTTTGATGGATTTACACGTTCTGGGATATCCTGAACACACATAAACGGGTGCTGATTAGATTTGGGGATCATTCGCTCAACAGGTGGTGCTGTGATCGCATTTTTTCTAAACTTTTAACATGGCAGTATAGGACAAAATTTCGTATAAATGTGCATAATGAGAGTTATTTTAAACTTGTGATTGTAAAATTAATATGAAATTTTGATAATAGTAGTAGTTAACTAGGAAAAAAAATTTGTGCATGTGGGGGCATCGGTTTCCCCCCTCCCCCATTGGGGGAGGGGGGTAAAGTTTCCAGATGGGTATCTTTCGAAAGGTCTCGTCAATGCCTTTAAAAGGAATGGTTGAACTATAAACCTGTGATAATTTAAAACAAAGTTATCGATTTTTTTTTTTTTTTTTTTTTTTAATATTGTTACGGAGTGAATATGTATAGGAAAATACAGAAAAAAGTCTTGTGGTGGCCACAGCATACTAGTTAAAATTGTTAAAATATTTCATTTTTTCCAAAGCTTACTTTTGAGAAGAATTGAATAGTTATTAGTTTGAACACTATTGCTTTTACTAATGTTATATATATATATATATACAAAAATTCGATTGGTGATATGACAACAAACATGGCATCCAAATTTTATGTTCGCATGTTTAATTGTTTAAAAGTTATGCGCAAAAGAAGAAAACTAGAAAATAGGTTTGTTTTTTTTAATTTTGAACACCAGTGTTGTATGTTCTAATCTGTATATTTATATTCGTTTATATTTTAGAATTAAAATTTCCAATAAAATTTTATATAAGTTAGATTTAAGGGATGTACAAATAGTTTATGAATAAATAAATAAAATAAATATTTTATTCGTTTATTTATTTATAAATGAATAAAATTTAACAAATAATTTGTTGTACATTTATAATTTCATTTAATTCATAGTGATAAACCTTTGATTCAATAAATTATTCAGCTGTTTTAAATCTAAATTAAAATGAAAATTGATAGTAATTATGTCCGAAAACTAATGTTTGTACGTTTATATACAGATTGTTGACAAACCAGGCTTTTAATTGATTCTTCCACCACTATATTCATACAATAATACCTCATTTAAATTATCGTGAAAACACACTATAGAAAATTAATTACTTTGAAATAAAAATAGTGGTGGAAGAATGAGAGAAAAATGCGGACCGTCGAAGACTGATATTATATACAAAAGGGTAGCAACTTCAAGAAACTAGCAGGGTTGCCAACATTTTAATTTATTCCGGAGCATTTTTAGCTCCGCCTTTGTTTTGTACCACTTTATTTATAGAAAACTTTTCTCCAATATATAACAACGATAAAATAAGAAAAAATTACTTTTAACACTTTCGCGACCGCTGACGTAGATTCACGTCATTCGAAAATCTGCAACTCCGCCAGTGGGTGTTTCTTTCGTAATTTCTATGTTACTTATTTCTTAAGTATGTACCCAGTATTCTATTTTTACAACAAAATATACTATGGATACAAATATATTGATTAGAAAGAATATAATTGTAATGCATATCCATTTGTAATATAAATGTGAATGCATAAAATTTTGTTCTGAAATATTTTATCTTGGGAGAATAACGCCCACAGGCGGACCATACTGTCAAAAAAAAAAAAAAAAAAAAAAAAAAAAAAAAAAACTAAAATCATGCGGTCGCGAAAGTGTTAAAATAAAAGTGGTGCGAAATAAAGGCGGGACTAAAAATGCTCCGGAATAAATTAAAATCTTGGCAACCCTGAACTAGATTTTTAAGCTCGAAACATTTTTAAAATGACGTTTTACCAGTATAAAATATTCTTTTACCAATAGAAGACAGTAAAAACATTAGATTACGATAGTTTTAAATAAATATATCATTAAGAGCGGACAATACATAATCTCGCCGGCAGCCTTCGCCCATGTTATTCTATGGGAAAATTTGTTTACATAATTACACATTACCTAATGAATATTTTTCAATTCTGTTTTCACATTTAGAAAATTCATAAGCGTTAAATTAGTACTTGTTTTCTAAAAATTGATTTTTTAAAATTTTAGTATTTCATTTTGCGATTAGAAAATGAGAAAAATGCATTTTGTGAAAAATCGCATTTTTGAACTCAAAATTAAAATGTAAAAATTAAAAAAAAAATGAATTTTTCAAAAATGAGTACTCATTTAACGGTTATGAATTTTCTGACTGCGAAAACAGAATTTAAAAATATTCATTAGGTAATGTGTAATTGTAGCAACAAATTTTCCCATAGAATAACATGGGTGAAGGCTGCCGGCGAGATTAGGTATTGTCCCCTCTTAAAACTATCATTGATCTATAATCAAACCATTCTTTAAAAATGTATTGACGAGTTCGTTTGATAAAATACTCATATTTGAAAAATTACGCCTTCAAGTTTTAGACGCAATTTAATATCTTGCAGATTTAACTTTTATAACTTTTACATTTTTTAAATATATGATTATACATACACTGCATTTAAAAAGTTAGATTCATAAAAAAAACAGCATAAAAAATTCTTCGAAGAAAATGTTTTTGTAGATAGACCCGCTGATAAAAAGATAAATCAAAGTCTCGACCCACAAAGCAGATTACCTGCAAGTTCACACCTGTACCCCTAACAGCGGAGTGGTTGTACGCTCAAAGCTGGTAGACGTGAGGTGCCGGGTTCGACCCCAGGGCGCGCTCGTCAGCCTAGCCGTTCAGTGTTTTACGAAATACGGGCTAGAACCCCTTAGAAAGCCCCCCCCCCTCACGGAGGGCACTCCTTCTCAGGTCTAGGACCCTAGTACCGTCAATCGACCTTAATCCCCACCCGCCTATGCCGACCCGATGCAGAACTCTAACGTGGTTCGAACCCAAAGGAATTTATATTTAAATTTTTATTATTGTAATAAAATAAGAATAATAAAAACTAAAAACTATCATAATTACTTAGTTTATGCAGATTTACATGCAATTATCCTGTAGAATTCTGTGGTGTGGGATCCATGTAGTACCACGGCATAAAATGTTTTGGTAAATACTCCGAAGAACGTGAATAAAAAATCATGGGGTGAAAGGGAAGGGTGAAAACTCATATTCACAAGTTTGAATCCTCAAAATAAACTCACAACAATAAAATTACGCAGCAAATCACAATAAGGTATGTGTATGTAAAAGGTATGCGGCTTCTCACTTATATAATAGTTATATTATATTATGAGCTATATTTATAATTTTAAAAAAATGTCTTTTAGAAAATCCATTTCAATTTTTGTATAATACCATTGAAAATATGTGAGAATAGACCAAAAACTTGCGTAATGCTTGGTCAAATCTTCAACGAAAAGAAATACGAATTGAAATGAGGGCATGTATAGCCGGTAACAAAAGTATCCGAACACTAGCAAAAATTCCTATATAGAAAAAGTAGAGTTAATACTGTTTTGTTAAATAAATCCTTGTCGAATCATGTTCTTAGACTGACAAAGAACATGATTCGACAAGGATTTATTTAACAAAACAGTATTAACTCTACTTTTTTTTACATAGGAATTTTTGCTAGTGTTCGGATACTTTTGTTACCGGCTATACATGCCCTCATTTCCTCCCTCATTTTATTATTTTATTAAAATTTAAATAAATTACGACCTGCCATATTTAATTTTACGAAACATAAATGTTAGCGAAAACGTATAAAATCAATTGTCACCACTTTCACTAAAACAACTGAGAACATAAAAATATTACCAAGTTAATTAGCTTTCAAAAATCCTTCTTCCAATTTCACTTCTACGAAATGTATCTCGCAATTACATAAAATTAAAAAAACTTAAAAAGAAAAAAAAAAAAAAGAATGTTGAATATCCATCTATTTTATTTTTGTTAAACAAATATTTATCTCCATGTTATTAAAACGTACTCATAATTAATATGGCAAGCGCTCATGGGGTCTCTCAAAATCGTCTGCTGAAAAAGTTAATTTCCTAGGGGAATATGATTTTTTTTTTTTTTTTTTTTTTTTTTTTAATATCGTTTGCAAAGGGGAAGGGAGAGAGATTGAGGTTACGGTAACTTTTACAATATTTTCTTTTTTAGATTCACATTTTTTAATAAATGTTTTACTTATGATTTATATATAGCTTTTTACCCTTTCTTCTTTTTAAATGTAATTAGTTTTTAAGGTTTAAATGATTATTATTTTTATTTTCCTTGGTGAAATATATTATGATTGAAATTCCTATGCCGCATGTTTGTGTGTAATGCATAAAATGGCACCAAATTGTATATTTAAAATCTTGATGGTTTTTCGAACGCCTTGCATATTGCATTACTTTAATCGTGTGCACTAAAAATGAAAAAAAAAAAAAATCACTATTTCCTTTTGCCACAGCCAATCAGTGTTGCCAGATTGGGGATTTTGTCCTCATTTTGGGTATTTTTTGGACTTCTGGGAACAATTTTAGGGACCGAATGTTTGTGGGGAATTTTTCAACTTTTTTTTTTACTACGTGTTAAGTTTACAGCATTGCCAACTGTAAGGCTCCTATGTATACGAGCTGGCGCATCAGACATTTTGTTGCTTTAGGGTTGCCACATGTACCCAGCGTTTTCCGTAGATAAACAAACGGCAGCCATTATTTCTATCGTTATTACTTTGTAGTTACTTTTTTAATCATTTTCATAATTTTAGCTCGGCAAATTATCATATGGGAGATTGTTTAGTGATAAATTGCTATAATCACTCAAGAAAAGAACATAAAATGTTCAGATTTCCATAAGATAATTTAGGAAGAATAAAATAATATAACTTTTATTTACTTACATTTTTCTCTGTATTTTTCACATGTTCAAACGTAAAAATACGAAGAATGTGCTATTTTAATCATAATATTTATGTTAATAACCATAAATTAAGAAGACCTTTTATTACTGTGCGTTTTAGTTTTGGCGACATTTTCTTAGCTCGCCAAACTTGTTTCGTTTCCGTGTCGTAATTGCATTTATTTTAAGTTTCGTTTTTTAAAATGAATAGTGTATGCTAGAAATAGCTGAAAAAGTAAGTCAATAAATAAAGATTTTCAACTTTTAAACAGTAAGCTCATTTTTTTGTTTCAAAAAGTTATGATTTGTATTTGAAACAGACAGAAATAGTCCTAACAACACATCTTATCCCCAGTATATCCACAAAATATCCTGAGGATGAAAAGCATACCAAGAATATACTGTGTACAAATGTGTTGTTGTATATTACTTGTTGCTTATTGCTCTTGCCCGATCGTAGCTTTAGATCAAAATTTCTTATAATCGTTAGGTAGGCGATAAGGACGCCAAGCGGGGATGCTGTCCTCATCCGAGGCAATAAAATGGCGGCGATGTGCCGGCCTATATATTTTATTTGAGGGGCTGTAGCCAACTGTAGCAATTTGTCCCTATGCATAGGGATTTTTAATAATTTTCTTTAACATGTAGGGGCTTTTGAAAGTACCCCTTCTCCACAGAACATCCTCAGAATATCCTGAGGATGAAAGTATATCTTGCGTACACCCTCCAGCAATAAAGTACTTTACACAGATTTAAAATTTTCCGATAATTAGTGTTTATATAAAATACATTTTTGTATATGGGGATTTTCAAAAATGAGCGTCATTTGAGGAAAAATTTGGGCTTAAATCTGTTAAATATTTTATTTATTTATTTATTTATTTATTTTTTTTTTTTTTTTTTTTGAAAAAAATTTACTTTTTTAGTAGAAATTGGGTTGGGGATTTTTTTTTGGAAAAAACCCCTGATTTGGAGAAATTTGAAAGCCTGTTTGGGGGAAATTGGCTGTCGACCATCTGGCAACACTACAGCCAATCAGCTTATCTGTCGATACATTTCTTTTCTCAAACACCAATCGAGTCGGGGAGAATTGGGACATATTTTCTTAAATTAATTAATTCTGTTGTGGGTGAGATAGGGATGGTTGTTAATTAGGGTATTAAGGGTTGGGAGTTAAGGAAGTTTCTTTGGGGAAAAAAAGAAAAAAAAGTACAAAACAGAGATATTAAATCCTTTTAAGTCCCTTAATTAGTTAAGAATTTTTTTAGAAACTTTTTCATGAGAGTGCTTCAAAGATGCTCTTCAGTCTAAAACAACCAGCGTTTCACCGACCGTTTAATTAAATAATTTAAAAAAATGTTTTTGTTTTACATTCTATTTCCTTTTGAATTTTTTTATTTATTTAATTTCTTTATTTTCTTTATGTAGTATTTATTTTCTTTTATTTATTTATTTATTTTGAGGGAGGAGTTTATTGTTAATTTGCTTTTTTAACTTTCAACTCTTTCAACACAGTTAAAGCCCCAACCAGTGGCCAAGAGATTCTGCTGTTAAATACGGTCAACAGATGGTGCCGGGTTCAAAACCACGACACGGTTGATTTAACCACACAGAGTTTTTCGTGGTTTTCTCCAAAATAGAAGTAATTAAGCGCTAAAATCCTTTAAAAATACCCCTATAGATGACCTACAACCCAGGTCTAGAATCTCTCATAGTCAATCGTCAAAAATCCTTAACCCCCAATAGTACACCGCCACCAACAAAGTTGAAAAGTTTTTTTTTTTTTTTTTTTTTTTTTTTTTTTGACAATGCTTCGATAGTCTGTTTGTCTAACCGTTCGTACTTTAGGTTCTGTATGTATTTGTAGAAGGTGTTTAAACTGATGTTTGTTATTCAGGTCCCCCCCTCCCCCTTTAGAACTTATTTCCCACTCAAAATATATAAATAGTACTACTAGTACCTGTTCAAAATTCCAAAAACAGTCCTGATACACTATAACATTTATTTCTTTAAAACATATAATAATTTAACTAGTTTGTACAGGTGGACTCGGCTCAATTTCCAATCATGTATTTGTTCCAGGGTTGGGGTTTAGGACGTCTGAAACTAGTTTTGGACAGGACAGGTGGTTTTTACCGTCCAAAAGTGTCCTAAACTGTCTAAAAGTGTACAAAACTGTCTGAAAGTGTCCAAAACCTAAAATTATAAGAAATTCTGTTCCCTACATTCTCAGTAGCAATTATAATTAGTAATTAAAAGTGTTTTATACTGAAAATTTAGACTTTTTAAGTAAAAGAAATTTACAATTTTTAATAATAGCTATAAAAAATTTAATTTTAATGACTCAAAAAATTTTCTTACAATAAAAAATGTATGATAGGATATTCAAAATGAATAATTTCTCTTTTATTTTTATAAAAATATTATATATAAAAATATATAATATTTTTATATATAAAAAAATATATATTTAAAGTGTGTACTATTTAATATTTTTACATATATATTTTCTCATTTATTCAAAAATAAAATAAAATATGTTTGTGGGGTAGCGCTGCTCATTTTTAATATTTATTTCAAGATGATTTATTGTAAATCTTATATATATATTATATATATAATAATAATTGTATATTATTTTGTTCTCTTGATATATTTATTCATGTTGCTTATATATCTGTGTATGTGTGTGTATTATAAATATCAATATTTGAGGTACAATTATCCACATTTTTCCATTAGAGCTTCAGTAATAAATTTTTGTTTTTGAATATTATAATTGTTAATATATGTATCTTTCACTAAACATGGAATATACTGAAAATGTTACAAAACAACAATAATTTTGTAAATTTTTCAAATATTTGCATAATTTTAATGAAATATAATTCTACTAAAAATATAGTTTTGGACAGTTTAGGACAGTTTAAGACACCAAGGTTTTGGACAGTACGGTAAAAACCATGGTTTATACCGTGGTTTTTACCATAGTGTCCGAAACCTTGCCAACCCTGATTTGTTCTCATAAATTAATACTATAGGCATGCTATATACATTATGAGATAAATTAATTTGACCGATCACTAGACACAGTGACAGACTAAAATACCCCCCCCCCCCTAATAGGCTACCCACCGTTCAGTTCCACAAATTTATCTTTTTCTAATTAGTCAATTGGTTTGTTTTACTGGGGTTCTGTTTCATATTTTAGTTTTTATTAAATTCCTTACTATTCCTAACTGAATGATCCCCATAATGAAGTTTATATGAAATATTACTCTACTATGTTATGTGAAGAAAATCTTAAATTTTGAATAACTTACGAAGTGTTCAAATTAGAATATTCGTTGTCAACGATGTTTAAACCAATATCATAAATGATACTTTAAAAATGATCTGAAATCTTTATGGTGAAAGTATCCTTCAAAATGTACGTTTAAGGAAAATTTTGCCATATTCTGCCATGTTAAGAAGATCGTAAGTTTCAAATAGGGTAAGTGCACCAGTGATTGACATTTTTAGAGCAATCTCTGATGTTTTTAATGTTCTAGTCATCAGAAAATATTTTTATAAATCTTAAGTTAGTACTTATGGTATGAAAGATATTCAGAACCACATATATGTTAAAATATATACATTTGATAACAATTATTTTTTTTATGAATTTTTATTTGATACCCACTCAATGTTCCAGTAACTGACACTGCCAGTTTTTCATTCTATCAGTCATTGGCCCCCTATGTTCCAGTGTTTGACACTGCTAGTTATTCATTTTACCAGTTATTAGCACCGTATGCAGGGCCTGATTACCCAAAAGGCTCAGGAAGCACAAGCTTCCCCTCTAAAATTTAAGAGTGGGCCCCAAAATGACTAAAAACAGGTTCTTGGATTTTCTGTTTCATATTTACCCCCTCAGATTGAATTTTTTCTGAGAAAGGTCGCCTAAAGCATGATAAAATACTCACTATTTCGGGAAAAATCTGTTATTTAGCCTCAAAAATCTGAATGTTATTAATTAATAAGTTATACGATTTTAATGTTGTGTGTAGAAACCACCCAGGTATATGAATGAAAAAAAAAATAATAATAATAATCCGAAATGAAGGGGGGGCCCAGAAATGATACTGAGCTTTCCCTGGCTTCAAAGCTTAATCGGGCCCTAACCCGATGCTCCAGTGTTTGACATAAAATGTTAAAATTCTTCTATGTAAAATATATGATTTTATTATTTTTCTTATTTATTAATTATTTCGGGATAGATGTCAATTACTGGAGCATGCCAATCACTGGAGCACCTACCCTAACTTACGAAATTTTAAATGTTGAATTTTCAAAATGAAAGATGTTCGTGTAAGCATCATAAATGATATTTTAAAGCTTGTTTGATATCTTCACAGTAAAAATATTACTTTTAATGCTCGTTTAAGAGAAAATCTGCACGATTTTCGGCCATGTTAAGAAAATCGTAAATTTCGAATAACTTACGAAGATTTTAAATTAGAATAGGGCAAGCCAATAAGGTTCTTGCCAATGTCATAAGTGTTATTTTAAAATTGGTCTGACCTCTCTGTGATAATTTGTTTTTTAGATATTGTGTACACAGACAAACACACTAAAAATGCCCTATAGACGGACACCATTTTTCTAAAATTGGTATTGCATTTTGGTTTGTAAACACAGCATATTATTGAAAAATTCCTGTTGTATTTGTTTTTATTTTTTAAAAGTTCTCTACTATTCTTCTAGTTTTCTAAATATTCTACTAGTTATATTTGTATTTTGGTCGCAAAATGACTTTTTTCAAAAACAAATTTATTTCAAAATCTTCTTTATTTCCTTTCTGTTTCCCATCATACTACAGGTACGGGGAACTTAGGCAATCGTGAAAATTTTCGACCTCGGATTTTGACTTTTTTTTACACGTTTTGAGGTGTGAGGAATCCGAAAATCTGTTAGTTTTTTAGTATGTGTACACGATATCTCACGAACAAATTATAGCAGAAGGTCGGACCAGTTTTAAAATATTATTTATGACACTGGCAAGAACCTTATTGATTTATAACATTCTAATTAATAAATTCCAGAAGTTATTAGAAATTTATGATTTTCTTAACATGGGAGAATAGGGCAAATTTTCTCTTAAACGTGCATGAAAAGAAATACTTTTATCGTAAAGGTGTAAGAACAGCTTTTAAATATCAGTTTAAATGCCTGGGTGAACATTATTAACTATAAACATGCTACTTTGAACATTTCGCAAGTTAATGTAAATTTACGAATTTCTTAACATGGCGGAATAGAGCAAAAATTTTGCGTAAATGTCCCTTTTGAGGGATATTTTCATCGTAAAGATGTCAGACTACTTTTAAAATACCGTTTAAGATACTGGCAAGAACCCTATTGATTTGCTACATTGTAATTAAAAAATTTCGTAAGTTATTCAAAATTTACAATTTTCTTAACATGAGAGAATAGGGCAAAAGTTCACTTAAAACGTGCATTCAATGGAATATTTTTATCGTAAAGATGTCCGACCAGATTTTAAATATCAGTTTTGATGCTGGAATGAACATTATTAATTATGAACATTCTACTTTGAAAATTTCACAAATTGGATATTTACGAATTTCTTAACATGCCAGAATATGTGATGAGGAACTGCGCAGAATCCACCTGTGCCAACTAGTTTAAAATGTACTGAGCCTATCGGATATATACAGAAACCGCCGCTTAATAAATTCACTGGTTAATAAAATCAGCCGCTTAATATGATCAAATTGCCAGGCCCGAAATCAAGTCAATGTAAACAATTTTAAAGCCGCCGCTTAATAAAATCAGCACCGCCGGTTAATAAACTCAAAAACGTCATTTATGCATACTAAACATTTTAAATTTGCATTGTTTTTTTCTTTTCTTTTTCTTTTTCTTCTTTTTTCTTTTTCTGTTTATGGAAATAAAAATAAAATAAAACACGGTAGTTCCCCGATATCTCTCTGTTGAAAATTTTATACTTACAAATTTCATTTGATTCGTAAATGAATTTTTTTTATTATTATTATTACTAAAAGACAATTTGTAATTCACATTTTGTAATAACTAAGAAGCAAGAAGTTTAAACGTAAGGATTTTAAATTTAAAAGAAAAGCTTGAACTTTCGGCAAAGTATTGATGATTTTCCTCAGAGAAAAACGTATCGGAACTTGGTACAGTAACAAAAGTGTCCGAACACTAGCAAAAACTCCTATGTAAAAAAGTACACTTCATACGGTTTTGTTAAATAAATCCTTGTCGAATCCTGTTCTTAGTCAGTCTAAGAACAGGATTCGACAAGGATTTATTTAACAAAACCGTATGAAGTGTACTCTTTTTACATAGGAATTTTTGCTAGTGTTCGGACACTTTTGTTACCGACTGTATGTATTAAATTTATCATATTGGAGGAACAATAAATCAGTTATCTTTAAAAAATAAATTAATATTGTTTATTAATTATATTATTCGTTACATTTTGAAATTTCTTTTCAAATTCAGGAAAGTAATATCTTTTTCTTATGTGCAGGAACATTCGCCGGATATAAAAATCAGCCGCTTAATAAAATCACTTTGGCTTAGGACGAATGTGATTTTGATAGGCTGCGGGTACTTTATATCAAACATTTTTATTTGAATAAGTGATAAATTTATTTCTTGTTCCTTAATATCACGATTATACGCTACATGGACAAATTTCAATCATCCCTTTCACAATGGTTGATCAAAAGATTTATCAAACGATTTCTTTTTTATCGCCTAATGGAGTCGGAAAATAGAAGCATATTTTCTTGGATTAATTGATTCTGGTGTAGGCGAGATAAGGGAAGTTGTTAATTAGGGAATTAAAGGTTGTTAGCTGAGAAAATTCTTTATAAAAAAAAATATGCATAACAGTGACGCAAAATCCCTCTAAATCTCCTAATTAAGGAGGTTTTTTCTACATTTTTTTCAGGGGAGATGGTGAATTTCAAAGACTTACTCTTCAATCTAAATCAGTCATATCTTCGTTCTGCTTCTACTTACCAGAGTAATATTTAAATATTGTATTCTCTACGTCCCTTTTTTGTTCTAATTTTGAATTTTGTATAGTTTTTTTTCTTTCTATTATAATTACTTTTATTTTAAAGAAAGAAGAGTTTTTTTTTCAATATTCGAAAAGATTATATTTTTGGTGTCTAGCAATTTTTTTCCTTTTCAATCTCTTCTTTTTTTTTTTTCTTATATATAAATTTTAAATTATTTATTTATTTATTTTGTTCTTATATGTCGCGTTTTATCTGGAATGTTAGCAATTAAAAAAAAAATCTTGTTATGTAACAGTAAAAAAAATGTATCTGTATAGCAATTAAAAAAAAAGGGGGGGGACGAAGAAAAGGAAAAGAAAAGAGAGGAAAGAAAGAGAAAGAAAGAAGAAAAAAAAAGTCCTGAGTTAACAACTGTCTTTCTTTCTTTTCTTTTCTTTTCTTTTCTTTTCTTTATTTATTTATTTATTTTATTTTATTTTATTTTATTTTTATTTTATTTATTTATTTATTTATTTATTTATTTTTTTTTTTTTGGGGGGGGGGTTACTGGGCTAAGTGTTTCGATAAACCGAAACATTCAACAACGATGAAAATCGTGTTTGCCCCAGTTAAACCGTTGCTGCTTATTTTACGTCTGATAAAGGATCGTACTTAATATTTTCGACTCGAAACAATTCGTCTGGGTTTTTACTGTTTATGGTTTTTGCTTACTAAGTTTTATTTTTCTTTATTTAAAACCATATTTCCAAAAAGCATTTTACTGCAATAAAATTTTATAGTCATTTAACATAAAATGGAAATTTCATATTTATGCATTCTTGTGATCGAGCCTCAATGAAGATTTGGTTAACTGAATTTTACATCGCACTGGTGCTGCGCAATGAGAAATTGGTGACGGTCTGGGACTCACTCCTAGAGGTTGTCCGGAGACATACCATCACAGTTTTGATCCAACACGGAGAGGATGGCTCTCCCGCTTCGGCAACCCCCAAAGGTATAATTTTCATGGGAACATGGAGGACATTGCGTCCACGACAGATTTTACGTGCACCAGTCACCATTGGTGTACATGACGTTCCTTGGCCGGCTCGAGTACCGAACCCGCAATCGTCCAATTACTAGTCCGGCGCTCTACTGACTGGGCTACCGCGACCAGCCTAGATGAAGAAAGAAGATGGTTCTTTTTGAAAAGGTTAAAAAATCGGCCTGAGTGTGGAAAGGTTAAAAGTAATAAAATAAATTGTTTGAGGAGTTTACTGTATAGAGAGTCTATACAGAACATCAACAAGATTTAAATTTTAAAACTTCTTCACACACTATAAAACTGAACACAGCACAACCAGTTTCGAAAGGACGTGGCCTTTCTTCTTCAGGTGCAAAAAACACGTGCTGCTGCCTTGGAGGCAAAAGCAAGACACAGGGTTGTTCCTGACTCCGTCATTAACACGTTCGCTGCCGATCCCGCGCCAGCGCGGGATGTGACGTATTGCTTTACAGGTGAAAGTTTACTTTAGGCTGCCGCTTGGCGAAATTTCGAAAATCGCCAAGACGGCGCCATTTCGCATCGTGTTCCGAATAGCAACCTTACACCGGCGGCATGCGAAAGCGAGCTTTTCGGCGATCTAACCTAAAAAGAAAACGTGTCTTGAAAAAAAAAATCCGAATAATAATAATACATAGGACAAAAGGAAAATGTTCATAAAATAGAACTAAAAGAAAAAAAAAATAATAATTACGAATTTATAACTAATCACAAATACAAAAATAAAACTTAGATTATACAATCACACCAAATGTCCCTGAAAAGTGTGTTGCTTTAGTAATTGATGATAAGTGTTTAGATGATAGTTTTTTTATTTCCAATAATTTAACAGCTATAAGTACAGTCGGTAACAAAAGTGTCCGAACACTAGCAAAAATTCCTATGTAAAAAAAGCACACTTCATAAGGTTTTGTTAAATAAATCCTTATCGAATCATGTCCTTACACTGACTAAGAACAGGATTCGACAAGGATTTATATAACAAAAAAGTATGAAGTATACTTTTTCACTTAGGAATTTTAAATTTAAAAGTTTTCAAAAGTTGTATAAAGTAAATTATTTATCATTAATATTTTATTTATAGTCCTCATTCATTAAGAATGAAAAAATAAATCCGCAACTGGATAATTATAGCAAATTTTAATGATTCTCTATTATAATGGTACTCTGATCTGTTCACTATATCCCTATCTCAAAATGCATGAAATTAAAAAGTATACAAAATTTTGTACTGTAGCAACCAGTATTGGCATGAAATTCAAAAATATGCCTCTAAAATTCAGAACCGTGGTTGCCCAGTCGGTAGAGCACCGGGCTCGGAATTGGAAGATTGCGGGTTCGGTACTCAAGCCTGCCAAAAACCATTGTGTATACTAATGGTGGCTGGTGCTCATAAAATCTGTCGTGCCCTCAACGTTTTCCATGTTCCCATATTAATTATACCTCTGGGTGTCTACGAAGCGAGAGAGTCATCCCTTCCGTGGAGGATCAAAATTGTGATGGCATGTCCCTGGACAACTCTAGGTGTGAGACCCAGACCATCGCCAATTGTCCATTGCGCAGCACTAGTGTGACGTAAAACACAATCAACAAACCAACCTCTTAAATTCAAAAGTACAGTCAGTTGCAAAATTATTCGAGCACTAGCAATAATCCTTGCCAAAAAAAAGTACACTTAATACAGCTTTGTTAAATAAATCCTTGTCGAGTCAAGTTCTTAATCAGTCTAAGAACATGATTCGACAAGGATTTACTTAGCAAAACAGTCTTAAGTGTACTTTTTAAATATAGGAATTATTGGCTAGTGCTCGAATAATTTTGCAGCCGACTGTACCTCTTAAATTCCAACTCTATTCAACCAGCCAAACAGTACTAACGCAAACATCACAAATATTCATATTTCAAAATAGATGGTTAGTTGGGTCACATGCTGCGCAATGGGCGATTGGCAACGGTTGGGACTCAGCCCTAGAAGTGGTCCGGAAACAAGCGATCAAAAATTTGATCCTCCATGGAAGGGTATTTCAAAATAGAATACTTTCTCTCTAATAAAACATCACGTATCATCAATATGCAACCGAAGTGATGGCGTCAGCGAGATATTTTATCTGCTCAGTACAAACGAAACTATTTGCTATGGAAATCTAACTTATTACTCATTAACTCCAGAGTTTGCTTGTAACGAGCAGATGAATTTTTACACGTTTGACGTAATACAGCGTATTGACGTAACACATGACGCAAACAAGCAAAGGTAAACACAAAGCCTATAACATCTGGCGATGTAGCGCTCTAGTGCAACACGTCAAACATATTCGGCGGGTTAAAGGAAAAAAACGTCATTTCAAATTTTAGTCACGTGAAACCGGCAGCGAACGTGTTAATTTTATGTATTGACATTCCAATTCCAGCCTGCGAAAAAACAAAATTGGTTTATCCTAACAGTGTTATATCCATCAAACATTTGATTCAAATGTCAAAATAATAATAATAGTAATAATAATAATAACAAGAAAGAAAAATCGTGCACTTCGCAAAGATTGCACTTTCCAACTGTACATGCTCGTTGCATCGTTTAAACCTTCATTCTTTGCCTACAAGATCACACGACGGACAGACAGGGGGTACAGAAACAGAGAGATTAATTGAATTCATAATCACAAGTAATTTCCATTTGTAGCTCTTAATGGTGTTGGTGTTCGAGTCAGTGTTGTCAGATTGGAAATTTTGTCCCCTTTTTGGGGATTTTTTTTTGGGCTTTAGGGGACTTTTTTGGGGACCGAATGTTTGTGGGGAATTTCGAGGGGATTTTGGAAATTTTTGGGGAGAAATCTGGGGAATTTTTCATTTTTTTTTATCTTAAACTAGTTTACCTAATTAGTGTACGGCGTTGCCAACTGTAACTTTTAACAGTTTTCTTTATAATGTAGGGTCTTTTTGAAGGTACCCCTTCATCACAAGACATCCTCAGGATATCTCGAGGATGAAAGTTAATTCTACCTACATCCTCAGAACTTAAGTATTTTATGCAGGTTTAAAATTTTCTTATAACTAGGGTGGATTTTTTTTTTTTTTTTTTTTTTTTTTTAATGGGGACTTTTTTTTAAAAAGGAGCTTCATTTGGGGAAAAATTTAGGTTTAATTCTGTTTAGTATTTTTATTTATTTATTTATTTTTATTATTATTTATTTATTTACTTTTTTAGTAGAAATTGAGTTGGGGATTTTTTTTTTTTTTTTTTTTTTGAAAAAAACTCCCCTGATTTGGATAAATTTCAAAGCATGTTTGGAGAAATTGGCTGTCGACCATCTGGAAACCGTAGTTCGAATTAAGTCTAATTGTCTACACTTTGGAACCTTGGCCTAAGGGAGGATGTTCACTGCGGTTGTCTTTCTAAGAACGCGTAGTCCTTAACGTATCTGACTGTTTTTGTGGGACTTTGTAAATCTTAATGCTAATTACGTAATATTCTGAGAAAAACTTTCCTTTATTTATTTTTTTTATTTTTTTAAATGCATATGAATAATAATTGTCACAACTTCATTATAATTTGTTCAAAATGATGTTATTAAAAAAAGGGATGTTTACAAAAATACATCTCATAAAACAATGCTTTGAAATTCTTTTGGGTGTTCCTGTACACAAACCGGTTCCAGTATTTATTCCTTTTTAAACTGGGCACATCCCATAGTAAACTTAAATAACATATATGAGTTTCAAGGTATTCTGTGAAATGTACAGCAGTTAGAGCGAGGACAGACAGAGAAACAAACCGAAATCATAAACCCTTTTCAACTTTTTATTTTTTTATTTTTTAATTTAGAAATTTATTCATCAACCATGAAAGATCATTTCAAAAAATTATGGAGCGGAAGGTTGATTTTTTATACCAACTATGTGAAAAATACAAGAGCCGGGAATCGAACCAGGGCCTTCCGCTTTTTAAAATTTCGTGGTCGATTGGAGTTGTGCCATGATTATTTATGTCACTTGATATAGCTGTGTGTACAGACTCGGTAACTTTGCCAACAAGTGTTATGTGAGAAATGCCTAACTAGTAATCAGCCAGGGTAGCTCAATGCTTTGGGCATCCACACGTAAGGCGGAAGGCCCGGGTTCGATTCCCTGCTCTGTTATTTTTCACATAGTTGGTATAAAAAATCAACCTTCCACTCCAAAATTTCCTGAAATGACTTTTTAACTTTGTTGGTAAATGTTATAAATAATAATATTATAGTTTTAAAAAATTAAAGAACACGCTTTTATAGAAATGTGAACTAAAAAGTACAAAATATCTATCTTAGTATTAAAATGCAGCGTAAGAGAAAATCGTGTGAGTGACGCACCATAATATTTACATACATTTAAATCTTTAATTAAAATAATTTAGAATTAAACGAAAACCATTTTAAAAAAATCTCCCCTTGACTGGGCTCGAACGCTAGACCTTTAGGCTCGTAGCGCGGAGCTTTAGCTCACAGCCACAGCGTTCATGTAGGGAAAGTCTTTTTTTACAATATAGTTTTTTTTTTTTGTTTGCTCCCAGAGCGGTTACAAACATACATTATACATACAGGTGAAACTAGTAAAAGCGTGTTAAAAATAAAATAAAATATTTTTTTTCAATTTCAAAAACCATATTACAACCCCAATTTAATAATATCCATCTTTCTTTCTTCCTTCCTGCCTTTTTTTTTTTTTTTCATTTATTGACTTACCCCTACACTTAAATAAATAAATGAGAAGAGAAAAAATAAAATAATAATAAAAATAAAATATCGAAGAAAGTAACCAGCAGGGGATATCGTAATAAAGACATCCCCGTATCTTGCTCGTACGGTTTTATTAGGGCGTAAGGAATGCAGTATAATGAAGCGGCTCTTTAATTGCTTAATGAACTTCCGCGCTTGATTGATATATACATTCAGCTGATGAATATTGAATTATAATGAATATTTTCAATTTTCTCCAGCTTTGATTAATCAGACGCAGAAGCGAAACAACTCTATTCGTACAGCAAGCAGTATTTGGCGGGAGAATCTTGGAGATTAATTCAGCCAGATGCTCCAGAAATTCTTGACTCTCCATTCACGGTATCGATTGAATTCTCATTAGCGAATTTTTGCGAGACGTAAATATTCGTCGGATGTTGCAAAACTCGGGAAATATTTGGATTTGAGTGTCATTAGATACAGAGTTCGTTGTTAATATTTAATTATCCTTTGTTAGCAGCAAATCATATGTTCGCTTTTTTTTTTTTTTTCTTTTTTTAATCTTATTTTTTGGAGATTTGTATATAGGAGTCAATAAATGAAAGTGAAATCGGTGATGGGAATAGATTTTGGCGTTCTTTCTAAGCGAAGACTGAAATTTTCCTTTTTAATCCCTTCATTTTCTTTTATATAAATAAGAATAAAGTATTGGACTCATGAAAAATAACGACGCCCAGTTTTCCATAGATATAGTAATACATATACAGTCGGCTGCAAAATTATTCGAGCACTAGCCAATAATTCCTATATTTAAAAAGTACACTTAAGACTGTTTTGCTAAGTAAATCCTTGTCGAATCATGTTCTTAGTCTGATTAAGAACATGACTCGACACGGATTTATTTAACAAAGCTGTATTAAGTGTACTTTTTTTGGCAAGGATTATTGCTAGTGCTCGAATAATTTTGCAGCTGACTGTAGATCTATCATCCCCGTGTTATCGAGCAAAAATTTTTGAGGCCGAAAAAAAGTTCTAAAATCAGCCATTAGAAAGTATAAAAAAAAAAAAAAAAAAAAAAAAAAAAGAAAGAAAGAAAAAAAAAGAAAAATGAATTTGAAACTGTATTAGGAGTTTTTCATCCACCTAAAGGAAATAAATTATTCATAAATTTTATTTACTAAATTATCCGTGTGTATTCCTGTGTGTAATTTACTCGGGGAAAGACAGCCATTAGAGTAACTTTCCCCGAGAAAAAAAGCATCACTTTTCCCCCATCCATGATCAATCTATGTAGTATTACTCAATGCAGTTTTCGACTGATTTAGACCTTTTGGGATGTCATGACCACAATTTGAAAATATCTATTTTTTCATGTGTGTGTGTTTTACTGAAAATTTTGTACACGCTGTATCTCAGAAACCTATGAACGAAATTTAACCAAACTTGTCATTTAGTTGCACCTTGACTTAAATTGGTGCTGAATACATTTTGAGATATCTCTCTCAACAGGTGGCACTATCATTCAGTTTTTCATAATTTTTAACATGGCAGTATAGGAGAAAATTTCAGATAAATGTGTAATGAGAATTATATTTAATATATCATTTTGAAAAAAAAAAATATATATATATATATTAAACTTTACTTATATGTAAAAAATATGTTTACTTAATCACCAATCTCAAGTAAAATATATATATATATATATTGTTTATAATAGTACAGTCCAACCTCGTTAACGTGAATCTCAAGGGGGATAAAAAATTTGTTCATGTTATCAGTAGTTCATGCTATCAGTAACTAATTTTCATATAACTAAACTAATCTTCATTTTAAAGAGGATTTTGGAAACAGTTCATGTTAAAAGTAATTCACGTAAACAGTGTTCACGTTAACGAGGTTCGACTGTAATAGTCAACGATAAAAAATATTATGTACAGCCGGTAACAAAAGTATTCGAACACTAGTAAAAATTCCTATGCAAAAAAAAGTAGAGTTAATACTGTTTTGTTAAACAAATCCTTGTCGAATCATGTTCTTAGACTGACTAAGACGATGTGTGTTAAAATACATTTTAAAAGAATGTCTCTTAAATATATACACTCATTTTATAATAATTTATACTTATCTTTCATTCCAGTTTTCGTTGAAATACATTTTTGAAATTGTAAAGAAACTTTACAGACACCCTGTGTACACATACATGTATCATAATATTCAGGCACATTATAAGATTTATTACCATCTGTTACATTCTCAGTCTGTAGACTAAACTAAAACAGATTAAATGTTACATTTATTGAAGTTTAGGTAATGGAATTTATCGTTATTATACATTAATATGTTTTTATTGGAAAGCAATATATTAATAAACGAAAAGGAAGAAAATATTTATTATCATCACGGAGAGAATCGGGTGATGGAAACAGTGATTAAATATTAATATGAACTTTATCTTAGAGCTAAAAGTAGGAAAGGTTTAGTTTATTCTTTTTCAGTGTTGCCAAATTATTTTACTAAATGTTGGAGATAAATGTTGCATGAAAGAACTTTGAGTTAATGAATTAATCAGAATTACGCATTAGTTCTCTGTGTTTATGAAATAAGATTATGTATGCGCTCAAAAGAAGGGGGGGGGAGCTTTTTATCTTTTTATGAGCTTAAAAGGTTTAAGCCCAGCTCTAGTTTCAAACTCCCTCTTTCAAACATAATGCCATTAAAGAACCCAATATCCAATATTAACACGTCATTTTCAATTAACTGAAAGTAGAAAAACTGCACATAAAACTTCCTGGTACATGGCTGGTCCACCCTGATAGATTTCAGAATTCATCTTCAGATGAAGCTGATCAATCACGGCATGTTCATTAACCAATTAACGGCCTGTATCGCATTACATTCCCCACCCCGATTTCATCATTTATTTCGCCCTTTTTATCTTTATTAACACCCCCTGGGGGCAGACGATTTTTTTTATTCTTTATTAAAGTGCAATAATTCCCTTTCCCGCAGACGATTATGAAATTTTAAAAAAGGGGAAAGAAGAAAATTATCTGATGCGTTTTGTGAGTGAAGCTAAAGCACACACCATCAACAAATGCGGGTGCATTTCTGGAAAGGGAAAGGGTGATGAGAGTAGAGTTGTAGCTCCCAATATCGTCTGCTGTAATCTCACGTATCCGTTGTTCTGTACTGTTCACGATCCGCAAAATTTTGTTGATAAAGGTCTTGGATTCGTGATCGTCACGTGGGGGTTCGTCACGCGTGAGATTCTATAGACTCTGATGGAGAGTGTGGATAAAAGGGGTGGAGTTGAGAAGTCGTGATGTTCAAGAATCGTCTGTTAACTCCCTGGTCTTTTGTATCGAGATCGGTGTGTATTGTTCTTGAAGATTACTGAGAATAGATTAGGTTTAAAAATTTACGCTGGATATATATTATTACTGTTGTATACATAGTATAATGTTGTTTTCATATTCAAGTTAAAATAATTGCATAAAAAAATAGTAATAAATAATAGTGCTACTGCCTTTGTGTTTTTATCAGCTTCAGTAGTCACATACTGTTATTTGCTATAGTTGCTGTTACATTAAAGAATTCAAAGGTTAAAATTTTCTGGCTTTTGCAATCTTTAAATGTTATCTTTTAGTCATGATAGATTAACGACGTTTATTAGGCGTTGAAAAGAACTCTCATTTTTTTAAGGGAATTATAACTTTCTAAGAACTCACATTATTTATTTAACTGTTTTTTTTTTCCTTCAGAATTCCCTGGCTTAAGTAATTGAGGAATTTAACTGTGGAATTTTTTTCTAATTTTCTGCTCTATCAGGATATGAACTGTTCCAGTCAGTTTAAAATCATTATTGTTTATGTTTTTAAAGAAGAAATGTACATTTTTTCCTCCCTTTATACGCACGGTTTCTTATACCTATACCCATGAAGTAGACAGTTAAAATAATTATTCTTTATAAACGTTTTTGACAAAATTTCAAATTCGAAAATATGCACCTCAGCACGGTCCAAGCTACCACTCAGCCAAGTTTTATAACTCTGCGTTCAGTGGCCTGATTGCCACAGATAACAGAAAAATCAATGGGTAAAATCGAAAAAAAATTCTGAAAATCAATTTATATATATATATATATCGATGAGGTGCATTCCTGCAGGGTCTAAGCTATCCCTCTATCAAGTTTTATAACTCTGTGATCAGTGACAGACAGACACTCTGTACTTATGTAGATTAATATTTATTCTATGAATAATGTTTTTTTTTTCTTTGTATGTAAGCATTCTCATACATTCAAAAATAAAACCAAATAAAATAAACGAATCTTACTTAATGAGTATTTTCGTTGAAAAAATAATTTTAGCCCTTTCTTAATTATTAAAATATTTTCCACTATACGGATTTCGTACACTGTAAAAAATATGTCCTATTTGCTGCCAGAAATTCTCTGTAATTTGGGAAAATACGTTCTGACAACGTAATTTTTTCGTAAATTACGCGTATTTTTTTAAATTACAGAGAATTTCTGGCAGCAAATAGGACATATTTTTTACAGTGTATAAATGGAATGACAGTCAAGATTACTTGTAAATAAATAAATATATATATATATTTTTTAAGGCACAAATGACAGCGTTTAATTTTATATCATTGTTATGAATAAAATAACCGCTTTCCATAAACGGGAGGAGGGGGGGGGGGAGTATTAATGAAAATCGACCGAGTTAAAATTCTGAAATACTGTAAATAATTTACTAATAAATAATAATAAACAATGAACAGACAAATAAACTAATATAATTAGTTTAGAATCTCCTTATGAGAAACTAAATAAGTTTTATTGGTAAATATATTTTTAAGTAAATCTGGGCCAAATCAAAAAATTTCCTGTTTTTATTTATTTATTTATTTTATACTATTTATTTATTTATTTATTAACTTTATAAAGTAATTTACTGTACAAGGGCAATTTAAGAGTTAGTCTACATCTGAAATTTTCAATAGAATTTTTATTCAATAAAACAATAATTATTTTTATTATTTCCTATGTTGTACATTAAATTGCAAATTTATATTATTTATAATGGATTTATAAATTTTACCCAACATTTTTTTTTCAATCGAATGAATATTTTTCTTTATTACATATTATTTTTTGTATGAATGATGTGTTTTATACATAGGTATTCTCATGCATGCATGCATAAATAAATAAATAAATTAATTAATTAAATTTAAATAAATAAATAAACACACCATACTTAATAAGTATTTTCTTTGAAGATATAGTTTTAGTTCGTTCTTTCCTAATTATTAAAATAATTTCCTCTATACGAATTTCGTATAAACAAAACCACAATTAAATATAATTCGACTGCAGTAATAGATACATCCCCCTCCCCCTACAAGGACATACAAATGGTGCTGGCTATGATATGTAATCTTTCCATTGTTTCCGTTCATATTAAATGTTTCTGAATGTTTTAACCCTTTAACGTTCACTACTTAATTTATTTTAAAAATGGCTTTTAGACACATAGCTGATCATAAATATTTAAAAAATAAAAAATTAGCATTGTTCCTTTTCGAGAAATTTTCGGTTTGAAACATCTGTAAGTAAACCTTATTAAATTCAAATAATATCCAATTGAATAAATAAATCACTTTATAAGTAAACATTATCGACAACAAAAACTCGTAAAAGTTGCATAGATCCCAACATTTCAATTTATTCCGGAGTATTTTAATGAACTCTGCATTCCCATTTAAACCAACATTATAACAACAAAAAGTATTTTTGCTTTAAACTAAAACTATTGAGTATTCACATAGATAATTATTCAAATTTGAAAATATTCAGAAATTTCATATTTAATTTCAGAAATAGAAATAACAAACTAATAAAGTTTTAAACTGACATGCTAGCAAGACTATACCCCCGCCCACACACACACATCTGTACCTATCTGGGAAAGAAAGTGAACGCTTAAAAAAGTTTTAATTTTACCTTTGATTACATTTTAAAATTTAATATATTTTGTTACGAAAAATTTGTGAATTTTCTTGTGTGAGAAAGTATTTAGTAAAGAAACAAGCAGGTTCTAGTCGTTCTTTATTTAAAGTAACTTCTCAAATCAATACAACGAAACTGTGATTACAACGAATATTTTCGAAACAGTTCTGTTATTTTATCGAATATTCTAGTATAGCAGTCCAATGAAACTGTCACTCGTACTGAAAAAGTCATTATTTCACGAACATTCTAGAACAGTCCAAGAAAACAGTCACTTGTTCCACAGGAGTAAAGCAAATGACATCAAATATTCTAAAGCAACTTTGGTCGCCAAGGTTGACCGTACTGAAAGTGACTAAACTGCGTCCTTTTCTTCACTTTGCCTGAAAAACTTCTTTCACTGCAACAGAATAAACGATGCAGTTAAAAAGACTTAATCGCTGTAACAATAATATATATATATATATATATATATATATATATATATATACAATAGAACCTCTTTAACGCGAATCTCAAGATAAAATAACAAAAATTGTTCATATTATCAGTAGTTCATGCTATCAGTAACTAATCTTCATATAACTAAACTAATCTTCATTTTGATGGGGATTGTGATAACAGTTCATGTTATAAGTAATTCCCGTTAACGAGATTCGACTGTATATATATATATATATATATATATATATATATATATATATATATATATATATATACATATAAATTGTATTATTTATAAATAGACTTATAAATTTTACTAATACTGCTTATTAATTTTTTTTTAATTCATCGTATGAATTTTTCTTTATTCCATATTATTTTTGTATCAGTGATACATATAAACATTTACATGTAAAAATTCTTATGCATTAAAAATAAATAAATAAATAAAACATCAATGAATAATACTTAATAAGTATTTACTTTGACGGAATAATTTTAGCTCTTTCCCAATTATTAAAAAAATTTCAACTATACAAATTTCGTAATAATAAAACCACAATTAAATGTAATTCCACTGCATTTATAGATACATTTTCCCCCCCAAGGACATAGAAATGATCCCGTTTAATTTTATATGATTGTTACGAAGAAAATTCCCCTATCCCATAAACAAAGGGGAGAAAATAACAACAAAATTATTAATGAAAATCAGCCGAGCGGAAATTCTGAAATCCTGGAAATAGATCACTAATAAATTATAATACACAATAAACAGAAAAATAAACTAACATAATTAGTTATTGTTCTTCTTATGCTAATTTCTTTCTATAAAAAATAAATAAATAAATGCTCCGCTTGAACGATTTTATTTTATTTCAAAAGTAGTTGGGAAATTTTGTATTAAAAAAAAAAAAAAAATTATAAAAATGAAGGAGGAAAAGAAATGGCATTAAAAACTTAATTGGTTTTTTTGTTTGAAAAACCTTTTAATTTAAAAGCTAATTAAAATGTTGATTTTATGAGTGAAATTTAAAAAAAAATAGATGTATTATTATTTCAGAAATATGGATTATTTCGAAATTAATTTTTAATTGCATTTGATGATTCAAGCATTATATTGAAGTGTGTTAGAATTTTTTTTTTCTCTTTTTAATCACATGCGTTGTATTGGGTAATAAATGACAAATTTATTGATTAAATCTAAAATCGTTGCAAGGATATTTTTTTGGCACTTGCGTATAGAAATTAAAAAGGTATTAAATGCATAAAATGTCTTCAGCAAAAGTACATTCACCTAAGATTTTTTTTCTTTTTTCTTTTTTTTTTTTTCATAATAGAAATATGTTTTAGTAAAATTTAATAAAATTAAACATAATCCATACGTCTTATTAATAAATTAAAACCAAAGTAACATTTACAATGAGATACCGAATACTAAAATTTAAAAAAAAAAAAAAAATACATTTTAGTTAAAAAACAAAAAATATAAGACAGACGTTTCGGCTAAACGCTAGCCCTCCTCAGTGTCAAACATACAATGCACAACCTTTACAATAAATAAATAAATCATAATACATCAGAACAAAATTATGTATTCCGGAGGAATAGCTTTAGCCTCGTTCAAGGCAGAATGTTGTAATTTAGTAAAAGCGCCCTCTAGAAAAATACGGGATTCATATATATTTACATTTGAAGCTAAAATTTTAAAGTTATCAAAATCAGGAATATGATCACTATTGAGAGAATCAATAATTAAACAAAATTTTAAAGTTATCAAAATCAGGAATATGATCACTATTGAGAGAATCAATAATCAAGCAAAATTTTAAAGTTATCAAAATCAGGAATATGATCACTATTGAGAGAATCAATAATTAAACAAAATTTTAAAGTTATCAAAATCAGGAATATGATCACTATTGAGAGAATCAATAATCAAGCAAAATTTTAAAGTTATCAAAATCAGGAATATGATCACTATTGAGAGAATCAATAATTAAACAAAATTTTAAAGTTATCAAAATCAGGAATATGATCACTATTGAGAGAATCAATAATCAAGCAAAATTTTAAAGTTATCAAAATCAGGAATATGATCACTATTTAGAGACTCGTAATCCATTCTCTCATTAGTGATCATATTCCTAATTTTGATAACTTTAAAATTTTAGCTTTAAATGTAAATATATATGAACCCCGTATTTTTCTAGAGGGCGCTTTTACTAAATTACAACATTCTGCCTTGAACGAGGCTAAAGCTATTTCTCCGGATTACATACTCTTGTTCTGATGTATTATGAATTTCTTTGTAAAGGTTGTGCTTTGTATATCTGACTCTGAGAAGGGCTAGTGTTTAGCCGAAACGTCTGTCTTGTATTTTAATGTATTTTAATATATATATATATATTTTTTTTAGTATTCCTTATCTCATTTTAAATGTTACTTTGGTTTTAATAGAAATATATGTTAGAAGCATACAAGTATTTCTATTTTTAATAAGATATTTATAGAATTAACAGTGTTTTAATTTGCATTCAATTTTCAACACTTTGAAACAAAGTTAAAAAGTGTTCATTGTTAAAAAAATTGTGCGTGTGTGTACTTCAGAGCTATTTTAAATGTGTGATAAACTCAAATTTGATAAAATTTTATTCATTTTTGAGTAATTTTGCACCTTTATTTATTTATTCTGTGCTTGTAACTTTGCTTCGCCTGTCTGTCGGTCTGTCCGTGTGCGTTTATTTCCATAAATATCTCTAGTATAACTTAAAACTGATATGTATTTTTGGGGGTTCACTATAGCATGTATCCTATTGAAAATGATATTAATATGATTATTGGTTTGCATACAGAAACACACAAAATATTTCGGTTACGTTGCGGTCTAGAACAGGTATTTCTTTAAAGGCATGTTTTAATATTTTCGTACTACGTAAAGGACAATAACAAACATTTTTCACACAATTTTAAAATACACAAAATCATGTAGAATACAGTATGATTAAGGCGGAACTCGAGTCAGATTCACACTTTTCCCTTTCCATGTTACCCTATGGGATTTTTGTTGATCCATTTTATAAGGATATCTCATTCAAAAAGGTAATTCTGTTTTTTTAATATTACTCTTTGAACATATCGCCTTTTACATCAGTGAGAACTTTTTTTTTTTTTTTTCAATAATGATAAATTTAAATATTTATTTTAAAGATTAAAAAATTAAGTCCTACGTTTATTTAGTGAAATAAAATATTTATATATATATATATATATATATATATATTAAATGTTGCTCTCTAAGTTTAAAGGCGAGATGTTCAAAGAGCGTAATTTAAAAAATAGAATTTGAAAAACTTCATTTTTGAATGAGATGACTATGAATTTCCCAATAAAAAAATTTCGTAAGTTATTGGAAATTTACGAATTTCTTAACATGGCAGAATAGAGCAAAGTTTCACATAAACGTCAATCTTGAGGGATATTTTCATCGTAAAGATGTCAAACCACTTTCGAAATATTATTTAGGATACTGGCATGAATATCATAGACTATGATTTTTCCAATTAAAAAAATTCTTAATTTATTTGGAATTTACGATTTACTTAACATGTCAGAAAAAGACAAAATTGAGCATAAACTTCTTTATATTACAAAGTAACAAAAATTTCATAGGATAACATAGGAAGGAAGAATGAGGAAATCTAACTGGTGGGATTCGTTTACAGGGTCACACAAAATATTCAGATATATTTTTGAAATATAAATGTATATTGCCTGAAATGCATTTTTAGTTGTGTTACTTTTATTATTATTATTAGTATTAATTTCTGAAAACAAAATATATTTTATACTGACAAGGAAACATTCAAAAGATGTCGTCTTCAAAAAATATTAAAAAATATATATGTGATTCTACACTGTAAAAATTAGGTTCTTAAAAATAAGTATAAATTGCCTCAAAATAGCCCCGAAACAATATATACTCAAATTTGAAAACCCATGTACTCATTTTTGAGTACATTGACCTGTCAAACATGGGGATATTGGGATTCTTATTGATCAACCCCATTTTTGAGCATGTCAGTATACTCAAAAATGAGTACATGGGTTTTCAAATTTAAGTGTATATTGTTTCGGGGCTGTTTTAAGACAATATGTACTTATTTTTAAGACCTATTTCTTACAGTGTACTCTTCATAAAACACCAGAAAGTGAAAAAAATTATCGGCTGAAATGAATTGCAGCAGTCACAAAAAATTAACAAATTTAAGCATTTTTGTGATTTAGCACTGTTAGGCGATAAGTTTGCTAGCACCGAGATTGCCGTGTACGAACAGAACCGTGTTTTGCTTCTCCACTAAGTACTCAAAATCAATCGCCTGACAGTGTAAAATCGCCAAATATGTTTAATTTTGATAAATTTTTGTAGTCGCTGTAATTCATTTCAGCCGATATTTTTTTCACTTTCTGGTGTTTTATGAAGAGTAGAATCACATATATTTTTTTCAATATTTTTTCAGGACGACACCTTTTGAATGTTTCCTTGTGAGAAAAAAATTCTGTAACTGACATCTAGAATCTAAATTGTGGCTCTAGAAAAAATAGTTCCATGTCATCCTTATAAATTCTAGTCCCCTTTGAAAGCGAGTTCTAGAAACAGCTATTAGAATTCTAGAGAGTTTGCCTATATTATCGAGATCAAACCTATTTGAAAGTATCTCCAAATAAATGCGAACACAAGAGGAGGGTTTCAGCAACCATAATCTTGGTTTATGACCCAATTCTAGATAATCAAGCGAGAATTTCTTGCCATACAAAGGATTCAGAATATTGTTTCACCATCAAAAATGCGTAGACTAGAAATTCTCGATCATTTCGTCTGTTCAGTTTATTGGTGTGCCTTATGCGCATAGGTTGGAAATCTATATTTCTAGTTAAGGGATTTAGAAACTGGCCACTTATTCATTCTAAACAAACTCGATATTTTTTTTTCTCTCAGTGTAAGGTACGTCATTACAAAGGAAAAATAGATTGAAAGTATCTCCCAAATGTAAAGGTATATTGCTTGAAGTGTGTTTTTAGTTGTGTTATTATTTTTAATGATAACAGAATATATTTTAAGGTACATCATTACAGGGGAGAAACAATCTGAAAAGTTCTTCAAATTATAAACGTATATTGATT
The DNA here is from genome assembly GCA_963930645.1 of Salticus scenicus. NCBI lineage: Eukaryota > Metazoa > Arthropoda > Arachnida > Araneae > Salticidae > Salticus > Salticus scenicus. The sequence continues at coordinate 5,720,341 of CAWVNO010000001.1, forward strand.
GAAGTGCGTTCTTAGTTGTGTTATTAGGGTTATTATTATTATTTTTAATGAAAACAAAATATTTTTTTAAGGTACATGAATGCAGAGGAAGAATAGATTGAAAATTCTACGAAATATGAATGTATATTGCTTGAAGTGAATTTTAATTGTATTAACAGGGTTTTTAATATTTTTAATGAAAACAAAATACATTTTAAAGTATATCATTATAGAGGAGAAATAGAATGAAAGTTCTTCGAGTTAAAAATGTATATTACTTGAAGTGCATTTTAAGTTGTGTTATTAAAGTTTTTACTATTCTTTTTATTGAAAACAAAATATATTTTAAGGTATTAATACGAAAGAGAAACAGATTGAAAGTTCTCCGAGTTTTAAATGTATATTACTTGAAGTGCATTTTAAGTTGTGTTATTAAGGTTTTTATTATTCTTTTTATTGAAAACAAAACATGTTTTAAGGTATTAATACAGAGGCGAAACAGATAGAAAGCTCTCCGAGTTAAAAATGTATATTACTTGAAGTGCATTTTAAGTTGTGTTATTAAGTTTTTTATTATTCTTTTTATTGAAAACAAAACATGTGTTAAGGTATTAATACAGAGGATAAATAGATTGAAAGCTCTCCGAGTTAAAAATGTATATTACTTGAAGTGCATTTTAAGTTGTGTTATTAAGTTTTTTATTATTCTTTTTATTGAAAACAAAACATGTGTTAAGGTATTAATACAGAGGGTAAATAGATTGAAAGCTCTCCGAGTTAAAAATGTATATTACTTGAAGTGCATTTTAAGTTGTGTTATTAAGTTTTTCCTTTTTCTTTTTACTGAAAACAAAACATGTGTTAAGGTATTAATACAGAGGATAAATAGATTGAAAGCTCTCCGAGTTAAAAATGTATATTACTTGAAGTGCATTTTAAGTTGTGTTATTAAGTTTTTTATTATTCTTTTTATTGAAAACAAAACATGTGTTAAGGTATTAATACAGAGGATAAATAGATTGAAAGCTCTCCGAGTTAAAAATGTATATTACTTGAAGTGCATTTTAAGTTGTGTTATTAAGTTTTTTATTATTCTTTTTATTGAAAACAAAACATGTGTTAAGGTATTAATACAGAGGATAAATAGATTGAAAGCTCTCCGAGTTAAAAATGTATATTACTTGAAGTGCATTTTAAGTTGTGTTATTAAGTTTTTTATTATTCTTTTTATTGAAAACAAAACATGTGTTAAGGTATTAATACAGAGGATAAATAGATTGAAAGCTCTCCGAGTTAAAAATGTATATTACTTGAAGTGCATTTTAAGTTGTGTTATTAAGTTTTTTATTATTCTTTTTATTGAAAACAAAACATGTGTTAAGGTATTAATACAGAGGATAAATAGATTGAAAGCTCTCCGAGTTAAAAATGTATATTACTTGAAGTGCATTTTAAGTTGTGTTATTAAGTTTTTTATTATTCTTTTTATTGAAAACAAAACATGTGTTAAGGTATTAATACAGAGGGTAAATAGATTGAAAGCTCTCCGAGTTAAAAATGTATATTACTTGAAGTGCATTTTAAGTTGTGTTATTAAGTTTTTCCTTTTTCTTTTTACTGAAAACAAAACATGTGTTAAGGTATTAATACAGAGGATAAATAGATTGAAAGCTCTCCGAGTTAAAAATGTATATTACTTGAAGTGCATTTTAAGTTGTGTTATTAATCTTTTTATTATTATTATTATTATTTTTATTTTTTATTTATTTTTTTTTTTTTTTTAACAAAATATATTTTAAGGTATTAATACAGAGGAGAAACAGTTTGAAAGTTCTCCGAGTTATATATATGTGTTGCTTGAAGTACATTTTTAGTTGTGCTATCAGGGTTTTTATTATTATTTTTAATGAAAACAGAATATATTTTAAGATACATCGGAGAAACAGATTAAAAGTTCTCCGAGTTGTAAATGTATATTACTTGAAGTGCATTTTTATTTGTGTTATCAGGATGTTTATTACTATTATTATTATTATTATTATTATTATTATTATTTTTTTTTTTTATGAAAATAAAATATATTTTAAAGTACATCATTACAGAGGAGAAATAGATCGAAAGTTCTCGGAAATATAAATGTTTATTGCTTGGATTGTTTTTATTGAAAACAAAATATATTTTAAGATATCATTACACAGGAAAAATAAATTGAAAATTAAACGGTTTAATGGACAAGAATAATAAGAAATTATTTTATAATCTAAGCGAAATTCGTAATTTTTTCTTTCTCATTTATTTGCTTCTTCTTCTTTTTTTTTTTCTCTCTAGGACTTTTTCTTTCTTGATTTCAAATTTCTGGCGATGTGTTGCTACATGTAGCGGATTTTTTTGCTTAAAAAAAAAAAAAACTATTTTTGAAAAGTTATTACCTGCCTAAGTTACTACTAAAGTTCTTAATAACAGGCTTGTTTTAAGATTCGAAAATAGTTGTTGGTCATGGGCAACTTTCTTTGAAATTATTTCTACTTAAAACTATCCTTTTAACCTTTTAAATTCACTAGATTAGCATCGAACATTGAACATTTTCTTCATGCAACATTTTTTCTACATTTCCCCCCTTATTTTAATTGATTTTTAAACTTGTGTGCCTGTTTTTCTCAGTAGATGGCAGCACTAATATTTCAGAGGAATACGTGTGCATATGATACTTTAAATGTCTTAATAGTCGAGACTGCGCCTTGCTACTTTAATGATGTACTCGTGTCTATATATTTTCCCTGATGAAGTGTTGAGCTATTATTTTGACTTGAACAACTGTTGCGAGATTTTGCAATTTATATTGTTTACATACAAAGTTATTTATTAATTAAATTAATTCCCAAAATTGTTTTCATTTTTTTTTTTTTTTTTTTTTTTTTTTTTTTTTTTCATTTTCCATACATTTAATATCATCTACTTGCCTAATAGACTTTTTTGAAATTAATCCAATAATTTTCAAAGCAAATATGTAATGAACGGGGTAAGTCAAAAGATCAAAAGCGAAAATGCAATATAATTACTACTGAATTACAAGTTTTTCTTATTTTATTTTGCAATTTTATTTAAAAATAACTTTTTAACCTCTTACCTGCCGAGAAAATTGTACGAGATTCACTTCAAAGTGCCACTGTTCCTCTTCAAATCTGAAATGAGTAAATCTTTCAAAAACGCTATCAAGACCACTTTCAAATTTATTTTATTGCACTGTCAAACCCTGTCAGTAGTTTCACTGGTAGCAGTACAGTACAAAAGATCATACTTCGGATAAACGTATATATACGCCCGGGCAGTTAAGGGGTTAATGAATTAATAATAATAATAATAATAAGGGGTTACCATCATTTCTCAAAAAGAAACTGAATGCAACATAAAATTATTTTAAAATATACAACTGATTGCTATGAATTTAATCTTTTTTTTTTTTTTTTTTTTTGCAAAGCTGTCATTTTCCTGAATACGTGAGTTAAACAAGGGGAGGGGGTTACGCCATGAAAAAAATATAGAAAAATACTACTAGTACTATAAATGAATAAATATACAATAAAAGTTAATAAAATGTTATTTCGGATAATGTATGTAGTCGTTGTCACGCAACTTCTTTACACATATATATTTATAAAAGAATTAAATAACTTTATAAACCTTCAATACAATTTCAAAACTTTCACACCTCTTAAAACTAACTCCATTTACACCATTATGTCATTCAAACATATTGTTGCATCAAAATGGCCGTCAAATCCTTCTTGCCTTTTTTTTTTTTTTTTTTTTCTACGGCACTTCAAAACGCTCTCCTAGCAACTTTTAAGAGAGGTTAACGAATCCTGGAACGAAGCTAATCTCTCTTTCCTTTTCGAACCCCGATTGACGTATTTAAACGAAGTGGAGAATAAAAGGGAACGAAAACAAAAATGGTAAAAAGAAAAAAAATGGCGAAATAGAACATGAATCATCAACTCGCTTTATCGGTTTTGAACAGAAATACCACTTGTTCTCTCAGAGAGAGCTCACGTTTTAAACATCTACGGGTTTTCTGTGTTAGCCTCAGCGCGTACAGCCTTGTTTGGAATGCATGTCCGATAAGAAAATGATTGAATGAAGTGAAGGGAAGAAATGATTAGAACTCGAACGAATAAAGAAAGTTGAGAATTGCGGAATATGATTTATGTTTTTTTATCTCTCAACTTTTCTTTGACCTAGAAATGCGATTGAAGGTTTAACTTACTAATAGACGAAATGTAAATTAATTAAAATTAGTTTATTTCTTTTTTGCTTTTTTTAAAGGCTGAATTTTGATGGCAGAGAATTAAGTAATTTTAGATTTATTTATTTTATTTATTCTTATTTCTTATTTATTTTTTAACGAATCCTAAACGAAACTAATCTCTCTTTCCTTCGCGAAACCATAGATATAGTAATAATATATAGATTGACTATTTGGGGAGAAAAAAGTGATTCCTTCTCACTTGGGAAAAGACGGCGATTTTACCGAAATATGGCCGTCTTTCCACGAGTGAATACACACGGGAATACACACGAATATTTTAGTAAATACAATTTATGAATAATTTATTTCTAAAGGTGAATGAAAAACCCCAGATACAGTTTCAAATTCATTTATTTATTTTTTTCTTTTCTTTTCTTTTTTTTCAATACAATTTAATGACTGATTCCAAAGTTTTTTTTCGCATAAAAATCTTTGCACGATAACATGGAGATGATAGATCATAGATCTATATATATATATTACTATATCTATGTTCGAAACAACGACTGAGGTTATATGAAGTGGACTACATGGAACAAAAAATAAAAATGCCAAAAATGGTACGCTAATCATCAATTTGGTTTATAGGTTTTATAGGTACAGTCGGTAACAAAAGTGTCCGAACACTAGCAAAAATTCCTATGTAAAAAAAATACACTTCATACGGTTTTGTTAAGTAAATCCTTGTCGAATCCTCTTCTTAGTCAGTCTAAGAATATGATTCGATAAGGATTTATTTAACAGAACCGTATGAAGTGTACTTTTTTTACATAGGAATTTTTGCTAGTGTTCGGACACTTTTGTTACCGACTGTATCTCTTGATCTCTCTCACAGCAGAACACATATTTTTCAGAGGCAAGGTAATTTAGCTCATTTAGAATAAACTGCCACCAGAATTGACGAACCAGTTTAAAAGAAAAGAAAGAAATGATGTTTTCCCTCTCTATTATCGAAGTGAAATTCTGTTAAAAATTTCCGGGATGAGTTTTTACAGTTGAGAATTAAAATTAGGTAGATATAATGCACCTCACCGCTCCTTAAATGATTAAACAACTACAGTTTTTCTGTGTTAGCCTCAGAACATGTAAAGCCTCGTTTGGAATGCATGTCTAGTAGGAAGCTGAATGAAGTGAAATGAAGAAATTATAAAGTGAACAGAAAAATAAAGTTGAGAATTGTTTAGCCGCTCCGATGATCCAGCTAGCAAAGCGCTGTTTTTGGAATAAAAATCTTCAGGATCGAATGGCCCCCACCAGTGGCCGAATGGTTCTGCTATCGAAGAAGGCAGACGTGAAGCGCTGTGTTCGATTCCAGGTTAAGCTCGTTGACTAGCCATTCGTAGTTTCCCGTAGTTTTTCCCGAAACTTGATTTAATACGGGCTAGAATCCATTAGAAAATTCCTTACGAATGACATCCTCCCCTTTCTCTTAGACCTGGGACCCTAGCGCAGTCAATTGGATTTAATCCTAACACACCGGACTTAAATGTCGGGTAAGGCATGGATATTTGGGAAGCCTTCATTACGTTTATTTTTAAAAATACGCTTTGTTATGGTGAATATATATGTAACATGTATCATTAGATGCAAATTATCCTCCCCTTCCTCTTAGGCATAGACCTTATATACTAGACCACGCCACCAATAGGACTGACTATTATAGCGAATGTCTTCAACATGAGGGTGTAATCTGATACCTCCATCCTTTGTTCTGAGTCTCGGAAGTCATGTGAACTGGACTTAGGGGTGATCCCTCTGAAATCTGTAAGAAAGCTCTCTCTTTTTTTCCCCTTTCATTTGTATGCATGAACGATTTAAGATGGTTATGCCAATTCAAACGCAATTTTTTCGCTTGCAAAATGATTTATCATAATTTTTTTTTTCTATGTAATTAATCTATGAAAGTTTAGCTTTCCATCCATGCGTAAATCTAAATGCTAAAATAAAAAGTGCGTGTACAATAAAAATATTAAAAAACACAAAATTCGTTTCTACAGAAAAATAACACAGTGATCATTCTTCACTCTTCCTCCAGGCCAACATCACGTGACAATTTTGCTGTGGGAGCTCCTTCATGATGCAGACAGATAACGAGGGGGGATGCGTGGTCTATATATATAAGGTCTATGCTCTTAGGCTTAGGACCCTAGCGCAGTCAATTGGATTTAATCCTAACACACCAGACTCGAATGTCGGGTAAGGCATGGACATTTGAGAAGTCTTCATTACGTTTATTTTAAAAAATACGCTTTGTTATGGTGAATATATATGTAACATGTATCATTAGACACAAAAATTATTTTAACTATAAGTCTTAAAAGCTGTCAAATAAATACCAAATAACAAAAAATTGTGTTTTTTACCTACTAACATTTTGTTGACCTAGAAATTGCATTACAGATAATTAGATGAAATTATGACTACTAGATGAAATGTAAATTAATTTAAAATGTTAAATTAATTAAAATTAGTTTTTCTTTTTATATTTATATTTCTTGTTTATCTTTTTTTTTTTTTTTTTTTTTTTAATCGATAAAAATAAATGATAAAGATTTTTACTTTCTCTTACCCATAAGGTAGAGAAAGTATTGTTTTGGGTCGAATTTTCGAACGCGAGATTTTGTTATATTTACACGTTTTGAGGTCCCCTGAGTACGAAAATCATCTTTTTAGCAAATGGTCTGTGTGTATGTCTGTGTGTCTATATGTCTGTGTGTCTGTATATCTGTGTGTCTGTGTGTCTGTCTGTTATCAGCATATCTCAAAAACAAATTATGGCAGAAAGTTCAAACTTGGTATTTTAAATGTGTATCATATAGGGATGCTACAGTAAGCTTTTCGTTAAGATTAAGCAAATGGTCCGTGTACAGGGACAATCAAGAGAATTCTAATACATTACGTCTATGGGGGGAAATTGCAGGAAAGTAGAGTTTAACGTCTATAGACTGCACTAAACCAAATGAAACGAATATATATTTTTTGTAATAGAGATAGTTAACTGGGAAAAAAAATTGTGTATGTAGGAGCCTCGCCTCCCACCCTGGGGGGGAAGTCCCCCTTCGAGGAGAGTAATTTTTCATGATGGGTATCTTTCAAAAGAGCTCGCCAATACCTTTAAAACGAATGGTTGAACCATCGATCTGCGATAATTTAAAACAAAGTTATCGATTTTTTTCACTTTTAACGAAAAAAAAAAAAAAAAAAAAAGAAAAAAAATCGTATTTTTCTTTCTTTTTTTTTTTTTTTTTTTTTTTTTTTTTAATATTGATAATAAAATGGACTTTTTTTTTATATTTAGTGTTATACTACTTCTCTAATATGGAAATCTTCTGCATTATCATAAATGATAATTTTTTTAAATAATAATTTTAATAAATTATTTTTCAAAAACGGAATTATTTTTTAATAACCGAATTAAATTTTATATAAATCTAGGTGCATTAATGAAACGGGGGACCGCCCCCCTCACACAGAATTAATTATCATATAAAACTCTTCCGAAGCCTAATTTGAATTGTTTAACATAGGTTTACATAACATCGTTATCTTACCTGTTAATCTCCAACCTGTATTTATAGTACTAAATTTCAGGGTAAGAGAAAGTCGTGTGAGTGACACACCAGATTATTTAGAATATAAAACCTGCATTTTCTTAAAACCCATTGTATCTGTAGCTAGATTCTGTTGTAAACTAGCTTCGTTTTTTAACCAGCTAAGAATCGTCTCCAAGTCATCAGGTTTTAATTGTTTCGATAAATATTTTAAAAAGACACATTAACGTATGAAAATAATAATAATTATTATTATTATTATTATAAATGCTTTTAGTTAAACTTTTTTTTTTTTTTTAATTTCTAAAATCAATTTTTTAGAAACAAAATAAATTTAACGGTTATGGATATTTTGAATGTGAAAACGGAATTAATAATAATAATAATAATAATTACGTAATTAGTAATTTTGTAAAGAAAATTTCTCCATAGCTTTTCTCCATTGGCTTTGGCTACCGAGGATTAGAAATCGATCTGTCAGGTTGTTCATTTCCGCTAGTAATCCTATCTCTGCTGAAAACGGTAATATTACAACCAACGGCTTTAACAATTTCCATAATATTAATAATAAATTGAATTTTTAATTATTATTATTAAAGGTAAAAGAGGCATAAAAATAAAAATCATTTGATTTAGAGATATATAAGAGAGACACGGTATATGTTACGCTGAAATATTAAATAAGCCTCCGGCACTAAACTACAATCTATCAGATAGTTTTTTTTCTTTATTATTATTATTATAAGCAGATATAATTTTCTATCTTACACTCAAGCATAATCAAATATCTTTATATGCTATGAAATGCCTTAAAGAAATAATGCATAGGTTCTACAACATTGCTTATCTTCATTAATTATTATGGGGCTATATTTAATTAATTTTAATTAAAAATCTTACTCTTTATTTTCATTTGTAAAATCGCACTTCTTAAAGCCCTTTTTTTTTTTTTTTTTTTTTTTTTTTTAATCAAATATTATTCATTTTAAAAACAACATGAATGAGCCATTTTCAGAAAAGAAAGAAAAATAATCTGGTGTGTCACTCACACGACTTTCTCTTACCCTGAAATTTAATACTATAAATACAGGTTGCAGATTAATAGGTAAGATAACGAGTACTGTTATGTAAACCTATGTTAAACAATTCATATCAGGCTTCTGAAGAGTTTTATATGATAATTAGTTCTGTGTGAGGGGGGCTACCGCCCCCCTCAACCCCCCGTTTCATTAATGCACCTTCATTTATATTGAATTTAATTCGGTTATTAAAAAATAATTCTGGTTTTAAAAAATAATTTATTAAAATTATTATTTAAACAACTTATCTTTTATGATAAGGCAGACGATTTCCATATTAGAGAAGTAGTATAACACGAAATATCCAAAAAAAGTCCATTTTATTCTCAATTAAAAAAAAAAAAAAAAAAAAAAAAAAAGTACGATTTTTTTTTTCGTTAAAAGTAAAAAAAAATCGATAACTTTGTTTTAAATTATCGCAGATCGATGGTTCAACCATTCGTTTTAAAGGTATTGGCGAGCTCTTTTCAAAGATACCCATCATGAAAATTTACTCCCCACGAGGGGGGGACTTCCCCCCCGGGGGGGGGGGGAGGCGAGGCTCCTACATACACACAAAAAAATTTCCCAGTTAACTATCTTTATTACAAAAAATATATATTCGTTTCATTTGGTTTAGTGCAGTCTATAGACGTTAAACTCTTTTTTCCTGCAATTTCCCTCAATTTTCCTGCAATTTTAGACGTAATGTATTAGAATTCTCTTGATTGTCCCTGTACACGAACCATTTGCTTGATCTTAACGAAAAGCTTACTGTAGCATTCCTATATGATACACATTTAGAATACCAAGTTTGAACTTTCTGCCATAATTTGTTTTTGAGATATGCTGATAACAGACAGACACACAGACAGACATACAGACAGACACACAGACAGACATACAGACAGACACACAGACAGACACACAGACCATTTGCTAAAAACATGATTTTCGTATTCAGGGGACCTCAAAACGTGTAAATATAACAAAATCTCGCGTTCGAAAATTTTACCCAAAAACAATACTTTCTCTACCTTATGGGTAAGAGAAAGTAAATAAAATTTTAATATGTCTTAATTACCAAAACTAAATGCAAAACTGGTGTACACACGATAAATAGACAATAAGACTTCTTCACACACCATAAGTTTTACGCCAGCACAACCGGTTTCGAAAGGACGTAGCCTTCCTTCATCAGGCGCAAAAAAAAAAAAAAAAAAAAAAAAAAAAAAACACGTGCTACTGCCTTGGAGGCAAAAGCGAGACTGGATTGCTTGGAGGCAAAAGCAAGTCTTAATTGTTCAACTTTACATCACTTTTCTTCTCTATGGATCCAACTGTGTTAGAAAATTGTACTGTGGATTTGAAAAGCGTAAAACGGCTATTTTATTTATTTATTTATTTATTTATTATTTTATTTATTTATTTATTTATTTTGCAATTTTTTGTTTATTTGTGTTGTGAGTAAGTTGCTCACATATTCTTTAAATACGTTGAATTTATTTCAAAATTATTAAATATCTAATTATAAATTAAATTAAATAACAGAAAAGTTTCAGTAATAAACCCATTGATCGTCTTTTAAAATATTGCAATCTATATGAGGGATCTAAAATGCAATTTAATTTCCTGTTCCCTGAAAATTAAGTATGAAGAATTTTGAGAATTAAAAATCGATCTGACAGGTTTTTAATCTCGGATAAAATTAGTTCTACATGAGAATAGTATCTTCACTGAGAAAGAAAGCATGAACCTTCCCAATAATAATTAAAAACACGTAAAATTATTATGAATATTTTAAAGTGGAATGATGGGCTAAAAGTTAAAAAATCATCTGATTTTTTAAATGAGTAAAAGAGAAATACACATGTATATATATATATATATATATATCGTGCTAAATTGGTATCTACAGCCCTCTGGCACTAAATTAAAATCTGTTAAAAACAGATAGATTCTTTTATTATTAAATTTTTTTTTATTATCATAAAGCCGAAAATAGGCGGGATTATTAGGATTCTTTACCTAACACCTAAACTTAATGTAATGGTCTTATCAGGTATAAAACACCTTGAAATAATAACATTGCTTTTCTTCTATTAAAATTGATTAATTTTAATTAAAATTTTACTTTTTTTTTTATATATATATAATAATCCAACCACATTTCTCAAAGTTCTTTTTGAGCCATTTTTCATCTTTTAAACCAACATAAATCCACCATTTTCAGAAGAGAAAAAAGAAAAAAAAAAGGTCAATATCCAAACCATTTAAAATATTATTTTCGAAAGAAACTCATGCTGTAGGCTACACGATCCTATAACAGCTAACGAAAATAATTTTAAATCGAAAATTGAAAATTAAAGAAAAAAAAGTTAACGTTGACATTCTTAAATCATACAAATACCAACGTAATTCTTTTCCAAAATTTCTATTAACTTTTCGTCTAGATACACACTTTTTAATCTCATTAATTATTTTCTTTTTACACCCTCCCTCCATGCATTTATTTTCAGCGTTTGCTAATTCCCTGACAAGTTAAAGTCAATGTACCTGTTGCGATATCTTACTAAGGTTTTTTCATTACACGTCAGTTTTGTAATTTAACTTAATTAAACTTGCTAAACTAAGACTTTAATTAAACTGCGTTGGAAAATTAAAGCCTTACAGGGATAGGTTACGGAGGCTACAAAAGATTTTTTTTTTTTTTTTTAACTTACGTTCTATGTTGATTTTCTTAAATTTATTTACTTTTTTTAATTAAAGGAATTAAAAAAAAAAAAAAATAAAAGACATAATTTTACAATAGGATTAAAATCCAAAATATGATCTTGATAAATTAAAAATTTTTGACTCCTTTTTTGATCCTGATAAAACAATAAAAAAGTTAAAAAAGTAAATAATTGAAGAAAAAAAAAGGTGATATTTGAAAAATTTTAATTAAGTTGAAAGACGTTTAGCAAGTAAAATTGACTTCAGAAGATAAATATTGCAGTTATGAAAGTTGAACCTTGGGCAAATGTTTCTAGGAAATTTATTTTGAGAGCTTTTACTATGGCAGTGAGAAGTAGTGATTAGTAGATAAATTATATTAAAAAAATAATAATAAATAAAACCAATTAAAAGAAGGTAAATAAAAGGAAAATAAAAGGTAGAACACCTTTTTTTAAATTTAAAGAATAAAAAAGAAAATCGTGCATGTTGCATGAATGATCAAACATTAAAAAAAAAAAAAAAAAAAACACTCAAAAGAAATATTAAGCAAAATCATTTGCACCATTCTTAGAAAATTCAATTTGAGAGTATTTTCTAAAAATTGCGGGGTAGTTATAAATTGAGATGTAGATTAGTAATATATATATATATAAAGAAGAAGAAAAGAAAACAGTTAAAAAAAAAAAAAAGTAAAAGAGAGAGAAACAGAAAAGGTAAAACGCCATTATTTTTTATTTATTTATTTATTTATTTATTTTTTGTTTTGTTCAGAAATAATAAATAAAATCATGCATGTTGCATGAATAATTAAACATTTCCCCAAAACAACCAAATACTCAACATAAATGTTGCAATATAATGAAGTAAAATCTTGAGCATCATCACTAGAAAATTCAATTTGAAAGTATTTTCTAGAAAATGCATAGTAGTTAAAAATTCGGATCTAGATTAGTTATATTTAAAAAATAAATATTAAAAGAATATAAATAAAAGGGGAAGGAGAACGGAAAAGGTAGAACGCCAATTTTTATTTTCAGAAATAAAAAATAAAATTATGCATGTTGCATGGATGATCAAACATTTTCCCAAAACAACCAAATACTCAACATAAATGTTGCAATATAATTAATTAAAATCTTGAGCATCATTACTTAGCAAATTCAATTTGAAAGCATTTTCTAGAATATGAATAGTAGTTAAAAATTCGGATCTAGATTAGTTATTTTTAAAAATAAATATTAAAAGAAAATAAATAAAAGGGAAAAAAGCTGAATGTCATTTTTTATTTTAAGAAATAAAAAACAAAATTAAACATGTTACATATATGATCAAAGATTTTCTAAAAAATATACAAATGCTCAACATATAAATGTTGAAAAATCTTAAGAAAATTCAATTACAGTGTTCTGCATGAAAATCAGCCCCAACACCATTTTTGCAAATTCTTGAGTAAAATGACCTCCTGAATCTGAATAGGACGTCCATTTTGTCCTATCACCCACAGTTTTTAGGGATAACACCCACCTATTTTTATCACATTTCGGTAATTTTATGGCTATAAGTTTGATTTGTAGGGCAGAAAAGGATTATTTTAACTGTTAAATATCTTCTGATGGGCTACAGAGTTAGAAAACTCCAAAACATGAACATTTGCAGCAACAGGAAAATTTAGGGGGGGGGGGATTTGCTACTGAAATTATATATTACATTTATTAAATTTTATTAATCAATTATTTCTATTATTTATTATACATTATATATCTTTGTTTTTAAATGTTAAAATAATCCTTTTCCATTCTTTAAATCAAATTCATGGCCATAAAATGACCGAACAATGATAAAAATTGGAGAGGGGGTGGCATCCCGAGAAAAAGATGGGTGATTGGGCAAAATAGGGCTCAGATTCAGATTCAGGAGGTCATTTTACATAAGAATCAGTAAAAATGGTATCAAAGTTCGATCTTCTTTTCTTTTCTTTTTCTTTCTTTTTTTTTCAGCGCAGTGTTATTAGAAAATTCAATTTGAAAACATTTTCTGAGAGAATGCATGGTAATTAGAGATTGAAATATACAGCAGTTGTGTATTTCGATAAATAAATAAAAAGAAGATAAATAAAAGGGAAACAATAGGTAAAACGTCATTCTTTTTATTTTAAGGGATAAAAAATTAAATTATGCGTACTACATTTTCCAAAAGAATGCAAATACTCAGCATAAATTTCAAGCAAAATTTTGAGCATAATTACTGAAAAATTCAATTTGAAAACATATTCTAGAAAAAATATATCATTGTTAAAAATTGTGATTCAGATTAGTTATCCTTAAAATAAAAAATTAAATTAAATCAAAAGTTGAAGGGAAATAAAAATTAATACGTTATTTTATATTTCAATAACAAAACATAATATTATGCTTGTTGCATGAATGATGAAACATTTTCCAAAAATATCTAAAATTTAATTTGTTGCAGTTATGAAGCAAAATTTTGCGTATCATTATTTGAGAATTCACCCTGAAAGCATTTTCTAGAAAATGCATAATAGTTGAAAATTGAGATCTGAATCAGAAACTTCTCTTCTGATACATAAAATGAAACTGGTGTATAAAATAATTAAATAAAAAGCAAGATTAATTGTTTCAGTTAAAGAAGAAATAAGTTTCAGTTTTAATACATAAAATAAAACAGTGCTTAAAAATTTGTTTGTTTTCTAAATTAAAGGCAAAATTAAATTTTTCAGTTTAAAAACAAATTTTCAATTTTAGTACGTGAAATAAAACTATACTACATAAAATGTTTTATCTTTTTTTTTTTTTTTTTTTTTTTTTTGAAAGACAAAATGAAATTTTTCAGTCAAAAAAAAAAAAAAAAAAAAAAAAGTGTTAATTTTAATACGTAAAATAAGACAGTTTACAAAATATATTGCTTGTTTTATAAATCATTAAAAAATTCAATTTTCAGTTAAGAAAAAAAAAACAGAAAGAAAAGAAACTATTAGCTTTATTACGTAAAATAAATTTATACATAAAAATATTTTGCTTGTTTTTAAAATCAAGGCAAAATGAAATTTTTCAATTAAAAAGCAAATTTCAACTTTAAATTGTAAAATAATGCTGTATATAAAATATTTTGCCTGTTTTAAAAATAAAAGATATCATAAAAAATTTTTAATCAAAAGAAATTTTTTAATTTCAGTTTGTAAAATGAAGCTGTATATAAAATATTTTGTCTATTTTGTAAATCAAAGATAAGAATAATCTTTTTAGTCAAAATATAACTTTTCGGCTTCAGTAGGTAAAATAAAACTTCAAATTAAATGTTTTGCCTTTTTTTTTTTTTTTTTCAGCCAAATGCACGATGAAATATTAAAGTTTTCAGTTGTAGAAGAAAAATCCAGTTTTAATACGTAAAACAAAACTGTTCATAAAATATTTTACCAATTTTTTTTTATTAAATTAAAAAAAAAAAATAATAATAAATAAATAAATAAATAAAACTGAATGAATTATCGCCCCCCCCCCCTGGGAAAAAAAAAAAAAAAAAAAAAGAAAAAAAAAAACAGCTTTCATACGTAAATTAAAACAGTGTCATATTTTGCCAGATTTTAAATTGAGGCAAGATTACTATTATAATTATTATAATAATTTTTTCGGTCAAAAAAAAAAAAAAAAAAATTAGCTCTAGTTAGTAAAGTAAAACAGTACATAAAATATTTTACCTGTTTTCAAAGGCAATTTTGAATTTTTCAGTAAAACAACAGACTTTCAGCTTTAGTACGTAAAGTGAAACATCACATGAAATGTTTTGCCTATTTATATATTTATTTATTTATCTTCAGTTGGAGGCACGATGGAATTTTTTAAATAAAAAACACAATTTCAGTTTCCGTACATAAAATTTAATTGCACATGAAATATTTTGCCTGTATTGTTTTATTTTATTTTATTTCATTTTTAATTAAAGGCAAGATAAATTTTCTTAAATAGAGAACAAACATTCAACTTTAGTACTTAGAACAAAACTGTGCGCAAAATATCCGTTTTTAAAATCAAAAGCAAAATAAAATTTTTCAGTCAGAAAACAAATTATCAGTTTTCGTACATAAAATAAGACTGCAAAACAAAATATTTCACCTTTGCGTTTAAATCAAAAATAATTAAGAAAAAGAAAGAAAAAAAATCATTAAATTAATTGTTTTACTTATTTTTATATCATTTTGCACGCGCACTTTTTATTTCCTAATTCAAAATTATATATAAAAAAAAAAAAAAAAATCGATAGTGTTTGTTTCGATACTGATTAATATTAATTTTCTTTTCTTTCAAATATTATTATTATTATTATTATTATTATAGTTTAAAAAAATTAAAGAACACGCTTTTATAGAAATATGAACTAAAAAGCACAAAATATCTATCTTAGTATTAAAATGCAGGGTAAGAGAAAATCGTGTGAGTGACACACCATAATATTTACATACATTTAAATCTTTAATTAAAATAATTTAGAATTAAACAAAAACCATTTTTTTTTTTTTTTTTTTTTTTTTTTAATCTCCCCTGACTGGGCTCGAACGCTAGGATCTACAGGTTCGTAGCGCGGCTCTTTACCTCACAGCCACGGCGTTCACGTACGGAAAGTCTTTTTTTTTATAATATAGATTTTTTGTTTGCTCCCAGAGCGGTTACAAACATACAAACAAACATGTAAACAAACATACATACAGGTGAAGCTAATAAAAGCGTGTTAAAAAATGATTTTGAGGAAATTCTGGCAAAAGCAGAATTTAGTTTAGGACGGAGGACTATTAGTTTTTTTTTTTTTTTTTTTTTTTTTTTTTTCAAATTATAATGTCGCTTTCAAATTATTCAATTATATTTTCAATAAATTTTAGAATTCAATAAATGTCCAACTATCGAAAAATGAAATCGCAAAAATCCCAGATCTAATAGTCCTCAGTCCTAAATAATTGTTTTATATGACATTTGCTTGATTAATAAGAGAGATTTTACTGAGAGATTTTTGACGTGTCTTTGTGTTTATGAAACTGGAACGAATCAAACATTTCAGGCAATAACCCTAATTGCTTCTGTCATTTCATTTCATATTTTTTCTGGGGAAAAAAAAAGAAAAAGAAAGAAGTTCTACCTAGGGACTTTTTTAATGGCATGACATTCTATGAAACTTCGAAAATGACTCAAAACAAAGTAAGAACATTCCATACAATATTCTATTTCACCTGAAAACAGTGATTAAACCATCCCAACCCAAACACTCACGTTCAATTTCATGAATTGCTTTTATAGTCTTAAATATTTGATTAATTTTGCATGCCTGTGACCACCATAATTGTCCACTAATTGCAGTTCTCTCTTTATTTCAGGTGAGTGCTTTTCGACTGTGTGTGACCATTTTACATGAGTTCCATTTATTGGATTGAAGGTAGGCTTAGCTACGTACTCTTCATGCATTCTGTTGCCAACATTGCCATACTAATATTGGCGTTAAGTCTTATAACAGAAGGATGTGACGTGTCCAGAAATGGATGAATTTGTAGTTTGGCTCAATGCATACAGATCGTTGATGCAGATGTGAACATATGAATTGCCACTGAAAGATGATTAAATTTAAATAATTCTTTAAAATTAATATTTTGAATATCGATAACTGAAATATCGATTATTAAGTATATATTTAAGTATATGTTAACAATGCATTCCAATCTCTGTATTTTTCAAAAGATTTGTTATGAACATTCAACTGAGAGTTAAATGATTTCAGTAATAATTTATTTTTTAAATACTTATTAACTAAATGGTTTGAATATTGATATTTTGACTATTTTGAATATTGATAACTGAAATATCGATTATTACATATATATTTAAGTATATGTTAATAATACATTCCAATCTCTGTATTTTTAAAAAGTTTTTTTATGAACATTCACCTGAGAGTTAATGATCTCAATAATAATTTATTTTAAATACTTATTAACTAAATGGTTTGAATATTGATATTTTGAATATAGATAACTGAAATATCGATTATTACATATATATTTAAGTATATGTTAATAATGGATTCTATTCTCTGTAATTTTTCAAAAGTTTTGTTATAAATATTCAACTAAGAGTCAATGATCGCCATAATAAATTATTTTTAAAAATACTTATTAATCCGTTAACGCCCGAATTAATTTTGCAAAATATTATTGGCTGATTATTTCACTTCTAAATTAATATAGACAACTAACAGTAAAATATATTAACTTAAACAATTCTTCTGTTAGTTTTAAATTTAAAGCCTATCCTCATTTATTGACGTTTAGTGTTCTAGCGAGAAAACTTCGAGATAGAAAAACTTTGAGATAACAGATTAATTTTCTATTATATGTTGACAAAGATCTCGAAAGTAAAGTATTATAATATATATTATTATTCAACTTGATTTAAATTAGTATACCTGTGCAAAAAGCAAATATATGTGCGACGAATGCAAAATCATAAAATGACTATCCAAATTATGAAATAATAATTAATAGTAGGCACATAAAATTTTCAGGGATCATTTAGAGTGATGCCATTATCTGTCACTAAAAAGCAGAAATCATTCCGAGAAACCACAAAAAATATACGTGCCATTTTATTAGCTGTCTTCAAATGAGGACACTGGGCGCTAACGGGTTAACTAAATGGTTTATGAAAAATTAATATTTATGAGCATTCACGCTGAGAGAATAAAGATATACCGCCTTCATCTAAAACGAATAAGTAGTCATTTTCTGGATCCTTGAACTAGAAATGTAGATTCCCGAGTTATAAAGTAAACAAATAACCTGGATAGACGAAATGAACGAGAATTTCTAGTCTACATTTTTCTGGATGGTGAAAGAAAATTATGAATATTATGAATATTACGAATGTTTTGTAAAACGAGAAATTCTCGCTTGATTCCTAGAATTGGACCATAAAACAAAATTATAGTTAAAATGGAAAAATCCTTTTTCCTTTCCTTTTTTTTTTTTTTTTTTTTTTTTAATGTTGCATCTGGGTGGTAACGTGTTGTGTAAATTTAGATGACAGACAGATATTTATACTGAAGAATGTGATTTGAGTAATTCCATCTGAAAAAGTTACACTGAGAAAAAAAAATATATATATATATACCGCCTTCATCTAGAAGGAATAAGTGGCCATTTTCTAAATACCTTAACTAGAAATATAGATTTCCGAGCTATGCCCAAAAGGCACGCCAATAAACTGAATAGACGAAAGGATCGAGAATTTCTAGTCTACACATTTCTAGAGGGTGAAACAATATTCTGAATTTTCTGAATATTTTGTACTGCGAGAAATTCTCGCTTGATTTTCTAGAATTGGGTCATAAACCAACATTATAGTTGCAGAAACCCGCCTCTTGTATTCGCATTTATTTTCAGAGATTTTTAAATAACTTTGATGACGATAATATAGGATAACGCTCTAGAATTCTAATAGGGCTTTTTTAAACTCACTGGAAAAGGGAAATAAAATTTATAAGGATAACAAGCAACTATTTTCACTAGAGATTTAGTTTCAAGATGTCAATCACAGAAATATTTATCAGTGCATAACTAAACGTGTGGTCGCAAAAATAAGATATCGATATCCATTATAACATACATGTTTATAGGTTTCTATTAATGCGAATTTCGGTTAGTACGATAAATTGTTTTACGAGCATTTCCTAGATTAAATCAGGAGAAATTTCGATCACGCTCAGAAAAAATGATATATATATATATATATATATATATATATATATATATATATATATATATATATATATATATATAATTTGAATAATTTAATTCCTTTGCAACACTCAGCAAATGAAAGATAGATGAAAATACCAACATATGAAATTTTAAATGAGATGTATTTCGAATAATATTATAGTCACAGTGATAATTTAATTTAATTACACTGAGTAGTAAAAACATATTAAAGTACTTACGTAGAAGAGAAATGACACAAACATAACACATAAGCCTAACGAAGAGATAATTTGCAAAAACCATTAAACCAATAGAAACATTCATCAAATAATAGAAATGGAAAGAGATAAATTAACCAAAAGGGTCCGATAAAAGAAAAGAGAATTCATGAAATGAAAAATAGAATTTTAAATGCTGAAAACCAGAAATGTTCATTCTTCAGGAAATATTCACCTCTGTCAGCATGATGCAAGATTTCGGAAAGCTGTATAGCTAATTCAAGCAATATACAACTCAAGTCTCTATCTTGCAACAAAACAAAATAAAAAAGGAAATTAGATTAAACAGTAACACAAACCAAAATTGAAACATGGAATAAGTATTTTTAATAAGTCCACATGTAAACGATTCCATACAGATATAGTAGAAATAAACAGGTTGCCAAAACGAACATTAGTGAAAAGAAAAGATTAAAAGTAAAGAAACGATTAATCGATCTAGGTGCTATTGAAATGAAATAAATTAATGCATTAAGTGATATATATATATATATATATATATATATATATATATATATATACCGCTTTCATCTAGAACGAATAAGTGGTCAGTTTCTAAATCCCTAAACTAGAAATATAAATTTCAGAGCTATGCGTATAAGGCACGCCAATAAGCTGTATGGACGAAATGATCGAGAATTTCTAGTCTATAGATTTCTAGATGGTGAAACAATAGTCTGAATATTCTGAATGCAGTCGAACTTCGTTAACGTGAATTACTTTCAACTTTTAACATAAACTGTTTCTACAAGCCCCATCAAAATGAAGATTAGTTTAGTTATATGAATATTAGTTACTGATAGCATGAACTAAAAGTTATTCACGTTAAACGTTAATTGATAACATGAACAAATTTTTTGTCCCCCTTGAGATTCACGTTAACGAGGTTCGACTGTGTTATGAGGAATACGACTGTATTGCGAGGAATTCTCGCTTGATTTTCTAGAATTGGGTCATAAACCAAGATTATAGTTGCTAAAACTCGCTTCTTGCATTCACATTTATTTGCAGAGATTTTTGAATACGTTTGACCTCGATAATATAGGCAAACGCTCTAGAATTCTAACAGGGGTTTGTAGAACTTGCTTTCAAAGGGGGACTAGAATTTATAAGGATGACATGGAACTATTTTTACTAGAGCTACAATCTAGATTCTAGATGTCAGTTACAGAATTTTTTCTTAGTGCAATGCGCATTCAATTAAGTGCCAATAAAAATTTTAAATATTTAAATGTATTAAATACAATAGTCTAAATTTTAGTATATAAATGTATAAAATATTACAATATTTCTAAATTTTAGTATTTAAATGTATAAAATATTACAATCTTTCTAAATTTTAGTATTTAAATGTATTACTAGCTAAATATTTTAACTGTTTCTAAATTTATAATTTTGTTTGCAACCGTAACTGTACCTAATTTGTAATCTTTATGGCTCCATATGTTTGAAAGCTATTCGCGTATTATCGAGAGCAATTTTTCCATATCTTTAATTCTCGTATTTCATTTTATGTTTTTCCAATGTAGTTTGTTAGGAATTTGTTTTCGTTAGGGTAAGTGCTCCATTGATTGACACTTTTAGAACAATTTCTGTTGTTTTTAATGTTTTAGTCATCAGAAACTATCTTTGGAAATCTTAAGTTAATATTATATGGCATGAAAGACTTTCAGAACCACATATATGTTAAAATATGTGCATTTGATAATAATTATTTTTTTAAATGAATTTTTATTTTTCACTCACGCAATGTTCCAGTAATTGACACTGCTAGTTTCATTTTGCCAGTTATTGGCACCCTATGATTCAGTGTTTGACATTTAATGTTCAAATTCTTATATGTAAATCATTTGCTTTTATTTTTTACTTATTTATTAATTATTTTGGGGAAAGATGTCAATTACTGGAGCATGTCAATCACTCGAGCACCTACCCTATTTGCGTTTTAATAGATGTGATGTTTCGGGAAAACATGAGAATTCTACTTCTCATACATCGAAGTATTACATCTGTTTTTTTTGCAGACGTCGCTTCCTGCCGGCTAATTAGTTGGGAGGTACAGAGGGTGATTATACATTTTTGCAACGATTCTGCAAAAAAAAAAAAAAAAAAAAAAATATATATATATATATATGTATATATATATACAAATATAAGAATTTTATGTTCTAATATATTAAATCTGGTAGCCCTTTTGTTGAAGTATCATATTAACTCTTGATTTCCAAGATAGCAGAGCATTTCTTAAAACATTAAAGTTGATTTTGTTCCACTCCTCCCTCCATAATCTTCCAGAGTCTATCCAATGTTTTTGGATGCCGCTTATCAAGAGCTTGTTTTCAAAGTACAAATGCCCAATGAGACACATCCAAGTCATCCGAAGCCCATGTTATTCTATGGGTAAAATTATTTATAGAAATTACACGTTACTTAATTGTTATTTTTAAATTCCGTTTTCACCTTCTGAAAATACATAACTGTTAAATTGGTACTCGTTTTCCAAAAAAAAAAAAAAAAAAAAGAAATTATCTTTTTTAATTTAAAAATTTTTAATTTTGAGTTTAAGAATGAGAACTTTTTTCACCAAATATATTTTCTCATTTTTTAACTGGAAAATGAAACATTAAATTTTAAAAAATTCAATTCTTGGAAAACGGGTATATTAGTTTAAAGGTTGTGAATTTTCTGAATGTGAAAACGGAATTTTAAAATATCGATTAGGTAATGAGTAATTCTATAAAAAAAATTTACCATATAATAACATAGGATTTGGTGACTAGAGACGAGGAAATTGTAAGAATTAGTGAGCAGCCTTAAGGTACACTTCACCTAAAGCTGATGGCAGCCTTATCCCATGATATTCTATGGAGAAATTTGTTTTCAAAATTACCCATTACTTAATGTTTTTTTTTTTTTTTTTTTTTTTTTTTTTAATTCCGTTTTTACATTTAGAAAATTCACAACCATTAGATTGATCCTCGTTCTTCAAAAATTATTATTATTATTATTTCATTTTGAGTTTATAAAGTGAAAAAAAATGCACTTATTCAATATTTCACACTTTACAGCTTTAAAATGAAACATTAAAGATTAAAAAAATTAATTTTTCAAAAATGGGAATCAATCTAATAGTTTTGAATTTTTCTGAATGTGAAAGCAGAATTTAAAAAAAAAAAAAAAAAAAAAAAAAAGTATAGTGTAACCACATTTCTCGAAACTAGCTTTGAGGATGAGTCCAGTGGTTTGGAGGGGTGCCAAATTGACTGACAGGTTGATATTTGACAAACATCCAGGCCTTTATCGCTATTTTCTTTTCATCACCCCTATATTAACACTGCACTCGTTGAGTGAGCTCTTGCGTAGAAGCTACCATGGTCGTAAGAAGAGTTGGTTAAAGAATAATGAGTATTTCTGAAAACACATTTCTCCATAGAGTAACATGGGACGAGGCTGCCATCCACTTTAAGTGAAATAGCCCCTTAAGTGAGATGCATTAAAAAATGTTTCGGGTTGCGGTTTCACTGCTCAGTTGTTTATTACACAAATATTACCAGGGCCCGATTAAGCTTTGAAGCTAGGGGAAGCTTAGCATCATTTCGGGGGCCCCTTTCATTTCGGAAAATCTTGTTTTCCTGTTAGATATTTTAATATAAAAGTGCTATACACCAAAAAATAGTGTGTTTATTATTATTATTTTTTTTTTTTTCATACATCTGGGTGGTTTCTACACAGAACATTAAAATCATACAACTTTTCAATTATGAACATTGAGATTTTTGAGGTTAAATAATAGATTTTTCCCGAAATAACGAGTGTTTTGTCTTGTTTTAGGTAACCTTTCTCAGAAAAAATTCAATCTCAGTGTGAAAATCTGAAACAAAAAATTCAAGACCATGTTTTTAATCCTTATAGGAATCCTCCACATTTTTGATGGAAAGACAGAATTAATTTTAGAAAGAGTGGAAAGTAACCAGGCCTAGGTTCGAACCTGGGACCTCTGGCATGATGTCGACCTAGCTGTTAATAGTTTTTAGTAGTTTTTCCGAAACTCACGTGAATACGTGTCAGGATCTCTTAAAAAGACCTCTCCTCCCTAACCAACAGAGGCCCACCCAGTACTAAAACTCTGGCGTAGTCAATCCGCTTCACCTATACATATACTGACCAAACGTCCCCATTTTCTGGGGACGAATGGGGACGCCTTTTTTTTTAAGGCATTTTTCTAAGTTTGAGAAAAAATTGTAGGAACTAAATTATTAATCAACTAGCAGGCTACGCCCGCTTCGCTGGTCACTATTTTTAAGTGAATTACAATATTTAATGAATTCTCAAAATTGCATTAATTTTTATCATGTGATAAAAAAAGAGAAAAAAAAATTCTGATCGGGAAAAATGTCGCACCGGGTCCCCACTGCCTTCGGCAGCGTAGACCCGTGCGCTGCGCGCACGTATTCCTTCACCATCCTTATGACTTCTCAAAATTCCATGTTAATACTCATAAACTTTCATTCTCAAGAAAAGGAATTAAAAAATATATTATTTAGCATCGGGTAAAAACTCACACCGGGACGCCACTGCCTTCGGCAGCGCAGACCCATGCGCGCTGCGCGCGCACGTTTCAGGATATACGTGCGCTGTACACGCATATTCCTTCTCAACTCAAACTTTTATTATTAAGAAAATAAAATTTAAAAAGAATCTTTTATCATCGGGTAAAAACTCGCACCAGGTCCCAAACCCATGCGCGCTGCGCGCCTATTCCTTCCCCACCGTTCCAGCCCCTCCTAATTAACTTGCATATACCAATTTTGAACGGTCTTACTCAATTAGCTGAGATGCAAAAGAAAACCTGATCAGGACACTTTAAATTGTATATCAGGTGAAATCTCGAATTCCACTTTCGATAATGTAAAAGAACTTTAAAATATCTTTCGAATGATGTATCTATAATAATAAATGGAAAGGTTTGTCTGTCTGTCTGTCTGTCTGTCTGTCTATCTGTCTGTCTTTCTGTCTGTCTGTCTGTCTGTTCTTTTATACGTTCAGCCCCTATTGAACGCAGAATTACAAGAATTGACATACGGATGCTCTGGAGCCTTTCCGATGTTTTCCTCGAAACAGAATTTAAAAATCTTAATTAGTTTCGGAGATATTAATTAAAATGTTGACCCATATCGATCGCAAAAATGACCAAAAATCCATATTGCTTAAAAAGAGGCATTCTATCAGCATTCAGCAGACGATTTTAACGGCTGTCTCTAACAGAAACAAAACATGTGAAACTCATTAATGTCACATGATCTTTAACTGGGGTTAAAAATTGCAAATTTCAAAGTGCTTCAAATTTTCTTTTTCGTACACAACACTTAATATACAACCTATTCAGCACAAAACCAACCTGCAGTTAAAATTTCATCAATTTTCATTAATAAACAAAGCAGTTACATTTTAATTGCAAATTAAAATTTATTCCAACACGTAATCTATCTTTCAATAGACGACAGGAGTTTCCATAGCAACAAAATACATTTGAAGGAACTGAAAAATACTTTTTCATTTTCTTTTTTACTTCCATTACCCGACTACCGTGGTATATATAGGTTTTGGGGAAATAAAAAATATTTATTTTTCTTTTTACTTCCATTAATAACAGTAGATTACAGAAATTTCTACCGCCAGATATTTTAAAATTTCGATATTTCAAATTCCAATTAAATTATTTTTAATACATCATTCGAAAGATATTTTAAAGTTCTTTTAAATTATCGAAAGTTTTCACCAGATTTACACGTTTTAAGGTCTCCTGAATTAGTTTTCTTTTGTATCTCAGCTACTAATTAAAACAATTTCATAAGTAATACATCATTAGAAAGCTTTTTTGATTTGGAATCGAACAGTGGAATACAGAAATTTGTACCGCCAGATGGCGCTGTAATATTTTAAAATTTCAAAATTTCAATTTCTAATTATGATTAAATTATTTTTAATACATCATTCGAAAGATGTTTTAAAATTCTTTTAAATTATCGAAAGTTTTCACCAGATTTACACGTTTTGAGGTCTCCTGAATCAGTTTTCTTTTATATCTCAGTTATTAATTAAAAAAATTTCATAACTAATGCATCATTTGAAAGCTTTGTTGACTTGATACACATTTTAAATACATTATCGAAAATGGAATTCGAGATTTCACCCGATTTACACGTTTTGAGGTGTCCTGATTAGGTTTTCTTTTGTATTTCATCTACTAATTAAAATAATTTCATGAGTAACACATCATTTGAAAGCTTTGTTGATCTGGAATGGAACAATAGATTACAGAAATTTCTACCGCCAGATGGCGATGTAATATTTTTAAACTTCAATATTTCATATTCTAATTATGATTAAATTATTTCTAATACATCATTCGAAAGATATTTTAAAGTTCTTTTACATTATCGAAAGTGGAATTCGAGATTTCACCTGATATACAATTTAAAGTGTCCTGATCAGGTTTTCTTTTGCATCTCAGCTAATTGAGAAGGACCGTTCAAAATTGGTATATGCAAGTTAATTAGGAGGGGCTGGAACGGTGGGGAAGGAATAGGCGCGCAGCGCGCATGGGTTTGGGACCTGGTGCGAGTTTTTACCCGATGATAAAAGATTCTTTTTAAATTTTATTTTCTTAATAATAAAAGTTTGAGTTGAGAAGGAATATGCGTGTACAGCGCACGTATATCCTGAAACGTGCGCGCGCAGCGCGCATGGGTCTGCGCTGCCGAAGGCAGTGGCGTCCCGGTGTGAGTTTTTACCCGATGCTAAATAATATATTTTTTAATTCCTTTTCTTGAGAATGAAAGTTTATGAGTATTAACATGGAATTTTGAGAAGTCATAAGGATGGTGAAGGGATACGTGCGCTGCGCGCACGGGTCTACGTTGCCGAAGGCAGTGGGGACCCGGTGCGACATTTTTCCCGATCAGAATTTTTTTTTCTCTTTTTTTATCACATGATAAAAATTAATGCAATTTTGAGAATTCATTAAATATTGTAATTCACTTAAAAATAGTGACCAGCGAAGCGGGCGTAGCCTGCTAGTCAGAAATAATTTAATCATAATTAGAATATGAAATATTGAAGTTTAAAAATATTACATCGCCATCTGGCGGTAGAAATTTCTGTAATCTATTGTTCCATTCCAGATCAACAAAGCTTTCAAATGATGTGTTACTCATGAAATTATTTTAATTAGTAGATGAAATACAAAAGAAAACCTAATCAGGACACCTCAAAACGTGTAAATCGGGTGAAATCTCGAATTCCATTTTCGATAATGTAAAAGTACTTTAAAATGTGTATCAAGTCAACAAAGCTTTCAAATGATGCATTAGTTATGAAATTTTTTTAATTAATAACTGATATATAAAAGAAAACTGATTCAGGAGACCTCAAAAGTGTAAATCTGGTGAAAACTTTCGATAATTTAAAAGAATTTTAAAACATCTTTCGAATGATGTATTAAAAATAATTTAATCATAATTAGAAATTGAAATTTTGAAATTTTAAAATATTACAGCGCCATCTGGCGGTACAAATTTCTGTATTCCACTGTTCGATTCCAAATCAAAAAAGCTTTCTAATGATGTATTACTTATGAAATTGTTTTAATTAGTAGCTGAGATACAAAAGAAAACTAATTCAGGAGACCTTAAAACGTGTAAATCTGGTGAAAACTTTCGATAATTTAAAAGAACTTTAAAATATCTTTCGAATGATGTATTAAAAATAATTTAATTGGAATTTGAAATATCGAAATTTTAAAATATCTGGCGGTAGAAATTTCTGTAATCTACTGTTATTAATGGAAGTAAAAAGAAAAATAAATATTTTTTATTTCCCCAAAACCTATATATACCACGGTAGTCGGGTAATGGAAGTAAAAAAGAAAATGAAAAAGTATTTTTCAGTTCCTTCAAATGTATTTTGTTGCTATGGAAACTCCTGTCGTCTATTGAAAGATAGATTACGTGTTGGAATAAATTTTAATTTGCAATTAAAATGTAACTGCTTTGTTTATTAATGAAAATTGATGAAATTTTAACTGCAGGTTGGTTTTGTGCTGAATAGGTTGTATATTAAGTGTTGTGTACGAAAAAGAAAATTTGAAGCACTTTGAAATTTGCAATTTTTAACCCCAGTTAAAGATCATGTGACATTAATGAGTTTCACATGTTTTGTTTCTGTTAGAGACAGCCGTTAAAATCGTCTGCTGAATGCTGATAGAATGCCTCTTTTTAAGCAATATGGATTTTTGGTCATTTTTGCGATCGATATGGGTCAACACATTAATTAATATCTCCGAAACTAATTAAGATTTTTAAATTCTGTTTCGAGGAAAACATCGGAAAGGCTCCAGAGCATCCGTATGTCAATTCTTGTAATTCTGCGTTCAATAGGGGCTGAACGTATAAAAGAACAGACAGACAGACAGACAGACAGAAAGACAGACAGACAGACAGACAGACAGACAGACAGACAGATAGACAGACAGACAGACAGACAGACAAACCTTTCCATTTATTATTATAGATTATAGATAACACTTTATTTTTAGTCCTTATTTATTAGGAATGAAAAAATACATCTATAATTCGATAATTGTAGCAATTTTTCTCTATTATAAAGGTACTTTGATCTGGTCAGCCTATACACCATTACCACTGCATCATAACCCTCGTGACCTTTTTTGGACCACAATTTCAATTGCTGGTGTAAACCCTATTTATGAGTCTACCTGAATTTAATCTATTTCAATATAGGGTAAGTGCACCAGTGATTGACACTTTTAGAGCAATCTCTGATGTTTTTAATGTTCTGGTCATGAGAAAACATTTTTAGAAATCTTAAGCTAGTACATAGGGTATAAAAGATATTCAGAACCACATATATGTTAAAATATATACATTTGATAACATATATATATATATATATGAATTTTTATTGGACACCCACTCAGTGTTCCAGAAATTGACACTGCCAGTTTTTCCTTTTATCAGTCATTGGCCCCCTATGTTCCAGTGTTTGACACTGCTAGTGATTCATTTTACCAGTTATTAGCACCCTATGCTCCAGTGTTTGACATAAAATGTTAAAATTCTTGTATGTAAAATATATGATTTTATGTTTTTTCTTATTTATTAATTATTTCGGGATAGATGTCAATTACTGGAGCATGCCAATCACTGGAGCACCTACCCTATGTTTAATTTCTTTATTAATTAAAATATTTCTCAAAAAAATTACTAAACAAACACATATCATTACTCCTGCCTTCATTAACTTTTTATTTATTTTATTTCATTTTATGTTTCATTTTTACTGAAAAAAAAAAAAAAAATAGAATAAAAGTTTCAAAAGCTTTAGATGATGACAAAATCTTTTATAAATTATATAATAACAAAAAGAAAATTTTTAATGAAGTGTCAGAGAAGTGGATATTTGTAAACGCAATTAAAATAAAAAATTTTTAATTAAAACAAATTATTATCTTTGAAGTGTCTCGATGAAATAGATAATTATGATACCTAAAGTACTTTATTAAAACAAGATTATAACAATGATAAAAATTATTGCTTTTTTAAATCAACAATTAAAAATCTAAATTAATTAATTTAAAAGCGGAAAGTGTTTTCGTTACAGAAAAGGCTCTTGAAATACATTAAAAGGAAAAAAAAAATTATAATTATGATTTTGAAAGATAGATCCCCTTTTAATTTCGAGAAAATTGGCTTCCATAAACAAACATAACATTTTTCTATTTTCTTTTAATAAATATTATTGAAAACATGTCGTTTATCTCCATTATCTACGTCTAGTAATCATACAAATTTTCTTCTTTGCATCCATTTTATAACAAAATATTTTACAGTAATAGAGCAGAGTAAACACTACACTAGTTTTAAGTTTTTAATACACGTAATTTACTGAGTGGAATATGTCTTTAAGTTTGTTATCATATTTGGCAATCAATCTAAAAGTATTTCGACATTTCTTTTTTTTTTTTTTTTTTCAGAACAATTTTCCAAAATATCGTCTGCCTTTCGGCGAAAAAGAATCATCATACAAAATTACATGTTAGAAAAGAGGCTTTGCGTGCCAAATCTTTACCAGTATTTTTCGTATAATCTAAATTTCAGAATAATCTTTTAGGTTTTCTATTTTGCATTTATTTATTTAGGTTTTTTGACAACAGGTCTGGTTGTTATTATTATGGATACAGTAATTTATAGTTATAAGTTTTTTTTTTTTTAATATTATTATTCTACTCAACTAAATCATTTCTTTCATCCTAGATTTGTGATCAACCTTTATAATTTTTATTTTATGCTGATTTATATAGTTTTTCGGGAACAAGTCTGGTTGTTATTATAAGCTTTTGAAACCTTATTACTACTATAGAATGCAAGAAGAAGCACATATGACTTAAGGGATTTTGTAGAATACTTTCCCTAGTCTGGGGAATTATAAATGTATTTTTCCCTTTTTGTGTTCTAAATGTTTGGAAACTCGCGAATATAGAATTTCCCTTTAAAAACTATGTTATTTAAATTTGTATTTCAGATCTTTATTTTTTCTTAAAGGTTTCGTGACCTTTAATTTAGGCTTAACTGCTTGGAAAAGATAAAAGACGAGGCTATACAAAACACACACACGCACATAACATTATGATAGTTTGCGTTCCTTTTCGGTCTTGATAACGGAAAAAATTTCGGAAGCATTAAAGGCTCCAAAAATGATTGAAAAATGGCTTTTCAAATCTCTAGCTTCAGTTATATATATATATATATATATATATATATATATATATATATACTGTAAGCTATTTTTTTTTTTTTTTTTTTTTTTTTTCAAAATAATAATAAATTTTTTAATCAATAAATTAAATAAATGTATTTATAAATAAATAAATAAATAAATAACCCTGTTAAGTAAAATATATAAAATTTTGGAAAAGTTTTGCATCCCCAAATGCATAGTTGATTCTATAGGAGAATGACAAGTCATAAAATTTTAGATTCAACTGTATCACTATTGTTATTATGTACTACTAGTATTATTACAACAAACTAATCAACAAATCAAAATGCTTTTGATAGCTATTTTAAGCTTTTATTTTTGAGTAATTCGTCTTTTTCTGTTTAAAACTTTTAAAATTTAATTTTTTTAAACTTTTTTTTTTAAATTTATTACACTGAAATAGAATTCATAGGACAATAGTTTGATTACATTTTTTTTTTTTTTTTTTTTTTTTTTTTAAGAAAGATTTAATTTAAATTAGTTGTAACACTTTTAAAACATTTAACTACGTTTTTTAAAACTAGTGGGTTGTGGCCACCGTGAAATTTTCTTCTATATTTTCTCATACAAATTCAAGCAGTAATTTTTTTTTCTTCAATTATTATTTATTAAAATTATTTTTTAGGATGAATTCAGATGATTTTTTTTTTTTTTTTTTTTTTTTTTTTTTTCCTGAACACTAAATGTTGAAAGAAAGTTAATTTTCTGCCGACATCTGAGTTTTCTTTTTTGTTTAAAATATAAAGTAAATCGGTGACATTGTTTTAAATTAACACAGATTTTTGATTCAACCATTTGTGTTAAAGGCATTGACGAGTTCTTTTGAAAGACACCCATATTAAAAATTTATAACCTCGGGGATGGCCCTATGGTATTTACACCTGTACTCTTTTTTTTTTTTTTTTTTTTTTTTTTAACTATTTCTCATAGATTCTTACTCGTTTGCACTGAAAGCAATTAAAAAAAAAAACTATTGCGTTTTTTTTTTTTTTTTCCCATTCTTTGCAAAATTCATATTTTTAGTTTAATTTTGCATGAAAACATGAAATCCTTTATCGTACTGTTGATTATTAAAACCATATTCAATAATTATTCTTTACTTTAATCTATTATTTATAAGTGTGAATAAAAAATAAATATATAAAAAAAATAGGAGGGATGGAGGGGGTGGGCGAAACAGTGGAAAGGGTGAAAGTGAAAGCGTGGACTAATATTAAATAAAACATGAAAGAATTGTTTGTATAATAAGAAAAAAAAAAAAAAAAAAAAAGAATATGTTATAGAAAAATTAGTGATTTTTTTAAATGCAAACATCTATAATTTTGAAGGGGAGGGGGGGGGGAGTATATGATGGACAGAAATGGGGGTAGTTTTAGATTTAGCTTCCTCAAAAACAAAGTAAAAAAAAATATATATATATATATATATATATATACAGACACGACATTATTTCATTATTTAAAACATGAAAATCTGACATTGACAGATTTTAATTTAGTGCCATAGGCCTACTGCTAAACTTGTTAATATCGACAAATTCTTCTTTAGTTAATTCGTGACGATCTATGATAAAGTTTTCATTGATAAAGTTTTCATTAAATCAAACCAATGTGTTTCAGCTGCAGATACTGTAACAAATAACGTTGGAAGTCCAAACTGTCTTATAGCCGCAAAACAACGTTTTTTCTCTTTTTCCCAATGAGGGGGAGGTGTGCCTTGGGGGGGACTCATGTCAAAGGTGTGCCTTGGGGGGGGGACTCATGTCAAAGTTGTACCTTGGGGGGGACTCATGTCAAAGTTGTGCCTTGGGGGGACTCATGTCAAAGTTGGGCCTGGGGGGGACTCATGTCAAAGTTGTGCCTTGGGAGGACTCATGTCAAAGTTGTACCTTGGGGGGGGGGACTCATGTCAAAGTTGGGCCTGGGGGGGGGGACTCATGTCAAAGTTGGGCCTTGGGGGGACTCATGTCAAAGTTAAATCGTTTGTGTTAATGTCGTTTGTTATCCCTCCCTCCCCTCTTCACGTTTTCTACCGATTGTGCAAGCAGTTTTTATCAACAACTCTAAAATTTATCATTCGAACGACGAATAGCTCAATGAAACTGGCTTTTTGGAATGTAGTGAAACTCGTGTTTTCTCATATCTCGATTCCACTTTTTTAAGGATCCGGTCTGTGTTCTATTACTTCTTTTTCTGTCATTCTTGTGAAGTATTTAAATTGGATATTTACGTTAAGTAAGTTATTTTTTTACAATGATTTATTTCATTTCATGAACACAATTTGTGTTTGATATGTATCGATTTGAATTCTAATCGGGGTGCGTGTTCTATGCTGCGATTTTTTAATTCATTCTCGTAAAGCTTTTAAATTAGATATTTATTAAAGTAAGTTATTTTAGTAGAAACAATTTAAAAATTGTTTTCATGATTTTGATTTGATGGATTTGAATTTTGAAAAAGGGGCGGTTTTATAAATTATAATTTAATGAAAAGATGCATTTTATGGATTTGAATTTTGTGAAGGGGCTACAAAAGAGACCCAATTTTAAATGAATGAACCCCTGGTCTATGAATTAAGTCTCCAGTATGACACACATGCATACATCGTTTTTTAATTTTGCAAAATGGGAAGAATGGTAATTTTCCCAGTTGAAATTAATATATTATTGGCTATAATTTGAAATATTAAATTCCATGGACAAATTAAGAATTACTCTTTTTATTCAAATGAATGCAGTTGCCCATTTACCGGGAAAGGGGAAAAAAAAAAAAAAGAGTACGGGTTTGTAATGTTTGTATATATTTTACTTTGTCTCTCAAAATTAAATTTTCCTTTCCTTTTTTACTCAGTGATTGGCATGCTCCAGTAATTGACATCTATCCCGTAATAATTAATAAATTAAAAAAAAAAAAAAAAAAAAAAAAAAAAATATACAGACACGACATTATTTCATTATTTAAAACATGAAAATCTGACATTGACAGATTTTAATTTAGTGCCAGAGGCCTACTGCTAAACTTGTTAATATCGACAAATTCTTCTTTAGTTAATTCGTGACGATCTAAATTCCATGATAAAGTTTTCATTAAATCAAACCAATGTGTTTCAGCTGCAGATACTGTAACAAATAACGCTTTAAGTCCAAACTGTCTTATAGCCGCAAAACAACGTTTTTTCTCTTTTTCCCAATGAGGGGGAGGTGTGCCTTGGGGGGGACTCATGTCAAAGGTGTGCCTTGGGGGGGGACTCATGTCAAAGTTGTACCTTGGGGGGGACTCATGTCAAAGTTGGGCCTTGGGGGGGGGACTCATGTCAAAGTTGGGCCTGGGGGGGACTCATGTCAAAGTTGGGCCTGGGGGGGGACTCATGTCAGAGTTGGGCCTTGGGGAGACTCATGTCAAAGTTGTACCTTGGGGGGGACTCATGTCAAAGTTGTACCTTGGGGGGGGACTCATGTCAAAGTTGTACCTTGGGGGGGACTCATGTCAAAGTTGTGCCTTGGGGGGACTCATGTCAAAGTTGTGCCTTGGGGGGACTCATGTCAAAGTTGTACCTTGGGAGAATTTTTTATATTTTTTAAAAACTTGTAACCTTCGTTATGAGTAATCAAATTATCTACAAAATCTTCATTCAATAAATCCCCATTCAATAAACCGACTGAAATAGGCCCTTAGCACTATTAAGAGTGACGTATAAAAATTCGACAACGCTGTACCGACTGAAATAGGCCTCTAGCACTAAAAAGAGATGTTTTGTAGACCTGTTTTATTGATATTCATACTGTAAAATGTCATTTGAGAAATAGCATATAAATAATTGCAAAAAACAGCTATGTTTAAATATGAAACGGCATTTAAATAATAATTGAACAAATTTTAAATTTTTGCTAGTTTTTTCATACTACATTTTATTTATTTATTTATTATTTTTTTATTCTACAATTTTTTTTTTGTAATAGAACAGAATTTACACTTTAACGTTTTTGAAAAATATTTGATTGTATTTCATTAGAATGTTTGTGAGATATCTATTTTTCTTTTTTTAAACAATAGATAAAACTTACAAGAAATGCTGCTCTATTTGTAAGATTCAATCAAATTTTAGATAATCTCGTGTAATTCTTGCTTGAATCGAGCTTTTAGATTTATAAAAAATAAAAAATAAGGTAGTCTGTTCTGTAATAAACACAATATAACAGAGCCCGTTCTTTCTCCATTTCAATTACAGCCTTGCCTGGCATCAAAATCCCCTTTTTGGCAAAATCCCAAGAAAACGGCATCGCCCATGAGATGAGATAAAAAAAAATATATCCCTCTGTCATTTTTACGTCAACAGATGGCAGCACTATACCTCCACGTCATGAGCCTCGTCTTTGCGGCCTGATAGAGGCCCTTCGACGTCAGAAGCCCGCCTGTTGCGCTGCCCTGCTGCAGTGCTTATCGCGTCGTCTGCTGAAGTAGGTCTCGGCGCTGGGTTTCGAGCCCCAAAGACGGCGGAATAATAAGAATAATAATAAAGTAAAAAAATAATATTGAGCATGGCGGACTTGGCAGCGGCGACTGCAGCGTTCCAGTTCCCATAGCAACGGGCCGGTGACATCGAAGAAGATGGCTGACGTTGGTGCTGTACGAAATGTGTGTGTATGTTGGTGACCTCACAGCCTGTTGGATTTGCCACTGCTATCGTTTCTTCAGGTTCCGGAACGACGGTTCGCGTCTATTCATTCATTAATTTTTTTTATTATTTATTTCTCCGATTCCCAGACTTGGATTTTGCGAACTAGTGACGTGAATTTTTTGTTTTTGTGACCATTACACCGCCGGAACACTGTGTGGAATGCTCTGTTTTAAGTGAAAGAATTGTTGGATTTTCCACGGATTAATACATCAAAGGTAAATTATCATTTAGTGATTTATTTTGTGCTATTGTTTATCAATCAGTTCTTTACATGATGGATTATTCGAGTCAAATTTTCTTTAAAATATCTATCATATGGCAGCAGTTATAGTATGTGTGTACACACCTGTCGTTTGTTATCCCTCCCTCCCCTCTTCACGTTTTCTACCAATTGTGCAAGCAGTTTTTATCAACAACTCTAAAATTTATCATTCGAACGACGAATAGCTCAATGAAACTGGCTTTTTGGAATGTAGTGAAACTCGTGTTTTCTCATATCTCGATTCCACTTTTTTAAGGATCCGGTCTGTGTTCTATTACTTCTTTTTCTGTCATTCTTGTGAAGTATTTAAATTGGATATTTACGTTAAGTAAGTTATTTTTTTACAATGATTTATTTCATTTCATGAACACAATTTGTGTTTGATATGTATCGATTTGAATTCTAATCGGGGTGCGTGTTCTATGCTGCGATTTTTTAATTCATTCTCGTAAAGCTTTTAAATTAGATATTTATTAAAGTAAGTTATTTTAGTAGAAACAATTTAGTTTGGAGAACACAAATTAAAGAAGTAATTATGATTTGTGTTTCTTTTATGTCGATTTATAAAATTACTGTATGTATATGTTATGTGGATCCGATTTTTTTAAATTCATTCTCGTGAATCATTAAGAGGATTTATTTATTTTTGTTTCACAATTTATATTAATTATTGTAATCCATTTCATTTGGAGAACATAAAGCAATTATAGCGATTTGTACTCGCTTCTTTTCTGATAAATATCCTTTTATAATATTGGATAAAAGCCAAGAATGGTTTTGGAATGATGCTTTTAAAAGTTAATTTATTTTCTTTCTCCATTCTCGAAATCGAATGTTCTTCAGATTCGATTACATGTTTATATTTTGCTAAAATGTATACGATAGCTTTATACTGAGCATTAGTAATTTTTTAAATTACAATTGACATTTAAGGTTTTTTTTTTTTTTTTTTTTTTTTTTCTGGTTAATTTAAAATTTCTGATGACTGTATCTGTTTGTTTTATAATAAATATCGATAAATTTTTTGTGATTGAAGAGGAAGACTGAATCATTTCTTTAGTGCCGTATTAGGTTGTTATTG
Organism: Salticus scenicus; assembly: GCA_963930645.1. Taxonomy (NCBI): domain Eukaryota; kingdom Metazoa; phylum Arthropoda; class Arachnida; order Araneae; family Salticidae; genus Salticus; species Salticus scenicus. Next base: position 5,756,846 of record CAWVNO010000001.1, read on the forward strand.
TTTACTTAGATATTGGGCTTTTATATCGATTTCTTAAGAGCCTTTTGATGAATAACTCATTGTTTACTTTGTATATTTGATCTATTATATGAATCATACATTTCGGATCGAAAGCTATTTGGATATAATTATGTCATTATAAATTTGTTTATGGATGTTTGCTCATAATATTTTCTTATTGAATAAATCATTGAAATTTTTTTCTTGCGGTGTTGTTTAGTTAGCATTCTCTTGTAGATCTTATTTCCTAATATACACCTTTTTTGTCTTTTATTCTAACTGAAAGCTGTTTTTTGAAAAAGAAAAAAGTTAACAGATCCTTACTATCGAATTTATATTTATTTGTACTGCTTCATTATCATTTTTTATAAATTTATTCATTAGTTTGTTATTTATTTATTTGGCCCCACCAGTGGCTGAGCATTTCTGCGCTCAAAGCTGGTAGCTGGAAGTGCCGGGTTCAATCCCAGGTCGTACTCATCGACCTAACCATTCGGAGTTTTCCGCGGTTTTCTCCGAAACTCCCTTATATAACAGATAGAACCCCGTTAGAAAGACCTCCACGGAGTGCAAGAATTGTTTTTAAAATAATTTAGTGTTTCCATGCTCTTTGAAGAAAGTTTTACTTTATTGATGGTAAGTGTGTGTGTTTAATTATTGCACAAAAATATGTATATATGACATACTGCAATTGCTGCTAGTATTTATATTGCTTTTTTTTTTTTTTTTTTTTTTTTTTTTTTTTTTTAAGATTATGTGAATTTAAAGAAATTGTTTGGATTTCTTATTAAAGTAAATAATTTTATATTCACAGAAAATTTTATAGAAAGTAACATTTTTTTTTTTTTTTTTTTTAAATATATGTCTCCGATTTTTGCTTTAAGGTGTTCTGATGTTTTCAGAATTAAGCTTAACTATTTGGATACTCAAAAATATTTCTTTAATCGCTACTTTTAGTAAAACTGAACCGTTTAGCGTTTTCGGGTATAAATTGTATTTCTTTCAAACTTTAGAATCTGACAAAAACATTAAACTTATTTCGAGTAGATCGTTTTCTCTCATTTGTGTATTTTAAAATGCTGTGCTTAGTTATTTTTCGTTTACAAAGTACGCGAAATCCTTATTTCTTTCCCTTTTTAAATGCCCCCAGTTTGTATAATCTTTATTATTTTTTTGTCATTTTCAGTATAATATAAACTGGCAATTGTATCTTTATAATACCCATTGTTGCTGGTTAAATTTCGATAGATTTATTTTACAAAAATTTTGTATTATAATTTAAAATGGGAAAAATATTTACTTTTATGTTATTTTTTCTTGTATAAACTTTAAATTCTAACATTTTATACTATTGTGAAATAGCTTTTTTAGAATAGAATTTGAAATTTTTGTCAGGTATATTACACAGTGTGCAGTTTGCGTCACAACTGCGTATGCTAATACAGTAACATTTGATATACATGAATAATCACTACTTCCGCACGTAAAAGCTTAACATAATATAAATGTTCATCATCAGAGGTCCCTATTTCATCATTCAAATCTCATATAACAATGCTTTTCATTACGATATCGCCTAAATTCGTCACAGATGTTCATGTTTACCACACAAACACAGACCTGCCGCCGCGGAGTCTGCTGTCAAAAATCTGTTGCGAAACCATTTCGAATCGTCTGCTAACCAACACATCCGATTTAGCAGTTGTTTCTTGTTCTTTTTAATGACATTTAATATCTTCTCGGAATTATCGTCTGCTTGGAAAACGCCAATGTATTTAATGCGAACTTAATATTGGAACATTCAATTCTTTCTTGGTAATGATATTTATTCCGGGTAGGTAGGAATATATTTTTTTTTTCGCTCTATTCGTTCTGGTGAGAATAAAAACCTGTTTGACCACCCCGCCGTCTCTTAGCTTTTAGGCTACGCGTACCTTACAAAATGTAGAACCTCACTTTTCATTTCACATTGAAAAAAAATAGTGTATTTTTCATTTTGAAAATGCTACTACCTCCCTTACTGCAGGGTAAGTGAGAGTAAATAATGCGGCAGGTAGTTAGTTGAAAGGTCCTAGAGCGGCGACGTAAACGCCCTTCCTGAAAAGCCTTCAATTATGTTTAGATTTTCAAAGTCGGACGGTATGATAAATTAGCTTTCTGCAGCATTCCTGGAATTTCTTTCCTATAACCATTGAAAATTATAACCTGTTGAGCATATCATTTGTCGGCTGTTTTCGGTGATTGCAACCAGACCTAGAATTTTGGGGTAAAAATGTGCCGTTTTAGAAAAAAGTTCGTACTACCCAAAATATTCAAAGGAGAGAAAATTGATGGTTTAGAATAAGAAAATTTTATATAATTTAATGGAAAATTGCATTTTGTAGACATGGGCGTTGCTAATTTCTTAGGATTGAAAAGAAATAATTTTAAAGTTTTTTTTTTTTTGTGTGTGTGTGCAAAAGAAAAAATAAGCAGCGTTATTCGAGTCAAAATTCCTTAACCTGATAAACTAAAAATAAAATAAACGTAAATATTTCTTGTTTTGTGCTGTATTTCCCCTCATAATTTAGTTGTTGTCCATGATATTTATTAAAGAGCTTCAAAAAATATCACTAAATAGTTTTATAATCAATAAAGTATTATGTATTGCAGTAATATCGCTTTTCTAGTTGTAGATTTAAACATGTAAATAATCTTTTTTTTTTTTTTTTTTTTTTGAGAGGTGCGGGGGGTGATATGAGCACCGACATGAGATCCCCCCCCCCCCTCTCTCACTCCTCTTTATTTGTTGAAATCGAGATAATTTAAATTGGAATTTCTTTTTGTATGTTCTGGTCACTTAAATAAAACACCTAGCATGAAAGTAGAAAATAAGATTAAATAAGTTTTTTTTTTTTTATTTATTATTAGTGTATATGACAAGTATACATTTTACACTTATACTATGTAATAAAATATACATATATATTATTAAATCGTCTAAATTTTTTAAATTAGTTAAGCATGAAGTCGAAATGGTGACAGCAAAAAAAAAAAAAAAAAAATGTTTATTTATATTTTAAGTAAGGCATCAGTTTACGCTGAAAGGGTTTCCCCCCATCGTTGAATTCGTTCCATTAGCGTCGATACTTGAGGGGCTTTAGTTTTAGGGCACACGCGATCACACCTGCCCTTTGCGTATTAATTCCATATGTTTGCAGAGAAAGATGACCCTATAGTATTTTTTCTTCATTAAAAAAAATATATATATATATTTTTTTTTTAGCTTTGCTTATTTTTTAATGCGTTGTTCTATGGTCTGAAATAACAGCATCAAAAAGGGCATCTGTTTCCTTCTTCATTGTTTTTTAATGGTGACGTGATTCCACCCCCTCTCAGAGTTCACGACCTTTGAATCCGTCAGATTTATTAATCTAATTAAAGATTAATGTTTCCTGTGTGTGTGTGATCGATCTTGACATAATTTGTATTCATGAAATCAAGGCTCCTACTAGTCAGGGAGAACCTGGAAAAGTAGTTAAAGTCAGAGAAAATAGCAAGTATTGCCCAAAAATCTGGAATAATGATATAAAGCTGGCAGGGTTTAACCCGGGGAAAAAAAAAAAATCTTTTGGCATTTTAGCTAAAAATGCCCAAAGCAGTAATTTACCTTTTTTGGAAGTAAATATAGTTCTTTAGATACTGTTGACTTCTTTTTATCTGTTTTTATTCGTTATCCCTAAGTTTGTTTTCTATTTCTTTTGTTCACTAATTATTTTAACCAAGCATCCATACTTGTGATTTGTGAATATATCATTGAAGCTTTTTTTCCCCCCACTTTCAACAATAAATAATTATAAGATAGAAAACTTTTTATATATATTATGTTTTTAAATTTTCTGTTGAATCATAGCTATAGAACTACATTAGCAACTTTATCAATGCGTATGAAATTTTTAATGTGATAATGACGTCAGTTTTTGTGAGATGCCTAATTTAACTTTTTACAATTTTTTAACGTTCACGTTTAATTAAATGTATTTTATTTTTATGTCGAAAGAAAATGAACTCGTCAAATTTTTTTTGGCAACAATTAAATTATAGCTAATATTTTAATGGCTATTTTTACAGCTATTAGGAATTTATTATTTTCATATTTTAATTATTAAAAGAAAACTAATCGAAAATCGGGCTTCGAGGTATTGTGTTGTCATCGGGTTCCGAGCTATTCTGAAAGTTTCAAATGTCTGGCTAGTAGGGAAGATAGCTAAAAATCGATTGCAAGATTTGTACCGGACAAACAAGGGTAGAAGTTAATAAAAATATGGTAACGTGGTAAAAAAGAGGCAGTTATGTCATAATGGCAAAATGAAAAGGTGATCTGAGAGAGAAGTATATCATTGCACCGTATTAGTGATGAGAATTCGCTGAAGCAAATTTCTGAATTCTGGCATATTTTGAAAAGTATAGCATTTAAATTCAACCATTAAAAATTGAAATTAAATCCAAATAAACTAAATAAATAACTATACCTGATATCTTTAATGTTTTCGTCATTTTTTGCCCACAAATATTTGAAAAAATTAAAGATAATTAGAGATATTTTATGAAATTGTCCGGTTTTTGCTTTTTAGCGAAATTCTCACTTGCATATTTCAGAAAAATACAAATACGTATTAGCAAAATGCTAAGAAAAACTAATAGCAGTTTAAACCCTAAAACTCGGAAAATGCTTTTTTAGCATGCATGCAATTTAACATGTACTAATATTATATTTATATCGGGAACCAAATTTTGTGACCTGCAATTTTACAAAAATTGACCTGAAAAATTCAGGGAATTTTATTTTTGAAATTGAGCGGGAACCCTGTGAAATTCCTTGTTGAAAAGAGTGATATCGACACCCTTCGAAAGGTATATACCGATTTTTAAATAACATAATTTTCAAAATCTCGTTTCCTATGGTGTCAAAGGTCGGGTTTGGGACACCAAACGTTATTCAATGCTGAAAATTTGTTTTCAAAACAGCTAAACAACAAAACAACAAAAATAATTTCTTGCTCCCTCACTGCCTTATATCGATGGAAGGGAAAAGTGCTAGCAAAAATTTAAAAGTTGAATTGATGGTTATTTAATATGTATTTTTATTGCACCTGCATAATAACAAATTTGTCGATTTTTTTTAAGCATAACGTCTAAATATTTTTAATATAGATACTATTGTTTTGTCAAAATTTTAATTTTACTGCAAAATGGTTTTGTTTTGGATAAAAAGGTTTTGGACATCCGTGATATTTTACTTGAAGTTTTACTGTTTTGTTCAAAACCTCTAACTTTCATTGCGTACGTACTCTGTTCTAAATAAAAGTAACGCAAGTAAAAAATGCAGCACTTCAGAAAAATCAAGTTGAAAATAACAATAACGCATTCATTAGCCCACAATTAAAACTGACAATTGCCACTCATGTGGATAAATTGTGAGATAGAGATGTGACGCATTTCGGGCACGTTGAGATACTTCATACACATTTTTCAATAATGACATGAAAACAAAACTGCTATCTTTTGACTTGTGTCACTTTTCTTGCCGGCCTGCGATATTTTCTTCGACGAGATTTTTAAGGAAAAGGGAGAGAAAAAGAAACTAGTATGTTGTGACCACCACAAGACTTTCTTTTATATTTTCCTATACAAAATCACTCAGTAACAATATTTAAAAAAAGCGATTTTTTTTTTCGTTAAAAGTAAAAAAAATCGATAACTTTGTTTTAAATTATCACAGATTTATAGTTCAACCATTCGTTTTAAAGGTATTGACGAGACCTTTCGAAAGATACCCATCTGGAAAATTTACTCCCCTCGAGGGGGGACTCCCCCCACCGGGGTGGGGTGGCGTGGCTCCTACACATATAAAAAAAAATTCCCTGTTGACTATCTCTATTATAAATAATTCTTGTAAATTTAATAATTACTAAAAAATAATTCTCTTTATGCACATTTATATAAAAATTTTTCCTATATTACCATGTTAAAAATTTAGAAAAAGCGGGATGGCAACGCAACCTGTAAGACAATTTTTACCAAAAGTGATAGGCACTAATTTATGTCAAGGTGCAACTACATACCAATTTGTATGAAATTCTGTGCAGTAGTTCCTGAGATACAGTTGCCACAAAATTTTGTCACACACACAGACAGACATTTTCTAAAAATGATCAAATCGTGTTCTACAACTCTCAAAACGTGTAAATCCATCAAAAACCCGAGGTCGAAAATGTTTACGAATCCAATACTTTCTTCTATTGAATATAGAAGGAAGTACAAATAAATTAAAAAAAAAAAAATTATAAGAAAAAGAAAATCTTTAATCACAAAATTCCAAATAGTAATGGATTTTATTTTACTTACTCATTTAAAGAAAACACTTAAAAAGCATTTATATAATTCAAGCGTTTTTATATAAATCCTTGCCAGAATCTGTTATTTCCGTTGTTTGTCTCGAATTGTGTGGCCTTGTAATGATTCGCATCGCTTCAGTGAAAAAAAAGTCCTTCCTTTTGGACGATTGAAGTAATTGGTGAGATATCGTATTTCTATCGGCATAGTATTTTTAACTTTAAGCTTCCAGTTGCCGAAACGTCTATAAGGGTATCAATTGTTGAGACCCAAAATGTTTTTGACATCATACAAATATTCAGATAGATTCGAAATTTGATATAGTACTGATAAGTTACACGGAATTAGCAAAACAGTGTTTGTTGTTCGTGTACAGAGAGTTGTTGAACAAGGTGGGGTGTTCTCCGTTGAGGAAGAGGTCCATCCGAGTTTTGGAGAAAACCACGAAAAACTCTGGTTCAATATGTTAATGAACAGGGGTGATTCTGTTTGGAAAAAATTAAAACTATCTGGTTAGACGAAGGAAAATGATATCTGTAATCTCTTTTGATAATTTACTCGAAATAGCTTACTTATGTCTAATAAAACATTTTTAATTAGTAGCAATAAACATAAAAATCAAGAAGAAACGTACACGCGTGCATGTATGTAATATTGTGAAATATACGCATGTATTTCAGTATGAAACAGCTTTTCAGAAAATTTTGAGTTGCTTAATTAAACTACTAAAGATAATAGTTAATAGTTACTAATACATTAAAAATTATTCAAGTTGCGCCAACGAGCGCTATTCGAGTTCGAACCCGGCATCTTTCAGCTTTGAGAGCAAAAATTTAGGTTACTAATAAATAAGGTCGACCTATACAGGGACAGGCATAGAATTTCAATACATAGTGACCAGTGAATGGTATTTTGATATCGATACACAGCATTTAACATAATGGACATAATATTCACTATTAACGCACTTAAAAACGTGCCTTCTGCAAAAAAAGAAGAAAAAATGTGTAGATTTAATCAGGTTACAGGACTACTCAAAAGATGTGTTGGTTTAGTTTGAGTTGTCACTCTATATCCTTGTCCGCATATTAAAAGTCCGCCCGCACAAATGAATTTCAATATGTTATGTGTTATGTACTACTTATTGTATATTCGTTAATGTTATACTGATATTGCATAAAGAAAGCAAATATTCAAATAAGGGGGCTGTAGTCTTCCCCCCTCATATATGCCTCATTATCAAGCCTTAAAAATCAATTAGTAGCCAAGAAAAATTTCTAGCAGCCAGAAGATTGTAACCTATTAACTATATGAATATGAACATAAGATTGTTTTTAAAATGCATGAAATTTTCAGCTCATAATTAAAAAGAAAATTATAAACAAAAAGTAAATAAATAAAATAAATGACGTCTATGGAAACATATTTTTGTTTATTAAGTAACAGTTATCAATTTTATACAAAGCGGAATTAATTTATTATGACAGAACTTATTTTAGACTATTTTTCCAGGCAATGCAGCAACTGTGTTACGATCCTTAGCAGCTCTTACTATATTATTAACATGTTTTACAAAATTGTCCGTTACCAACGTAGTCTTTACTAAAGCTCAGTCATAAGAATTTGCTGGTTTAAACAGGTCCTGATTACCCCATAGGCACGAAAAGCATGTGCTTCCCCCGGAAAAATTTAAAAAGACCCCAAATTAAGTAAAAAATGGGCCCCGAATTGTAAGTTTGTGGTCTAAAAGCATTGTCTGATTTTATAAAAAGTCGCAGTACACCTAACTACACAACTATCATTTCTAGATTATAGAGGAAATATGCTAATGAAGCTTTCACACATTCGTTTATAATGGAATAATTTCATATATTGTGGTGAATATGGGCTTTCACCAGTTTATATTTTGATACAAAAATTAAGTGAATTTACTTTTCTACATTTTAAACGAATTTACTTGTCCTCCATTCCAGGTAACTATAAAATTTAATGAAAATTTTTATAAATTTTTTGAGATGTTTGTATGAGTCTTTAGACCAAGCAGTCAGTGGGGGGCCCCCAAATGGATTTGTGCTTCCCCTCAGTTATTCGGACATCTTGCTTGATGCAAATTTATTTATTATATTTATTCTTCTAAAATATTAACATCTAGTTCAGAATTCATTTTAAAGTCTCCAGGTAAAATATTATCCGTTTTCCTAATTTTTCCGTTTTTTTTTTTTTAAGAAAATGGCTAAAGCAGTTTTTTTTTTTTTCTATAAAATTGCATTTCTGTAAATTAAATTGTCCTATTTTATTTTTATGTCCTAAATTCCAATTTTATCTAAATCTTGTAAATCATGTTACTACTTTAAATTTTTACATATGATTTGATTATTATTAAGTTTCCCCCTTTTTTTTTATACAACGAAATTACTACAAATTTCTAGGCTGTTCTATATAATTTTACATTTAGCTTCATTGTTCTTTTAAGTTTTTAACTGCATGATTCAAGGTGGGCTACTGCAAATTTCTACAACGTTATAGTCCTCCTGTCGTACTAATAAAAACTTTTAATTACTTTAAAGGTATTGTCTTCTATTTATCTATAATTTGAAATAGAAATGCAATATAAACTATCTTCTTCAATGAAGATTACTTTTATGAACCAAAGGAAATCGATGTTTTACGCTACAATTCACAAGGGGGAAAAAATATATCTTGAGCTGTACTCTTCAAAATAACGTATCACTAGATGTACAAAAATGTACGGTGCAAAACGTTCCCGAAATTTAATGTCGTGTTGGTGTTCTGGAAATCTAAAAAGTAATTGCTTAAACTCATCCATATATTTTATAACAGGTGCAGTCTGTTTCGACCGTTCTGTTGCATTGACAATAAAGAGGGGTGGGGGAGACATCAAAAGGTGCCGCTGCTATCCTTGAAGGAATGTTAGCAAGGCAGGTAGGTATTCTATATCCTCACCTGTAAGCGAAAAAAAGCTCTTAATTTCCGTAACAATGTAACCGTTTTAACTACACCAATTGAAAAAAATCATTGAAGCTTGGCTTTGTAGAGATTTTTCCCACATGTTTTTAACTTTTGCAATAAATGGATTTTTAAAGAAAGACTTTTAAAGAATCCGGAACTAACAATGAAAAGCAGGTGCAACCCCTAATCATTAGAATTGAACCTTGCTATTTTTCAGGAGTCCAGAATTGACAAATAAAAACTGATGCAAACTTGCAAACAATTCCTTCTGTATTTTGTCGGCTAAATATCAAAAGAAACTGCTGCGTTCTGCAAAGAAGCGTTTGCAACACATTTCTTAACTCCCAGAGTGTAAATATCCGGCCAGATATCGGATCTATTTTATATACATGTTAATTTTAGATTCCATTATCACTGATAGTGAAATATATAACTATTGTGACGCTTTTCATGCACATTAAAGTACTTTATACACATTTTTGAATGGCATAAGTTATTCTTATTTATTTTTTTTTTCTCTTGTGTAACTATACTAAGCAACTGGAGCAGCTAATAGGCGGGTAGAGCCTTGCAGGGTCAATGAGCGAAGCAAATCGCGAGGGGCAGCGAAGCCTCCCTCGGGAGCTGGTGAGCAGGGGGCAGAGCCCCTTAGTCAGTGGTTCAAAAATTCATTTCAAATAAATGTGCCTAATTTTTAATTATAATTTTATTATTACTTGTACAAGCACAAAGTCTTTTGACAGTTTAAAACTTTTAAATTTTAGTCAGACCAAATATTAAGTAAAAACTGCAAATGTTCAAAAATATTTGATTATTTTATTAAACTTTATTTTTTGACTTGTTACTTTTGAAATAAATACGCTAAATATAAGATACATTAATATATTAATTAAAATAACATTCGTCTTAAAAAAAAAAAGATGAATGTTAATTTTCATAATAAAATACTCTAGGAAGCTTTTGTTATAACGATCGCATGTCATAAAATTTGCCGTTGAGATTACAGATTACTTAACCTCTTTTGCAAACACCTTCGTTATTATATAATTAATTTTAATATAATTTCGACCTATTGTTTTTATGGTGCAAATCATTATTTTAGGCCAATTTTTGATGCGTAAAATTCCACCGTTGTAATATATCTAAAACAATATTTGTTTAGAATTTTACCTTATTATTTCAAAAGAAAAAAAAAAAAAAAAAAACAATTTAATGAAACATCTTTCTGTGACTCATTCTCGTTCCATATAATTTGCAGTTGAGTTTGAATTAAAAACGACATTCCGATAAAACAGGTTTTTTTCCCCACACACATATCGCGAAATTCCAGGTTTTAAAGCTATGAGGAATTCAACGAAAGAGAAAAGGGAGGGGAGGGGAAGAGGATGACATATTACGTAATACTAGATTAAATTATTTACAATAATTTAAGGTTCGTCATCTGAGGAGAAGAAATAAATTATAATTTATTAAAAAAAAAAAAAAACTTTCGAAAATTTTTAGTCATTTAATACATTTAAAAGTATCGTGTGAACGCATCTACACACTTATGTGTATGTATCATGTCGTAGGTTATATAAAGTACGTATATACAGTGTGGAAAGCAAATGACTTAGGATGTCTTTATAACGCAGGCATATGTTTTAATTTACAAGAATGTAAAAAAAAAAAAAGGAAGCATTTGTTACGGCGTTTAACACTAAACTTACACGACGGGTCAAATCACCCATTTTAAACTTTTTGTCAGAATTTCTTGCAAATAACATTATTACATCGTCCATGTTTCATGTACCAAATTGTGCTAAATAATATATTTTTGCTGTATATAATAACGGGAAATATTTCCCCCATAGGTTAATATAGAGGCTAATGAAGTGAAATTTTACGTTGCAAAACGTTTAATAAGCTGCAGAAATGCGCTGTTGCTTTAACGCAACACTTACAAGAAACTTTTTTTTTTTTCGCTTGATGAAGGGTTGTGTTTTATTAATTCTGCCCGAAACAATTGTTGCATGTTTTTGTAATTAATAGTGTTTCTTTACGAACTTTTCATTGAGGACCTTTGAGAAACTTTAGTGTTTCATAGATTAACAAAGTTATATTTATAAGAAAAAAAAAAAAAAAGCACCACAGATTTGAATAAGTACAAAACTTTGAATAGACTTTGTTCACTTGACGAAGGGTTGTCTTCTTTCGACCCGAAATAATTGTTGTTGTGAGTTCTTGCATTTTATGGTGTTTATTCAAAGTTTTGTACGTATTAGATTAACAAAATATTAAATCATAGTTCCTGCTTCTTCACTAGTGGTCTTGGCCAAGAGATTCTGCCCTCAAAGCTAGTAGATGAAAGGTGCTGGGTTCGAAACCAGGTCATGCTCTTTCGACTAACCGATTGGAGTTTTCCGTCGTTTTCTCCGAAATTCGCGTCAATATGTGCCAGGATCTTTTAGGAAGATTACCAAAGCAAAAAATATTATAGTTTCTGCTTTTCCCCTCCACCCTCCCTTTTTAAAAAGATTATTTCAGAAATTGCATTGTTTAAACGATTCTTATTCATAAAATTTACAATTGAGATTAGGTTACTATTTCTTGTAAACATCTTTGTTCAAATCTAAAGATAATATTTTTCAATGGCCATTTTTTCATTATTTGTTTTGTAGTTTTCCATAAACTTGGAATTTGAGTTCTTTTCTATTTACTCCGTCATTCTGCACTTTAGATAAAACTTGTTATACTGTATCTGGGTTATATTAGGAGATTTCTCCTATTCCCGTTTATTTTAAAAGAAAAAAGTTATATATATATATTTTTCCATGTGAAGTTTTCCGGTTTTCGTCTCAGAATTCCTTAAAATGCTAAACTTCTGTCTTTACGTCTTTCAACAGTTTTTTTTTTCCCTTAATCGATCACTCCGTTTGTGACATGTTGTGTATATAGTATGCAATTTTTATAAAAATTATATAGATTGCAATTGTGTTGTGTGCTTAGTGGACAAGACTTAGGATTTAGAAATATAATAATTATAAGATAAAAAAACTTTTCATATACCATGTTTTTAAATTTTTTGTTGAATCATAGCTATAGAACTACATTAGCACTTTATCAATGCGTGTAAAATTTTTAAAGTGATAATGACGTCCATTTTTGTGAGATGCTTAATTAAACTTTTTGCAATTTTTTAACGTTCACGTTTAATTAAATGTATTTATTTTTATGTCGAAAGAAAATGAACTCTTATTTTTTTGGCAACAATTAAATTATAGCTAATATTTTTATGGTTATTTTTAAAGCTTATTAGGAGGTTATTATTTTCATATTTTAATTAATTAAAAGAAAACTAATCAAAAATTCGAAAATCGGGTTTCGAGATATTGTGTTGCCATCGGGTTCTGAACTACTCTGAAAGTTTCAAATGTCTGGCTAGTAGGGAAGTTAGTTAAAAATCGATTACAAGATTTGTACCGGACAAACAAACAAAAAAGAATCGAAGTTAATAAATGTGCATGAAGAGAATTATTTTTTAGTAATCATTATGAAATTTACAAGAATTATTTATAATAGAGACAGTCAACTGGGAATTTTTTTTTGCATGTGTAGGAGCCTCGTCACCCCCCCCGGGGGGGGGAAGTCCCCCCTCGAGGGGAGTAAATTTTCAAGATGGGTATCTTTCGAAAGGTCTCGTTAATACCTTTAAAACGAATGGTTGAACAAAAAATCTGGGATAATTTAAAACAAAGTTATCGATTTTTTGGTTTTACTTTTAACAAAAAAAAACTTGGGAAGAAAAATCGATTTTTTTTTTTTTTTTTAAATATTGTTACTGAATGAATGTGTATTGGAAAATATAGAAGAAAGTCTTGTGGTGGCCACAACATACCAGTTTTTTTTTTATTTTCGTCAGTCCGCCGAAAACAATTAAATCACTTCATATGCATTTATCATCTCCAAAAACCCTACAAAAATAAAGCTTGAAATTTTGCCCTAATCCATTCGCAATGCAGCATTGTCTCTCTCCCTGTCCATTTTTCATCTTCTCCGTCCCTCTGTAATATAACCTCCCGTATCGTGATGATTCCCAGGGTCTCCTAAATGTCGTTACATAATAGGACTCCACGCTTCATATTCTATTTCAAGTTATTCGGAACCCTCTGGGAGGGCCCCTATCGACAGCCGTTCTGGCCCACCCCCATTTTCCGCTGCGCTGCGGATATGGATTCTGGCGTGAAAATTTCCATAAAATCCATTCTCGCTTATACACAAAACATACTGGAGTGTTGAAAGTAAATTTTAGCTACAAAATAGTTTGCTCCAAAATAGAATTGAAATTCAGCACAGTTTAAGTGAAACTGCGTTCTTTGTAAATAATATTATAATTTTAGTAATGTCCTTTAAGCGCTACGTACTAGTGTTTTGAAATCATTATTATTTTCTTCAGTATATACGAGGGTTGATCCAAAAAAAAGTTTACAAGCAGAAGCATTTGAAATGTAATAATTGTGGAGCGAATATTTCCACCCAGGGTGGTTGACAGATGGCGCTAGTTGTCCTACAGCGGTTCTACGAGTAAGTAGCGTCAGTACGCAGACACTTAAGAGCGACAGTAATGGCACAATCTCTAGAAAAGTGGTCTCGAATAGAGGTGAGAGCCGTAATTCGATTTTATGGGCCAAGAATGTGGCCGCATCCAAAATTCACAGACAAATCGTTGAGGTATACGGGGACAAAGCAATGAGCTTCTGCATGACAATGCCAGGCCCCATACAGCTCGCCAGACTCAGGAATTGCTGCAAAGGTTCAAGTGGGAGGTCTGAAATGACCCCCCATACAGCCCCGATTTGGCTCCAAGTGACTATTTCCTTTTTCCGGCGTTGAAGCGAAACTTATCCGGAACACGGTTCACCTCAGACGATGCAGTGAAAACAGCTGCCGAGAAATGGCTCAATGAGCAGGGCCCTGATTACTACCAAAACGGGATAAACAAGTTGGTCTAACGTTCTGACAAATGCCTAAACAGGTTTGGCGACTATGTGGAAAAGTGAAGGCCAGATGTGTCTCTTGATTCCCATTTGTATCTTGTTTCTATTGTTAATAAATACTTTTTCATTTGCCTTGTAAACTTTTTTTTGGATCACCCCTCGTATAACAAGAAAATATTGGATTCGTGAAGATTTTCGAACAGTTTTCGATGGACTTACACGTTTTGATATGCCCTGAACATGATTTGACTATTTTTACAGGGTTCCCACGGGTCAGGGAGAACAGGGGAAAACCTGGAATTTCAAATTACTAAAAAAAAGTCAGGGAAATATCAAGAAAAATTGCAAATATTGCTCAAAAACCTGGGGAAAATGATGATATAAACCTGGAAAATGCTTTTTGAGCATTTAATTTACATCGCATGTCACATTACTATGTTGTCTTTTATGTCTCGAGCTGTGTTCTGTTTTATACCGTGAGTTATTTTTTATGTCGAGAACCAAATTTTGTGACTGGAATTTTCTAAAAATAGACCTGGAAAAGTCAGGGAATTTCATTTTTGAAATTGAGTGGGAACCCTGTTTTTACTTTCTTGTATATGTATATTTGTGAGAAAGTATTGGATTCGTGTAAATTTTCGAAATCCAGTTTTCGATGGATTTACACGTTTTGGGATGTCCTGAATTCAATTCGACTGTTTTTAGATAATGTTTGTCTGTGTGCGCGTATCACGAATTTTGTGGACGCTGTATCTCACGAACCAATGAACGGAATTTAACCAAACTTGGTATTTAGTTGGACCCTGACTATAACTGGTACTGATTAGATTTGAGGATTGTGATCCCATTTTTTCTAAATTTTTAACATCACAGTATACGACAAAATTCCGTATAAATGTACATAATGAGAGTTATTTTTAATGTGTGATTTTAAAATTAATATGAATTATTGATAATAGTAGTAGTAAACTAGGAAAAAACATTTGTGCATGTTGTGGAAGTACCGCCCCCCCCCCCCCCCCCCGGGAGTGTGAATTTATAGGTATCTTTCGAAATATCTTCTCGTCAATTCCTTTAAAACGAATTGTTGAACCATAGATCTGTGATAATTTAAAACAAAGTTATAGATTTTTTTTAAAATCTTTTAACGAAAAAAAAAAAAAAAAAAAAAAAAAAACTTAGAAAAAAAAAAGTCGTATTTCTTTTGATTTCTTTCTCTCGCAAAAAAATTGACTTTCTTTCGGTATTTAGTGATATAATTCTGTCAGATAAAAATCGTCTGCATTTATAATGGAAAATAATTTAATAAGTATTTTGTATTGCGCATGAATTTTGTGTAAAATTATATAGAAGAAAGTCTTGTTGTGGCCACATCATACTAGTTAGAAAATGTCGTTGTGCGTGAATCAGAAATTTTGTGGACGCTGTATCTCACGATACAATAAACGAAATTTAACCAAACTTGATATTTAGTTGAACCCTGACCTAAACTGGCACTGTTTAGATTTTGGGATCCGTCGGTCAACAGGTGGAGATGTGATACCCATTTATTCCTAAATTTTTAACATGGCAGTATAGGACAAAATTTCGTGTAAATGTACATATTGAGAGTTATTTTTAATGTGTGATTTTTAATTAATGTGAATTACTTACGATAGTAGTAGTAGTAAAGTAGGGGGGAAAATTGTGCGTGTAGGAACAACGTCCCCCCCCCTCGTGGGGTGTAAATTTTTAATATGGGTATCGATCTTTTGAAAAAACTCGCCAGTACCTTTAAAACGAATGGTTGAGCCATTGTGATAATAGAAATCAAATTTATGGAATTTTCATTTTTAACGAAAAAAATTGGCACAAAATTGACTTGACTTTCGGCATTTAGTGTTATAATTCTGTGAAATAAATGTCGTCTGCATTCCTCATGAAAAATAATATTAATAAATAATAATTTAATAAAAAATTTGTGGTGCAAGAATTTGTGTAGAAGAAAGTCTTGGGGTCGTCGCAAGATACTAGTTTTTTGTTTCGCATTATTTTGTTAGTCTATAGAGAAAGGGGGTAATGACAAGTTTTTTTTTTTTTTTTTTTTTCTGGGAAAATTTGAAAATGGTGTCTGATTTCTGTGCATCCAGATATGGCATCAAATTCTTATTTATTAAAATTTGAAATATTTTTTGAAATTTCAAATAAAAGTACATATTATTTCTTGGTAAATTGAAGTATGTAGTACATTTATTTCATGATGTTAGGATTAATTTTAATACATTTTAATAGCTCCATTTAAAACAAAAAGAAAAGAAAGTAATGCAATAATGTATTTTGAATTAATTTTGGCGTTATTATTATAATTCTTTCGATTTTATTAATTAGCAGTTGAATAAAAAAAAAAAAAAAAAAAAAGAAAGAAACTTTTAATCCTAAGTCACTTATCTGGGGGTGCATTTCACCAGCCCGCACACTTTTGAAATTAAAAAAATCGATTATGTCATTCGAAAGTACTTCGTTAGTACCGGTTAGTACCGCAAAAATTTTCGTTAGTACCGACGCCAGTACCAAGTACTGAAGAGTACAAAAATTCCGGCTGGTGAAATGGTAGCCCGCACACTTTTGAAAAATCAAATTTCAACGATGTCACTCGAAAGTACTCCGTTAGTACCGGTTAGTACCGCAAAAATTTTCGTTAGTACCGACACCAGTACCAAGTAGTGAAGAGAATAAAAATTCGGGCTGGTGAAATGGTAGCCCGCACACTTTTGAAAAATCAAATTTCAACGATGTTATTCGAAAGTACTTCGTTAGTACTGGTTAGTACCGCATAAACTTTCGTTAGTACCGACACCAGTACTGTTGCCGCTCACCTTAGTTTGGCTATATGCGCAACCTTGGCGCGCATCTCTTGTTCACTTGCATTCCCGCTTTAGCGGAGTAGTTGTATTGTTTTTCGTTATAAGAGTAACATCTCTTGTTTATCTTGTTCGGTGATATGGTTCACCTTTTTTATAGTTTGCGTTGACTATGGTGTCAACATATTTGAATACGTTAATAATACGTCATCTAATAACTGTAAATATGTACATACGATTTGTATAATAGTTTAATTAAATGTTTGTGAAGTAATAACTTCAGAATAGTAATTATTAAAATGATATACAGTCCACTCATAAAGTATCGTCAACATTTGGTCTAGTAGAACCGGAGGAAGATCAATCGTAATATAATGAAATAGTGGTGGTGCTCATTGATGAAAGTAATTATGGATAAAAATAAATTAGTTATCCTTAATCGCCAACGCGGAACCTTGAAAGGTCAATTGACTAAGATAGTGACATATTTAGAGACTGTTAATGACGAGGATAAAGACATTATAACTTTAGAAATAAAGAAGGATAATCTGCAAAAAATAGTAACAAAACTGGATAATTTGAAAATCCAGTATTACGAAATAGCTGATGAATCGGAACTGGAAGTTCAATTGAACGCCTTCGCAGAATTGGAAGAAGAGACAGAAAAATTAGAGGTAAGGCTTCGAAAATTCTTACTCTCTAATAACATTAGTAAAAATGAAAGTGTTTTAAATGAATCTAAAGATAATCCTATTATCAATTTTCGTTTACCTGAAATTCCTTTACCCAAATTTAATGGACAATATAATGAATGGTATAGTTTTAAAGATCAATTTATAACCTTAATTGATCAGAATGATAAACTTTCAGATAATCAAAAGTTATATTATCTAAAATCTACACTTTGTGGAAGAGCACTAGATGTAATTACCGAAGACGATTCATATATTTCGCTTTTTAAAGCATTGGAAGATAGATTCCAAAACAAAAGAATGATTGTAAATTCTCACTTAAATGAGATATTGAACGTAGAGAATCTGTCTCAAGATTTAGTTAAAAATTTGCGAACAATTACAGATAGTTGTCAAAAAAATATTCGAGCACTCAAAAGTATAGGATTGGAAATGAATCCTTTTACGGAGGCCTTACTCATAAATTTGGTTCTAAAACAAATCGATAAAGAAACTAAAAAACAATTTGAATTATCTTTAAGTTCTACAGAATTGCCAACATGGTGCGATTTCATTAACTTTTTACAAAAACGATGTCTGGTGTTAGAAAACTTACAATGCGTTTCGAATACGAAACCGAAAGTAATGAATGCGGAAAAGAGTACTAGAATAAAAACCTTCTTTTCTAAAAATGATTCCTTTAATGATCAAAATTGTCCCCTTTGTAAAGGAAATCATTCTTTATCTAAATGTTGTGAATTCTTAAAATTAAATGAACACGAAAGATTCCTAACAGTAAAAAAATATTTGTTATGTATTAATTGCTTGAAATCCAATCATCAGGTATCAAATTGTAAAAATAATCAAATTTGTAATATCTGTTCTAAAAGACATAATTCACTTCTACATCGAACTTTGCCGGGAACAAAAAGTAATAATTTCCCATCAAAACAACACAAACAAAATCCTGACTCCCAGACGGCGTCAGAAAAAGGCTTGCACCTGCTGCAATCAAATGATTCATATCCTGAATTGCAGAAAGAAAAAAATAATGTTTCGATGACATTATATAACGAGATTAATAATCCCATCTTAAAAAGTAAAAAACATGTATTGCTGTCAACTGCTATAGTTTATTTGGAAAGTAGCAATAAAAAAAAGATTCCGGTTCGTGTTATTATTGATAATGGTAGTCAATGTAACCTGTTAGACAGAGAACTCGCTCATTTATTGAATTTGCAAAAAAGGAAATGCGATATTCATATTTCAGGAATTAATGGTAAGATGACAAATGTGAAATCTTCAGTACGTACCATTATTTCCAATAAAGATGATTCATTTAGTGAACCAATTGAATTTTTAATCACACCTAAAATAACAGAATTCATTCCTTCACACAATATAAACATAAGAAGTTTAAATCTACCACATGACCTTGAATTAGCTGATAGTGAATTTTGGAAAAAATCTAAAATAAATGCTTTAGTTGGTGCTGAATTTTTCTATGAAATATTAAAAGCAGATAAATTTAAAATAGGACAATTCACCTTTCAGAATAGCGTTTTTGGGTATATTGCTGCGGGAACCATAGACCGCAATGTATCTGAAAATACTTTTTGCGGTTTTACTGCATGCAATGATTATCTTAATGAAACCATTCAAAAATTCTGGAAAATAGAAGCTCCTGAAATTGACTTACGTCCAATTAGTCAGGAAGAAGAATTTTGTGAAAAGCATTTTTTAGAAACTTATCGGAGAGATAAATCAGGAAGATTTATGGTAGCCATGCCTTTGAAGGAAGATGCTAGTGTTCTTGGGGAGTCTAAATCTATCGCAGAAAAACGGCTCAAGCAGTTATGGAATCGTTTAGAAAAGAATCCAACCATGCGAAATCTTTATTGTGATTTTATTAAAGAATACACTAATTTGAATCATATGACAAAAATTGTTGATAATTTAAATGAATCTAGCTGTTATTACCTACCGCATCATGGCGTTTATAAGCCCGAAAAATCTACTACGAAGCTTCGCGTTGTGTTTAATGCTTCGAGTCCGACAACTAGTGGAATATCATTAAACGATATCACATATAAGGGTGTAGTTAATGAAGATTTATATGAAATCATGTTACGCTTTCGACAACACCGATTTGTGTTTTTGGCCGATATTGAAAAAATGTATCGTCAAATAATGATTACCGAGGATCAGAGAAAATTGTTAAGAATTTTATGGAAAAATAATGTGAACTCAGAAATTGAAACCTATGAACTTAATACCGTAACATACGGTACCGCTTGTGCCCCCTTTTTAGCCATCAGAACGTTGAAGCAATTAGCCCTTGAAGAAGCCGAGAAATATCCGAAAGCATCCGATACCTTGCTACATGATTCGTATATGGACGATATAATAAGTGGGGAAGAATCGCTAGAATCCGCTAGGGAGCTTCAAAAACAACTTATACTCTTGTTAGAAAGCGCTGGAATGAATTTACATAAATGGAATGCAAATCATATTTCCTTACTTGACTTTTCTAAAGAGACATACCCTGAGTACACATTCTCTGATAAGGAAACCAAAGCCCTAGGGGTTGCCTGGAAACCCAATTTAGATGCTTTCACATTTAAAATAAATTTGTGTCAGTTAAAGTCTATGACAAAGAGAAGCATTTTATCAGACATTGCTCGCATTTTCGACCCATTGGGTCTCATCGGTCCTGTTATTGTCAAAGCCAAGTTGTTTATGCAGGAACTATGGAAATTAAAATTGGACTGGAATGACCCTATTCCAAGCCCTAGTGCTCAAAATTGGCTAGAATTCGCCACTTCGTTAAAAGATCTTGAACAACTTAGAATAAATCGCTATGTTTTAATTCCTGAAGCACAACAAATAAACTTACACGGATTCGCCGACGCATCGTCATTAGCTTTTGGAGCAGCCGTGTATATTCAGTCTATTCATAATTCTGAAATTGTCTCCAATTTGGTTAGCAGCAAATCTCAAGTTGCACCTCTAAAAACTGTTTCTATCCCTCGACTCGAGTTATCTGGTTGTCTTTTGTTATGCAAATTAATTGTGAAAATTGTGAAATCTTTGAGATTACAAATCAATAATATTTATCTCTATACAGACTCTCAAATAGCTCTTGCCTGGATCCAAACCGAGCCTTGGAAATTGAAAACATTTGTTGGCAACAGGGTTGCCAAAATTCAAGAACTGTCTAAAAACTTCACATGGAACCATGTGTCCTCTGCGGAAAATCCAGCAGACTTAATTTCACGAGGTCTAACTACCACCGATTTAATGGATAATCAGTTGTGGTGGCAGGGACCAGACTTTCTAAGTAAATCCAGTAGTATCATAAACAATGACTCTGACTATCTGTCCCCCAGTGATAATAGTATTGTGATGAGTGAATTGAAAAATAATCACCAGGGTGACGCTAACCCTGCAGTGTTGTGTGGATTAATTCAATATACGGATTCCTCCCAGAACTTTTATAATCATTTGTTTTCATTAACAAATAATTTTTGTAAATTAATTAGAATATGTAGTTTTATTTTTAGATTTATTAGAAATACAAGAGCAAAGGCAAAAAGAGTAACTGGACCACTCCGAAGCACCGAATTAAACGACTCTGAAGTGCACTTAATTAGACAGGTACAGTATACACAGTTTGCCGCAGAATTGATCTGCTTAGAAAAAAGGAAGCCCGTATCAGGTAAATTAAATTGTTTTAATCCAATTTTGGATTCTCAGGGACTCTTAAGAGTCGGTGGAAGGCTGGAAAATGCTAATTTAAATTTTGATAGTAAACATCCCCTTTTGTTGCCCCACGACCATAAATTATCTTCCATGATTATGGAACATTTCCATAAAAAATTCTTTCATGTAGGACCTCAAGCTTTGTTATACCACGTTAGAAAAAAATATTGGATAGTTAGTGGGAGATCTTTAGCTCGGAAAATATTTCGTAACTGCGTAACGTGTTACAAAATTAAACCTTTAACGGTCAATCAACTTATGGGAAATTTGCCAAAGGAACGAGTAAATGTGACTCATCCATTTTATTGTACCGGTATAGATTTCTGTGGCCCTTTTTTAATTAAATATCGGGGTCAAAGAAAAGGAATCTATAACAAAATTTTTGTTTGTATTTTTATTTGCATGCCTACTAAAGCCGTGCATCTAGAGGTAGTTAGCGATTTAACATCCGAAGCTTTTATCGCAACTTTAAAAAGATTTTTTGCTAGACGAGGCAAAGCCCAAACATTATTCAGTGACAATGCAACAAATTTTGTTAGTGCAAATAATGAATTAAAAAGGTTACATAGATTAGCTACTCAGCCTGATGAAAACCTTACTAATTTTTTAAATTCAGAGAATATTAATTGGAAATTTCTGCCACCCCGTGCCCCAAATTTTGGAGGGCTATGGGAGGCAGGCGTAAAATCGTTTAAGTATCATTTGAAACGCGCAGTAGGAAACGCTAAATTAACATATGAGGAATTCTTAACCGTTGTTTGTCAAATTGAGGGAATCCTCAATTCTCGACCCCTTACCCCCCTTTCAAACGATATCGAAGATTTGGACGTCTTGACTCCCGGACATTTTTTAGTTGGTCGATCCATCACAGCGGTGATCGAACCCGAGTTCTCTGGCATTCCAGATAATCGATTAGATACCTGGCAAAAATTAACTAAAATAGTTCAAGGTATATGGAAAAAATGGCAATGTCATTATTTAAGTACATTACAACAGAGAAACAAATGGAAAATTGAGAAAGATAACCTTAAAAATGGGGATATGGTACTATTAAAGGAAGAAAACTTGCCCATATGTAGTTGGATTTTGGGTAGAATAGTAGAAATTATTCCAGGAAAGGATAACAAAATACGCGTAGTCTCTGTCAAAACAAGAAATGGGACATATAAACGACCTATTTCCAAAATTGCTCTTTTGCCGTTGGAAAAGTAAAAAAAAAAAAAAAAAAAATTGTTTGAAAATGAATAATGTATATAGTTAAATTTAATTTGTTTATTGTATTTTATTTGTATTATTTTATTGTTTACAATGTTATTAATATTTCTCTTGCATAAGTTTTATTATTTAAATTGCATATATAATATTTTCGTATAATTAATTATAATTTGGTATAACAAATAAGAACTGTAAATTTGAAACAATGTTTCAAGGTGGGCCGGTATGTTGCCGCTCACCTTAGTTTGGCTATATGCGCAACCTTGGCGCGCATCTCTTGTTCACTTGCATTCCCGCTTTAGCGGAGTAGTTGTATTGTTTTTCGTTATAAGAGTAACATCTCTTGTTTATCTTGTTCGGTGATATGGTTCACCTTTTTTATAGTTTGCGTTGACTATGGTGTCAACATATTTGAATACGTTAATAATACGTCATCTAATAACTGTAAATATGTACATACGATTTGTATAATAGTTTAATTAAATGTTTGTGAAGTAATAACTTCAGAATAGTAATTATTAAAATGATATACAGTCCACTCATAAAGTATCGTCAACAAGTACCAAGTACTGAAGAGAACAAAAATTCGGGCTGGTGAAATGGTAGCCCGCACACTTTTGAAAAATCAAATTTCAACGATGTCATTCGAAAGTACTTCGTTAGTACTGGTTAGTACCGCAAAAACTTTCGTTAGTACCGACACCAGTACCAAGTACTGAAGAGAACAAAAATTCGGGCTGGTGAAATGGTAGCCCGCACACTTTTGAAAAATCAAATTTCAACGATGTCATTCGAAAGTACTCCGTTAGTACCGGTTAGTACCGCAAAAATTTTCGTTAGTACCGACACCAGTACCAAGTACTGAAGAGAACAAAAATTCGGGCTGGTGAAATGGTAGCCCGCACACTTTTGAAAAATCAAATTTCAACGATGTCATTCGAAAGTACTCCGTTAGTACCGGTTAGTATGTATGTGTGTTAGTTTTGTATGTGTCTCTTAGAGTAACTTAAAAACGAGTAATTTTAGGAGATCCAAGTGTTTTATTTTGAAGTTAATATAAGTTTGTCGCTAGAAATGTTCGATCAAGATTGACAAGTTTCAATGAATGTTGCGTGTGAAAATTGTCTGTATAATTTTAAGTAAACTTTTAATTTTAATAACAGAATGAAATTCTATATAAATGTATGTGCATTAACGAAACGAGGGGTTACAGAACTAATTATCATATAAAACTCTTCCGAAGCCTAATTTGAATTGATTAACATATGTTTACATAACAGTACTCGTTATCTTACCTCTTAATCTCCAACATGTATTTATAGAATTAAATTTCAGGGTAAGAGAAAGTCGTGTGAGTGACACACCAGATTATTATTAT
The DNA here is from genome assembly GCA_963930645.1 of Salticus scenicus. NCBI lineage: Eukaryota > Metazoa > Arthropoda > Arachnida > Araneae > Salticidae > Salticus > Salticus scenicus. The sequence goes on from CAWVNO010000001.1 coordinate 5,781,033, forward strand.
TATTATTATTATTTTCTAAATAGGCGGTTTATACACAGTCAGGCCAAGTATTGTTTGGGGATACGGACAAAAGCCTCACCGAACAAAAGCCCCACCAGACAAAAGCCCCGCCTACACAAGGCATAAGCCACTAGGAAAAAAGTCCTATGTGTCAAAAAGGATATTTTGGATAAAATTAAAATTTCAAAATTAATTGAACTCCTAATAAGACAAATTATAAAATAAAATCTGTCACATTTTTTGACTAGAAACTCGTTATGATTAATCATATTTTGTTAAAGCTATTAATTGCTCATTGTTTTCATACCTGTGCTGTCTTTACGGGTTATTACGAATTTAGTTATAAATTAATTCTTTTTGGTTATTGTGGATTTCGGTAACATATTATCTTCTGGTATTTTAATTTTACTATGTTAATATATATATATTGTTGTTGTAGTGTTTTATGACCGATTGACTATGATAGGTTCCTAGGCCAATAATGGAATGCCCTCTGTGGGGGGTCTTTCTAAAGGGTTTTAGCCAAATTTACGCTAGTTTCAGAAAAAACTATGGAAAACTATGAACGGCTAGGTCGGTGAACGCGAACTGGAATCAAACTCGACAGTTCTCCTCTACCAGCTTCTATATATATACGTAAAAATGAAATTTGTCGTACATTTTTACATATTAATTAAAGGTGTAGAGGATTGAAAGTGGTATCATTCGAAAGTGGTATCATTATAAGGTATATTCCAAAAATACATATTCAAAGAATGGATTTTAAATTAATAAACTTATTTTTTTGAACATGTATCTCTGAACTTATATATATGTTTTAATGGAATTTTTATTATAACTCTGATGAAGACTCAACGAGATGAGTCGAAAGCTATGTATGAATACGTAACTAATTGGAATGCTTTACTAAGAGAATGTTTTTGTAATTTTTTATTTTTTATACTTTATAAAACTTTTCTTTTTAGCACTTATATTGTGGAAAATTTGAATTGGTTATATAAAAAATTATACATTGTTTAATATGCATTCTATAATTAAAAATACAAAATATTTATCTTTTAAAAGGCACTATTGAACCAAATACCTTCATTTCTATTTTTCTATAACTATGAAAAGTAATACATATTTCCTTTCATAGAAGCAGAAATTTTTGTATCTATCTGCAGCAAACAAAATTTGTCTGCGATCCAGGAATGCTAGTCCATATCTGGTCAAGAAAATAAATTACGAATATACAATAAATACCGTAAACTAGATCCATAATATAAATTATATTTGTATTTTCAAGCCTGGCATATCTCTTTGAAATGTTAAATTAATCTGCTCAGATTTAAAAAATCTACAGCATTCTTTGCCATTTTACATTCTTTTTCTACTACTTTTCTGTAAAGTTCTAGGGTCCTTTAAAGCTAGCAAGAAATGATATATAATAATCGTTCATGCTTTGGTCAGAGAGGATACTTGTCAAAGGGGAAAGAAGAGAATGTGCGGCTGTGTTATTTATTAGAAGTGTTTTAATTTTACCGTGCCGCTTTCTTTGTCGTTACTGGTTCACAATATCGTAGGCAATCGTTGTTCGTTATCCGGGGCATAAAAACACGAAAATAAACAGAACAAAAAAATAAAAAATTGTGACCATAGTTTTTAAATATCAGGCATTGTATACATATCATGCAAAATGTAGTTTAATATACATGAAAAAAAAAAAAATAATAATTTTTTTGCCTAAATGTTTATCCAAAAACTTTAAACTTTCATCAGTTTTCAGGTTAAAAAAAAAAAGGATACTCAGTTATTTATCTATATTTTACCTTTTATTAACTCGCTTTCTTGTTTGTTTGTTTGTCCAGTGCAAATCTTGCAATTGTTTTTTAACTATCTTCCCGTCTACCTAGATATTTGAAACCTTCAGAATAGCTCAGAACACGATGATAATGCATTATTTTAATACTTTTAGCCATCTTTAAGCAAAATTAAATTCGTTTCAGTAAATTAAAAAAAATCCGCAAGGTGGCGCTTCGACCGAATTCAATGCTTGCACTTTTGCGGAACGACGTTTGACGATTTTGGAAACAGAATACATGCAAATTTAGTTTGTTTACAAAAATATTGCGCGAAAAATTAAAAAATGTGCAAAAATTAAAGTTTATAAAGTCTATGGATAGTGGAAACGACTGAAAAGTGATTAAAATTAAATAAACGGAAAATTTATGGAATATAAAAAATTCATTTTATCTTGTATAAATATTTATTTTTTCAGTCTTTTATTCCCAATAAAATTTGAATGAATTTCTCCAGATAAAATAATGTAAATCACTGATATATTCATTAAATAACATCCCTAATAGAAATTATACTACCCATAAAAATATACCTATAAAATAGTTTTTCAATTTCCCCTTACTGTCCTGAAACTTTACATGCCTTCAAATAATTTGTAGTAATTTTTCTATCAATTTTAGTCAGTTAATTTCTAGTAATTTTTCTTCAGAAATTTTTATCATTAGATAAGCATTATAAAATTGTTATTTAATTTTTAATACGATTTATCGTAATATAATTCAGTTTAAATTGTCATTATTTCTTGTTAAATAGTGTGCTTTTTTTTTTTTTCTTTTTTAGGGGGATACCTTAAAGAGATATAAATATTTGGATACCTTTTTATATACCTTATACCTTCTGCTCATTTCAAAATCATAAATTGATATATTATTATCATAATTATTATTATTATTAATCGGATATTAAATTTGTTCAGTTTCGTGCAATAAATGATTTCAATAAGGGTGAAAGAGAGCCAATAACATGCTAGCCATTCCCCATTTGAAAATCGAAATGACAAAAATTAATTCATATTATTTATTTCTTTATTTCTTTATTTATTTTATAGCAATAATGAGCAGAAAATTCATTTCAGTCTATAAACAAAAGATGAAAGTATTTAAACACTTGAACATTTTTGACATCTGATTTTTAATGGATTTACATGTTTAGATATATGAACGTGATATATAACTTTGTTGTGCGGGTGGTGTCAGCTTGAAGTTGGTAGCACAAAACTAAAATGGCTATAGTAATAGCTTAATTAAAAAGATATGCGTTAATTAATACTTTGGTACTAACGAAATTTTTTCCGGTACTAACGGAGTACTTTTGAATGACATCGTTGAAATTTGATTTTTCCACAGTGTGCGATCTACCATTTCACCAGCCCGAATTTTTGTTCTCTTCAGTACTTGGCACTGGTGTCTGTACTAAGGAAAAGTTTTGCGGTACTAACCGGTACTAACGGAGTACTTTCGAATGACATCGTTGAAATTTGATTTTTCCAAAGTGTGCAGGCTACCATTTCACCAGCCCGAATTTTTGTTCTCTTCAGTACTTGGTACTGGTGTCGGTACTAACGAAAATTTTTGTGGTACTAACCGGTACTAACGGAGTACTTTCGAATGACATCGTTGAAATTTGATTTTTCAAAAGTGTGCGGGCTACCATTTCACCAGCCCGAATTTTTGTTCTCTGCAGTACTTGGTACTGGTGTCGGTACTAACGAAAATTTTTGTGGTACTAACCGGTACTAACGGAGTACTTTCGAATGACATCGTTGAAATTTGATTTTTCAAAAGTGTGCGGGCTACCATTTCACCAGCCCGAATTTTTGTTCTCTTCAGTACTTGGTACTGGTGTCGGTACTAACGAAAATTTTTGCGGTACTAACCGGTACTAACGGAGTACTTTCGAATGACATAATTGATTTTTTCAATTTCAAAAGTGTGCGGGCTGGTGAAATGCACCTCTTATCTGGTTATGCTGTTGATATTATAATAATCTGAAATGACGTCACATAAACTTCTTAGGAAGGTCATAATAATGAAATTACCAGTGTTGTTTTACATTGTGAGTTGTTTGCGTGTTGTAGATTAAATCAAAGATAATATCTTGTTCCACTGATAACATTCTGCGATTCATGCATGCATCGTGTTTGTACATTATTAGTTGCATAAGAACATTATTAGTTGCATAAGAATGCATTTATTACGTTTAAAAAAAAAGGTAGGGGGGGGGGGGGTACCTAAAAAGAACAGAAAATCTGTGCATTTGTAGGCGAATGATCTTTAAAAAATATGAAATATTGTTCCGAATTATTTGATAAAAGTCATAAAGACGTCATTTAATATTTTATAGGGTAAGTGCACCAGTGATTGACACCTTTAAAACAATCTCTGATGTTTTTAATGTTTTAGTCATCAGAAACTATTTTTGGAAATCTTAAGTTTATATATATATGGCATGAATGACTTTCAGAACCACATATATGTTAAAATATATACATTTGATTTTTTTTTTTTTTTTTTTTTTTTAATGAATTTATAGTTGACACCCGCCAATGTTCCAATAATTGACACTGCCAGTGTTTCATTTTATCAGTCATTGGCCCTCTATGTTCCAGGGTTTGACACTGCTACTTATTCATTTTACAAGTTATTAGCACCCTATGCTCCAGTGTTTGACATAAAATGTTAAAATTCTTATATGTAAAATGTATGATTTTATTATTTTTCTTATTTATTAATTATTTCGGGATATATGTGAATTATTGGAGCATGCCAATCACTGGAGCACCTACCTTTTTTTTTTTTTTTCACGTGAAAACATATTTCAATATATTGAGAAAAAAAGAAAAGAGGCAACAATTAAAAATTTAAATTTCAATTTTAAAGCTATTTATTTATTTTATATTTTAATTAATTAAAAAAAAATATATAATCGAAAATTCGTTACAAATAAGGTACCCAATGAAAGGGGCGATTTTTCTGAATCCGACAAATTAAACACCTTATCGATCGGACAATTTGATTTTTTAAAAAATTAACTAAAGTATGAAAATTAGGTGGCAACCTTCTTTCACACACAGAGTCCAAGGAAATTTCTTAGCCTTTATATATCTAGCGTGACAGAGTCGGTCAGTCAGTGATGAGCGTAACAATCTATCTTGCTTGATGCATAATTTAATAACAATACACACATGTATTTATTTCGTCTTTTAAATTCTCAGCATATTTCCACGAATGAACGCCACTTTATATCAATCTTCGACCATTAATTCCTATAAATCAATCGTTAATTGTCAGTTCCTTTTATTCGTAGTGACTTTATTCCCTACGGTTTCCTCGAACGACTTTTTCCAAACTCGTTCCAAAGTCTTGCGCAACGGCGTTGGCGAATTATTGCTTCCTTTTAAGTATTTCCCAGATAAAAGTTGGGGGATGATTGAGCAGACAAGTATTTAACGTACGTGTATATCAGGCTTAAGTGTTGTGGAAGATAAAAATGTGAGGCATGCCCAAGCAAGTGATTACCGTTCTCTAATCATCGATTGTATCGCGAGATAAAAAATTTATTTCTATTTGATGAAAGCTTGATTGCAGTGTTTTGTTTCTAGTTTGACTAGTTTAGTTTACTGTTTGAATGGATTTTTTTTCCTTCGATTTAGTCCTCGCCCTTATTGAAATAGTATATATTTTCTTTTTTAATACATGTTTATAATAATAGAGTTGTAATAAATGAACAATAAAAAAGAAAACTTTGTAAACATCGTAATTTGCAAATACAGGGTGGCGACAATCATGGAAATCAGGGTACTTTATCAGTCTGGAAAAATCAGGGAATTTTGTAAAAACACCCAAAAATCATGGTACGTAGTTTTCATTTTGCCTTTGAAACACGACTGAAAAGTTGCTAAACCGATGTAATCTTACCCATGATTGCACAGGATTGGTTGCTTTCTAGTTGAATCTCACCAAATTAACATAAATAAATAAATAATTTCAGTGCGCCAATTTGAAAAATAATTTTATGTTCTGATATTAATATACGTTGTGCAATTAAAATGTTTCATATTTTTATATTTTCTATAATTTTGTTAATTTTTTCCTAATTTTTAATTTTATTTTCCTTTTTGTGTATGTTAACAAATTCAACAAAGAAAAAAAAAATGAAATACTTTTGCCTATCGGTATATGTTTTTTCAATTGTAGTATTTTGACAAGCCTGTTACACAGGAGTATATTGCACACAAAATTATGGCATGTGCGTGATAAGTAACGGAAATAATGGAAATCTGTCAAAATTAGTCAGGAAAATCAGGGATTTTTTTTTCTTAATTTCTTCAGCCACCTTCAATAACTCGTGACAGTCATTTCGAGTCGCAATCCTAGTAGAATTTTCTGAATCTATCTGCAGCAAAATAAAATTTATCTGCAAACCATGAATACAGAGCCAAGTCTGGTATCACTAGAAGCACATGAAACATGTAAAATTTGCATCTACAAAGAAAGAAAATAAATTAAGACTACACAACAAATACAGTAATCCAGAGACATAACGCAAATTATTTGTGTATTTTTAAGAAAAAACATTTTTTTCTTTAGCTGTTAAATTGATCTGCAGAGCTTTAATCAATCTGCAGTACTCGCTGCCATGCTACACTGTTTCTGCTACTGGGGTCGCAATAATACCACGACCCTTCGTCAGGCGAGTAAAATATGTCCGAGTGCGGCAAACAAAGTCTGACGAAGAGGGTTGTGATATTATTTCGATCCGAAAAAATTCTTGCCAATTTTTTGCAATTTATAGTGTTCAGTTTATTTAACACCAGTTTTTTTTTTTTTTTTTTTTTTTTAACTTCATAATAGATTTTTATATCTATTTATTTTGTGTGTGTGTTTGATTATTTTACCATGTTGTTTTTTATTAACTTATATTCTTGTTTGTTTGTATGTTTGTTTGTCCGATACAAATCTTGCAATCGAATTTTAACTAACTTCCCGACTAGCTAGACATTTGAAACTTTCACAGTAGCTCAGAACCCGGTGGTAACAACACAATACTTCGAAGTCCGATTTTCGAATTTTTGGTTAGTTTTCTTATAATTAATTAAAATATGAATAACATCCTAATAGCTTTAAAAATAGCCATTAAAATATTAGCTATAATTTAATTGTTGGCAAAAAAAAAAAAAAAAAAAAAAAAAAAAAAACGAGTTCCTTTTCTTTTGACATAAAAATAAATACATTTAATTAAACGTGAACGTTTTAAAACATTATAAAAAGTTGTGCTCTATGATTCATCAGAAAATTTAAAACATGGTATATAAAAAGTTTTTTTTTTTTTTTTTTATCTTATAATTATTGCTTATTAGTTTACAGAAATCTCATTAACTTAGATGTATATCAAAAGATTCTTACGTTTTTCTTTTATTACCAAATAGTGTTTGGAATATTTTAATTTTGATGGTAGTTCTTAGGAAAATTTTTACTTTTCATCGCATACGAAATAGTAACATTCCAAAGAAAAGAGGAAATATAGGAAATTAGGGATTTAAGGTAAGATATTATACTGAGAACTTTTAAGAATTAGATTTTTTTTCTAACATGCCTGTATTCTACTAAGATATCCCAATGGCTGAACGTGAGGTGCCTGGGTCAAACGCAGGTCAAACTAGTCGATGGTTTTCCGTGATTTTCTCCGAAACGGTTGAAAGGGCTAGGATCATTTATAAAGACACTCACTGACGGCATCCGACCCAGGCTTAGGTTATTGGAGTAAGCAATTGTAATTAACCCTCACGCCACCCTATAGTGGAATGAAAAATTATTTCGCAGGGGTTGATCCAGGTTTTAATTTTTGGTTCCCATTTTGGTGAAAAACAAATTCTTTTTGTGAAATTTTTATTTATTTTTGTGAAAAAAAGAATTTTCGCTAGAAACCTTTCATTTTAGCAGTTACTCTATCTGATGTTTAATATCAAGTTAATAGCATTTTATTAAACAAGTATACACTCATTAAAAATAATACTTTAAACATGGAAAAATTTTACAAAAGTATTATTTTTATAGAATAAAATTTAGTGAAAGGGCTGTTTTTATAAATCTGAATTTTGTGAAGGGACCCATTTTAAGGATTTGAATTTTGTGAAGGGGCCCATTTTAGAGATTTGAATTTTGTGAAGGGGCAGCAAAAGGGTCCCAATTTTTGCCTGGATCGAACCCTGTTTCTTGACATAGATTTTCCATAGCAATTTCCAGTTTTTAAATATACGGGTGAAAAAAATGTATTGTGCTAATTTATTTAAGTATTTCCTGAATAAATGCTAGGGAATGACTGAACACTTAACTATTTATTCCGGTGTATATCAAATTAAGTGGAAGATAAAAATGTGAGGCATGCCTAAGCAAATGATTACCGTTCTGTAATCATCGATTGTATCGCGAGATTAAAAAAAAAAAAAAAAAATCCATCAAATGAAAGCTTGACTGCTGTATTTGGATCAAGTTTGACGAGTTTGAATGGCGGATTGTTTTTAGATTTCCTCTTTCACCTCGCAGCATTGGTATTTATTATTATTTTTAATTTATGCAATTCTTTTATGATAGATCGGTGTTTAGAGTAATAATTATTTGTTGGTGGAGTTCCCACGACCTTTTAAAAAATCCTTGAAATTTCCTGACTTTTCTCTCTTTTATTTTTAAGTATTCTTCAGAATATTCTAATTTTGGTAAGAGTCATAAGAAAATTCTTTACTTTTTCCTTGGAAATAGTAATATTTCAGGGCAAGTGGATTTGGGGATATTAAAAGAGAACGGGAATCGAGACTTCAAGACGGATATATAATTTGCTGGGAAAATGTTGAAGGACGTAATATTTATTTGAAAGTTATATTAAAAAATGATATATTATTGATCTTGATTGATTTACCCGTTAGTAGTCGCTAGTTGGTCGATTCGCCGCTCATCCCTTCAGTTTTTATTCAACAGCCACCAAAAATTTTCAGAAGTGGCATTTGATATAGATAAAAGGCGAATTGATTCGAATAATCGTCGATTATGTATATCAAATGCACTTCTAAAAATTTTTGGTGGCTGTTGAATAAAGACTGAATAAATGGGCAGCGAATCGACCAACTAACGGGTTAAACAAATTTTTTAATTTTAATAAATGTTGATTTTTAATTTTCCCGTGCTTATACAGTCGAACCTCGCCAACGTGAATTACTTTTTACATGAACTGTTTTCATAATCCCCGTCAAAATGATTAGTTTAGTTATATGGAAATCAGTTACTGATAGCATGAACTACTGATAACTTGAACAGATTTTTTTTTTTATCCCACTTGAGATTCACGTTAACGAGGTTCGACTGTATTATTTTGAAAAATTGTTAATTGAGAGAGATAAAATTAAAGCATATCTGACATTTTTACCCGAAATATTTAATCCTACTTTTAATTTAAATCCAAAAATAAAATTATGAAATACACAGTTTTAAAAACCCGTCCTTTGAGGTTTGTTGAAATTATAAATATGCTAACAATTTAAATTTAAAAAATATGTATATCGTGTTAATTATCTTCAATGTATTTATATTTGTTAGTGTATGAACTAATTATTGATTTTTTTTTTTCAATCTTTTAATGTTATTATTATTATTATTTTCAGTTGGCTGTGATTTATCGGATGTACACGTTAAAAACACCATGCTTTTAAAATTTCATTCATGCTAAAATTAAAATTTTAAAATTTCATTTATGCTCGTTAATGAGTTAGTCTACATAAAGGTGTATACCCACCTGTTGTAATAGCGGTTAAGGCACTGGCTGCCATTTAAAAAATGTGCTGGCATCAGAAGAATATGCAAAAACGCGCAGAATAATTATTTTGGGATAAATTAACATGTTGAGTGCCACGTCAGTTATCACTGAACTTGCTGTTCAGACTGCTTCAGTCACAGGTGACTGACAGTATATGACATAAAACAAAAAAGCATTTCATTGTTTAAATAATTACTTAATTTTTTCTTTTTAATTTCTAAGTAGCGCGTGTGATTTGACAGGGATTTCTTTCTAAAATCGCTTGGCACTCAATGTATTAAATACAACCTTTCACAACGCCTAAGTAGTAGGCAAGTGCAGTGTGAAAGCAGCTAAGCTCATAAATAATGCTGCAAAGGGTAAGATAAAAAAAAAAAAAAATAGTAAGGAAAAAATATTAAAAATGATGTGGTTCGAATTAAATATAAGTTAATAAGGAAGCCAGGTAGACATATATTAGTATTTATTAACCATTTTGGGCTATATTTTTGTATTCCATATATTTTAATCCTCATGTATGTGTTTTTGTTGTTAATTTTATTATCACCTAGAAAATGTCTGTTATAATATGAGGTTATGTCAAATATCGAATGATTTTAATTATAACAATACATAAAGGCTGTCTAGGATAATGAACCCTTGACTCCCCTCCCCCACTCCCGCGGAAGGTATTCTACCTAGGATTTAATCCCTACGCCTACACCTAAAAAAAACTACACTTTTGGTATGGATTTTCTGGAGTATGAATGTTTAAAAACTCATTTGAATATGTTTTGTTATATGTAGTATACAATATGTGAACATTAACATTATTATTTTTTTTAATAACATTAATCTCATCGATGTGAAAAAACATTCAATTCTAGGGTTTAATTAAACGCCCGCTTATGAATATAAAACACATCCTTAATTTGTTCAAACAGATCAATCAATACCAACTCTAGCGTCGAAAGAGAAATAGTTATTTCAGTTATAATTGTCTTCAATACAATAAGTTTACACTTAAATTATCGCTAAAGTAATTAAAGACGCAATAGCAGTTCTCCACCTGTCGATATATTGCCCTCTTTAAATCCATCCAAGTAGAATTCGAGTTGGAACAATTTTCCTTTTCCCTTTGTTAACCCTGTATATAGATTGCCTTTCTTCCCTCCTCTCCTAAGATTTAATACTTGCATTGTGATTTACAGAACGTAAACATCAACTATTAATTTAGTAATCATTAGTCACCCGTTATAAATCATTACTTAACTGTTCCAGAGATAACGGTCTATCGTGATTTAAATTTCTTAGTACACTTTAATTTAATTTGATAAGACATTTTCAGCGGCCTTTTATCGATAAATTGCCTGAAAAGAACTCTTTTAATGCTGCTTAGGAGTTTTGTCGATATTTCTTAATGATAAGACCTTATCATCGTCATTTTTGAATGGGACGTAAATGTTTTCCCTCCTCTTGCCTTTGTATGGCTGGTGAGAGATAATGGTGAGAAGTTTTGTTTTGTTGTTTGTTGCACCGTTTTGAAGTAGTTATTTGTTTCGGATTTTAAAATGCTAATAAGTTTTTACTTGTGTGTACCACTTAAGAAAGAGATGAGTCGGCGTTTTCATGCTCGATGAACTTAGAGTGGATACTTGGTCTTTTTCTTTTTTTTACTAGAATATTCTTTATGATTAATCTTGTGAATTTATAAATTCAATATTTTAATATGTTTTTTTTAATGAATATTGCATATAAAACGCTGAAGCATAAGAATTTAATTGTAAAGTATATAAATAACATTAGCTTAAAAATAATTATAATAATAGAATGTTGAAGTATAAAATCTTAATTATGTAACAAATAAATCGTTAGCTAAAGTATTGAATTTTTTTTCTTTGTAACTTTTTAATGAAAGGTTTTGAGTAATATTTAAAAGTAAATGTAAACGATAAAATAATTAGCATTTATAAAAATATTTATGCGTAAAAATTTTATGAGTGATATAATTTCAGTTCCAGAAAATGGAAAATGGCAAAATAAATATATTTTAGGAAATCATTTTTAAAAGAAAGACTGAAAAATGTGTCCAGTCCACTTTAAAAGCGTATTGTACATACGTGTATACAGGGTGGAAGGGGGGGAGGGGGAGAATGCAATTACATTAGAAGAAAAGTATTAATATTTTCATTTAAATAAACTAATACAGGCGACGTAAAATAGATAAAATTAATTAGTAATTCTTTAAAAAAGGATGTTGAATGAAACGCCGGGGGAAAAAAAAAAAAAAAAAAAAAAAAAAAAGTACAATAATAAAATAAATTCAGCATTAGATTAGTCTGTATTTTATTCTAATAAAAAATATTTTGAAAGAAATATGGATTTGAAGCATAAAATCTTAATTGTATATTGAAATAAATCCTAAAGTATATATAATTTTGTTCTCTATGTAACAGATTTTCTGTAGCATTTGTTAGATAACAATCTAATATGAACAATAAAATAATTTGCAATTGCATTTTATAGAATATGCATCACAAAGTATATAATTTTGTTCTCTATGTAACAGATTTTCTATAGTATTTGTAATTTGTAGACAATAATTTAATATAAACAATAAAAAAAGTTATTTGGATATTTTTGCGTAAGAATTTGAAAATGGTATATCACTTCGCTTCCAAAAAAGAAAAATATTAAAGCGAAAACAATTTGGCAGACGAATTTTAAAATGAAATGAGTAAAATACGTCCACTTTATAAGCATGTATATAATATATACAAAAGAAATTATATAAAATTACATTAATCAGAAAATATAGTTTTTATTATTATTTATTTTGTAATCTCGTGTAAATGATAAAATATAATTTTTAGTAACTGTGGATTTGTAAATTATGCGTTTTTTAAAGCAAATTTACAAATCCATATAAAATATTTTAAAGTGAAAGAAAATTTTAAAGTCAAAATGTTTTATAAGACGAATTTTATAAAACAGTCAAAAATATGTCTATTTATCTTCACATACATTGTATAATTAAAAAAAAAATTGTATAATTACATTAAAATGAATGTATATTTGTAGTTCGTGCGATATGACTTTGACTTACCGATTATAAGTGGAAAGTTTATTACTTTTCTTAGATGTATTTTATTATTATTATTATTATTATTGTATTAGATGTAATTGTCTTATTAAATTTATTAAACTTCTGATGCTTACAACATAAATTAGTTAGCTAATCTTACAACGCATGTATGTGAACAATGTGACATTTTTAAATTTGGATAAGAGAATTCATATATAAAAGTGAATATTTTAAAATAAAAGTAAACATTTTTAAAAACAATTTATCCACATGTCAATAGAGTATAATCTCCCTATTAATTAACTAAGCCTAGACGTCAGCTCTTAATTTATCATTAATAAAACACACCTACATGTAGTTTTGGCATCAGCCTATCTATGCAAGCCTTTTGGTATTTTTTATTTGATAAGACAAGTTTCAACGACCCCGTGTCGATAAAATTGCTCGAAAGAATTCTAGTGCGTGAGTGTTGCCAATATTTCTTTAATGATAAGACCTTATCATTTTCGAAATGTGGTGGAAAATGTAAATTTTTCTGCCTGTTTGTTATTTAGATAATAATTTTGAGGACGTTTATTTATCGGTGTCTATTAAATAAAGATTGTCTAGAATTTTCTCAACGTATTGAGTTTTAATAATTGTTATTTTCAGATTTTGATGAATGGTTGAATAATATACTCTCATGAAGGCACCGCTTATATGTTCAAAGTTCCGATTTATTATTAAGTATATTTGTGATTAGGGAAGATATTTATTTTGTTAGTTGAGAAAGCATTGCTATCAAAATTTATGACAATCAGAGCTCGATAATGGAAATTGTTTTAATTTTATTGTATATTTGGATCGTTCATTGTAAATGTGAATTATCATCTCCTTGTAAATGTATTTTAAAATAACGAGCTTTTTGTAAATTTATGAGTATAGAAAAAAAAGCAAGTTTCAGTAAATGTTATCGATTTTTGGCGTTTAATACAACACAGAATTGTAAGAATTTATAAATTATATTAAATGTAATTTAAAATAACTGAGAAACTTCATTTTTATAATGAATATATAGAAGTTATAGTTTTCTGAAAATAACAAATAATGCCATTTCTGAGATTTTAATGCAATTATTGGAGTTTCTTCACTTTTATAATGAAAGGTATGACTAAATGTGATAAAATTAAACAAAAATATACATATTTAAAAAATATGGAGTTACACCACTTTTATAATGGACCGTCCATTTTATTAACGACCAAATGTTTGTTTGTTTGTTATCGGTATTTTATGCATGTGTAATTAGAAAGTACCATTATATTTAGAGCAGTCTTTTGTAAAAAAAAATTCTGAAATTGAATAAAGGAAGTGATGTAATTTGGATATAGCGATATAATAAATATATTCGTAGAAATTAGCAACTTAAAATTAAGCGTAAAATTAATAGAACGCACATATTAATGATGTTCAAGCCAGTGTCATAAATGGTATTTTAAAATTGATCAGACATCTTTGCGATAACAGACCTTTATGCGAAATTTCTCTTTTTAAAATTGTTTATTGGGATCATAACAGGATGATAAAGCTTAAAATATTTTTATTTATTTATTTAAATAATAAATACAACCACAAAAGAGAATACATAGGTAAGTGCACCAGTGATTGACACTTTTAGAGCAATCTCTGACGCTTTTAATGTTCTAGTCATCAGAAAATATTTTTAGAAATCTTAAGTTAGTACATAGGGTATGAAAGACGTTCAGAACCACATATATGTTAAAAATATATACATTTGATAACGATTTTATGAATTTTTATTTGACACCCACTCAGTGTTCCAGTAATTGACACTGCCAGTTTTTCATTTTATGAGTAATTGGCACCCTATGTTCCAGTGTTTGACACTGCGCATGTGTGTGATTTTATGGTTGCCAAACTTAAATTTTTAGGTGCATAACGATTTTATGAATTTTTATTTGACACCCACTCAGTGTTCCAGTAATTGACACTGCCAGTTTTTCATTTTATGAGTAATTGGCACCCTATGTTCCAGTGTTTGACACTGCGCATGTGTGTGATTTTATGGTTGCCAAACTTAAATTTTTAGGTGCAAAATACGCCTAACAACTGCTAATTTCGAATCCTGCTCACAATGCATGTTTAACTGTTTGAGGGGACGAGGTATTTTTGCTCATTTAAAACCAAAAGCAATAAGAAATTTCCCTCTAAGTTATAAAACTAAAATGTAATGAATTTCCGGAACGAGTTTCTGCATTTGGTAATTAAAAATAGGTGTGATATTAATACATCCTACCGTCCTTGAAAGCATTAAGCTAAATTTTGCCTTATTATCCCATATTAAGAAAAATGTAAATTTGGAATAACATAAGAAGTTTTCAAATTAGAATACGGCAAAATCAATAGGATTCTTGCCAGTATCCTAAAAAAGTCAAAAAACTGAGGTCGAAAATTTTCTCGAATATGTAGGTTCCTTTCCTTCATACCTCTAGTATGATGTAACAAGTACACTGTAAAAAATGTCTTATTTGCTGCCAGAAATTCTCTGTAATTTGAGAAAATACCCGTAATTTACGAAAACATTACGTTGTCAGAACGTATTTTCTTAAATTACAGAGAATTTCTGGCAGCAAATAGGACATATTTTTTACAGTGTAGTTCGTGTCACGAAAATATTAAGTGTATTAAATTGAATCGCAGACTTGCTCAAAAATATGTTTTATACATTTAATATTCTAAAGATCTATGGTCTAAATCTAACACATTGGATTTCCCAATTAACGTCTCCAGTCTTTTTTATAATGTGACATCTGTCATCAATTTCGATAATATTGTTGAAAAATGCGACAGAGAGCACGTGGATCCTACTGTCGAGAGTCAATGTCTTTGAATGAATAGCGTACGTTAACAACGTCTAATTAACGTCCAAAAAACGTCTTTCTATTCGTATTCTATTCATCGCCAATAAAAATGGCTGAAGTCTTAAGACGACTGTACCTGCTTTTCTTTTCTCTTGGAGAAACGCAGGGAGGAATTTCAAAAGAAAATTAATACTTTTCTAAAGGTGTACTTGCCTGTAGAATACACACTTGTGTGTTATAAAAGTATCTCCTAAAAGTACTTTCTTGTTTTACAGCTTTGCGGTTATTTAGTTATATATTTGAAACTTCTATAATTATTTTTATGCCTGTAATGTTTTCTTATTCGAAACCGGGACAAAATTTTTCAAACGAAATCGACGCATTTTAGAAATTATATGCATAAGAATAAGAACTCTCGCTCTTTTGTAAGAGTACTTTGTAAAAATGCATAATTAAATAGTTTTATTTTTCTCTTTTTCTATTTCGTTGATTATTATTAATACATGTGATCTATTGAAAATTGTATTTTTAATGAAATTTATAAAAATGGCGTCGCTTAAAGGGCATATTTAGGAAAAAAAAAAAAAAAGTAATTCGAATCAAATTTTCGCTACATTTTGTCAAGACCTATACTATGTATTTATAACCACATTTAAAAAAATTCATTTATTCATAAAATTAATAAACTTAAACTCGAGGGAGTTTTGCATATTTAATTTCCGTATATTATTATCAATCATACGTAAATTAAAAACATTTTTATTCGTGCCTCTACATTTTAAAATATTTTTTTCATTTACTTGATTTAGTGCTTTCAGTTTTATTTATTTCTAGTTGTATATTTAAAATTTCCTTACAAAAGTATTTATTTTTTCAAAATTTTAATATAAATAGCTGTTATTTAATTTTCAAAATTCTAACAGTATTGTTGATTTATCTGATTTAACGTTATATTCTTCTCAGTAAAATTAATAACTTATTTGAAAAAGTATACTATCCATATCTCTAAAGACCTTAATATCTTAATAAAATAACACCTATTTTTTATTCGAATAAAAATATTCGATGAACAAAACTTTCGATGAATCATCTATCCATATCTTATCATAATCGTGAATTTTTTCTTCGAAAAATAAATAAAATTCGTGACGAAGTAAGATTCTTCAAAAGTAGTCAGTTGTAAAAAAAACTCCATGGTGTTATTGAGAACGCTGGCAGACGATAATCAGCAAAGATAATTTAAAAGAAAATTTCTGTGTTCCTGGAAACAATAGGCGGAAAGTTATTTTCTCTTTCTGTGTTTCCTTTAGATTTGCATTCCTTTTTCGTATTTTTGTGAATTATTTATTTTTCCGAGAAACAGTAAAAGTTTGTATGAATTAAATGAAATATTGGCAACAAATAATTTGTTTTTGCTGTAAACGTCAGAGTTCATTCAACGGTAGCATTTTATTCATACATGAAGTAATAAATTTATACTAAAAAGGTCAGACCGTTTCATTGTTTAAAATATTTATTTTTACCTTTTCTAAAGATAAATTTTTTATTTATAATTATTAAAGGTTTGTTATCAAATTATTTAAATTGTTAGATATAAATTTATAAAGTAAATATATATATATATATATATATATATATATACGTATAGATCAACTCATTATCGGTAAAGCTGAATGAATTAAGATTTTAAGGCATATATATTCCACTCACTTTAAAACAACTCTTTTGACATTGTTTAAAGGTTATTTACGTCTAAGTGAAAACATTTTTTTTTTTTCTTTTTAATTTCTTCCACGTTATTTATTTATTTTCGGAGACGGGGAATTATTATTGCTTTATGTATAATTTTACACAGAAAAGTCTGTTTTGAAAACATGAAAAGATAAATTTATAAATAAAAATATTTGTTTTTGTGCAAAAGATAAAGTCGATTTTTTTTTTTTTTTTAATCATATTAGATTTCAAATTTATAAAACTAGATTGTCCATTTCTATAATTTAATTTGAAATTATCCCTAATATCCCCCCCCCCCCCCAGAAAATATTAGGGATTATTAATTATTTTCCTGCGTGTCAAAATAAATACAAAATGATCATTCCTATGTTAATATATATCTGACTAGTTATTAAAATATGTAAATGCATCAAAGTTCGACGTCCATTTTTTCAATTTTTTTTTTTTTTTTTTTTTTTTTTTTTTTTTGGTGTGTGTACATTTTATAATTCGTTATGTCAGAGTTTGATTATCGCAGGGGGGGGGGGGGTGTCTGCCCAGAGAATTTCTTAAACTTCTAAGGGTTTACAGGAATCAAGCGTCACTGCTACTAATTAAATAAATCAAGAAAACAAATTAAGTATATAAATATATATGTGTGTGTATTTGTTAATGCAGATATGGGAGAGATCCAAATTTTTCTCTATCGTCCATTTGGAATATATCTTTCTCACATTTCCCCCAAAATAGAATTCTTATGCGATGACACAGAGCAAAATATTCCCTTCTATTGCGAAATTTCCCCAATAACAAATGGGAAGAATAAATTTCGTACCAGGAAATGCAAAACAACATCCGTGTCTCTATTCTAATATCAAGCTAAATATTAATTAATTTATGTGTGCGCCGGATTTATATATGCCCATTTCTTTATATACTTCATAATTCTTCGTGATAGAGTTCGCGACAATCGCAGGAAGAAGATAAATCCTCATAGACGATTTTTCAAGCTTTTTTGAATTTTTAGAAATTAAGCATTATTCTTATTAATATATATATATATGCTTTGTGCTAAGGACGAGATATATAGGCCATAAGATATTATTAGGCCATAAGATAATTAAGATATTTTGGCCGATTTTTCTATACCATGCATTTGGAATTATTCCCGGAAATAGATTGTCGACTAGAATAATTTGAATTTATCCCTAATATTTCCCTTAGATAGAATTATAATGTGATGACATAAAACAAGATATTCCCTTCTACTGCGGATATTTATCACATAACAAATGGATAAGAATAAATTTCGTACCAAAATAAATATAAAATAATATCGTCGTCCGTATCCTAATATCAAGCTAGATATTAACATATGTATGCATCGGAGTTCAATGCCCATTTCTTTGTATACTTTACAATCCATCATGTCAGAAGTTGCGACAAGCGACCATATGAGATAGCAATCGTAAGAACAAAAAAAATCGGCGCAGACGATTTCTCAAACTTCTATGAATTTTCAGCCGTCATTTCAAAACATCCGGGTATCTCTGTTTTGGCAGTGACCTAAATATGACGGCTGCATACACATTCTTTTTTTTTTCCATTTGAAGGGTTATCTGTGATAGAAACCAGTGTTTGGAGAAGGTTTTTCTTTGCCTTGCTGTACTACTTGGCACTGTTTCAATTCTTATTTTATGCATCTGGTTAACACCATAACACATTTAAAAAAATTTTCAGATTTTGCCTCAGCCACACACGGTATGATGGATAAAAGCTTAAAAGAATGATATAGTATAAAAATATATTAAAAGTACGATTTCACATGTGTTGTAATAAAACATAGATATATTTTGCTGATATTGCATGTTATATTAGGCTTAGTTTTTTTTTTTTTTTTTTTTTTTTTTAACTTTCTCTTACCCATAGGGTCGAAAAAGTATTGTTTTAGGGTCAAATTTTTGAACGTGAGTTTTTGTTATATTTACATGTTCTGAGGTCCCCTGAATACGAAAATCATGTTTTTAGCGAATGGTATGTGTGTCTGTCTATCTGTGAGTCTGTGTATTTGTTATCAGAATATCTCAAGAACAAATAGTAGCAGAAATTCCGAACTCGGTATTCTAAATGTGTATCATATAGGGATGCTACAGTAAGCTTTTCATTGAGGTAAAGCAAATGGTTCGTGTACAGGGACACTCAAAAGTATTCAAATACATTACGTCTATGGGGGGAAATTTGAGGTAAGTAGAGTTTAACATCTATAGACTGCACTAAACCAAATGAAACGAATATATATATTTTGTAATAGAGATAGTCAACTGGGAAAAAAAAAAAAAAAATGTGTATGTAGGAACCTTGCCTCCCGCCTGAGGGGGAATTGCCCCCTCGAGGGGAGTAAATTTTCATGATGGGTATCTTTCAAAAGAGCTCGCCAATAACTTTAACACGAATGGTTGAACCATCGATCTGCGACAATTTAAAATAAAGTTATCGATTTTTTTGTATGTAATATTGAGATAAACATTCAACTTTTTTTTTTTCCTCATTTCTATATATTTAGTGTTATACTATTTCTCTAATATGGAAATCGTCTGAATTATCATAAAAGATAATTTTTTAAAATAATTTTAATAAATTATTTTTTAGAAACAGAATTATTTTTTAATAACAGAGTTAAATTCCGTATAAATGTAGGTGCATTAAACGGGGGGGGGGGGGGGGGTCACACAGAACTAATTATCATATAAAACTCTTCCGAAGCCTAATTTGAATTGTTTAACACAGGTTTACCCAACAGTACTCGTTATCTTACCCTCTTAATCTGCAACCTGTATTTATAGTATTAAATTTCAGGGTAAGAGAAAGTCGTGTGAGTGACGCACCAGATTATTTTTTTTTTAATTAGTAACGTTTTATTAAATTTTATCGTTGAACATGAAAATATACTGGAAGATTTCAAGTTCTGGACCTATTCAGAGAAGGAAAAAAAAAATTTTTTTCCACGAAACGTATTTTATAACTTGTTTCCTGCACTGAGCTCCAGTTTGTAACAGGAGAGCTGAGTACCTATTTTTTAACATTATCTGGAGCGGTCAGCGCGTATGAATACATATACGGGGCAAAACGAACGATATTTTGTGTTACTTCCTTTGTTTATTCTGTAATTTTGTCAAATTTCTTTGAAATGAAATAGTGTTATAATTTAGTGATTTACCATAACGAGAATAGTACGTTCAAACGCATAGTAAAGCGGACTATTTTATTTTTTGCCCCTCATGAATTTATAAAGGTGTAAATTGTCTGACCGTCGGCTCAGCTTTCCTGTTCTACTCATTTTAGCTCGGTCGTTTCCTGGTGGAAAATGGTTACCCCCCCCCCCCCCCTGGTTCATCCACTCACCTCTTCCCCCTTTTCCACGCATTCTTTTTATGCACCTCTGCTACCCTTTTGAAAGCTTAAAATATTGCAGCTCTTCTTGCAAATGCATCTGTTTTTGCATTATGAGCAACAGTTCTTTCTTTTCAAACGTTAATGATAGTTAACACGAATTGAAAATTATTTCTCACGTACGAAATACACATTCGAGACATGGATTTATTAAATAAATATATACAGTAACCGCCGCTTAATAAAATCACTGGTTAATAAGATCAGCCGTTTAATCTGATCAAATCGCCAGGACCGGAATCAAATCAATACAAACTACTTTTGAAGCCGCCGCTTAATAAAATCAACATCGCCGGTTAATAAACTCAAATTATCTCCTCAGCAGCCAAAAATATCATTTATGCACGCTGAAAAAGGTTTTTTATTTACATTGTGAATTTTTTTTTTTTTTTTAATAGAAAGAGAAATTGAAGCACAACAAATCATCTATTATTGCTCATTGTTGAAGATTTTACACTTGCAGCACAGTTACAAATTAAACACGTCCCGTAACTTATCTCCGTAACAATTTCAAGGAATGTATTCTTCAAAGCGAAGTAATAACATACAAATTTGATTTGAAATGATTTTTTTTTTCTAATTATTAGAAGGCAATTTCTAGTTCTTATTTTGAAATTACTGTAATTCATGAGGTTTAAACGGAAAGATTTTAAATTTATAAGAACAGCGTGAACTTTCGGTAAAGTAATGATGATTTTCCTCTAACGAAAGTGCACGGAAACTTATAATGCGTTTAATTTACTTATATCGAAGAAACAACTGCTTAATTATCTACTAAAAATTAACTAATATTGCTTACTAATTCCATTATTCGTTACCTTTTGAAGTTCCTTTCGAAATTCAGGGAAGTAATACCTTTTCCTTATGGGGAGGTCCGTTCGCCGGATATAAAAATCAGCCGCTTAATAAAATCACTGGCTCAGAACGAATGTGATTTTAATAAGCGGCGGGAACTGTATATATATATTAATATCCAGACAGAAATTCAATGAGGCAAATGATCCAGAATATTTCATTGATTAGCTTGTTATTATTTTTAAGATTAAGAGAATTTATTAATATCGAAAATATTAAGTATGAGAAATATCCTTAAATCAGTATATTAACAAATTTAAAGTAAGATAATTCGAAAGAATTGTGTAATTTATATATCAAAATCATCTATTTATATTTTATATATATTTCGAGAAAATATAATATACTTAGTATTGTGAATGCAAATTTCCATAATTCTAGCACAATAATTTACACACACACACACACACACTATAGATCCCAATATTTTAATTTATTCCGGAGTATTAGCCCCGCCTTTATTCCATGCCACTTATTTTTTTAAAGTAATTTTTTCTTATTTTATCGAAGTTATATATTGGATAAAATTTCTGTATAAGTAAAGTGGTGCGAAATAAAGACGGGACAGAAAATACTCTGGAATAAATTAAAATGTTGGCATTTATGCACACACACAAATAAAACATTAACAAAAAAAAAAAAAAATTATAACACTCATTCTATTAATTCTTTTCCCTATTACGAGCACAAAAATTAAAAGGTGTATTTCTCTAGGTACCACTTACGCACAAAGAAAAATAGATAAGATTAAAAAAAAAAAAAAAAAATAAAGGAGAATCCATCTTCCCATATTATCGACTTAGTTTTTAAAATAATTCTGTATGATAGAAATCTATTATTTAATTCTCTTCAGCTCGGGCGTGTGTGGGATTAATATATCTCTTTAAAAAAAAGGGGGGGCCATTTTTCATAGTCACGTGACATGCAACCGTGCTTCGATTATATTACGTAAGCTCTAAACGTCACGTCTCTGCCATGCCAGTTGAAATCGTTTTGTTCTGTGAACGGTGTTTATGTCACAATTATGATGTGGCGGCTGTCATGCGTGGAATATTATGTTTAAAATACTACCGTGCACTAGCAGATGTTAAAAGTTAAAAAAAAAAAAAAAAAAAAAAAACATTTGGTTATTTTATTCAATGTTATTTCTTTTATATGTTCAATAAAAGGAAGTATTAGAATCGTTAATATTTTCGTCTTCCGGTTTTAGATGGATTTGCACGTTTTGAGATGTTCTGAATTTATTTGACTATTTTTAGAAAATATCCGTCTGTCTTAGTCTATACGCGTATGTTACTAAAATATTTAACATCTATAACGCGAACCAATGCACAAAATTACGTAAAAAGATAGTCTGACCTCGTTAACGCGAACACTGTTAATGTGAATTACTTTCATAACATGAACTGTTTCCACAATCTCCGTCAAAATGAAGATTTGTTTAGTTATATGACGATTTGTTACGGTTACCGATGGCATGAACTACTGATAACATGAAAAGAAAAAAAAAAAAAAATTATCCCCCTTGAGATTCACGTTAACGAGGTTCGATTGTATTTACTTGCATTTTGACATAAATTAGTGTTTACCAACTTTTGATGCATATCATAATTTTAATCATTTCATTAAAATCATTTACACCCTGGTTGTGAACACCTTTGTTTTTTTCTGACACAAACAATAAATTTAAATGATGATTACTTGTTGACTAATTTTTTATTTATAGTCTGTAAGATTACCAACTTAATCGCCATTTTAATCATTTAATTAAAATCATTTACACCCTGGTTGTGAACACCTTTGTTATTTTCTGACACTAACAATAAATTTAAATGATGATTATTTGTTGACTAATTTTTTATTTATAGTCTGTAAGATTACATATTCTAATTGGTAGTTATTGAAAAATAGAACTTGCACAGTTAGTGACCGAAATTCAAATGTTTTTCTTGCAATATCGTTTTTCTTCCATCGAAAGAAAAAAGCGTTCTGACGCAAATATAAAATAAACTAGAGGGATATTTCATATATCCAATCAAATTGAAAGCATGTAAATGGCAACAAACAATCTCATTACCCATGGTTCACATATTTATGTATGCTAAGTCTCACGACGTCCATAACGACCGTCTCATCTGATCACGTTTCATCAATCTAATCTTTTCATACTCTCGTTCCATGTGCATATAAAATAAACGTGTCTCATCAGAGTAGCCTCGTATCTCACCATCTTTCATATGTCCCCGTCTTTAATCTCCGTCGTAAATACTACAGGAAAAGCTTTAAAAACTCTTAGAGTAATATTACTGTCAACGTAAAAGTCTTTATATATTTATTAAACTAGCTTGCAGCGCTTTTAAATGGCATATTTCCCCGTCTTCCAAAATACGTTATCCGAGTCATGTCTAAACATGTTTGAAAATTCAGGAACGATCCAATTTTCTTACTAGGTCATTCTAATATTCGATAAAACTACAACGAAGCCTGCTTGAATATTCCAATACCCTGCACTTTAGCTCTATCCTTATAGGTTTTAGTCTCTGATATTCCGGCCTTTCTAAATTCTTAATACCCTCTCCAGCAACTACATTAAAGCTTCTCCCCCCCCCCCCCTACCCCTTCTTTGTCGAATTCCTCCCTCGCCTTTTCTCTCCCCTTTTCCACCTTGCTGTTCTTGGGTGTTTCGTTCATAAACTGGCGTAGTAAATAAATAAAGAGGAAAAAAGTGAATTTCAAAACATAGGTCTGCCTTTTCGAAAATAATGATAAAAATGGTAAGGAAAAATGAATTACACTAAAGAAATATGTAAGTTTTGCGTTATGTTTGCGATAATATCTGCAACCTTGCGATTTTTGCATCATCATCGTTTTTATTTTCTGTATGTATCTGTGTTGTTGAAATGATGTCAGTTTGTTTTGTTTTTTAGTAAAAGAAAAAGTTGCTCATTTTAATAAAGCCTTTGTTTTCTCATGTCACATATTACAAAAGGAAAAAGATTTTGTGCAGACGAAAACGTGAAATTGAAAATTAATATTTCGTTTTTCCCGAATCTTTTCTCTCTTTTCCCAGAAATATGTTGTTTGACGGCTTTGATTTGTGCAATTTAGAATTAAATATTTCTAGTGATATATATATTCCTTTTTTTTTTTCCCATTTTTTTAATTTTAAGTATAGTGGCTCTGTTTATAGACATTTAAAGAGTATATTTAGTTTTTTAAACATCTTTTTAAAAAAAAGTCTGGTTAAAGGTGGGAGGAAGGAGTAAAAATTATTTATTTTAATTATTATTTAATTTAAAAAGATATCTTGGCGTCTTTTTTGGCTTTGAATATCTGGTAGTGGAAAATTATTTAACTAATCCATCAATTATACCCATATTATAATTTAAAAAAATATTTTTTAATTTCGTGTTATGTTTGCGATAATATTAATAAACATCACTGCCTTTGATATCGTGTTTATTTTTTATATACCTGTGTTATTAAAATAACACCAGCTTGTTCTAAGTATATATATTAGGTCTACCGAAATGTTCTGTGCTTTTGAATTATTAAAATGATACCGGAAATTTTTGTTTAACAATATTTATATGGTACTTTACCAATTATCACCTTAAAAGTTATCCAAGAATATCTTAAATATTATACAGGATAAATTTCCAATGTCAGTATTTTAATTCAAAGGAACAGAAGTTTCCGCTAGACCTAATATATATTTTTAAAAAGTTAATTTAATAAAAGTTAATTAATTTATTTTTGTCATGTCGCATATTACAAAGGAAAATGATTTTGTAATGTAAAATTTAAATTTGTTTCAATTTCCCATGTCTGTTTCTCGCTTTTCCCCGAAATACATATGTTGTTTGACGGTTTTGATTTGTGCAATGAAAACATATAATCAATAATATCAAGTAACAAACACAATATGACGTGATATGTAAAATTAAATCAACATAAATAGAGAATTATAGCAATCAACGCAACGTTTCCTGTTTAACAAACAACAGAATCTTTTAATTACTTTTGCTGTAAAACATATAAAAAGATATATGCTGTAAACTGGTGTCAGGGTTGGAAAAAACCCAGGTTTTATCAGGGCTTTTTGGGTTTTGTAGGGTTTAAACACGTGTTGAGCACCATGTCAGCCATTCTAGATTCTAGACATTTTGTGATATATCTCTAAATACTGAAGGAATCATCTTGAAACTTTAGGAGTGTGCAGAACATGTTATACTTCAAACATTTCAGTGAAAGTTTTACACCGAAGAAAGTAAAATCAGTACCAATAAAAAAATAACATTGAGCGCCGTGTCAGCCATCTGTGGCTGACAGTGTCAAATAGGATATAAAGCCGCGTCAACCATCGGTGGCGGATATAAAATAGGATATGAAACTAAAAATATTACATTTATGACTGAAAATTTACTAAAAATTTGCTTAATTTTTATTTATTATAGGGGGAATCATTATGGAATTTTAATGAATTTTAAGAATTTGCGTGGCGCTCAACGTGTTAATTGGGGTTTTATCAGGTTTTTTTTTTCAGAGTATTTTCGGGTTTTATCAGAGTTTTCAAGAATATCTTCTTTCTTCCCATTTTTAAACATTAAGTATACCAATCATAATAGGACAATTAAAAAATAATAATTATTATTATTTATTCAAAATTTTAAGAATTTAATTTTAAAATTTCTAGTATTTTTATGATTAAGTTATAAAGATTTTTTTTTTTTTTTTTTAATTAAATAATTGTACTTTAATTATTCTAAAATTCAGTTTATCTGCCCTTTTACAGCAAAAAACTGGATTTTAATAATTATTTAACTTTGCTTCCTTAACTTTTTTTTGTATTGAACAGATTTCCATAAAATAGTTTTAATTATTGTCCTGCATTACTTAACAGTGTTGCACTGTTAAAGTTTTCAGATTTTTTTTTTCTTTTTTTAAGCATTCCTTATGTACCCTAATTTTTTTTTTTTTTTACATTGAGTAACAAATCTATTTTTACTTGCTTTTATTTATGTATATATATATATATATATATATATATATATATATATATATATATATATATATATATATATATATTTATTTATATATATATTTTTTTTTTGTATTTTAATAAGATATAATATTTTGTTCATAAAGATTTTTTTTTTTTTTTTTTTTTTTAAATAGAGCAGTTTGAGCACTTTCAATATTTCAGAACATTCTTTGTTCATGTTCTGATGATGTATATAATACTTGTTTTATGTTTATATGTTTATTGTAAGTTAGATAAAAGTGTAATTTTAAATAAGGATTTTGAAATTACCCACTTGTATTTTTTCAAATGGGTTTTATTGGGTAGTGCAAAATCAAGTCAACCCTGACTGGTGAAGAATCCTGCATCGGGTCGGGTACCCGCAGGTACCCGCTTTGCGGGTCGAGTTAGCATCAAAATTTGTCCCACAGGTAAAACCGTGGGAACCGCGAAATATTTTTCTTCGAAGAATTTTTTTATGTTGTTTTTTTATGAATATAATCTTTTAAGTGCAGAAACTGCATGACTTAGATACTCTTCCTATAGCAACTTAAAGCCACTTGACTCATATCATATTTATTAACCCTTTGAGTGCTGAATACTCGCGGCCTATGCGGTCCTAACAAACGGCGCGCGGTTGGTGCTGACGATCGCCAGGGACTGAATACTTTATGCGAGTGTTGCATAGTACACTGATCAACTTTGCCGGGCGCGTATTTGCGTCCATAGTCCATACTGATAACATCTGCTAAGCGCGTATTTGCGTCCATAGTCTATATTAATGACTTTCGCTGGACGCATTTGTGCGTCCATAGCACTCAAAGTCAAAGGGTTAAGAAGAAATGCATAAATATTAATATTTGACGTTTAAATAAGGTGACCAAACGTCCTCGAATTTTGACCTATGTCCTCAGAAATTTGAAAATCATTTGAGGACAAATGTCCTCAAATTAAAGCATAATGTAGCTCTGTCCTCGAATGGCCCTTCAATTTGAGGACACTGCGATGATTTGTCCTCAAATTGGGTTTCAAAAATTTGGTCGCCTTAGTTTAAAACATTATACAGGATTCATACTACTCAGATTCATACTACAGGATTCATACTACTCAGGGAAAACCTGGAATACTCAGGGAATTTGGATTTTGTTAAAAAAACAGTCGAGGAAAACTCCGGGAAAATAAAAATTTTCATTAAAAGTCAGGGAAAATCAATTATAAAACCTGGAAAAACAAATATTTCTTTTCTGTCAAATTCTATTTTTCTTGTTTAGCTTCATATCAAAATTCAAATGATTAAGTATCGAGAAAATACTCATGTAAACAAGGATTTCTGCCTAATTTTTCTATCATGATCGACAGTAATATAACATCATACAGTGGAAGTAGATATATTTTCTCCTCTCTATTTTCTCCTCGCCAATATTTTCTTGAAAATTGTCTGGAAAACTCAGGGAATTTTTTCCCCCATGTTTGAGTATGAACCCTGTTATATAAGAAAATTATTTACTTTATAATTTGACTAATTATTTTAAATATAATTTTATACTTGTAATGTTTATGTATTAATTAAATCTCTGAACGCTGTGTTCAATAATGTTTTTGTATTTCGTGAAATTGAATTTTAATTCAGTTTCTTATAAAATACAAATTGAATAATACTTTTTCGTTGGTCGCTGGTCGGATTGTGGATCAAAAATTTTTGTGCTTGTCGGGTGCGGGTCAAGTTTACTCGACCCGCATACCTTTTAATACAATTTGCTGTTTCGTTAAATGTCAACGACACTTCATTTAGGCTTGTGAATAAAATTTTGCCATTTTTAGAAGTTTCTTCATCTGAAGAATTTTCTTCTGAGTTCTCAAACGAACAATTGTGCTTTCTTCTGAATTTTTCCTTTTTTCTTGTTGCCACGATTTCCTTCATTTATTTATTATTATTATACAATTGTCCTTGCATAGTTTGCGCAGTCATAATACACCCCTCCATGTTGAACTCATTTTTTAAAAAATAAATAATAAATAAAACTCGTTCCAAATAATGACGTCTTGCATTTGGCCTCTCGACTTTTTCCTGCGTCCCTCCTGTTTCAACCTTTCATTCTTTTCGAGTTTATGGCAGGTTTTAGTTTAGTTTATGATGACGCTGTGTTGAGAAGACGCTCACAAAATTCTGAAAGGAAAAATGAAAATGAAGATACATACCGGAAAAAACAAACAACAAAATCCAAGAAGAAAATACCCTAGAAAATAAATAAACAAATACTAAAGAAAAGTAGAGGCACGCCATTCAACTAGTTTCACTTTTGTGTACGTCCGCATGAATTTTAATATGGCCATTTGCATATTTACGACTCTTAATAAATTCTTTTTCTTTTGCGAAAAGTCTCCTGTTTCATGCGAAAAGAAAAACCGGAGAGGGGAGGGGCGAGTAAAGGTCCTCTCCTCCCCTTTCGCCTGTAAATTTGTGGCATTCAGTTTTTCGAATTTGTTTGTTTGTTTCGTTTTTACGTCTAGCTTCTTCTATTTCGATTTCATTTTGCAGTCCGGGATAATTGGAATTGCATATTCCGGAGCTATACACAGAGCACTTTTTCCAGGAAAGTCAAAAGTGGGAAAAGGGGAGCGAAGTTTTGCCGTTTTTAATGGATTTTTGCTTTTTCTGAAAAAAAAAAAAAAAAAAAAGGATATTTTTTTTTTAAAGGCAGATGTGCGCGCATATTTTTGTGAACTTATGTTGCGAAGTAATAATTCTTTTTTTCCGGAAATTTTTATTTGTTGCGTCTCGGGGAAAATATTGGGAAAGCTTTGTTAGAATTTTTTTCCCATGACATGCTGTGTGTGATTTCCGGAAAATTTTTGTTATAAAGTGTTGAGATTCCGACCTCGATGTATGGTTGGTTGTTTTGGTAGCATGTGTATGCTACATAATTTTAATGTGACATCTCGTTGGGATTTTTTTTTTTTTTTCCCTTAAGAAGAAAAAAAATAAAAGAAGTGATATAAAAGTAACATTTTTTAAGTCAATTCCTACTTACAAACACTATCGAAAATTTTTTTTAAAAAAATTATAAGATACAAAAAAGAAAAGAAAAAAAAAATTATACACCATGTTTTAAATTTTCTGATGAATCATAGAGCTCTAATCAATGTGCATAAATTTTTTAAAATTATAATGACGTACTTTTTTGTGAGATGCATCATTTAACTTTTTATAATTTTTTTAACGTTCACGTTTAATTAAATGTATTTATTTTTATGTCGAAAGAAAATGAACTCATATATATATATATATATATATATATTGGGCAACAATTAAATTATAGCTAATATTTTAATGGCTATTTTAACGCTATTAGGATGTTATTATTTTCATACTTTAATTCATTATAAGAAAACTAATCAAAAATTCTAAAATCGGACTTCGAAGTATTGTGTTGTGACCGTGTTCTGAGCAATCCTGAAAGTTTCAAATGTCTAGCTTGTCGGGAAGTTAGTTAAAAATCGATTTCAAGATTTGTACAAGATATATGCAGGGAGAGTGTGAACTAATAGTAGGAATTAAAAAAAGTCCAAAAGAAATTTTTGTATATTTAATCAGGGTTGCTAGATGTAGGGATTTCTTCCTTCATGCTTAGGGGCTTTCAGCAGTTTTCTTCAGCATACAAAGGGACAGAGTAAGGACTTTTTAGAGGTAACCTTTTTCCTCAGGCCATATCTGGGATATGCTGAGGATGAAAGTACATCATACTGACATCCTCAGCACTAAAATAGGGACTTCTGTCATCAATGTAGAGACGCGGCAAAATTTTTATTTAACCCTTTCAACCCCACATGGACATATGTCCCACAGATATTTTTATTTCACCCAATGTATAAATCAAGTGAAATTCATTGGAGTACATGTCCCACTGGTTTTATGTGATTACATTCGTATGTTAGTGTAATTTTATGTATTTTCATGTATACATTTTCAAAAGATTGTAAAATCTATATATATATAAATGGCTAAGAGATATGCTTGGTCTCTGTTTGTCTGTGCGTGGACTCACCGAATATTCCTCTAAAGCTTCCTTCTCTTCTTCTTTCTCTTTCCCCTTCTTTCTCTTTCCCCTTCTTTCTTTTTCTTCTTCTCCTTCTTTTCTTTTTCTCTTTTCTTCTTTCTTCTCTTTCTTTTTATCATTTTTCTTTTTTCTTCTTTTCTCTCTTCGTTTTATTTTCTCTTTTTCTTCTTTCTCTTCTTGTTCTTCTTTTTTGCCTTTCTCTTCTTTCTCTAAAGCTTCCTTCTTTCTTATTTTTGTCTTCTCTAAAGCTTTCTCTATTGCTGGAAGAAGTGTAGCTTCTAAAAATGTTTTCGTTAACAAACTTGGATCTATTAGCACGCAAACAGCATCAGGCCGAGTTTTGTACATTTCGAGTTAGATTTTGAAATTTTTCCCGCATTTGGAATTCGGTTCGTTCCCGAACCGGGGCTTTTCTAGTTAATTTATAACTAGGGAACTGAACTTTTCACTGTATTTTACATCATCACCTGAACTCCAGCGGGACACATGTGTGCCATCTAGAAAAGACCAGTGCAACATATGTCCCACTTCCACACTTGCCCCTATAGTTAATTTTTGTTCGCATTTTGGCAGAATATTGCTATTTCAATTTTATTTGATGTACTTACTAAAGCCCTAAATTTACCTAATTTTGAAAAGGAAAAAACCTGGTAGTGAAAGGGTTAAATAATGACAAACACTTTTGAAAAAGTTACAAAATAACAATAATTATGTATGTACTTGCACACATAATTCCTTTGTAATTTTTTAAACAGTTTAATAAAATACATTCTAATAAAACTGTGATTTTGATAGTTTAGAACCAGGGTTGGCAAAGTTTCGGATACTATGGTAAAAACCATAGTTTTTACCGTACTGTCCTAAACTGTCAAAAACTATATTTTTTAGTAGAATTATATTTTATTAAAATTATGTAAATGTTTGAAAAATTTACAAAATTATTATAATTGTTGTTTTGTAACATTTTCCACTATTTTCTAATAATATGTTCAGTGAAAGATGCATATCACAATTGTAAGTTATAATACATAAAAGCAAAAATCTGTTACTGAAGCTTTAATGGAAAAACGTGGATAATTGTACCTCAAACATTGATATTTATAATATTTATACACAGATATATAAGCATATATTTACAATAAATTATCTTGAAATAAATATTAAAAATGTGCATCCTACACAAACATATTTTATTTTTTAATAAATGAGGAAATATGTATGTAAAAATATTAAATGGTATATACTTTAATGTTTATTACTTTCTTCTATATGTAATATAGAGAAAGTATTGGATTCGCGAAAATTTTCGACCTCCGTTTTTTGACGGATCTACACGTTTTGGGATGTCCTGAACACGAATTGATAGTTTTTAGAAAATGTCTGTCTGTCTGTCTGTGTGTCTGTATCATTTTTTTGTGGACGCTGTATCTCACGAACATATGAATGAAATTTAACCAAACTTGGTATTTAGTTGCACCCTGACATGAACTGGTGCCCATTAGATTTATGGATCAATAGCTCAACAGGTGGCGCTGTAATCGCATTTTATGCAAATTTTTAACATGGCAGCATAGGACAAAATTCCGTATAAATGGGCATAATGAGAGTTATTTTAAACTTGTGATTGTAAAATTAATTTGAATTATTGATGATAGTAGTAGTTAACTAGGAAAAAAAAATTGTGCATGGGGGGGCATCGGTTCCCCCCCTGGGGGGGAAGTACCCCCCCGGGGGGGTTAAATTTTGAAGATGGGTATCATTCGAAAGATCTCGTCAATACCTTTAAAACGAATGGTTGAACCATAAATCTGTGATAATTTAAAACAAAGTTATCGATTTTTTTTACTTTTAACAAAAAAAAAAAAAAAACTTAGAAAAAAAATTCGATTTTTTTTTTTTTTTTTAATTATTGTTAGTGATTGAATATGTATTAATTTTCACAAAAAAAAAAAAAGAAAAAGAAAAAAAAAAAAATCTTTTTTTTTTTTTTTTTTTTAATATTGTTACTGATTGAATATGTATAGGAAAATATAGAAGAAAGTCTTGTGGTGGCCACAACATACTAGTTTTTACTTTCTTCTATATGTAATATAGAGAAAGTATTGGATTCGCGAAAATTTTCGACCTCCGTTTTTTGACGGATCTACACGTTTTGGGATGTCCTGAACACGAATTGATAGTTTTTAGAAAATGTCTGTCTGTCTGTCTGTCTGTCTGTCTGTCTGTGTGTCTGTATCATTTTTTTGTGGACGCTGTATCTCACGAACATATGAATGAAATTTAACCAAACTTGGTATTTAGTTGCACCCTGACATGAACTGGTGCCCATTAGATTTGGGGATCAATAGCTCAACAGGTGGCGCTGTAATCGCATTTTATGCAAATTTTTAACATGGCAGCATAGGACAAAATTCCGTATAAATGGGCATAATGAGAGTTATTTTAAACTTGTGATTGTAAAATGAATTTGAATTATTGATGATAGTAGTAGTTAACTAGGAAAAAAAAATTGTGCATGGGGGGGCATCGGTTCCCCCCCTGGGGGGGAAGTACCCCCCCGGGGGGGTTAAATTTTGAAGATGGGTATCATTCGAAAGATCTCGTCAATACCTTTAAAACGAATGGTTGAACCATAAATCTGTGATAATTTAAAACAAAGTTATCGATTTTTTTTACTTTTAACAAAAAAAAAACAAAAATAATCGTATTTTTTTTTTTTTTTTTTTTACGAAATTTTACCAAACTTGGTATTTAGTTGGTCCCCGACATAAACTGTTGCTGATTATATTTGGGGATCAATAGCTCAACAGGTGGCGCTGTGATAGCAGTTTATCTAAATTTTTAACATGGCAGCATAGGACAAAAATTCGTATAAATGTGCATAATAAGAGTTATTTTACACTTGTGTTTGTAAAATTAATATGAATTATTGATAATAGTAGTACGTAACTAGGAAAAAAATTTTGTGCATGGGGGGGGCATCGCTTCCCCCCCTGGGGGGGAAGTACCCCCCCGGGGGGGGGGGGTAAATTTTGAAGATGTGTATCATTCGAAAGGTCTCGTCAATACCTTTAAAACGAATGGTTGAACTATAAATCTGTGATAATTTAAAACAAAGTTATCGATTTTTTTTACTTTTAACCAAAAAAAAAAAAAAAAAAAAAAAACTTAGAAAAAAATTCTTTTTTTTTTTTTTTTTTTTAAATATTGTTAGTGATTGAATATGTATTAATTTTCACAAAAAAAAAAAAAAAAAAAAGAAAAAAAAAAAATCTTTTTTTTTTTTTAAATATTGTTACTGATTGAATATGTATAGGAAAATATAGAAGAAAGTCTTGTGGTGGCCACAACATACTAGTTTTATTATTATTTTATTTATTTATTTATTTTATTTTATACTATATATATATATATATATATATATATATATATATATATATATATATATAAATATATATATATATTTATCTGCCGTTTTTGAAAATGCATAGATTTTTATTGCCTTATTATAAATTTATTTTATTTATTTTCGGTAATATTTAATCTATGTAATTTATGTAAGAATTTTTAATAAAATAACTTTTAAATATAATTTCTGTAAAATATTGGATATGTAGGTTTAAGTCAATAAATAAAATTTTTTTATAGATATTATTTAATTGTAAATTTCTTTTCATTTAAAAAGGTCCAAATTTTCAGTATAAAATGCTTTTAATTACTAATTATAATTGCTACTGAAAATGTAGGGAACAGAATTTCTTATATAGGTTTTAGACAGTTTAGGAAACTTTTGGACGGAAAAAAAAAAAAAAAAAACTGTCTTGTCAAAAAACAGTTTCAGACGTCCTAAACCCCAACCCTGTTTAGAACGTTTTAGAACACTAAGAATTAGGATTTTAAAACTGCGGTTAAAAAAAAAAAAAAAAAAAAAAAACTTGGTTTATGCCATTTTTTCGGCAAAACCTTGCCAGCCTTTCAGTTTTGGTTACCAGCGGTCTGTCCAGCCTTAACAGACAGTATCCTATATTTGTGAAATTAGGAAAACTCTACACGTAATTTTTGTGAATCTAAAATCAGTTTGAAAATAAAGTTCTTCCAAACTTTTCGGCTAGGGTCCTCTTTTTGTGAAATTGGGAAAAATGTAATTTTCCAAAATAAAATTACAATTAAGGTTTCATTTGGACTATGACGGTTCACTTTTATAGAGCTAAGCTCAGACATATGCATAGAAAAATTTTATTAATAAGAAATCGAATATCAACTTTTCGGGAGAAATACAGCAGAAACACATGAGATTATTTAGGCGGATTGCTTGTATTATAGAAGATTAATTTTAAGAATGAAACAGATTTATCAAAGGTCTGTTTTTAAGAGGAAAAATTTTGTGAAGGGTCCTTTCTTAGGATAAACAATTTTGTGAAGGGTCCTTTTTTAAGATAAAACGTTTTGTGAAGGGACTTTTAACGTTCCTCAGGACAGATCCCCTGGTTACAAGAGGCCACTTAGAGCGAAAGTTTAATTATAACTTTCCGGTGTAATATTAATAGCCGGGGGAAAAAAATTGCTTCGAAACATACACCTTTATTACTATGCGAAAAACCTTCTCTGAAAAACTGGCTTTGAATGGCAAATTTATATGAATACATTGTAGATTGCAAAATCATGTAAGGATTTGTTTCGAATTACTTAGGATATGCGAATTCAGTATCAGTAGTATCCAGTGGTGTCGCTAGAAAATCTTTCAGGAAGGGGACAAACTTAAAATTGCGAAATTTCTGTATATTTTAAAAATTCAGTTAGATTCAAATGATTGGTTGGTTGATTAAGGTGACCTGCATGTAAACCATGTGCTATAACAAATTTCTATCTATGTAATTTAAGATAATTTAAGATGAGACATTTTATTTACAAAAATTATAAATTGGCTCTGTCTCTGTGATATAAATATCATATGACTAATTATTTGAAATATAATGACATAGTATTAAAAGTTTAAATATCATAAAAAAAAATTAAAAAAAAATCACTTATTTGAATTTTCTAGGAGGGGGCAAGTGCCCCCTTGTCTTTATGTGCCGACGTCCATGGTAGTAGTATCTGAAAATTAAGAAAATATCTTTATTAAAAAAAAAAAAAAAAAATGGGGGAAGAAATAATTAAAGAAAATTTTCAAAATAAATAAAATAAAAAGAACTTGTGTCTATTTTTGTGTATTATATAAAAGCAATTTCTTTAAAAAACACTTTTTTAATTTTTCGAAAAAATAAATTTAAAAAATAATATACATGAAAGCTTTAAAAACTTACATAAAATAAATAAATAAATAAAATACGCTGTTTGTGTACAAATTCCAGTATCAATACCTGAAAACACTAAACTTTTTTTTTTTTTTATTAACGGAAATTTTAATGAGTTATTTGTTATCAATTATTTATTATTAAAATAAATAAGTAATAAACGAATAAAATGAATTTATTTGTAGAAAAATTACTTTTTTAATCTGTTTTGGGGGAAAAAATGTGAATAAGTATACATTTTTATTTATTTACTTTATGTATGTACTTTAAATAATAATAATAATAATAAAAAATGTTAAAAAGTAAAAAAAAAAAAAAAAAAAAAAAAGTAAAAGTAAAAATTCTGTCAAAAACAGAATTTAGTTTAGTATGAAGGCCTATTAATTTCGATCTGTAAAAGTTCTAGTTATAATTTTTATTTATTTTTTATTTTTTTAATCTTATTTTTGACCGCAAAACTGGACCACGTACTTTTTAAAATGAATGAATTGAATTAAAATGAAATGCTGCCACCTAAATTTCATACTTTAGTTATAAAAAATCTAATTGTTGTGTGTGTCGAAAAACTGTTTGCACCCCCTGGATTCAGAAAAATCGTCCCTTTCATTTGCTATCGAATTTGTAACGATAGGACTGACATTTCTAATTTATTTTGGTATTACACAAAACTAGTCTACAAAAACTGGCGATGACGTTTTTACCCAGATTGAAACTAATAGCCCTCCTAGTAAAGAATAAATAAATAAAGCATATTTCTGTTTCAAAGTAAAAAAAAAAAAAAAAAAAAAAAATTATTGCTGTTCTAGCCTTAATACTCTAATACAAAGGTTGGATTACAGGTTGGAATTTTCCGTGGTTTTCTCCGAATCTCGCATAAATACGGACTAGAACACCTTAGAAATATAATCCCATGGAGGGCCCACCATCTCAGGCCTGTGAACTCGTGTAATCAATCATCTGATTTAATCCCCCCCCCCCAAAAAAAAAAAGGATTTTGATGAAATTCTGGCAAAAACAGAATTTAGCTTAGTATGGAAAGCTACTCTATTTTTTTTATTTATTTTTTATTTTATTTGTTTATTTATTTTTTTTTTTCAAAATTATAAAATCGCTTTCAAATTATTCAATCATATTTTCGAAAAATGTCCAACTATCGTAAAACTGGTATCGTAAAATTCCGTAGATTGAGACTAATAGTCCTCCGTACTAAAAAAAAAAAAAAAAAATAAATAAATAAATAAATTAAAAAAAAAAAAAAAAAAAACTGAAATTTTAAAAATGATAAATTAAACTGTGTATGATTGCTTCTCGTTACTCAAAAATTAAATCACGTACTTTATTTGTCAGTGAAATCAAGTATCAGTAGCTGAAAACACTAAAGCGTTTGACCTTTAGTACACAATAAAGGGTAAGCAAATGAATGCCTCCACCTTATTCAAAATATAATTAAACTAAAAGGATGTTTTTATCAATGCAAGTAGAACAAAACGAATCATGCCCGTGGCATCTTTCGAAAAGTGTTTTTTTAATTTTGCTCATTAGCATTGATTTTGTCGGTCACGAGCCATGACCATTGACGGTTATTGTTGAAGGATTGCCCTAAATACGGTCTTTTTTTTAATCTGCATTCAACTGAAACATCGGGGTATTGATTTGGCCTTGTCTTGTCCCTTATCTGCATTTTTGACCACGTTTTTATTAACTTCTATTCTTGTTTGTCCGGTACAAATCTTGCAATTGATTTTTAACTAACTTCCCTACTAGCCTAGACATTTGAAACTTTCACAGTAGCTCAGAACCCGGTGACAACACAACACAATACTTCGAAGTCAGATTTTCGAATAGTTTTCTTGTAATTAATTAAAATATGAAAAAAATAAGCTCCTAATAGCAATTAAAATAGCCATTAAAATATTAACTACAATTTAATTGTTGCAAAAAAAAAAAAAAAAAGAGTTCATTTTCGTTCGACATAAAAATAAATACATTTAATTAAACCTAAACCATAAAAAATTAAACTTTTTTTTTTTTTTCATTATTATTAGTTCACTGAACTGAGCCCGCGTGCTTAAATATTGCTTAAATATTTTTTATCCTCGTGTATTTTATTAATGATTCATCAGAAAATTTAAAAACATGGTATATAAAAAGTTTTTTTTTATCTTATAATTATTTTACCATGTTTTTTTTTTACATCTATTCCTGTTTGTCCGGTACAAATCTTGCAATTGATTTTTAACTAACTTCCTTATTAGCTAGACATTTGAAACTTTCAGAAGAATAGCTCGGAACCCGATGACAACACAATACTTCGAAGACCGATTTTCGAATAGTTTTCGTTTAATTAATTAAAATATGGAACCTAATAGCTTTAAAAATAGCCATTAAAATATTAGCTATAATTTAATGGTTGCCCCCCCCCCCCCCAAAAAAAAAAAAAAAAAAAAAAAAAAAGTTTTCATTTTCTTTCGATATAAAAATAAATACATTTAACGATGCGATATTTAAAATTACAGAATAGTTATCAATTACCAATTAAACATAAAAAATAAATCTTATATATTAAAACAGTTTAGGGGGGGGGGGGAATGTGCCAAATATGTATTTTGTTTCCCATAAAATTAATAAAATTATGTTTTTGTGGATCATCACATCGCAGCTAGTTTTTTTTTTTTTTTTTTTTTGTAACTATATTGGAGTTGTACTCCGAGATAATAATACATTTTAAGACCTAGGCCAATCAAAAATTTACCATTAAATCTTCAGTAATTAATTTTTCTAAGATAATTATTTGCAGTATTAAATCCTAAGAATTTCAAATTTTCCCTTCGTTCATTCTTCAATTTCCTAAAAAAAATATAGTCGAGATTGTGCAATATCTATAAATATTTGTGTTTTTTTTTCCAGATTAGGTATCGGTTGACATACTTCAAAACCAATAACTTCCATCTACTTCCCTCGACGCCTTAAGAAATAAAATTAAAAAAAAGGGAAAAAAGTAATCCTGAACTTATCTCCTGCTTATTAGATTACATAGTTGTTAACAAATCCCTAACATTTTCTTTTGCAAGTTCTGAAAGCGTCCCTTTTTATCCTTTCAACACGGCATACTATTCCAATTATAAAGATCACTCGTGCGTGACACTTAACGCCATCTATCGGGAAATAATTTTCATATTCTTATGTAAAGCTACCAGAGTGAGGAAGCTGTAGCAAAGATATCTATTTTATAATGACGAAAAAGTAATCTCGGCCGCCTAGTTCTAGAAGAATGGTGGAAGTTTTTTTTAATGTTAGAAAATGATCACTCGGGTGTATTACATGTTATTATGATCGCCGAAGTTACTGGCGATGGTTTTCCTTGTCGCGGAAATCGTTAGAAGTTGGAAACGGCTGGTTTGGTTTCGAGAGTATTTTATTATGATTCGTGTTCCATTCAAAATAATATGAAACACCTTTTTTTATTTTTTTGCCGTTAGAATGATTTCTTTTTTGATGTTTGTTTCAAAGACGGCAACCTAGAATTGTGAATGACTTTATTTTTAGGGCCGTTGCCTTAAATTTAAATATATCCGAGGCGTGAAAAAAATATTTAAATGCTTTTGTGATATATGGAATTGATTAGCAGTTTATTATATGAGAAATTGTATGTGTTAAATGTCACTGTCAGTATTTTATTTTATCTTTTCATGCTTGTTTTATATTTTATTTATTTTTTTGAACATTTATTATTTTTTATTTGATTTCACCATAAGTAGTCTTTACTATTTTTTTTTTCTCTAATCTTTCGTCATTGATATTTGTTTGAATTTGTCAAAGTATTGAAATGACAGTTTTTAAACAATATCTATGTCCTAAGTTAGAGTGAATTGCTTAAAATATATCATATATCGTAAAAGGTAATAGATTTTATAGTTTTTTTAATAGATTAAATTTATTACAAACAGAAAAATAAGAATTTACTTTTTTTGCATCACTTTTACATCTTAACGTCATCAGGCCCTAACTAATGCCAGGGCATGCGGGGTAGTTGCCCTGGGCGACCCCTTTCCCCCATAGACATACGCTCATAGACCTTATATACTAGACAACGCATTCCCCTTCGTTATTTGACTGCATCATGAACGAGCTTCCCCAGCAAAATTGTCACGTGATGTTGGTCTAGAGGAAGAGTGGAGAATGATCACTATGTTATTTTTCTGTAGGAACGAATTTTGTGTTTTTTAATATTTTTATTGTGCACGCACTTTTTATTTTAGCATTTAGATTTACACATGGATGGAAAGCTAAACTTTCATAGATTAATTACATAGAAAAAAAAATTATGATAAATCATTTTGCAAGCGAAAAAATTGCGTTTGAATTCTTACTTCAGTCAGAGAAGTATGAGATTATGCTTGCATACGGGAAAAAAGAGAGAGAGAGAGAGGAATCACCCCTAGGCCAAGATCACGTGACTTCCGAGACTCAGAACAAAGGATGGAGGTATCAGATTACACCCTCATGTTGAAGACATTCGCTGTAATATTCAGCCGTATTGGTAGCGTGGTCTAGTATATAAGGTCTATGCATACGCTGGAAAATGTAAAGTAAGTGCCAAAAAGGAGAATGTGGCGTTAATTTTTTATTTACTAATTAGCTGTCGAAGCCCTCCTCTCCGTATCCCCCTCCCTTAATTTCGAACAATGTTTTGTTTATTACCATTCGATTATTATTCATGAGATTACTATTATCTCTTAAATTTCCGACCATCTTTTTTCATACAACCTGACGACCTGCTATAGCTATACCACTGAAAGGGGGACTCCCAGAAAAAACTTCCCAAGGTGATCCTTTCATTGTGTTTTAATAAAATGCTTATAAATTACTAGCAGGCTTTGCCCGCTTCGCTGGACATTAAACTTAAATGAGTTGTCAAAATGCCATATCTTTATTAATAACCTAAGTTCTCGCTGTGATTGGTAGAGGTTTTCTCGCTCGCAACATGAGGAGTCTGGGTCCCCACTGCCTTCGGCACAACTTACCCACTTCTTACTTCCCCACCCTCAGCGGGTGAGTTCGAAGTTTTGCAAAATCCCACTAATGTACATAATGCGTACACTTAATCAATATCCACACACCAAAATTCGCCATTCTAAGATAATTCAAAGCGAATTGAAACGGAAAAGCATGTTTTTACACATGTTTATTGCCCTCCGACTCCGAGAAGGGGGGGGGGGATTTCGAATTTCGTGAAATGCAGTTACAATAAGTGCCGGATGCATACAAACAATTTACACACCAAATTTCGTGACCTCATAAGTCTTTAATAGACACTATTATAAATAAATACAAAAAGCACAGCTTAAGTATTGGAACCCTTTGGTGACTTTAAATATTTTAAGCCATTTTTGCGATGAACTGAATTGGCTATCTCAATTGTACAATTAAAGATCTTGGCGAGAAATGTCCGAGCTACTTCGGTGCCGAATTTCAAATTTTGACAAAGGGATCCAATACTAAAGCTGTTCCATATCGAATCTGGGTTGAAAACGGAAAAAGGGTAAAATAAATTAGAAATATTTATTAGAACATATTTATAAATTTGATACCGAATGAAAGGGGCGGGGCGATTTTGCTGAATCCAGGGTTTCAAACAGTTTTTCGATGCGACAATTAGATTTTCAAAAAATAACTAAAGTATGAAATTTAAGTGGCAACGGAAAAACGGATAAAGGGAAAAATAAATTAGAAATATCAGACCTATCATTACAAATTCAGTACCAAATGAAAGAGGTGATTTTTCTGAATCCTGGGGTGTAAACAGTTTTTTGATACGGCAATTAGATTTTTTAAAATTAACTAAAGTATGAAACTTAGATGGAAACACTTCATTTCAATCTTTTCATAATTTGTAGTGCGAATCACGCGAATACAAAAGTCTTTAACTTAAAAATTATTTTTATATTTTATTTTTCCATTCAAAGCATTTTAGTGAAAAAATATTTATGGCGCATGCGCAGGCGTTTTTTACCCACAATTTAAACACTAATCATAATTTTGAAAATTTCTCTAGATATAATTTCAAGTTGGGTGAAGACCTAAGTTTCTGCCAAGCGCCGTTGAATTCCGTCCAGCCGTTCTCGAGTGATGCCCGGACAAACGTGTTTTAGTCTTTTACCCCCTAGGGGGGGAACGGGGGGGAATTTCTGAAAAGTTGATAGATATAATTTTAAGTTGGGTGAAGACCTAAATTCCTGTCAAGCGCCGTTGAATTCCGTCCAGCCGTTCTCAAGTGATGCCCGGACAAAAAAAGCGACATTCGGACACGATGACACACACACACACACACAGGCAAAATTTTCTGAAATCATTTTCGGCTTTCATGGGGTGTAAAACGTGAAGATATCGCAAAAATTTTTGATTCCGACAAATTTACAGACAAAAGTCTGATTTTATTAATATAGATTTTTCATGAAGACATTTTCAAGATTTTGTTCTGTAGAATAATTTCAGCACCTCCGATATTTCTGAAAATTCTTTATCTACA
Source organism: Salticus scenicus (assembly GCA_963930645.1). Lineage (NCBI taxonomy): Eukaryota > Metazoa > Arthropoda > Arachnida > Araneae > Salticidae > Salticus > Salticus scenicus. The sequence continues at coordinate 5,823,531 of CAWVNO010000001.1, forward strand.
TTATTATAATGAATATACAGTAGAGAGTCAAAAATCCGCACAGCTCGGGACCAGAGGTTGTGCGGATTTTAGGATTTACCAGATTTCGGGGCCCATAAAAAATGATTTTCACTTTGAATAATAAAAACAGAAAATTATTCAAACTAAACACATGCTAGTGAATAATAACACTGAATATTAAATTACTAGGTACGTAAGAATAATAAGGAACATTAACAAAAATATATAATGAAAAACAATAAATAAACACGAAAAAAAAAAAAAAAATTGTCAAATTTATATAAAATCTGTTCACATGTAGCTACTTTAAAACTAAATTTGAACCTGCATGATTTATTTTTTTTTTTAATTTATTGTAAATAGTAGTAACACAAATTTATTTTTCTGCAAATTTTATTGAGTTCTTCCTTACAAATTATGCCTTCATCAGAAAGTATTAAAAAAGATTAGTTTGTAATTATTTACCTGATTGATATCATCATATCACAATAATCATTATTTTCTTTTGATGAATTTAATATACTGTCAATAATTTCATTAGCAGCAACTTGGCTCTTGCAGTCTTTCATATTATTATTATTTCGTTTTTCTTTTTTGTAATCATAAAATGCAAACATAAAATCTGTATTCAAGATCTTTCTTAAAAATTCTGATTTGCAGTTTTTTAATTTATTTATTAATAGTGAATTTCATTGTTTGTATCTGACAAGCTGTGTGGATTTTGAACTTCGGCAGATTTTAGGTCGGCGGATTTCTGGCTCTCTACTGTATTATATTTGTTTTATATTTATATGCTTATTATAAACTAGGTTAAAGTGTAGTTTAAAATAAAGATTTTGAAAAAAAAAAAAAAAAAAAAAAAAAGTTTTTTCGAGTCTGGAAAAATCAAGCCAACTCTGATTTATTTGCATATATTTAATGCCACTTTTCAATGGTTTCGTGTTTTTCTTTTATTTCCTTTTTAGAGCATCTTTTGACCTTTTATTTCGTGATGGAAAATATTTGTTTCTAGAAATGCGTTTTCTCCGAATGTAGATATGAAATCCAATTTTTTTTTTAGAAGTACCTATTGCTGGGATATTGTATACGTCAGAACCGGAGGTTTTCTTGAGTTTCGGATTGAGGATTTAAAATGTAAATGCTAAACCTGGATTAGATGTTTTTTTATTATTTGTACTTACATATTTTTATGTAATGTAATAACTTTTGTTGGATTAAACTTCAGTTTCATAAATAGAACATACTGCATTGCTTGTTATGTATCAAATTGTTTTCGTAAAATGAAAATATAAAACAAAAAATTCTGTATTTATTGACATATATTTGCATATTTTAACTAGAGTTGCACAGGATAGCAGTTTTGGCCGAATACCGAATATCCTTCAAACCGAACAGTAATTATTCGGTCGGCTGATTTACTCTTATATTCAGGTGTCAATCGCCTAATTTTTTGCAAACTTTTTCAGTAATATCATTTATATTTCGTGATATTTTATTTTTTTAATTATAAAAAAAAATATTATAAAAAAACTACTATTCAGAAACAGTGGTTTACTCAATATAGAAAAATGTTAGGAAATATTACTATACATAAGTAGTGGTGCAATGCTGAATTCACAATTAAAGAAAATTATTAATTGTTAGGCTTCTTAATAAACATGTAAATTTTTTTTTAAATAACGATATCTTGCTGCACCCATTCAAATAAATAAATAAAAATACAATAAATAAATAATAATAAAAATAAATAAAATAAATAAATAAAAATAATTAATAAATAAAATAAATAATGCAACCGAGAAATATGCAGCATTTGAGAAAAATCAATTTAAAAGTAACAACGTATTAGCCAACTCATGCAAATGCCTCCCGCTCTTGTGGATAAATTGCGAGATAGAGATGTGATGCTTTTCATGCATGTGTGGGCACTTCATATGCATTTTTCAATGACAAACTCAAAATTGCTATTTTATGGCTTGTGTCATTTTTTTTGCCAGATTTGGATGTGATCTTTGTTTGATCTCCTGAAGTATCCTAGATGGCAACATCATGTGAATTATGTACGCTCTTACTTAACTCATCTTTAGAAACATACATCGTTATACTGTTCTTGATAAAGACAACATTTATTAGATATCATTAATTGTTATGATTGAAGAAAATTAATTATTAGATACATTAATGTTACTTAAAACTAGATAAAACAATTGTTTTCATTTAAATATAATCTATTTCTTAATTATTCTGAAAAATCTTAATTTAATGGTAATTAAATATAGCAAAATTTTTTCAAATGATTAGAAATTATATAATTTTTTTTGCCGAATAATTTGATATTCGTCTAGCCGAATAGTTTTAGATTCGGCCAAACCGAATATTCGGTAATAAGGTCAAATAGGCCGAATACCGAATAGTAATTTTCAAATTTTTTGTTTTTAAATATTCTTATTTTGTTTTATTTTCTTTCTTTTGACATGTTCTTAAACAACTTATTTTAATATAGTCTCCTTTTTCACTTATAGAAAGTAAGATATTGTGTATTTTTTCTTTTTTTATTGCAAAAATTAAGGTGCCTGCCTACCTTTTAAAATGCAATTTTCGGTCAAAATTCCGATTTTCTATTTTTGGATTAGTATTAAAGCCTGACATTTTTAGCTTTCTAAATCAGTTTGAATTTTGTTTCTATCTTGCTTAGAACTTGAGTTACAGGCATTTTAAGTCACTCGCCAGTTTTTGAAACCGGAAGTGACCCGTAAATGTTTGTTTACATAAATGTTTTACTCAGTATAAGCATCAAAATTTGTTACTACTGAATATAAAATGAATTTAAAAAAGCAAATAAAAAGCTTTGAAATAAATCAGGAACTTATTAAAATTATTTTTTGTTTAATAGGTAAAATCTGGTTTTGAAATATGTTTTCTGCTTTTTCTCAAAATGAGATTTTTAACATTTTGCTTTATCCCAAAACATCCTAACTCCAAAAGTTATAATTGAAACGTTATGAAACTTTGACAAAATACTCTAGCGGAGTTGTTATAGGGATTGAACTACGACGATGAATCTAGCAAAATTATTATTATTATTATTATTATTATTATTATTTTTTTTTTTTTTTGTCGATAGAAGTTATGAACTGCCATGCATATTCATGATTTTTTCAGCATGTAAAAATGTTATCTTCTCTAAAATATTAAATAACATGGTTATAGTTTTGAGAGTAGTTCACTCCCTTAAGGACCTTTTCAATAATCTAAATAAAATTTACAGAATAAAAATATCTTTATTTAAATCTGACTTGTGATGTTTTGTAAAAGTGCTTTATTTTCGCAAATTTTATGCATATTTTGAGCCTAAATTTCAAAATATTTTAAAATTTGCATTTTCAGTTCTGTACATATTTTCAGACTTTCTGTCAGTTTCCAACTCTCACCTCTGCTAAACATATCTAAACCCATGCCCTTTAGAATAGTATTATCAAAAAGAACAAGTATTTTATACATTTACCGCTCTTGTGAGCGTTAGTTATCCCACAAGTGGTCTTTTACTTTGTCTCTCAATTTTTCCATCGGGCGCACTTTTCTGGCCGGAAAAGGTTTGGTTGCAAACAACTCAGTTAATTTGGCGAACAAATCGTAAAAGAGTGTCTTTAAAATTGATTGACAAATACACGCGTATAACATTAGAATACATGCGGAGTGAATTTAGCTTAAAATCAGAGAATTTATGTACAAGACAGTAAATGGATTAGCTTTAGAAACAGTTTAGCGTTTTAACAGAAGTAAGCCATGTTTCACCCATACACAAAGGTGGTTCTACGAATTCTGATTAAAGAGGTGTGTGTAGGGGGAGGAGGTTTAATCAGTGGAAAATTCCATGACACAAACGCTCTAAAATAAATTAAAAATCAGAAAGTAGTATAGCATCAGCATCAGCATATAAAGTTAGGCTCATCACTGACTCTGTCACGCTTAAAAAGGCTAAGAGATTTCCATGGACTCTGTGTGTGAACGCAAGTTGCAACCTATAATTTCCATACTTTAGTTAATTAAAAAAAATCTAATTGTCCGATCGATAAGCTGTTTAATCCGACGGATTCAGAAAAATTGACCATTTCATTTGGTACCTTATTTGTAACGAATGTTTGATTAGATTTTTTAAAATGAATTAAAATATGAAAATGGACATGGCTTTAAAATAGACATTTAAATTTTTAATTGATGCCTTTTTTTTTTTTTTTTTTTTTTTTTTTTTTACCCCATTCGTTTTTAAGCATAAAATGAAATATGCTTTTACGTGGGGGGGGGGGGGGGGGTGAATTTATAAAATATTAAATTTGCTTATGCATATGAAAAACGACGTCTATGAAATAATAATAATAATAATTTTAAATTTTAAAGTTAACGAAGAGATAAATAAAGTGCGAACATTTCGCACGGGCTTGCTAGCAAATGAATTATTTGAAGTGAGAAATGAATAAAATGAAATGATCATTTTTCAACGGGCGCCTTAGTCGCCCTACAACTAACTAGTTATTCAATAAAACGCCTTATGACACACAAACAGTTTATTTTACAGATCTAATAGGTACGCGTTTTGCTTTAGCATCTCGGAATAACACCCAAAAGCATGAATGGCGTAAAAAATTACTTATTAATTCTCTAAAACACATGAAAAGCAACTCAAAGCCATAAAAAAAAAAAAAAAAAAAAAAAAAAAAAAAAACTCAACTGTTGCCACATGCAACTCAGTCTGCTAAAATATATCAAAACAAAGATAATAATTAGGTAGAAGATCGATCTGACATAACATGAGAGAAAGGTGGGAAAAGTATTAGATGAAAGAATTTTGTAGGTATTGTAGAGAGCAAGGTAAAATTGAATTTCGCATTAAGTACAAGGCTTATTATAATGTAGTAATTTGTGCATGTACTGAAATCTTTCAGACAATTCGATTTTTTTTTTTTTTTTTTTTTTTTTTTTTTTAATCTATTGGATATTCCTGTCTTTAAGATGAGAAAGCAAGAAACCAGAAAAATAAGGTTATGTAATTGTGACGTCAAAATTATTCACATATCTTTATTAAACTCTCTTTTACATAAAATCACATCATTATGTATTAAATAACTTTTTAAAGCTAATTCTAATGTAAAAACGTACACGTGCCTTTCTCAGTATGAAATACAATTTTAGTAAAAAAGTATACACAGTTCGAGTTTAAATGAAATTTAAAAGCTCTAGATAGCGGGAATGATGTCACAGATTCCAGCTGACGGGTTCAACTGGACTGGTATAGTCAATTTGAATGAGTAAGGCGTTGAGTTACAGAAGGTAGAGGGGATTTTTTCTGTTTTTAAATATTGTCCTAAGGGAAGGGCTCAGGGGGTTCAAGCCCCCCTTTTATTGATTATTGCGAAATTTCCTTTAATTCCAAATAAAAGAATCACCAAATTCAAAACAACATAATGTGTTATAAATGGTCATAATTGGTAATATTTTATAATACATACTAATAATTAGTGAATACCAATTAACATCTAATTATAAATTGATTTTATTAAGATTAAATTTTAAAATGATATTTTTTGAGCCCCTCCTGTGATTTTTGAATTGCTGCGCCCTTGAGTCGGGTGTATTTATCACAGATATTTTACATATATTCGTTACGTGATGATTTAGACTATATTTGATATTTCTAATGGCAATTTTTTTTTCTCTTTTCTTTTTACTACACCATTTTAAAATGGTTATAAAATAAACTTTTAGATTCGGTTTTACAAATTGAGTTTATTTTGAAAACTTTGCACTTTTAAATAACCGCTCTACTGAGTACAGCATTTCATCAAATGAAGGCATCAGAGCCCGGCCTCACCAGTTGCTGTATAAAAAGGATTCGCTGTGCTTGACAGGCAAAGCCTACTTAGTTAACAATTAAATCACGATCAAAAAATTTTTCAAAGAAATTTAATTCAAAAGAGAAATTTGCATTAAAGAGAATTTAAACATTTTAAATGTTACGATTGGACGCGAAATCGAAAGAAAGCTTGAAAACTTCATTAATGATATAAGAAAGACGTGTTTGTTTCTTATTATGTAACCTGGATAGTTTTTGTGAATTTTAATTTAGCTTACTGACACATAAGTTAATTTTATATAATTTTTTGACCAACTGGTTTTACATTTCAATCTTCTTCCCCTTCAGTACACAAACAAATAAATATGCCTTAAATCGTGTATGATCCACTACCGAGATTCATTCAACTGAATCATTCCAGTTATTCATATTCAATATCGCATTTCATGCATAATGCATGTTTTGTTATCTAGAACATTCTAGTTGTTTTTTCTTTCGTCTTCAAATCCCAGCACGTATGTCACTGATTTATTTTTGAGAATTCTTCACTTACGTGCAAAACAGGCGTATTAAATCACGCGTGTCGAGCCAACCCTTCATCTCCCCCTCGAAAATGCATTTGCATTGATCAAAACCGATCTATCAATCCCCCTCCCCCCCCATTCTGATCGCTAAACCCCTCCGTCGAGAGATGTCCAAAACAGGTGACCTGTCGCTTTCATCCAAATTTTCGCAAAACGGCCAAAGTCTTTAATCCCCCTTCCTTATTATCATATTGCTGTGCATTATGAAGATTCTCTTCACCCTCCCCCCCCCCCCTAAGCTAAATGTTCTAATTCGTCCCTCCCTATTTTCCATATCGCATTATTCCCCCGGTTACTTTCTACCTCCCCCCCCCCCCCCCGCTCTTCTCCCGCTGGGTTTATGGCATTTTACGAGATTAGAGCTTTATACATGTCAGATGTGATTTGAGGGTTTTGAACTTAAACGAAAATTTGGCCGCCTTAACATGTTTGTAAAGCAATGTTTAGGTTTGTACTTCGTCGTTGTTTGTCTTTAGATTTCGCACCCCGGCGAGGAAAGTGACACAACTGAAAAAATGTGGTATTATATTAATAAACCAATTACAGACAGCGATGGAAGATTCACATAAAATTAACAGAAGTACGTCTCAGGTGTATAATTTTCGAGGTAGAGATGTGACGCTTTTTTGTGCACGTTGAAGCACTTCATACACATTTTCATTGAAATAAGCTCAATGGAATAGTCAGGTAATTTTGACAAATTTTGTGGAAATAAGCCGTGTTTGAAAGCTCATTATTGTAAATTGCTTAATTGTTCGCTAATTTTGTGAATTTTTTTGGGGAAGAAAGAGCTTAAGTCAGGGAAAATGGTGAAAAATAGTCATGAAAAGTCAGAGAGTTTGGAAAAGTTCGAATGCTAGCCACCCTGATGGTGATCCTTAAAGGGGGAAAAAAATCAGAAGTGTTACTTTTTTAAAAAGAGTGTGACATATCGCACTCCTGCTAGAAAAGTTACGCAAAACAAAAATGTAGCATCTGAGAAAAATCAATTTAAAAATCCTATAAAACATTAGCGAGCAATAGAACTGAACTGACAGACACAATTCTCTCTCAAGTGTATAAATTGAAATATAGAGATGTGACACTTTCCATGCACGTTGGTTTACATCATACATATTTTTAAATGCCTTTTTTTTTTTTTTTTTTTAACACTTTTCTTGCCGAGGTGCGATTTATTAGTATTCACAAAATTGCTGGTTGCATCGTCCGTGAAATCGTATGAAGAATGTCTCTGCCGCCGAAATATTTTCTGCTTTTTAAAATCTTCGTAAAGTCATTTTCAAAATTTGTTTCGCCACATGTAATGTAATCTAATTCATCATTTCGCGTCTTATTTATAAGGTAGATATAATTTAGATAATGAGACTACAGTGCCAGTGCCGTCGACCCTTAAAAATATATCGACCTCCAATATATCACTCTTAATTATGAGCTCTTGAAAAATAATAAATTTCGCCTCTAAATACATAATGATGAATTTTCTCCCCGTCTCTCATTACACCGTAGACATTCCTGGGCACTAAATCTTAAATAGCCGCTCTAAATCACTGCCAAAGCTGGCACGCGACAGCGTCACTCAACGCTACCCCCCACCCCACCCCCACATTCTGTTGGATCATGAACTCTCGCATCAGACTCGAATTAAATATTCGTCGATGTGCTGCTCGCCCCCCCCCCCCCCCAAACTCCCCTTTCCAAACTCTTGCAAACTTTTATTAAAGCTGAACTTCTCTCTGGTGCTCATAAATTATTATGGGGACAGCCCTAGAAAAGAGAGTCGCGCCAAAAGCAAAGTACAGCCTCGCCCTATCTATAATTCAAGGCGGCAAACAAGGCCGCCTCTTGAACTTTTCGGATATAAGTCGCCTTTTCTTGAGAGGGTTGGCCGAGAAAAGAAACACTTAAAAGAGAAACGGAACGTGCGTACGTAGCATGCTTGGTATGGAGAAGTCTTGCTGAGAGTTGAGTTGGACCAGCGGAAAGATACCAGACAAACTTAATAAAAGAGTCGCAGGTTTGTAATTTGCTTTAAAAAATAGAAGGGGCAAAATTATGCGCCCTATATTGAAAAAATTTATTTAGTGATACAAATATAAATTATAGTCATTTTTATAACGTTTTATTGGAACCAGGGGATCATCAAATCTTCTTTTACAATCATGAGTGCATACTCTGCTACAAAAACGCTTTTAACCCCCCCCCCCCCCCCCCCCAAAAAAAAAAAAAAAAAAAAAATCCTGTATGTTAAAGGATAATGAAACAAAAAGGATTGCAGCGAGAAAATATTTTATTCAAAAATATACAATGGGTATGATCACCCCCCCCCCCTTGTAGATAAAGGGGGGCGGGGTATAATGCCCAGAGTCCAGTGGGCATTCAGACCCCCTACTGATCATTCCCCCCCCCCCCATTTTTCTTTGTCACTCTTTGAAGAGAAGGCATAAATTTTCCGACTATTTCAACCAAAAATGCATATTTCAGTAAAATATTCCCTTTGTAAGATTTTTCATTTTGCTTTCAAAATTAAAATTTTCGTAAAGTGTTACTTTCACTTTCAAGAGTATTTTTGCATAATTTTAATTAAAAACACATTTTTTTAAAACTGTAAACGGAATTGCAGCCCCCCTCCCCTCCCGAAAGTTAAGGACCCCTATGCTACGACCCAGTCGGTCCGTGCATTAATCAGGTCTGGTTATGGCAATAGTTTGTAATGAAATGGCCATGTTTTGGAAATAACGCCTGGTAAGGATAGTCCATTTCACGAGTTAGTAACAGGCAACTTGGATATAACTTTATTCACATCTTAGGGGATGTAAGATTTCAATAAAGATCATAAATACTTTTAAAACTAATATAAACCATGTCTCTGGGTTAATTTAAAACAGAATTTATTTTATTATTATTTCTTAATATAACAAAAAAGGAATTTCGTAAGATGTCTGTAGCACAGAAATTTGACTTTCTTTCGATACTAAGGTAATATTTTTCTGAGATTAAAATAGTCTGCTTTTGCAATATAAAATAACTTTGACTAATTATTTTAATAAATAATTTACACTACATGCATTTGCATGGGAAAATATAGAAGAAAATTTTGTGATGGTCACAATTTTAATGGGAATTTGAAGAGAATGTAATAGTAGAAGTAGCTATTTAAACAGTAGAATTTTTACAATTTTCCAAATATCATTCATTGTTCCCTCTATTTCTTTTAAACTAAACCTTTAAACAATCCTGACCAGTCAAGGTCAGCTATAGTATGAAGTAGGAAAGAAATTTTCTTATTGCAAGTAATGACGTATAATTACATTTAATATTTCGGAATTCTTTAATGAATTGTTAGAAGTGATTCAAACCCTTGGGACTGTAATTATTTTCTTTGCCATTTAATATCAAGGAAGAACAAAGACCGCGTGAATGCTACTTCAACTTCAAAGTTCTCAAAAGCATTGTGACGTCACTGAGATAAACATGGTGGAAGTGGAGTGACGCAATCAGCTGTTGAAATCTTTTTTATTTGTTGAGTGAATAAATCATCTTTTTTTAAGGCAGCAAGTAAGACCTTTTCAGGCTATTTGATAATGCAGTAATGTGAGTTGAGTCGATGTCCAGTTGAACGATGTTCTCTTAGAGGCAGAAGAGGCATTTTTTATGAGAAGTTTTTGTTTTATATGATTTTAATCAGGTAGCCGGGAACAAACTTTGTGAATGATATGATAAAATAAATTTTAATGTAAAATCTTAAAAGAATATATATATATATATATATATATCTCTTTCTTTTGTATTTGGCAGATGTTTAATTAGACGTTTAATTTGGGACCTTTACAGCTTTTCATATTACCACGATGTTCATTCTTAGAAGAAGATTCTATCATATATTTCATCGAAACAATCAAAGCGGTCTATCATGCTTTTTCTCTGTTCGAATCATAAATCTAGTAATATATATGTAGATCTATCATCCCCATGTTATCGAGCAAAAAATGTTGATGCCGAAAAAAAGTTCTAAAATCAGCCATCAGAGAGTATTGAAAAAAAGAATAAAAAGAAAATTGAATTTGAAACTGTATCTGGAGTTTTTCATTCACCTTTAGTAAATAAATTATTCATAAATTTTATTTACTAAATTTTCTGTGTGCGATTTACTCGGGGAAAGGCAGCCATTAGAATGACTCCCCCCCCCCCCCCCAATTGAAAAAAAGAATAAAAAGAAAATTGAATTTGAAACTGTATCTGGAGTTTTTCATTCACCTTTAGTAAATAAATTATTCATAAATTTTATTTACTAAATTATCCGTGTGTATTTCTGTGTGCGATTTACTCGGGGAAAGGCAGCCATTAGAATGACCCCCTCCCCCCCCCCTCCCCCCCGGAAAAAAAAAGTATCACTTTTCCCTTTCGCTGATCAATCTATGTCTTATTACTATATCTATGGTTCGAATAGCGGACTACTCAGAAAACTAATTTCCCTCAGAAATAACCTATAATTGAGTTAGTTCGTTCAATAGTACATTTCAAGCAGGGCCAGATTTCCCAAATGGCAAATGGGGCAAGCGTCAGTGCCGGGCCCCCATATCAGCTACTTATTAAAATTTAAAGCATTTTACATATATACAAAGTTCACTTTGAGCGCTTTATTATAGAAGGGGGCCCACAATTGATGATTTGGCCCTAGACCCCCGCTTCTGTAAGTCAGCACATAATTATGATTCTAAATTTGAAAGCAAATGAAATTAAACTATGTTTCGGTTTTTATCTGTAGTTCAATATAATTTTATAACTTCGTAAGGAATAATTATGTTAATTAAAAAAGATTAATGTGGGATAATTTAAAAGGTTTTCTTTTAAATATCATAAATGTTTAATATTACACCACTTGTATATTCACTATGTGAATTGGTGACGGACCAGCTTCGTTGCCCTTTAACTTTTTAATTTGTACCGTTTCATACATTTAATATAATATACATATTTACAAGGAAGCAATGTTACATTCATAAAGTAAAAAATTATTATACATAAATTTATTAATTGTGAGCTTCGTTAAATATCACAGTTCTTTTTACCCACGTCAGTTTTACTTAGCCTCTCAAGGCCTTCTGCCAAAATATTTTTTCAGAGCGGAGATGCATAATTGGTGCGCATGAGCCAACACCATAAAGGTGGAAATTAAGAAATTTGGTTGGTGGCCACTGGCCTTCATTTTTTTAGTGGCCACTTTTAAAAAGTTAGTGGCCACTCGCTGATAAAAGTAAAAGTAAAATAAAATTTTCTTTTCTTTAATTTTTTCAATGTTCAGTCTCGACAAATCATTAAGAAAATAATTAAGGTAGTCAACTTTTTGAAACTCATTCACAATAATACATTTCTGATAAATTTTAATAAATGAAATAGGAATAGATTTACATAATTTATACTATGAATGTAAGAAAATACTATTCAATACAAAATTCATATGTTTAAAATGCTCTTTTGGTTATATTATTTTATAACAGAAAAATTCTGATTATATTGCCCCTTCACTATCCTGAATGGTGTCAATTTTCTACTTTTTCCAAAAAAAAAAAAAAAAAAAAAAAAAAAAAACATCTTTGATTCATGAAAATATCTGTATATATATATAAATTACGTGTCACGATGTTTGTCCGGGGTAAACTCCTAAACTAAGAAACCGATTTTAATGAAATTTTGTACACTGTGTGCAGTTTGGTCCAACTTGAGAGATAGGATAGTTTTTATTTCAATTTATTGTCACAATATTGTTTTATTGCAATTATTTGTTAATTATAGACATTTATTAAAGTTGCTCCAAAATATCTGAGTTCCATTAATTTAATTGTTGCCAAAAAAAAAAAAAAAAAAAAAAAAAAAAAAATACGAGTTCATTTTCTTTCGACATAAAAATAAATACATTTAATCAAACGTGAACGTTAAAAAATTATAAAAAGTTAAATTATGCATCTCACGAAAATTGACGTCATAATCAATTTAAAGATTTTATACACATTGATAAAGTGCTAATGTAGTTCTATGATAGATATAGATATAGTAATATATATAGATCTCTCATCCCCATGTTATCGTACAAAGATTTTTGATGCCGAAAAAAAAAAAAAAAAAAAAAAGCTTTGGAAACAGCCATTAAGTGGTATTGAAAAAAAAAAAAAAAAAAAAAAAAAAGAAAGAAAGAAATATGAATTTGAAACTGTATCTGGAGTCTTTCATTCCCCTTTAGCAAATAAATTATTCATAAATTTTATTTACTAAAATATTAGTATGTATTCCCGTGTGTATTCACTCGGGGAAGACGGCCATATTTTGGTAAAAACGTCGTCTTTTCTCAAATAAAAGGAATAACTTTTTTCTCCCCAATGATCACTCTATTCTATATATGCTATACTATATCTATGAGTTCTATACTCAAGCGAAGTGTGACTCACTGACCGTCTGTGCAGCCAAGAAAAAGATTTTCTATGTTAATTGCCCACTGGATTTTTTGTAAGAAATTTTTAAAAATCGAGGAAATTTATTTCCCGATTTTAATCCTTATATTTGGGTATAGATATGTATTAGTTATCGCGGGTGTTAGATTGAATTATTTTGCTGTCAAATTGACAAAATTTTAATTTTAAATTTCAAAACTCTGTCGCCCTTGGCTTTTATTATTATTATTATTATTATTATTATTTGGCGATCAAAAGCGTAACACGAAAATATACATGCCAGATGTATGCATTGTACGAAATGTAATATGTATTATTCATTGTACGTATGTATGACATGTAATATGTATTGTACGAAATATTGTTTCATATTATTCATTACTCTTTTAATATAAGTTGTTAAAATAACCATGATTTTTGAAAGGAATTAAATATTTTCGCCAGATAATTTGGCGATATTCTTTTTTTTTTCGCCAAGGATGACAGAAATGAAATCTATTCCGCTGCAAAATATTAGTATCTTACATCAGATATTTTATTTAGACATTTGAAAACAAATTTGACTTCAAACTATGATAAAATATTTATCATTTTCTTTTTAATTAGTATATTATTAGTATATTAAAATTTAAAAGCATGGTATATAAAAAGTTTTTTTTTTTTTTTTTTTAATCTTATCTTAATTTATTACTTATTCTTATCTTAATCCTCAATGTTTCTCATCTTTATTAACTTGAATTTACTATTAAAATTTTAACATACTCAAAAACATTCTCATCACTTCGTTAAAATACACTAAACTTTTCCAAAATCTTTTTCTATTTAAAATGATACATGTATTTACTTTAAATGTCCAATATTTCATAAGATTTCCAATTTTAAAGTTTTAAAATATTTATCAAATTTACTTATTTTTCTGGTTTAGCCTTATTGTTTTCCTTTTTATAACTACAGCTGTTGCCCTCTTTAAAATATTTAAAATGATGAGGTCATTTTATCGTAAAATTATCCATTATAGCATATATTATATTTCACTCCTCCATAAAAATTGATTTTAAAATCGTCTGTTTCTTTTATACTTTTATTTTAATAGAATTTTAATAGAATTTAATTTATATATTAGTCATTTTAGAAATTTTATCCAAAGTAGCATTAGAAATAATATATATCACTTCTCCATTAAAATTTATAGGACCCTACAATAAAATTAATTTGTGCTTAATATCAACACTATGAAAATTTTTATCAATCGCTTCCAAATTTTGACCTAAGTTTCAAATCTCAATCCTGTCGGTTTTTACATAGGCTACAACGTTTTCGTCTTTGTTCGTAAATAATAATTTGACTGTACTAAATAGTTTACAGCCGTATAATTCAACGTATAACTTAGTCACAGCAACGCGTGGCCGGGTCTGCTAGTATTAGTATATGTAAATAAAAAAAATATTTTTTTAATAATACTTTATTTTGCAAGTTTCTTTTTCCGTTTTTTTCCGTTTTTTTTTTTTTTTTTTTTTTTTTTTTCATGTTACAAATAAATTATAAATTAATTTTTCTTTAATAATAATGAATTTTTAATAATTTGCAATTATAATCCCCCTCTCTAACTGAATTTAGAGAGTGTGGCTGGCCAGGCTCCAACTATATACCAAGTTTGGTTGAATTTCAGTCATTGGTTCGTGAGATACGGTGAAAACACTAAACCACAGACACACACACACACACAGACTTTTTTTAAAAACTATCAATTCGTGTTCAGGACACCCCAAAACGTGTAGATCCGTCAAAAAACGGAGGTCGAAAATTTTCGCGAATCCAATACTTTCTCTATATTACATATAGAAGAAAGTAAAAAATAGTTCATATGCAATAACAAATATTAAATAATAAGTAGTAAATAAATAAAATATTCAATAAATTATGCATTCTTCTGATTCAGAACTAAAAATATACATACATATATACATTTTTTTTTTTTTTTTTTTAATAATAACAGAAAACGCACTTACTTTTTCCCGAAAAAAGATATTTTTACAGAATTATCTGTAGCTCCACGTTTACTACCACTACGGTTGCTTTGTGATTCAGGATTTACTTTAAATCTTTTCATATTAAAGCAATAAATCCAAAATTTATATTACTATATAAAGCTTGTTTTAAAGATTGAAATTTCGACAAACCACGCGTATGACTGAATGCGATACGGCCGTTGGGAATGGATAGAAATGCCAAGTTTGAAAAGAAAGTGGTATAAAATAACAAAGAAAATGCGTCGAATGACGTTTTTAATTTTTCTGCGAACGTAATACAATCGGAGTTTCAGCCGATTGATTATCTCACGAGCTTCCTTTTCGTCTCTGTCTTCCGAAAGTCGGCCGAAACTCTCATTTTGACATTTTTTTTAAATCAAAATCTAATACTTTTATAGAAAAATGGAAAAAAGCCATACGTTTTTTTAGTATATGAATAAGACTACCTGCCAATTTCCAGTTAAAATTGACTTCCGAAAATGTCTGTAAGTGGCGATGTTAGATTTGAGAAAGCCTGAATTCGAGGCGCACGGCGCGTTTACTGCGAAAACGCCGCCGCGCGATCCAAGTTTGCATTGGAATGGGGTATTCTATAAAGAATGGGTAGAAGAATTTTAAGTGTTTACTATTAAAATCGACTTCCGAAATATGTTTGCAAGTGGCGAGGTTAGATTTTAGAACAGCTTGAAATTCTTTGCGCGGCGCGTTTACCGCGAAAAAGCCGCCGCGCGATCCAAGTTTGCCGTGGAATGGGGTATATTTTATAAAGAATGGGTAGAAGAGAAGTGGCCACTGCAGTGGCGACCAAAGGCAATTTCTTTAGTCGCCACTTTTAAAAATCTAGTCGCCATGTGGCGAGTGGCGACCGCTAATTTCCAGCTTTACTTTGGACATATGTATTATGTTTTTAATAATAATAAAAACCTAAAAATTTCTTTTATAAATAAAAGGCCCTGGTGCTTGCTTGCCCTATTTTCCATTTGGAAAATTATACTTTGCATAGGAAATCAAATTCCTTATTTATCTTGAAATGAGGGGGAAGGGGACTTATAAGGTAAAGAACACCAGTGTTCGCTACCTCTAAAATTTGCACCAGTGTTCGCCACCCTCACAAAAAACATGTTAAAATAAGCTTTTAATAACATCTATAAATTGAATCCGCGCGCGCTAGATTCCTTAGAACCGGAGAATCTAGTTCGAGCGGATTCAAATTCATAGATGCAGTGCCCGCAGCAGTCCTATATTTTTACGTGCATTTTATTATTTTCCCACCATTTTAATCAATCAGTATACTTTTACCTATTTCTTTAGCTTTAAAATCTTGACAGAAAATGTATTAAAAAAAATAGTGGTATTAAAATAATAAAACACAGTTGAAGATATAGGACCGCTGCGAGCACAGTTGATGTTAATTAACAGTTATTTTAACATGTCTTTTGTGAGGGTGGCGAACACTGGTGTCTTTACCGTACATAAAAAAAAAAAAAGAGTATAATGGAAAATAAACAGATGATTAAATTGCCTATAACAACCCACAAAAGCCTTATAGATTAATATTTAACCAAAATAAATTTTTAAAATAATTTGACCATATATTTAACGATATATGAAATCACCCTTTTCTATGTGGTGACTGCAATTCACAAAAGTTTGATAGAGAGAGGTTCCGCTGTATATTCTTATCCCGTAATATTTAATAGACAGTTAAAAATCGTTAACTGTTGACATTTTTTTTTTTTTTTTCTGTATGTGTGTAACATTTAAAAATATATTTTCATAATTCTTTATAAAGAAGTTCTTATATATTTCTAGTAGAGGATAGGTTATCTTAAAAAAGAACTCTTTCTGGGCTTCAACCATGTGATTAAATAATAACGGAAGGAGATACAGCTGGGACCGCCATGTTTTTTTTTCCCCTAACCTTTCTCAAAAAGGTATATACATATATTCGACGATCATGTGACTACGACCACACTTGTTATTCATCCGTCAAGTGTGCCGAGCGGAAATAACTTGTCATGTGACCGAGTTATGGCTCTGTGGACAAGGTCCAAGCCGGTAAAGGAAAAAAAAAAGTAGTCATGCACCGTGGATGTTCCAGCTCTTGGAAAAGCTAAGTAGAGTAGTCCTATGCTACATTTTAAACGTCACGCAAGATGGCGGCTGTTCGGTAAATTAAGTTTAGTTTCATTATGTTGAAAGTACTACGGTTGACAGTGAATTATGCAGTTAATGAACTCATAATGAAAGGGTGTTCTTTTGTGTTCGCGGAGTGCGAAGAGTTTGATTAAAGGAAAGAAATAATAAAGGAAATGTTCTTTCATAAAAAAGGTAACCATGTTTGGTTAAGTAGGTTGAACTTGGATTAAAGATGCCGATTATGTCTTTTTCCTTTTTTCTTGATGAATAGAAGTTAAAGGTCAAATACCCCACTTAATGTATCGTCACTTCTTGGCTTTCTTTCTTTTCTTTTCTTTTCTCGCTTCTTGTTTCTATCGCTTCCCGTCTTCTTTTCCCACTTGTTTCTTTATTCCTGTAAGTGCAAGCTGTCATAACTGTGACAAATTATCAAAGAACTGAGAAATATCGATAAAAAATGCTCGTTATGTTTTTTTGTCCTTTTTCTTATGATTTTCATTATCCGTACAGATACATAAGCAAAATATTTTGCTTATAAGCTATTTTTATTTATTTTTATGTATGAAGTATATATGCTTTAGTTAGCTTGGCAGATTTTAATTCAGTGCCGAAGGCCTATATTCATAAGATTTTTCAAAAAGTCGGGCATAAACATCAATAACTCATGTTGGTAGGCAACCAAATTTATTCAGTTCGATCTACAAAATAGGTCATTACAGTTTTACAGCAAATTGAAGGAAATTAACCTCTAATAATACGTTAAAAAGAAAAAGAGAAATCCAAATTCTTGTATTACTTTCAGTTACATGACAAAAATTACATATTGCTTTTCTTTAATGTTATCTTAGGCATTAAAAATAAAAAGAGGGAAAAAAAAAAAAGAACTTGCCAAAATTTTCCATGGTATTTTTCTCGCTCTGCAGCTAGTAGATAGGCGGTGCCTGGTTCAAATCTGTTGCATTCGTCGATCTAGCAATTCGGAATTTTTCGTAGTTTTCTCTGAAACTCGCGAGCACTCGGTCTAGGACACCTTAGAAAGACCACCACAAAGTACATCAAATCTAAACCTACAGTGGTAGTCAAAATTATAAGAACAAAGGAAAACTATAGCCACATCTTGGCTACAGTTGGCCAAAAAATTATTCAAATTTTATAGCTGGAAAACAATGATAAATGAAACATTTTTTTATTAATGTGATTGAAATGATGGTAAATCCCTATTCATAAAATATATTTTGGATTTAGACAGTCATGTGATATGGACAAAATTATAAGGAAAACTGTATTTCTGTGTTCGGAAAAGTAAAATTTACACGTTTTTTTTTTTTTTTTTTTTTGTTTTGTACACGACACTTCCAGCCAACATAAAGGCTTAGTACGCGATGAGAAACGTCGTGTTTTATTTTTTAGTCATGCCGTTAGGTAGTACTAAAGTTTCAGAGTTTGAGAAAGGAAAAGTGGTTGTTTTTAATGTTTAGGACATACTGCACCAGGGTTCATACTCCTCAGGGAAAACCTGGAAAACAGGGAATACTCAGGGAATTTGGAATTTGTTAAAAAAAAATCAGGGAAAATAAACATTTTCATTAAAAATCTGGGTAAATCAGTTATAAAACCTGGAAAAACAAATGTTTTTTTTTTCTTTCAAGTTATATTTTTCTTGTTTAGCTTCGTATCAAAATTTAAAAGATTAAGTATTGGGAAAATACGCGTGTAAATAATGATTTCTACCTGAATTTCTATCATGATCGGCAGTAATATGATATCATACAGTGGAAGTAGCTGTATTTTGTCCTGTCTAGAGGAGCGTTTCTTGTAATATGTCGCTAATATTTTCTTGAAAATTATCTGGGAACTCAGGGAATTTTTTTCCCATATTTGAGTACGAACCCTGTGCACATCAACTTACGACAAAAATTCTAAAGAATACCGCCAAATGTGCCGGCAAAGATTATACAAGTAGGCCATCTTCTGTTTCTGTGCGTGAAAAAAGAATGATAGTACGGCGAGCTAGCTCGATCTATTCGACGTGTTTTACAAACAAGGGAAAAAAAAATGTTCTGTCAGTTGCTAAACCTTTCCAGACCATTACTGAGTCCCTTCCAAATGTAAGTTTTATGAAAATGTATTTAGTTTACCGAGGTCATACCATAAATAGCAAAAACCATCTGATCCATCTAAAATAAACTTTTTCTCATCGGAAAAGATGACACCATCCCACTTTTTTCTCAAAGTAATGCATTTTTTGGCAAATCCCCCTTGTCTTCAGGCCCTGATTACCCAATAGGCACGAGAAGCATGTGCTTCCCCTAGTAAATTTTGAAAAGGCCCCAAATTAAGCAAAAAATGGGCCACGGATTGTAAGCTTGTGGTCTAAAAGCATTGTCTCATTATAAAAAATCACAGTACACCTGACTGCACAACTATAATTTCTAGATTATGTAGGAAATATGCTAATGAAGCTTTTACACATTCATTTATAATGGAATAATTTAATTTGTTGTGGTGAATATAGGCTATCGCCGGTTTATATTTTGGTACAAAAATTAAGCGAATTTACTTGTCTCCAATTCCAGGTAACTACAAATTTAATGAAAAATTTATAAATTTTTCGAGATGTTTGTATGAGTCTCTAGACCAAGCAGTCAGTGGGGGCCCCCAAATGGATTTGTGTTTGCCCTCAGTTGTAAGGTTAATCGTGCCCTGTTTGTCTTGTATAAACTTTTGTAATTAGGCAGTCATGACATAAGTTTTTCATAACGAATCTCATTTTCTTTTTTTAAAACATGTCGAACAGTTTAAGTACTGCAAGTTAAGTTTAATTCCCGTTTAATTTCCGATGATGTTTGTTTTTTGGAGCCAGTTCTCTTTAATATCATTCTTTTCTCACGCAAAGAAACAGAAGATGGCTTACTTGTATAACATTTGCAGTCCATAATTCCCGGGATTTTCAAGAAAACTTCGCGATTTGTTCCTCTGTGACGCAATCTGACGTGCAGAATAATCTGAAATTTTAAAAGCAACCACTTTCCTTTTCTCAAAGTCTAAAATTTTAAAACCTAGCGGCCTGACTTTAGAAATACAATACGACATTCGCAATCGCTTACTTAGCATTTATGTCGTCTCGGAGTGTCCTGTGCAGAACAAAAAACATGCAGCAAATTTAGCTTTTCAGAATACACAAATGCAGTTGTCCTTATAATTTTGTCCATATCACATGGCTGACTAAATCCAAAATACATTTTATGAATATGGACTTACCATATATTTCCATCAAAACTAATAAAAAGAGATGCTTCATTTATCATCGATTTCCAGCCATAAAATTTGCATAATTTTCCGGTCAATTGTAGCCAAGGCTTAGCGATTTTTGTCCTGTGCTCATAATCTTGACCACCACTGTAGGTCTTTAAAGTAGACGACATAAGATTTTAGCCGTCACCAATACTCTATAAGTTTTTCTTTTAAAAATGGACATAAAGGAATGTTCATTTTAATTCAATGTCAAACAAAGAAAAGAAAAAATTCCTCATGGCCAATAAAATTGGAGATTCCGCCTGATTGCAATTTGAAAGAATTACTGAATACACTAAATAAATATTTAAAATGAAAACGGCTCATTTTATGTACGACGTTTCTTCTTTTAAAATATTCATTTTTTATTATAAAATAAATTAAAACTTTCTGATACACAGCAAAATTCTAAAACTCCTTATAGAATTTAACCAGAAATATTTTCCTAAAATAAGACTTCGATTTCTTCTTCAAAACTCATTCCGGCTTTTCCTTCCTCCCTCTCCTTTATCTCTAATTCGGCACTTTGAATCAATAATATTGACCTGTGTACACTCCAAGCAATTGAGTTGTGTAATTCCTTAGATATGTAATCCCTCATCTAAAGACATAAAACAGAAACAAAGCGATGGCGTATCCCGGAATTATTTATTCAGGGCTCTATCAAGAATCGTCTGCACGGATCACCGAGTAAACTGGCTCGGGATTTTAAACGAGATAGCTGCTTTTAACGTGCTTTTGGGACAAACACCGCTTTTTAAAACGCTTTGATCGGCTTACGTGAATCACGTGATCTTTGAAGTTGAATGTTTAATAGTTTATTTATAGTCGAGCTTTGGCTATGCTTCTAAAAGATATGAAAAGAAAACGCAGTTTGATGGGAAAGTTTAAAAAGAAATTTTTATGATTCTTACAGCAATATGTCGGCAATTATATGAATAGTAAATACGAGGTCTTTTCTTATGACCGTTTTTTATAGGCCCATAAGTTGACGCACTTCAAGTTTTTACGAGTTGGCGACATGTTTTAAGTTTTTTTTTTTTTTTTTTTCCCCATGGTAGTTTTTATTTTATTATTATTTAAAATTTAATATTGGAAGAAGTTTTTTCCATTTATGCTTTTCCCTATTCACGTTTTTATAGTTATTTGAAATTGTATATCTACATGTCCATAAAATTAAGAAGTTAAAATCTTTTTACTCGTTACGTTTATCGATATTTGAATAGGGGTAAAAAATATTCCTTCGAGTAAATTTTAACATGACATAGTTATTTTATCATTTACTATTATTATTATATGCTTTTAAACGTAAAATATTCTTTAAACTTATACATGGTTACATCTTAACTATTTCATTTGATTTTTTTTTTGTTTTTTGTTTTGTTTAATTTTAAAGTTAGAAAATTAAAAAGTAACTTTAAATTTACGAAAGATATTTTGTCGTTCATGTTTTCACTTCATTTATTATTATATTCCGTGAAATAAGACGTGTTTGTTTACAAAGTAAATTCCTAATTGGAGGGGAAAGGGGGGGGGGGAAAACATGAGTTGGTTTTATTTATATCATTCCTTTAGTTATTTTTCAATTACCTAAAATATTGCACAAAAAAATTTACATGCTTTTCAAAGTTTAAATTCGACTGAAATATTGATTTTAAAAATCGAGATATATTTTTAGATTCTCTCTCTCTCCCCCCCCCCCCCCTTCAACCCCAAACATAATAATATTTTGTGCGATTAAAATTGTTTATTTAATTTATTGGTTTATATGTAATTCCATTTTTTTTTTTTTTTTTTTATAATCTCCCTAACTCTTGTAAAGTGAATAATAATTTTTAACCGATTAAATTTTATTGCAATGTTTAATCGATTTCTATTTTAATACACTCATGTCCATAAATTAAGGATAATTCAGAATCACACGGAAATCGAACTTTAATGTAAAAATTTCACCTGTAGAAATACCATGTACATCTTTAAGGACAATATGCAAATTATGGGAAACCATCAGATGACGCCAATATGATGTTACAGTGACGAAAGTGTAAAAAGGGGGGTAGATGAGGAATGGGAGCAAAGAAGTTAAATTGTTCACAAGTGTTCTGTATGCCGCTCAGTGCCACAACCGAATAGTTATGACACAGAGGACGCATGCGCATGCAGATAATTTTTTACGTTGTAGAATTATCGGCCGACTAGAATGTGGGCGTACTCAGATAGAAGTACCGGGGGGGACTTGGAATCGCCCAAAGTGGCATCTTTAGGCTTTGACATCGATTCCAAAATGATGGAAATGCCAGTTGACGTTACAGTACTGGTCGGCCCCGAGTTACAATGCCGAATGACGACCGGTATTTGACAGTAATTGCCAAAATGAACAGATAAAGCGCAGCAACAGACCTATCTCGTCAGCTGTCTGCAGCAACGGGTATCACAGTTTCAATGCAAACCGTGTATAGACGTTTGGAAGATATTGGTCTATATGCTGGCAGGCCTGTTAGATGTGTTTCGCTCGCGGCAATGCACTGTTGCTAGCGGTTAACTTAGAGTAGACAACATGCAATGTCGACAGCAGCACAGTGGGCTTGTGTGATGTTTTCCGACGAGTCCAGGTTTAGATTTTAGTGTGATTCACGCCAGACATTTATGTGTAGAACGTCTGGTACCCGTTACCACCACAACATCACTGAACGACGCCGTTACTGTGGGGCAGGAGTGCTCGTTTTTTTTTTTTTTTTTTTTTTTGGGGGGGGGGGGATCATATTGGACACCAGAACAGATCTGCATTTCAAATCGGAACCATGACAGGCCATATTTATCGGGACATCATTCAGGAACAACATGTACGTTTGTTTAGGGGTGCCATGAGCCCAGAATTTGTGTTTAAGGGTGACAATGCACGTCCTCACCGTGTAAACATTGTACACGGATGCCTACAATCTGAAGCTATAACTCGCATGGAATGGCCAGCATTCTCACCTGACTAGAATCCGATAGATCATGTGTAGGACATGCTTTTCCGATGAGATGCAGCCCGTCAACCACCTCCTACATGTGTACTGGAACTTCGGAGAACATTGCTTAGTGAGTGCAGTAATCTTCCCCGAGATAAGATCAATAATTTAATACTGAGCATTCCTAGACGTTGTAAGGACTGTATTTCAACATCTGAGAGACATACAATGTATTAACCATCATACCAACCATGTAATGTTAAGTTTTTGTAAGGGAGATATTTCTTGTAATTGCTTCCGGGAGCAAAAATCGTAGTTTTTATAAGTAATATCCTACATAAACCAGCTTTTTTTGTTCTTGATCTTTTGTTTAATAAATGGGCTTTATGAATAAGTCATGTTTGTTTTGTTTCTGAACCTTTATTTGCCCCAGCTAGAATTATCCTTAATTTATGGACATGAGTGTATTTGCGTTTACATCCCTCCCTTTCTTCCCCTACTGTTGAAAATTAAGTATTTGAATTTTATTTTACAAAGAAATCATTTTCTGTTTCATTAATTTAGTTAAAAGAAAAATAAATAAATAATAATAATAAAATGATGGAAAGTGAAATTGATTGAAAAATTTACAATTGCATTTTATTTTCAAATGCGTTACATTTTATAACTTTTTAGTTTTGGAAAACAAATCCAAATTTAAACATATGTCCTAAACATTTAAATTTAATTTAATAATACATTAATTTTTATTATATATATATAGTGTACGCGATTTTATTAATATATATATATAATTGAGGGAGAGGAGGGGGGGGGGAGTGCGACAGAGAGAGAGATCAGTAGGAAATTCTTTTCTTGGAATATTCTGAGTTATTAACTTGAACCTGGTATGAGAATACTCGAATTCTTCATTTTCTTTCCTTCTTTTATTTATTAAATAAAAGAAGGAAATTTTTTATTTATTTTTTTGTCGGAATTCTTCAGCGTATAGAATTTCCGAAGGATGAATTTAAGTCGCATTCTCTTAGAAAGTAGAAAGAACTGCTAACGAAAATCACCCCCCCCCTCTCCTCCTCCTTTTAAGAAAAAAAAAAAAAAAACTCGACAAAAACAATGGAAACAGATCATTTCCTGTATAAATTCCAAGAATTAAAAGTGTATTGTATGCTGCAATTGTTCTGATTAAATAATAATAAAAAAGATGAATGGTCGGGGGGGGTGGTGGTAGATGACAGCTCTTATACCAGAACAAATTTGAGGCTTTGTTTCATTCTTTATTTATTTTCTAATGAGGCAATTATTACATTTGCGGCAATAAAAAATAAACTATTTGCATGTATTAACAGTGTTGCTACGGTACCTGGTAAAACTCAGGGAATTTGAAAATCTATTAAAAAACAGGGAAAACTTAGGGAATTTTCAAAAATTATTGCAAAAACAGGGAAAATTCAGGGAATTTTGGATTTTT
The DNA here is from genome assembly GCA_963930645.1 of Salticus scenicus. Lineage (NCBI taxonomy): Eukaryota > Metazoa > Arthropoda > Arachnida > Araneae > Salticidae > Salticus > Salticus scenicus. Next base: position 5,848,297 of record CAWVNO010000001.1, read on the forward strand.
TTGGAAAAACATTGGAAAATTTTTTCATGGTTATATGGCAGATGCGTACATGACATTTGCGTACAAGCTGAAATTAGTGACACTTGCGTACAAGTCCAGGTGTTCCAAATGTTACAGATCTGTTTTCGAAAAATCAAGTGGCATTTCCGTACAAAATTTGTTTCGCTGTATTTTTCGTTTGTAACACAAAGGGGTTGTATCCATATGTTAAACTTGAAGATAAATACTTTTATATAAATACGTGAATTTTCTCTTATGCATGTAGTCTTACGACTAACAAAGTTATGAGCTTAAGGCATATAAAAGCTATAATAGCCGTAATTACTTTCTGAAATGATATTCAATTATTTATTCACTGAGTCAAGATCAATAAAGGTCCTTATAAATGCTATTAAGATCTTTAAAAATATTTTTATTTCTTAAATACTTTTTTACTTTTTAACAAGTATGAATTTTTTTTGTCTCCAATAAAGAAAAAAAAAAGTTAAAAAAAGATCTCTCTTCTTTATCAATAACGAATTGAATCATATTCCAATTCCGAAATTATTTGTCGTTCACCTATATGCCTCTCTTTCTCCCCCCCCCCCCCCCAAAAAAAAAAAAAAAAAAAAAATGTGTGTGTTTAAAAATGAAAAAAAATCGATAACTTTATTTTAAATTATCGCAGATCGATGGTTCAACCATTCATTTTAAAGGTATTGGTGAGCTCTTTTGAAAGATACCCATCATAAAACTTTACTCTCCTCGAGGGTGGACTTCCCCCCCCAGGGGGTGAGGCGGGGCTCCTACATACACAATTTTTTTTTCCCAGTTGACTATCTCTTTACAAAAAACATATGTTCGTTTCATTTGGTTTAGTGCAGTCCAACGAAAAGCTTTCTGTAACATTCCTATATGATATACATTTAGAATACCGAGTTTGGGATTTCTGCTACTATTTGTTCTTGAGATATGCTGATAACACAGACAGACAGACCATTCGCTAAAAACATGATTTTCGTATTCAGGGGACCTCAGAACATGTACATACAACAAAAACGCACGTTCAAAAATTTGACCCTAAAACAATACTTTCTCGACCCTATGGATAAGAGAAAGTAAAAAGAAGGAAAGAATAGAAAGAAAGAAAAAGGTTTTAATGTTTGCATCATATGGATACAACCCCTTCATGCAATGATCCTCAAATAAAGCGAAACAAATGTTGCACGCAAGTGCCACTAGATTTTTTGAAAACACACCTGTAATATTTAAACCACTTGGACATGTACGCAAGTGCCACTGTTTTCAGCTTGTACGCATCTGTCACAACACCTTTTTCATAATCAAATATTTTTATTTTATTTTTGTGCGTTAAAATGAATCAATTATGGTTTTTTCTCCAACTATAGTGAATTAATAAAATTAATAAACCCTAAATATGTTCAATTGACTTGTAAACATGTTAGATTCTAATGCTGCATGATTGCGTGTCATCTATTTTACTTCTAAAAGAGACAGGGAAAACTCAGGGAATTTTTTCTCCTTATTTGTGTAACAACCCTGATTAAGGATGGCGACTAGTACTGGCAGATTGAGGGACTTTTTTCAATGCCCTCCACAAAATTTTAATTGTAACGGTTGCCTGCCTAATCACTTTGAAGACTTGACATGTCTTCCAAATGATTACATAACCGTTACTATTAAAGTTAGAGGGAATTTTTTCATTCAATATCCACCACTAGTCTGGCAACATTGGTGGCCACTGGTCATGGAAATCATTGATATATCAGGGAATTTAAGTGAGTCTGAAAAAGTCAGGGAATTTTGACAAACTTTGTGGAAATAGGCCATAATTTGAAAGCTCGTTATTGTAAATAACTAAATTGTTTGCCATTGTTGTCATGTTTTCGTGGGAGTTAAAACAGGAAAAATGGCAATAAATGATCAGGGAAAAGTCGAGACGTTTGAAAAAATTTCTAATACTGGCCATCCTGATATTGGATACATTTACAAATTACTCGTGAGGGGAAGGGAGGGGGTGGGGATTATTTTTAGCTTATTTTATTGACTTGACCACAATTAATAGATTATTCATTTTGCACATAATATTATGACCAATATTTTCCAGATAATACACAAATATTATTTAGTATTACAGTGGTATATGTTCATGGGAAAGGAGAGATCATTTCCAGTATAATTAAGGCTCTCGTCGGCCCAACCTTTCTGAGTTTTCTCTAGTTGTCTCTGAAACTCTTCTGAATGCTGGCTAGGAGAGCATTCCTTAAAAGGAACTGTCATCCCACCTGGATTATGTTATCCTCGGCATAGACTATTAGCCTTACTATAAGACCATTTATCAATGTTTCTTACACGTTAAAGTTATTGCCTGTTGCAAACCAAATAATTAGCCATAACGCACCCCAGTAAGTAACAATATGACACAGCTGAATAATGTAGAATCAACTTAAAAATAACGATAAAGTATTGACTAGCCTGCAATGAAACTAACACAGCTTGCTCTCAAGTGGATAAATTGTGTGTGTGTGTATGTGGTGGGGGGGGGGGGGGGGGGAAGGTATCGATATTTCTATATTACAAAATTTTGCAGTGATTGGTTAAAAATAATCACCAGTTTTTACATTTATATCAAATTTCATCCCAAGCTGACATATTAAAAATTATGATAAAACAGAACGACATTGCCTTCTGTTGGATGATAGGCACCAAAAGTTGATAAACACCAATTTGTGTCCAGGTGCATTTAAATGTACTTAAATTTTTGTGAAATTCTGTGTATTAGTTCTTGCGCTAAAATTGATTAAAAAAAAAAAAAAAAAAATGTCTCACACATACAGACAGACGGACGTCTAAAATTTGTCAAATCTTATTCAGGACATCTCAAAAAGTGTACGTCTATAGAATATCAGGAGTAGAAAATTTTTACGAATTCAATATTTTCTTTTAATTTCTTTTTGTCAATTTTTGACTTGTGTTACTTTTCTTGCTGGGGTGCGATATGGTAAAAGAATCCTCCCCTTCTTTTTTCGAAACATAAAAAAGAGTAATCTTTACATGAAACAAGGCCACAATCGATTATGATCTTCCAAACTACTTAATTCCAATATTCTTTCTGCAAGGTAAGAAAAAGAGGGAGAGAGAGCAAGATCTCTCCCGACCAATACATGCGAATGTGTCCCTCGGCCCATTAGGTAAACGTCAGGTAAAAAGTCACGTGATTAATGGGTAGGAGAGTGACACCTTGCGAGAGATCATCTATCTGTCGACGCCTGGCGTCGTTTGCTTCTTCTCCATAACATCTTTTTTACAAATGACATTGCTATTCCTTTTTAAAAATTTTCTGAAAAAGGCAAACGATATGAGAATGAAAAGGGTAAATAGTTGAAGGGGGAGGGAGGGGAATTTTTTTTTTTTTTTTTTCCTTTTGAATATTATTTGCAGGTTTTTATTTCTGTCTTATTTATTTGAATAAGTTTCGAGAAATGATGAGTATGTGTCAGAGTTGATGCCAGATTAGAAGTACGGATGTTACGAACTAGATATGGGTCATTGGAGTTAAATGCTTGAAAAGAAGCTCTTCACGTTTTTTTTTAAAGTTTTCGAGCACATTTTCGTGAAATCGAAAGTACTCTTCAATTTCAACTCTAAAGAAATTGATGGGTATCATTAATTTCTTTCAAAATATTTATTTTGATGGTTTTCTTGGTCTGTTACCTTTTTAAGTAAAAACCGGCACGATTCATTTTTGTCTGTTTACTGGTTTATTCTTTCATTATTGAGATCTTTTTACTGAATTGATTTAAATTTTTAAAATGCAGACGATTAAAAAAAAAAAAAGTTATTTTCTGTGTTAAAAAAAAAACACTTCTTTAGATTTTTAAAATCCTTACCTTCAAGGAATATCAGGTATTGAGAATTTTGCTTCAGCTATAGAATACATTTTATTAATTTTCATCTAGTAGCCTTTAAATTTTAAATTAGAATAAAATCGCTTATCTATTTTTAGAAAATGAGAAAATTGAATTTTAGCTTAACTTTTAACAAATTAGTAGATTTCGCCAATTTTCTTCGGTGTAATAATAAATTCTTAAAATAATATATAATTCTATATTAAAAAAAAAAAAAAAAAAAATTAAATAAATTTTTTCTGTAGTTTATTTTATGTTTAATATTCAGTTGTCTTTAAATTTTGAAATATTAGAATGGAACGCAGACGATTTTTCTCCTGGTTTAAAATTAATTAAAAAAAAAAAATCACATACATTAGTAGTAAATGATTGTAAAACATATTTATTTATATTAACATTAATAAAATTTATAAATTGGAGTAATGATCTTTAACTGTGAAATTCCCTTGTCATTACTGTATAAATTTTCTAAATTTCAGTTTTGTAATTTTAAACACTGGTTAAAATAACTATTTTTGTTACTGTTAAATTTGTTTTTAATTTTTAAGTGATTTAATTTTTTTTTTTTTTTTTTTTTTTATTGTTAATATATGACTAAAAATATTTTTTTTCTTTTTCAGGTAAAATTTTTCTGTGAATTTCTGTTTGAAATTTCAGTTAGAACGTTGAACAGCAAATCAGGTCAATATATTATTGTTACTGTTATTATTTAATAGTTAATTATTTAAAATTGTTTCTTATAGTAATTTAAGAGAAAATATATTGACAAATGTAGTTACAGAAATTTTGCTAATTTTAGTATTAAGGATTATTACAAGCTGAAAATAATTATTCTGCAATAGCATAAATTATTTTTCTTTAAAATTTATACGAATTGCTAATTTCATTATTTTTTTTAGCAATAACCTGATTTAGAAAGTTTTACTTTCATCTTATAATATACTTTGTTACTTACATGTAAACATCCCCGTATTTTACCATGTTTTTATTAACTCTCTTTTTTGTTTGTTTGTTTAATGCAAATCTCGCAATCGATTTTTAACTAACTTCCCGACTAGCTAGACATTTGAAACTTTTAGAATAGCTCAGAACACGATGACAATGCATTCTTTTAGTATTTTTATTCAATTAATAAATGTCTGGAATATTCTTATAATTGTTCTCTTTATTACGTATTTGATCATTTTCTTTCAAGTTGATGGGATAATTCATTAAAATTTTTTTTTTAAAAGTATTTATTAATATATAGAATTGTGAAGTTTATATTATTCAACAGAGAATTTAAAAACGTGGTATATAAAAAGTTCTTTTTATCTTGTAATTATTTAAATTACAATGAAAATAATTGAAAAAAAAAAAAAAAAGTGTATTTTTTTATTTATAATGGAAAAACACGTCCAGAACGAACACAACAATTTATATTAAAAAAAAAAAAATGTTTTTATTAATAATAAATATATAAAGACAAAATTTAGAAGTTTTATATTCTCTCTCAGTAATAGATTAATATCTGATATATAGGCCTGAAATTTTCTGTTTTAGATATTTTAAATATGGCAAATGACTTTTTAAATATTGTTTTTTTCACCTGCCTCTCCATTTTTTTTTTTTTTTAAATAACTAATTTCTGTTTTTTATTTTTTATTTTTCTTCTTTTGAAGAAAACATGCTGCAAAAAGAGAAAAAAAAAGTTTTTTGTTTGTGTAAATTTTGAATTATGGTTTGAAAATTTTGTCGGTAAAAGATATTTTAGTACATGATGATAGAAAAAATTGATAAAAGCCTAATTAAGTAAAGTTCTATGATATAAAGTAAGCTACCGTATTAAAATAAACTACGTGGCCGCATAATTCGCTTAATAAACAGACAGTATTTTATTTTATTTATTTTTATTTTATTTTATATTGCGAAAGATTTTTCATACGAAAATAATGCGGTATTTAAAGAAGGAAACGAAAATTGTCTATAATATTTACAGCTTTTAAAATGTCTAATTTTTTGTATCAGAATTCTTGATTGTGTACTGTACAATGAAATTTACACTGTTCGTTTGTGAGATGGAAAATTATAAGTTAACTGGGTAATTGTATTCATGTTCTTAATTGTTGGAAGGAACAATTAACGCATTCAACCTGTTTTTCAGTTTGTGTTTATAAACACTGCAGCTTTCAAACGATATAAACTTTTTAGTTTACTGAATTCGACTTTTGATGTTTTTTATTTATGCAAATGTTATAAGTTGTAAGCATTTTTCTGTGTGTTCGGGGCGTTGTAGCTTCCAAACGAATTGACTGATTTTTTTTTTTTTTTTTTGTCCTAACCATGACACGTTCGATGAAATCTGTTTGATAGATTTTTTAAAAATTAACTATGTATTTTTTAGAGTTACTTTCCATACATTTTTTAAAAATTGCGAGCCTACTATCTTCAAACTCATGTTAGAAGCCACGTAGTTTCTTAGATTGAAGTATTTTTTTTTTTTTTTTTTTTTTTTTTAACGATTTTCACAAAAATTAAAAATTGGCTATAAATATTAGTAAACTGTCAAAAACATTGCTAGATTCAGTTGAAAATTAAAGATTTCCAAAGAAAAATAACATTTTTATTATGGCTGGTGCTGCGCTGACAGTTTATATTATAATTTAACAAGATTGCGTTCTTTCAATTGAAAATTTAAGATTTTCACTGTAAAAATATTTAATGACATTCAAGATAATGTAAAATATTGCCCCCACCCCCTCCTTTTTTGTGTAATACTACAAATTTTAAAATCAATGCAAATAATATTTATTTATTTTTTAATATGTTAGAGTTCGATTATGCACCAATTTCCCTTATCTGGGATATCAACCAACAATCTCAACCACAGCGTGATTTTTATTTCCTTATATAATCTCGCTCCCAGTGTTATTGAATAACTCGTTGTCGGTCATCCATCTTCATTGTCAGGCAAAAGCTCCAGCTCATCACGACCGCTGGTCAAGTATAATCCCGGAGTCTGGACATCGTCCATGGCCAATTCGTTTCTTTACCGCCAAGTGAATGTCCACTTCATGCATGGATGACCACTCTTCGTGTGTCCTGTTTTCTATCATCATCTTGGTTGTTTATCCGCTGCCTGTTACATCTCTCAATGTAGAGGAGGAGGAGGGGGGGGGGGGGTTCTTGTTCAATTTTCCCTTCTATGTTGACACAGCTTTAATTCTTTTTTTTTTTTTTTTTTAATGTTGTTGTTGTTTTGTGTTACGTGTGTTATCGTTTCATGGGAAAATTACTGTGTATTAAAGACGATTTTTAAAAAAAAAAATAATAATAGGAAATATTCTGAAAATCTTATCTGTTTTGTTTAATGATTCGTGTTTCCTTTGTTTGAATCAGGGTTACGTGTGTTGTTTATATATACAGAAACCGCCGCTTAATAAATTCACTGGTTAAAAAAATCAGCTGTTTAATCTGATCAAATTGCCAGGTCCAGAATCAAATCAATACTAGACCTGCTAACTATGCTACTTTATCCGTAATGGTATTAGGCCCCGCCTTTTTTTCACACCAGAATAGTTGTAGAGTAATATTCAGCAATTTGTTCTCATGATTAAATAAGAAGACTATTGCTCTACAACTATTCTGGTGTGAAAAAAAAAAAAAAAAAAGTGGGGCTTAATACCATTACGGATAAACTAGCACAGTTAGCAGATCTACAATACAAACTACTTTTGAAGCCGTATTCAATAAAGTCTGCGTCACCGGTTAACAAACTCAAAAATATCTCCTCAGCAGTAAAAAATCTGGAGTGACTCCACTCGACTTTCCGAACATTGAGTAATTAACAGTTTTGTAGATAAAGTAAAGAAAGAGTAGTTGTTAAACAAACAAAAGAGAGAAAACCATAATAGAGTGTTTGAGTATTTTTCTCCATCTATTACACGTTGTTTTATTTAACGCTACTGAACTTTGAGCCCATAGATCATAATGACAAAGAAATTTTCGTTGTGTCCCTGTAAAAACCTATAAATGTTAGATTCACCAAAATGCTTATAGTTAGTGCAACAGTGATTTATAATACTCATATAAATTTTCAGCTGAATTCAATAAGGCGTTTAGATGCTATCGTACTTTTAAAAATTTAGTCCCATAGGCCATAATGATAAAGAATTTTTCTTTGTGTCCCTGTAAAAAAACTGTAAGTGCTAGATTCACCAAAATCTATACAGTTAGTTCAACTGTGATCTATAACATGTGTACAATTTTTTTGCTCGGATTAATAAGGCGTATAGACACTATCACATTTTTAAAAATTTGGCCCCATAGGCATAATGATAAAGAATTTTTCTTTGTGTCCCTGTAAAAAACTATAAGTGCTAGATTCTCCAAAATCTATACAGATTGAGTATTTGTGATCTATAATATGTGTATAAAATTTTTGCTCAATTGAATAAGGCGTTTAGATGCCATCGCACTTTTAAGATTTTGCTCCCATAGGCCATAATGATAAAGAATTTTTCTTTGTGTCCCTGTAAAAAAACTATAAGTGCTAGATTCACCAAAATCTATAGGGTTCGTACTATGGTGACTTACAATATGCGTACCAACTTTCAGGTTAATCGAACGAAGCGTTTAGACGCTAGCGTGTTCACAAACATACACACATACACGTACATACATCATCGTAAAAATAGTGAAAACGGACTCAGGGTACCTCAAAACGTATAGAAACATCAAAATCTCGAATTCGGATTTTTGACGTGATTACAATACTTTCCTCACTATAGTGTTCGGAAAGTAAAAATATAAATTATGCACACTATTTTTTTTTTTTAATTTACATTGTGATTTTTTATAATTTATTATTTATTATTATTATTATAATTATTTTGTAATAAAAAAAGAAATTACAGTGCAACAATTCCTCCGTTATCTCTCATTGTCGAAAATTTTACACTTGCAGCATAGTTACAAATTAAATACGCCCCATAACATATCTATGTAACAATTTCAAGGAACTTATTCTTCAAAGCGCAATGATAAGTTACAAATTTGATTTGCAAATGATATACAGGGTGATTATACTTAAAGTTACGATTTCAAAACGCTGTAATGTAATTTTAAAACTACCTTTGCAATAATTACATACAAAAGCATATTTAAAATTGAGTTAATTGGGCGAGTTTGAAAAAAATCCGTACAGCCGTTTTTAAAGGAATGCCCTTGCAAGACCTGTAATTGAGCTATTTATACAGGACGCCTATCAATTTTCCTGAACTAGCGAAGTATACCATTCGAAAGGACATCTAATAGTGTTTATATAGCAAATTTGAAGAAAATCGTTAGAGCCTTTTTGAGATACGGACTTACGGTCCCACTTCCGGTTTTTCAATTTTTACCAAAATTTAGAAAATTCATATGTACGCCAGACTTGTTTTAATTGTAAAGTTTCGTAGTTTTATCTTTATTAGTTTCCGAGATATAATAGCCAGAACATTCCCCCCCTCCCCCCCACACATACACACTGACCAATTGCCAAAAACCACCTTTTTGGACTCAGGGGACTTTAAAACGTGTAAATCAGGTGAAATCTCGATATCGAATTTTCAGACCGATTACAATACTTCCATTACCTACGGTAGTCGGGTAATAGAAGTAAAAAGGTATTTTTGAATCTGTACTTTGCGCTTTTGGGTATCTGGTATGGATAAATACGCCTTTTTTTTTTTTTTTTTTTTTTTTTTTGAGCCGGGGGTAGGGGGTGGGGTTAAATAGCATTTAAATGTTTACGAATAAAAATTTTTCGATACCTTAACAGTTTATGTTGATATGTGAATATTCCTACAGAATATCCAAACTAAATTCATGCTAATCTAAATAAAAGAGTTCGATTAAAAACAACGCCTTGCCCCAATTTTATTACAAATGTACATTTTCTCTCCCATTTGTCAACGTACGTTCGCAACACTTTTATGTAATGAATGTGCTTCTAATTAAATTTCCATACCGTTTAGAAATTTTGCTTCATCAAATTACTAAGTTGTATGAGGGGAGGGAACGGGTGTTGATTCGTGTCCAACAATTTCTCGTTATATTTCTGCTTTTTTAATGTCGTTAATTCGAGCTCTTAATAGATGAATTAGGTAAACACGGCGATACGATATTATCGTACCGAATTGGAAGGTAAAATTTATTTCTGCTCGATCAGCCCTCCCTTCCCTATGTGTGCTGGGCTGGTGGAATAAATATTGATTAAATACACTGTGCGTTTGCGCTCAAGCGTCGTGCTGGCCTGGTTGAAAATAATGTTCAGCGGAGTTTACGTTGCAAAGTGAAGCTTTTATAAAGAGATATTTAGTGAGTAATTTTGTTGTTAGATTTATATTCTTAAATTTAAGGGCATTAAGTAAAATGTATGTGTAAAACAATTATCTGTCTGTTTATTTGTTAGATAGTGATTTTCAAACAGGATAAGTTTCATATTGTTACACTTACAATCATCTGTATAATATTTTTTTAACATGGACCAGCTGCGATTAAATTTTGTCGAAATGATATGATAGTGGCGTAAGGTGTTATCTGATTGATCAACCCCGATCGGATTCATAAAATTTAATCTAATACACTTAAAATGGATATTGTTGCGTACTTGGGGGTTTGTAAGTTGACCGAGAATGAGAGGCGAAACTTGCAAAAAATCAATAATTTATTCACAGAAAGTTCCAGAAAAATACAGGTCTATAAACCAAGTATCAGCTTCAATTCAACCAGCAAACACAGCTTAAACAACAGCTGTCAATAGCAAAACCACAGTACAAACTGTATAGCAATAACACATAAAGCAAGTTTCATTCAAAGAGGCTCAAAGCAATGCAAGCATTTGACGGAACTCACTGAGACAGATCTGAGACTGAACTGCCTTGGCGAAAAAGAACGCTACTTTTATACTTCTCTATCGAACCCGCATTTTTCGAGAAAAATCCTGAAAGTGGTCAACCAATGGGATTTCAGCTTCCATATTTAGTATATCGTTAATAAGGATTTTTTCGCCAAGGTCGCCAAAAAAGTCGCCAAGGAGGGAAAACTCGCCGAATTTGGCGCCTAATCCATTACCTGCCTTATTGGAGCTTTTTAATGCGTTTTTAAGGGAAAATAAGGCTATTTTAACGCTAAAACGACTAGAAATGCACAAAATTAGCATTTTATCGACTTACTAAGCCTCTTTGAAAGAATTCATACAAAAATAAATATAATTGTTTACAATTCCGTAACAATATTTTCTTAAAAAAAAAAAAAAAAAAAAAAAAAAAAGAATAACTTTTTGTGCAGAAACATACGCTCAAAATCTCGTGTTTAGAGGTATATTTGAAAGAATATAAAGCCAGTTAAGCCTCACATTTCATCGTTGTTTATTCGGCAAGACGATGGTGGCGCCATATATTGATCGCAATTAAAATCATCATATTAAGAAACAATTTAAATATAACACTAATTTAATTAGAATTTTTAACTTAGCAGCGGAAAAAAAAAAAAATATTTTCTAAAACTGAAATTATAATGCAAATATGAAAAAAATTAAATATCTTTAATTAAAAAAAAATAAAATAAAACTGAAAATTTTTAGTGAATAATTTTATTTATGAAATTTCTCTGAAAATCATATCACGCAGATGTTCTGCGTGGGAAAGGATAGTTTATATAATTTGAAAGGCTCAAAATTAACAGTGGTCTGTTTGGTCCGTGACCACGAAAATATTCAACGGGTCAGCAAAATATAAATTGTAGTGGTCTGCCGAACCAGTGAAGCTATTCAATATTTTTATTTTTTACTTTTCTCTAAAATTGCCTGGAAATGTATCATAAATTAGTACTATGTGATAACAATAGTAGGTGTAGTATTTCATTAAAATTGTAAATATCACTTGTTCTCTGTAATTTTTCATTTAATTTCACTTTAATAACTTTTATTTTTATCTTTTAATACTTAATATAGTAATTGTAAAATATGTGACATTTAGCTCCTCTATTAAAGTATCAATTTTTTGTTTATACAGGGTGTTTCAGAACTCATGGGCAAAAATTTAAGGGGTGGTAGGAAACATATAAACCGCAAGACTGTTGTGGCATTTTTCGGTCTGGCACGTGTCTTCTCGGGAAACGCTGCCTGTACAGTCTTGCGTCTTCCAGAGCATTCCCATTCGCCAGACCATACATAAAATGCATGTCCGCCTTTCGCTGATTACTATCTGTCGTCATGCCTGCTGAAATCCACGGTAGAAATGATGATGTGTAAGAAAACGCGCGCTTTATACTTTTCATTACAGCGCCCTCTAGTGGTCACCGCTTGATCTCCGTCCGTGCATTGTATGGTGAAAATGGCTTGGTTAGATGCTTTCTACCACCCCTTACATTTTTCCCCATGAGTTTTGAAACACCCTATATAAGACTTCATTTCTATTATTTCATTAATTTACAAAAAAAATAAATTTTTTAAACATTTTAAAAATTATAATAGAATGGATAAACGGACCAGTGGAAATATGTACGGCCCCTGATTTGAATGGTTTAAATACATACATTCAAAACGCTTTTGTGTCATGATGCACACTTCTAATTAAATTGCCATATCCTTTAGAAATTTTCTCTCTGTCAGATGGATAATTTTTCAGATAGATATGCGACGCATTTTGTGTACATTAAAGATACTTTATACGGTTTTTTATATGATATAAATTCAAATGTCATTTTTTTTTTACTTTCTTCTATATGTAATATAGAGAAAGTATTGGATTCGCAAAAATTTTCGACTTCCGTTTTTTGACGGATGTACACGTTTTGGGATGTCCTGAACACGAATTGATAGTTTTTTAAGAATGTCTGTCTGTCTGTCTGTGGTTTCGTTTTTTCACAGTATCTCACAAACCAATGAATGAAATTCAACCAAACTTGGTATATAGTTGGACCCTGGCGGGGCATTGTGCTGATTAGATTTGGGGATCAATCACCCAGCAGGTGGCGCTGTGATCGCATTTTTTCTAAATTTTTAACATGGCAGTATAGGACAAAATGTCGTATTTTTCACCGTATCTCACGAACCAATGAATGAAATTGAACCAAACTTGGTATATAGTTGGAACCTGACGGGGCATGGTGCTGATTAGATTTGGGGATCAATCGCCCAGCAGGTGGCGCTGTGATAGCAAAATTTCGTATTTTTCACCGTATCTCACGAACCAATGAATGAAATTTAACCAAACTTGGTATTTAGTTGCACCCTGACATGAACTGGTGCTGATTAGATTTGGGGATCAATAGCTCAACAGGTGGCGCTGTGATCGCATTTTATGCAAATTTTTAACATGGCAGCATAGGACAAAATTTCGTATAAATGTGCATAATAAGAGTTATTTTAAACTTGTGATTGTAAAATTAATATGAATTATTGATAATAGTAGTATGTAACTAGGAAAAAAAATTTGTGCATGGGGGGGGCATCGCTTCCCCCCCCGGGTGGGTAAATTTTCACAATGGGTATCTTTCGAAAGGTCTCGTCAATACCTTTAAAACGAATGGTTGAACCATGAATCTGTGATAATTTAAAACAAAGTTATCGATTTTTTTTACTTTTAACGAAAAAAAACTTTGAAAAAAAAATCGTATTTTTTTTTTTTAACGAAATTTGACCAAACTTGGTATTTAGTTGGTCCCCGACATAAACTGGTGCTGATTACATTTGGGGATCAAAAGCTCAACAGGTGGCGCTGTGATCGCATTTTATGCAAATTTTTAACATGGCAGCATAGGACAAAATTTCGTATAAATGTGCTTAATAAGAGTTATTTTAAACTTGTGATTGTAAAATTAATATGAATTATTGATAATAGTAGTATGTAACTAGGAAAAAATTTCTGTGCATGTGGGGGCATCGCTTTCCCTCCTGCGGGGGGGAAGTAGGGGGTGGGTAAATTTTGAAGATGGGTATCATTCGAAAGATCTCGTCAATACCTTTAAAACGAATGGTTGAACTATAAATCTGTGATAATTTAAAACAAAGTTATCGATTTTTTTTTTTTTTTTTTTTTTTACTTTTACAAAAAAAAAAAAAAAAATTCGTAATTTTTTTTCTTTCTTTTTAATTTTGTTAGATTGAATATGTATTACTTTTAACAAAAAATAATAATTAAAAAAAAAAAAAAAAAAAACCTTAGAAAAAAATCGTAATATTTTTTTTTTGTTTTTTTTTTTTTTTAATATTGTTACTGATTGAATATGTATAGGGAAATATAGAAGAAAGTCTTGTGGTGGCCACAACATACTAGTTTTTTTTTTACTTGTGTCACTTTTCCTGCCGTGTTGCGAAATTACTAAGCTGTATGAAGTAAGGTGGAGGTCTGCACGACCCGAAATTTTGAGGCCCGGGCTCGGCTTGGCCCGTTCGAAAGCTTTGTTTTTCCGGCCCGACCAGTGTTGGGCATAATTGATTAAAAACTAATTGATTAGAAATAAATTGAATTATTACAAATAAATTGAATAAGTAATTCAATTTATTCGTAATCAATTATTTGTTAATATAGTGACAGTAAAATAATTATAATTATAATTTAATTGTAATTCAATTACATTTTAATCAATTATGCCCAACACTGGGCCCGACCCGCTATAAAATCGAAAAATTCGTCCCTGGCCCGTTTATTTTTTGGCCCGGCCCGGACAAAAATATGTAAAATAACAGAAAAAAAAAAAATCATGTTTTTCTATGAAAAAGATTTTTAGTATGAGTTTTTCAGAGGTTTTATGTAGCCAAGCAATAGAAAGGTTCTTTACCAAAACTGCTGAATTTTTACAAGATAATGATATGTAAACAGAAATTCAATATTACAGACAAGGCAAAAAGACAAACAGAAAGTCAAATAAAAAATATTAGCATTCATCAAACAATATGGGAAGGTATGGTTAATACTACTAAAAATGCACTTTCAACCATTTCCTCTTATATACCGTAATGTATCCGAATCTTTCATGTGATCCGGTATTCTAATCCAACCATATCAATAGAAAAGTTGCTTTTGCCCATGCTGAAAATGATGTGGCTTTCGTCCACTGGAGAAAAGAAAAAGGAGGCTTAAAGAAAAAGTTACAGCAGAAGGATTTTTATAGCCTTCCTACCACCTAAACTGTACAGACCATAGGGCACAAAGCCTTATACACAGTAACGTATCTAATTTCTTTTGTTTGTACATGTGCATAAACTAGTAGTGACATCGTGGCATGCATACTATTTTGAATAGCAAACCATCTAATATTACTTTAAGTAAAATATATAAATTTCGAGACATGCTAAAAATATTGGCAGAAAATCAGATCGCGAACAGACAGACTGATAGACAATTAAATTAAGTTACAGACATTTTTTAACAAAATAAAATTTTATGTGACATACTAACCTGTAAAATAAATGACTGAAGAAAAATTTTATCATTTTCCTTTTCATTGATTAACGGGGAAATTAGAAAAAGATCCGGGCCGAGGAAAAAATGTCATCCAGGCCCAGCTCGGCTCGAGTATACACAAAAAAATTGAGCCCGGCCCGAAAGAAAATTGAAAAATTCGGCCGAACCCGGCCCGTGCAGACCTCTAAAGTAAGGTAACAGGTTTTGGTTCGTATTAGAGTTATGTATCGCGTCGGGCACTTGCGGGTCGAGTTAGCATTAACTTTTGACCCGCGGGTAAAACCGCAAATCCCCCCCCCCCCCAAAAAAAAAAAAAAAAAAAAAAAAAAAAAGAAACGAATGTTGCTTTTTTATGAATAAAATTGTTTTTGAATTCAGAGATTGCATGACATCCTCTTCCTTCATAGCAGTTTAAAGCAGCATGACTCATAAGTTTAATTTGTGAATAGGAAATACACACATATTAATACTTAACGTTTAAAACGTTATATGAGAAAATTATTTGCTTTGCAACGTATATTTGCAGGGATAGAACACGGACTCATAATTCATACCGGTATTTGTGTAAGAAATTTCTCTAGCTATAATATCGTTGATTTAAGGAGTACGAAATTTTGTTACATTGATATTGGTATGAGTTCTGAGCCCGTTTTCCAGCCCTGTATTTGTTTACTTATTTTAATTTTTTTTTTTTTTTTTTTTTTTTTTAATGTATATAGTGGGAATTTAAAACAGTGGATTTCTTAAAAATAAGTATAATACAGAAGAAATTTTGTTATATTATACATCGAAGTTTTGTGTATAATTATTTTTGATATAATTTTAATAACATTAGTTTTAATTTAATTATATAGGATAAGAGCACCCGTGATTGACACTTTTAGAGCAATCTCTGATGTTTTTAATGTTCTAGTCATCAGAAAATGTTTTTAGAAATCTTAAGTTAGTACATATGGTATGAAAAACATTTCTGAACCAAATATATGTTAAAATATATACATTTGATGATGACTATTTTTTTTTATTAATTTTTATTTGACACCCACTCAATGTTCCAGTATTTGACACTGCTAGTTATTCATTTTACCTGTTATTAGCGCCCTATGCTCCAGTGTTTGATATAAAATGTTAAAATTCTTATATGTAAAATATATGATTTTATTAATTTTCTTATTTATTATTTCGGGATAGATGTTATTACTGGAGCATGCCAATTACTGGAGCACCTACCCTACTTGTAATAAATTGTTCTCTGAAAGATTTGATAACTATATTTCTTGAAATAGAATTTTAATTCGGTTTCTTGTATAATGTAAATTGAATTACACTTTCTTGCGGGTCGTAGTTCGGTTTGCGGGTCAGAGGCTGCGGGTTCGGGACATGTTTACTCGACCCGTGCAGGACTTTAAGTTCGTATCCAACCATTTCTCGTTATATTTCTACTTTTAATGTTATTAGTTCGAACTTTTTAATAAGTGAATTAAATAAACACGGAATTGGACACGGATTATCATATCGAGTTGGGTAGTAAAAATTTTTTTTGTACCTGATCAGCTCTGTGTTTACCAATGTGCTCGTGGAATAAATATTGATATAAATATAGAAATGCGTTTGCGCTCAAACGTCGTTCGTGATGTTGTTTGTTTAAAAATAATATTCAGCCGGTTTTAATAGTTTGATGAACCAATTTATTATTATTTAATTGTGCATAAACAATTCGTATGAATCAATATACTACTGTGTTATTGTCGATTAAAGGCATTTATTTACATAATAATATTAATAAGAACTTGTTCACCTTAGAATAATTTCTAAAAAAAAATTACACATATACGTAATTAAAACATATAGGGTAAGTGCACCAGTGATTGACACTTTTAGAGCAATCTCTGATGTTTTTAATGTTCTAGTCATCAGAAAATATTTTTAGAATTCTTAAGTTAGTACATAGGGTATGAAAGACATCCAGAACCACATATGTTAAAAATATATACATTTGATAACAATTATTTTTTTTTATGAACTTTTATTTGAAACCCATTCTATGTTCCAGTAATTGACACTGCCAGTTTTTCATTTTTTTCAGTAACTGGCACCGTATGTTCCAGTGTTTGACACTGCTAGTTATTCATTTTACCAGTTATTAGCACCCTACGCTCCAGTGTTTGACATAAAATGTTAAAATTCTTATATGTAAAATATGATTTGATTATTTTTCTTATTTATTAATTATTTCGGGATAGATGTCAATTACTGGAGCATCTACCCTACTTTAACTCACACAATTGCACATAAATATTTTATTATTCGGAATGGATATTAAACAACAATGTAATTAATTTTATCGGACGTTTTACACATTAAACTTAAGCGAGTAAAATATATATAATTTAAGAAGCCCTGGAGTAATGATATGAACTACGTAGCTTGATTTTAGATTCTGTTAGCATTATTACAACAGGAATAATTTTACTAGCGGCACACATACATTAAAATCCCTGCATTTGCATTCAACAGGTCGTTTTATTTTTCTAGTTCTCGTTTTTCCTGATTCTCGATTCCACTGTGATCCTACTCTATATTCGATTGGATAATCGCGATATTCCATCGTGAAAATTTCTGCAATAAAATTACATTTGACTCCATCCTAATATATTAGATTATATAGAATGAATAAATCATGTTTGAAAGTGTTTTACAACAGCTTTTGTTAATATATACATTTCTCAGTGCTCATTTTACAGCTCTTTTACCGTAAATATTATCTATCCAATAAAACTCCGGACAATTTGCGAGACGGATTTTGTATCGAAGTAATATCTCTCTTACAGAGCGTTTTATTCAAAATAATGCCTTGGCGAACTTTATTGCCAGCATGCATTTTCTCTTATTTAATTCAGTTATGTTTGAAGGCGCGCATTGTTGTACGTACGTGCGCCTAATTAAATTTCCAGGCCGTTTAGAATTTTGTATCGCGAAAATAGTTGTGTGTGAGATGGGAATTGTGTTTGTTCGTAGCAGTTAAGTTCGTAATTTTTATCTCTTTGTTTTACTGATTAGTATCGTTAATTCCTGATTTTATAAAAGATAGGTATTCTTTATTAAATAATTCTCGATTTGTAAATGTAATTCTATTTCATAAATATAATTCTCGATTTGTAAAAGTTATATAAACATACGATATCTTGTACTACGTGGTAATGAATGTAGGGGTTAAAATGTTTATATATTCGAGTAAAAGTGTAAACGTTTTTCCAGTAAACATGTTCAGTGTTAAAACTGACGAATAAAAATTTTCAAATTAATATTCTTGTAAATATTTCGCAGTAAAATTCTGGACAATTTCAGACTGATTTTATAAAAGAGAGGTACTCTTGATTAAATAATTCTCGATTTGTATAAGATATATAAACATACGATATCTTATACTACGTGGTAATGAATGTAGGTGTTAAAATGTTTACTATATATATTCGAGTAAACGTGTTTGTAAACGTTTTTCTAATAAACATGTTCAGCGTTAAAACTGGCAAATAAAAATTTTCAAATTGATATGCGTGTAATATTTCGCAGTAAAATTTTGGACAATTTGAGACTGATTTTATAAAAGAGAGGTATATTCTTGATTAAATTATTCTCGATTTATAAATATAATTCTGTTTGGTAAATATGATTCTCGATTTGTAAACGATGTATAAACATACGATATCTTGTACTACGTGGTAATGAATGTAGGTGTTAAAATGTTTATATATATTCGAGTAAACGTGTTTGTAAACGTTTTTCTAATAAACATGTTCAGCGTTAAAACTGACGAATAAAATTTTTCAAATTAATATTCTTGTAAATATTTCGCAGTAAAATTCTGGACAATTTGAGACTGTTATATATTCGAGTAAACGTGTCTGTAAACGTTTTTTCAATAAACGTGTTCAGCGTTAAAACTGACAAATAAAATTTTTCAAATTAATATTCTTGTAAATATTTCGCAGTAAAATTCTGGACAATTTGAGACTGTTATATATTCGAGTAAACGTGTCTGTAAACGTTTTTTCAATAAACGTGTTCAGCGTTAAAACTGACAAATAAAATTTTTCAAATTAATATTCTTGTAAATATTTCGCAGTAAAATTCTGGACAATTTGAGACTGTTATATATTCGAGTAAACGTGTCTGTAAACGTTTTTTCAATAAACGTGTTCAGCGTTAAAACTGACAAATAAAATTTTTCAAATTAATATTCTTGTAAATATTTCGCAGTAAAATTCTGGACAATTTGAGACTGTTATATATTCGAGTAAACGTGTCTGTAAACGTTTTTTTCAATAAACGTGTTCAGCGTTAAAACTGACAAGTAAAATTTTTCAAATTAATATTCTTGTAAATATTTCGCAGTAAAATTCTGGACAATTTGAGACTGTTATATATTCGAGTAAACGTGTCTGTAAACGTTTTTTCAATAAACGTGTTCAGCGTTAAAACTGACAAATAAAATTTTTCAAATTAATATTCTTGTGAATATTTCGCAGTAAAATTCTGGACAATTTGAGACTGTTATATATTCGAGTAAACGTGTCTATAAACGTATTTTCAATAAACGTGTTCAGCGTTAAAACTGACAAATAAAAATTTTCAAATTAATATATGTGTAAATATTTCGTAGTAAAAATCACACATACATACATATATATATATATATAAGAGAGAGAATATTAATTTAAGAAAGCATGAAGTTAGTATTTAAAAATGCCGCTTTTTAAAAAAATTAATTATTATTATTATTATTATTATTTTTATATGTGTGTGTTTAAAATTTTTAAGTTGTGTACGAAAGAAGTGTCACTCATATAAATTATCGTTCACAATTTCTCTTTATTCTTCTGATTACATTGAAAAAAAATTCTGCTGTTAGATTACAGAACAATACGCTGGCAAAATAATTGTATTTTTTACTCGCGTGTGCTGTAATTTTTACTGTTTGCTATGCAAAAGTTTTCTGCAACTGTTACACATCTGTGCAGTGTTTAATCAACAATACACTTTATTATTATTTATGTATATATACATGAAGTGTGAACATCCATGCTTTGTCCAGGAGCATGTTTCCATACCCTACTTGATTTCGAGTAAACAAAAAAATTGAGCCATATTCTTGGTTGTTTCTTCAGTGAATGAATGACGTGTTCCATTAGTCAGTAACGTATTTTCTTTGTTTTTTATTTATTCGAGTGCGTAGTATTTTCTTTATTTTAATTTACGATAAAAAGGGTTTTTCCTGATTATATTCACATTACTGTTATAGCCGAGAATTTTCTTTTAAACTTATACATTAAATAAAATTAGAGGATAATAATTTAAGTGGTCAGAATTAACAGAGTTTTTTTTTTTAATCTTTTAAAAAATACCACTTTTTGAAAACTTTAATTACACTGCTCTGAAAAAAAAAAAAAAAAAAAAAAAAAAAAATCGAGATCTGTAAAGTCTGGATTATACTGCTCTGGAAAATAAATCTATAATAATAATAAATAAATAAAAATCGGTATCTGATACCATTCTTGCTGATTCTTATGTAAAATGACCTCCTGAATCCGAATACGACTCGCATTTTGCCCTGTCACCCACCATTTTTCAGATGCACCCCTCCCCTCACTCAATTTCTTTCCCTATTCGATAATTTTATGACCCTGAATTTTATTTCAAGAATAAAAAATAATTAATTTAACACCTAAAAACAAAAAATATATAAAGTTTAAAAAATAGCATTTATAACAGATTAAATATATATATAATGCATAATTTCAGTGGCAAATCCTCCCCCCAAAATTTTTCCCTTGTCGCAAATGTCCATGTTTTAGAATTTTCCAACTTTGTAGCCCCTCAGAAGATATTTAACGGTTAAAATAATCCTTCCCCCTCTTAAAATCAAATTTATAGCCACAAAATCACCGAAAGATGATAAAAATCAAGGGCCATTCCTAAAAAACGGTGGGTGATAGGGCAAAAGGGCATCCTATTCGGATTAAGGAGGTCATTTTACATAAGAGTATGTTGAAATGTTGTCAGTGGCAATTTTCATGCCGAGGAGTAGTGTTATTTAAAGTTAATTTTTTTAATAAATTTGATTATGTCGCATACGAAATTAAAGCTTATATAAAAGGGAGGGGTGGGGAAAATTTTTAAAATGAGATATAAACAGTTTCTGTTGATTAGTTTTTGAGAAAATGGCAGTTTAAGTAAAATTTTAAATGCGGCAAATTTAAATGAAAAATACCTTATTTAGTTGTTTATAACATTGAAATGAAGTACTATTTTAAGAGTTTTGTTTATTTATTTATTCATAACTATGTAATTTTTGCTTCAAATTAGGGATGACTTAGGTTTCACTTTTTATTTATTGTAAAGTATTTTTCCCCCCTTTCTTCTTTTTCCCTTTTTACGTTATATTCATTGCAATGTGTTTCTATAAAATGAGGAAATACTATTTATCAATCTATGCATTGTTTGCATTTTTACTGCCTCTTCCTCATCTAAATTACATCTTATTCTCATACGTAAAAGAAACTGACTTGTTAATAGAGCTATTTGTGGACTTCATTCAATATTAACTGTTAAATCATTCATTTTTTTTTTTTTTTTCTTTTTTTGCCTCTTCCACGCCATTGCTGTTCTATTATTCATTCCAGCCTGATTTCAAATTGTTTATGAACTTCTTATAAGCCATATAAAACAATATATTTTTCTTTCGCATCAGCTTTCCTTTCGAAGAAAAGTGAAAAAAAAAAAAAATCGAGTAAAGAAAATGGCGCCTCTAAGCGCCTATCATCTTTATTTATGCTTCAAAGAACAACTGGCCGTTAGGAAAATAGGTTTTCGGATCGTTGCTCTACGTCAGCTCCAATTCGACTCATTCCGGGTTCTCGCTATCCATTACTGGATTTTCCTTCCATTTTCGTTTGCTGGCCGATCCTTGTTTATCGGAGAGTCTATATATTCTTGACCGCAGAAGTCTTTTACTGCTTTGAAATATGGGAGTTTGTTGTCATTTAGATGTGGTAGCTTTTTCATGCATCGCGGCTGTAAAAATCATCTGCTTTTTTTTTATTTATTAAAAAGAAAAAAAAAAAAGATTTCTCTCCCCTACCTTTCTTCTTTGGGTGATAATGTTTTTGTTTTATATTTTTATCCATCTTGAGAAAATTCCGTTCTTTTAGATTCTTTTCATTTTATAGATCTGATGAAAAATCATAGGCAATCATTTATCAGTTTTATTTTGCTATTTCCAAAAACATATTAGCTTGCAAAATTCTAAATTCGCTCTCCTTTTAGCAAAAAGACTTTTTCTTTTATAAAGGGAAGGGAAAGATGGCGATTTCTGCTTTTTCAGTTTTTCTTTCGACATCGATATCAATAAAAAATACTGCTCTTTTCTCTTGCAATATAAAAATAATCACCATTTTCCCCCACTATGTTAAAAAAGTCTGGTGTGATTCCATTCGTCTTTCCGAACATTAGTAAGTAATTAACGGTTGTTTAAAAAGACTAAAGTGAGAGAAGTCGTTAAAGAAACAAAAGAAAAAGTTATAATAAAATCTTTCAGTCTTCCCCCCCCCTCACCTCATAATTCGTAATGATAAAGAATTTCACTTTTTGTCTCAGTTTTTCTTTTTCTTTTATAAAGTGCTAGGTTTACAAAAATCTATACAGTTCACGCTACGGCGACCTGCAACATGCGTATCAATTCTCAATTTATTCGAACAGAGCGTTTAGACGCTATTTTCTTCACCTACACACATTCATATACGCACACATACATACATACATCGCAGAAAGTAGTAAAAATGAATTCAGGGAACCGCAAAACGTATAGATCCATCAAAATCCAAAGTCAAATTTTTGCAATACTTCCCCTACATACGTATGCTCGGAAAGTAATAATTATTTTGTATAAAATTGTATAAAATATGTGTATGTAGAATTCAAATAGACAAGATCTACTAATTACATATCCTAACTAACATCAGTATTATTGCCAGAAATCACATTTATTTGTGTATAGCTTCTGAATATATTTCGTAAACGTAACATTAATCATTTATCAAACCTATAAAGAACAGAAATTGTTTCTGGCATAACAAATGTGTCACTGAATAAGTAATTTATTGACCTATTCGGTATGACGTCATAGATGATTCTGCAGGCCATCTATAAAGGCGGTCGTGATTGTCTCATAAGGAAATCAGAGTGATTCCTCCCTTCTGGTAACGATCAGAATTGTGGGAGTACTTCATAGAAATCCATAGGTCCGTTGTTGCATTGATTCTATAATTAATCCTATATTTCGGTGTAATGGTCAGATTCTACCTCTAGCTGATTACGCAAAACTGTTAGGATGATAATTATTTCTAGATATATTTTGGCAAAAATGTTTACAGACGGTGGTACTACCTAATAAAAAAAATTTGTTATTCAAATATATACGAAATTTATCTTGGGGAAAATATTGTTAGAATATTAGTTTTGGAATAATAGGTTTTTTTTTTTTTTTTTAAGAGAGAATAATAGGCGAGGGTGAAAAAGTGAATTTGATGTGCAGCCTTAATTCAACATAATTAGACATGTGAAACAGGGAGGGAGGGAGGGGTATAAGAACCATTCATAGATGTATGTATGTTTTAGAACGTCATCAAGGAAACTTTTATTTTCGGAACCCACTGTAATTTCCCCTTGTCTTTATGTTGTCCCCGAAATTGGGTTACATTCCTCAACAACTCCCTGTAATCAGTCTGTGTACCCCTTTTGCCACTTCCTTTTTCTGGAGAAAGAAACAACACCCTTCGATCGCGTCCATCCCAGCCCCAATCGCTCGGATAAATTTTTTCCCGATTTTTCCCTCATTTCCCGCGCCCATTTCCGGGAGAAGAGAGAGCCCTCGTAATTGTGTTTGCGCAAAACATTAAAGGGGGGTTTACACGTTGGTGGGGCGCACCATGCTGCTGATGCTGGGGCGCTTTGTGAAAAACATGTCGATTGTTTTCCCGTTCAACCCCCCTCCCCTCCCTCGAATCTTACTGCCCCCCCCCCCTTCTAGTTCTCTTCTTCAGAGAGACGGAGCCGTTCTTTTGTTCGGAATGTTTTACAAATCAAATTTTGCCGAGACTCAGTTTTAAAGGAGGGATAGGGATATATACGAGTTAATTTTTAATGCAAAGTACTACAGTACTGCAGGAAACAGTTTGTTATTTGGAAAAATATTCTAATTATTTTTTTTTCTTCTTCTGTTGTTTTGTTCAGTTCATGTTTCGTTGTTGAATTTTATTAATAGTTTGCGTACTTTACGAATTTTCAATTGACGAGGGTGGCGTGGGGTGAGGTGGGGTTGTCGTTATTTGCTCTTGTAAATGCACTAAATAAATAATAATAATGAAAAGTTTGAGTAAACAGGCATTTAAAGATGCTCCAGTTTGTAACAGTTTAACTGTAGAATAATATAAATACATTCACAAAAATATGTAGAACAGAAAGAATTGGTATTTTACGTATTTCTCTTATTAAGTTATGGGAGCTCGCAAAAATATTTCAAGAATTCTTTATATTATCCCCAGTGCTCGTACAAACTGAAGGATTATTTAAATGTTCTTCATTTGATTAAATTAAGTATGAATTATTATTTTTTTAAATGTATTCTAAGAAAGAGAAAAATGGGGTAATACTGTCATTTTTTGTTAGGAAAGTATTTTTTATTTGATTATTTTTTAACTATTAAAATTTAATATTAACTGAATGTTTAATCTGTTTTATTATCATTTATTGTTTGATATTATCTCTTTTAAAAGAGTATGAATGACATTTATTATTTTGGTAGGGAGCAAGCTAGACGATTACAAATAAAAAATAAAATAATAGATGTAAAAAAAAAAAAAAAGGAATGTACACAGTACCATGTGTATTATTATAAATAAAAATTGACTAACGGTTATGTATATATATTTGTCTAAAGGATTAATAAAAATAAACTGCCGGAAATAAGTGTATAATTGAAGCCATTTGGTTGTAAGAAATAGAGGGAAAAACTTAGAAAAAAAAATGAATGATTTGATTGAAGCTCAGGTGAAAATCGCGTAAATAGACTATAAAAAATGAGTTTGAAACGATACCGCACACCCATATGATACCAGAGCTGCCAAGTTTTTAAACTTTTAAATCGGAATTGACACCAGTGTTTTTAAATGGAAAATGTTATATATATCTTGCATTTGCTGACAGAGATGCAAGTTTCCTGGTGAGATCATTTCTCGATTTCAGCATTTAAAACTCTATTTTTTCACTTCATGAATTCTCTTTTCTTTCAACAGTTTCTTTTGGTTAATTTATTTCTTTCATTTTCTATTATTTGTTGAATGTTTTTACTGGTTTAATGGATTATGCAAATTATCTTATCGTTAGGCTTATGTGTTATGTGTGTCATTTCTATTCTGCGTAAGTACTTTAACATGTCTTTACTACTCAGTGTAATTTAATTAAATTATCATCGTGACAATAATTTTAAACGTAATACATCTCATTTCAAATTTCATTGTTGGTATTTTCATCTATCTTTCATTTGCTGAGTGTTGTAAAGGAATTAAATTATTCAAATTATATATTATATATATGTTTTCGACGATTAATATTTCCGAAAACAGCTATAAAATTTTTCCGGTTTGAAGTCTCCCGTCAAAAACAGTAGACCTGACACCTATGCGATACATATACGCTGACCAATTGCCCACCTTCCCCCCCCCCCCAAAAAAAAAAAAAAAAAAAAAAAAAGATTAAATTACCTTAAATTCTTTTTTACTTCTCAATGAACGTAGCACACATTTCTTTATTTTCAATAGCAATTAGTTGTCATATAAAATTAAGTTTTGTTCCACATATATATTTAAAGAAAACATTTTTCATTGACGAAATATTTTGCATTCGTATAATATTTTGGAATATTGAAACTTTTCTTCTTCTGTAATATGAAAACTTTCCACTTTACCATAATTCCATATTTCTCGTATTTTTCGTTCGTTTGTAAAACCGCCATTTTTTCCTATCATATTTTAAAATTCAATCGATATGAAAATTGAAAACTTAAAATTTTTCACGTACAACAGAGAACATAAAATTTCTTCATTTCATTTCATATCTCATCTTCCTTCTTTCTGTAAGAAGGAAAGAAAAAAAACTAATTTAAATTTATCGAATCTCTACTATTTTATTACACTTCTTACGTCTCCCCCCCCCCGAGGGGGATAGCAGGAAAACCATTCTCCATTTTATCCTAAGCAGCCGACGTGTTCAGAATTTTCTTCCCTGCTTCTGCTAGTAATTTTTTTTTTTTTTTTCTGGTCGAGTTTTTCATATAACTTGTATGGATGGCGTTTACACGTGCTTCCGTAATGCATGCAATCAATAAGTTTTCTGTATGTACATATTGAATATATTACGCTAATACGCTTAAAAGTTTTTTTTTTTTTTTTTTCCTTCTTCTTTTGGTGTGGGGGGGGGCGACTTTTAAATACATTTTTTGGTAAATAGATTTGTTTTATTTAATTTTAATACTAATTTAATTCATATCACTGTAAAGATAGCCTTTTTCACGTGCTGCCCTAATCCGCGATTGTAATGAAATGCTCGCCCTCTGGTGGGCTAAGGTGAAATTATCACACCACTGCATATCATCATATAATGCAATCGATTTTCCATGATGTAATGGCGGAGAAAGAACAAATATTAATCCACGTGGCTATTATATTTACTAACAACTGCAGTTCAGAGAGCGCCATCTATCGATCATTACAAACGCGGATAGTAGCAGTAATCAGTAAGCTTTTTGTGTGCACCTTGCTTTTCTAATTATACATTTTTTGTACGACAGGACTGTTTCTTTCAATCTGGCATTTTGCGTCGTTGCCAATTTATAGTGTTCCACTTCGAAAATTACTGCCAATATCCAATTTTACCATTTAATTTCTTACTCTATTTTAAAATATTTTGTGAAATCCGTAAAAACTTATATGCTTTTTCTTTTTTTTTTTTTCTTTTTTTTTTTTTTTCACTTCCCATCCGTGAGGATCGAACTCAACCTTCGGGTTCGTAGTTGTGTATTCTGACCACCGAACCAACGGGTCTTGGTTGAATATTTCCTGATTATTTAGACTAGTGCTTTCAGATTTCTTTCTTTCTTTCTTTCTTTTTTTTTTTTTTTTTTTTGAAAGGATGTTAAAATAAAAATATATGTAGTTCTGTCGCACTAAATTAAATACTATCATAGACAGAATTTCATCCACAATTTTCTTATGTGCTTGAAACCATAGGTAAAATGTTATTTTCTTATTCTTAATATACTGTTGTTACAGCTGTGATGGTTTATTTATTTAACTGGGGCGGGGGAGGGTTATGAGTAAAATACTTATGCTATAGAGTATTTATTCTTAGAAAATAACTAAATTGAAATCATTTTTCAAAAAATTCTTGTTATTGTTTTATATTTAAAAAAAAAAAAGGAAGAAATCATATGTTTTAATAATAGTACCTTTCCCAGTATATGCAATCAAGAAAAATTTCTATGCATTTTGAATAAATTATATTCATGGTCATGGATCATGGTAACACTTTTTTGACACAGAATGTATATTTTTATTAATATTTATTAGTTTTTTGTTCCCCTTTTCTCGTGTTTTTTTATGTTAGAATCTATTTTTTGGCTATTTTCGTAAATTTTTATTTAAAAAAAAAAATTAAAAGTGATTATTCAATTAAAGTGATATGTATAATTTTAAATTGCGCACGTATATATATATATATATATATATATTTATATTGTGTAGATGCATATAATTTTTAACAAGTCGTATAAATTTAACCCCGTTATAACAACAGCAAATAATTCACCATTATAGCGAAATTATAATTTAATAAATAAAATTTGCTTATGGGGCTCTTATTTAAACAATTTTATTACAATATATCTCGTTCTATAGAATTAAACTACAGTCGAACCCCGTTAACGTGAATCTCAAGGCGGATAAAAATTTTGTTCATGTTATCAGTAGTTCATGCTCTCAGTAACTAATCTTCATTTTGACAGGGATTGTGGAAACAGTTCAAGTAATTCACGTTAACGCGGCACAACTGCATAATGGGTTTCATAAAAAATGTAGAAAGTTTCTAAGAAAACGCCATAAATTAAAAAAAAATCACGCACCAGTTTGTTTTGGGTTGAAATATGAAGTACGTCCTTTCATCAGACGAGAATAAAATGCAGGCACCAGCGCAGCATAAAAGCAGCAGAGCAACACGAAGGCTACAGTGCTTTATGACAACTCTAATTAAAATATCAAAAATGGGATATGATCTCATTTTTAATTCTAATCTTTTGATATGGGAATTCTAAGTTTTCTCAATGCTACTTAAAAATCAGACTATGTTTGCATCTGGAAATAGTTTTTGTTTTTATTCAATTTAAGTCTTTTATTTATTATTCGTTTTATTCTTTCGCTTTGTAAAATAAATGTTAATTTAACCCTCATTTTTGAAACTTCCGACGTGTTTTGAATTTCCCTAACAGCTTGGAAATAAAACTTTTTCTTTATTCCCTCCTAAGTTTTAATGCATGCATATCATTGCGGATAGCCTTTTCTCGTGCTCCGCCGTGGATGTAATCAATAAAGTTTTGTGCGTTTTGAATAAATTATGCTAATGTAAACACCCGTTTTGTCACTATGTAATATTTCCTTCATAATTAATAAATAGATAACTTAATAAAATTTTCTTGTAAAGTACTTTTTTTTCTTCTTTTTAAAATGTTATTGAGATGAATACAATGTTATAACTTGGGATTTATCCCAGTTTCTATTAGGAATAAATATCAGGGAAGCTAACATATACCTGTTTTGAGCCCTCCTAAGTTTTAATCCCAGTGGCAGAAACACGGCGACATAGTCGCGGACACAGAAAAATGGCTTGCGGACAATTTTTGTCTGCACTGAGAAAAAAATTAGTCCCCAACTTTCGGATAGCAATTCACTTACAAAAATTTCTGTATCAAAACTAAAACTAATACTTTTACTATTTATAATTATTTATATTGTGTTGTGTCAAACATTGCTATAAAATATTTAATTGAATGAATACAATTGTTTATACTATATTGTGTTGTAGTAAAATTGTATTCGTGTATTGTTGCACGTGATAACCACTGATGTTACCCCCCCGTAACTGCTATAATCATCCAAGAAGTGAATATAATGTGTTCACAGACCTTCTATTACTGTGTGTTTGAGTTTTGGCGACATTTTGTGAAAGAAACAAAAACCGCCCTAACAACACATCTTACCCCAGTACATCCATAGGATATCCTCAGAATAAAATGACATCCTGAGAATGTACTGTGAAAAAAATGTGTTTTTAGGAATATTGTTGTTCCTTAATCCTCTTATCTTGACCGGATTAGCTTCAGATCAAGATTTCTTAAAATCATTGGGGAAGCGATAAGGGCGCCAAGCGGGAATGCTGTCCTCTTCGGAGGCAAAAAAATGGCGGTGATGCGCCGGCCTATTATTTTATTTAGGGGCTCTATTTAAACTTGGTAGTAAAAATATAAAAAATTGTAGTTTAAAAAATAAAAAATCCTTTTAGAACAACATATATTAGCATCATGAACTACATTAGCATTTTATCAATGTGTAGAAATATTTTAAACGTTAATTTTTATGAGATGCCTAATTTAACTTTTTATAATTTTTTAATGTTCACGTTTAATTAAATGTATTTATTTTTTATGTCGAAAGAAAATGAACTCGTAACTCTATTTTGCAACAATTAACTTATATCTAATATTTAAATGGCTAATTTTAAAGCTATTAGGAGGTTATTATTTTCATATTTTAATTAATTAAAAGAAATCTAATCAAAAATTCTCGAAAATTGGGCTTCGAGGTATTGCGTTGTGATCGTGTTCTGAGCTATTGTAAAAATTTCAAGTGTTTAGCTAGTCGGGAGTTAGTTAAAAATCGTTTGCAAGTTTTTCACTGAACAAACAAACAAGAAAGCGAGTTAATAATAATAATAATAAAAAAAAAATGGTAAAATCATAAAGAATATTCGCTATTTTATTAACTGTTCTTAAATATGGACGTTATTAGGCATCACTGATTTAAACTCATTCCGATCGACCTTCCGAATTTCAGTTAATCGAGTTTCTGTTATATTACACATATTATTATTTTCTTCTACTTTTCTGCAGGCTAAACTTTAAACCGAGAAATATACTTCTCTACCTTTTAGTAAGAGACGTGTTCTGAATTTTTCACCCAACTAGAATGAAAGTGGAAAAAATTCTTTTGCCAACAAAGTCTTATGCATATCACTGCAAGATAGCCTTTTCTCTTTCTCGCGCTCCCCAAAATGGATGTAATCAATAAAACTTCTGTGCGTTTTGAATAAATTATGCAAATGCAAAACCTGCAATGCTACGTGAGTGTTTATAAGTGGATGCTAATACTTTACTTAAAAAGTACTTTGTTAATTAACAGTGTTTAGAATTTTTACACCGGTTACGAATTACCGTTGAGTTTTTTTTTTTTTTTTCTTTTTCCTTTCTAAAGGATAGTGTACGTACAGTTGGCAGTACGAAAAAAGAAAGAAAAAAATCTTTTTGATAGATTTTCATTTAGTACCAGTTGCCTATATTCATTTGGCAGCAAAAAAGTGCATTTTCCCCCCATGTAAATGAGATTATTTTTATTTTCGCGTTGTTTTATTCTAAATTTAAAATGTTCTTGTTATTTTATATATAGGTTTTATTAATGCATATTACAATAAAAGTTGGTTGGTTGGTTGAGGGGCTTTCTAAGGGGCCCTAGCCCGTATTTACGCGAGTTTCGGAGAAAGTCACGAAAAACTCCGAACGGTTAGGTCGAGGAGTGCGATCTGGGATCGAACCCAGCACTTCCCATCTACCAGCTTTGAACGCAGAACCGCACGACCGCTGGTGGGCCTGCAAGAAAAGTAACACAAGTAAAAAAAAAAAAAGCAATTTTGAATTTATGCCATTGAAAAATGTGTGTAAAATGTCGAATACGAAATGTGTCGCATCTCTATCTCGCAATTTATTCAGTTGTGTAGTTTTATTATAAGCAAGTCAGTGCTTAATCATTTTCTTAAAGTTGATGATTCTGCATTTTTCAGTTGTGTGACTTTTTTTGTCAGTATCTAATATGTTAGTGTTTTATATTAGGCCAATTAAATTTAACTTTTTCCTAACCGATTGATTGTTTGATCCTGCTAACATAACCAATACGTTTTATTTTGAATAGCAAAGAAACATTGAAAGGTTTTAAACACTCTCTAATAGGACTTAAATCTGAAGTAACAAATTGTCAAATTTTTATGCTGTGATGAATTCTCAATATATTTCTTTTCTGCTGCAGCCATGTCCTTACGTTCTCTTTTCTTGCTCATATGTGCATGTTTTGCTCTAAGTAGGACCCCTTTTTTGGTTTTAAAAATATTGGAATAATAAATTTGTGCTACTGCTATCGCGTTTCTGACTTAACTATTACAATACTACAGTTGCAAATGGCGCCATCTGTTTTTCTAAAGTAGAAACAAAGTGTTCTATATAATAAATACAGTTCATTCTTATTATTTTGGCGATAACAAATTGTAAAAGTGGTATGTATATTGATTTGTGAAATATTTAATATTATATTTTTTCTTATAAACCAAAGTCAATTACTTTTACTTAAAAACAGTAATTCTCTAATATTTCTGTTATGTGAGATTCTTTACTGGCTCTGCACTAGCATTAATATCTTAAGAAAAAAACAGCAGCTGCTGAATTCGCAAATACATAGAACTGACTATATCAAAACAATTTCATCAGTGAACGACAACTTTGTTTTCTCTAACAAATCAACAGATGCAATCAAGATGGCCGAAATTTCCATTTCTTCTATTCTCCGATTTTTCTCGGGTGCTTGTAATAAGAGAAAAGGAAAAATGATTCGTTATCTCAGTTTATCCTGTGCTTTTATCCCCCATTTGCCAATTTATTCGCCGTAATAGCAAAAATCAGGGACAGGAAATGAAAACATTCCTATTTGGATGCTATAGCATCCGAATTCCATGAATAAAACACACACTCTGTTGTTGTTTTTGCTTTTTTTTTTTGTTATTGTCAGTCGGCGGGTTTGTTTCTATGTCTCAGATTATAATAGTGAAAGAATTCAGCCTTTGTTAGGCTATCTTTGTTTTTACTAATAACTATGTTTATTCCTTGGGTGTTATCAACCATGAAAGGAGAAAAAGATACAAGAAGTATTTTCGATAGGACCAGGAGATAATTACATTTTGATTATAATGGTTGTAAAAGAATTGAGAGGGAATAGTCAATGTGTGTCTTTCACGTTAAAAAAAAAAAAAAAAAAACGGACATTTTTGAAAGTGAATGTATAGTTTCACTACAGTAATTTTAGATTATTGCAAATTATTTAAACTCAATAAACTTAAAGAATGTTTCTTGACATTGTGTTTTAAGTGGTGTCTTGTTTAAGATCACCATCTCCTCATATAGTATGCTTCATATGCAAACACACACACAAAAAAAAAAAAAAAATCATAAACAGGGATTTTTTTAAGTAAAATTTTCAGTAAGTTATCCAACTAGTTTCAATCTAAAATGAAAAAAGTAGTACTTAAATATATGTCTCATTACATTTGAAGATTCGACAATTGTAAACAGGGCCTGACTTACGCATGAAACAACTGGGCCCAGGCACAGGGACCCCCTATTTTTTTGCCCTCTAAATTTTTAATTTGCTTTAATTTTTATTTTTAGTAATTAAAATATTTTTGATTTTTGATTAATTATTAAATGATATTTGAATGCTTAAAGCAACGTGATGGTGTATTATCACCATGATGGTGTGGTGTGTAGAAAGTGTTGTCTAAAGGATGAAGCCCCTCCCCTCCCAAAATAAGTAAATAAATAAATAAAAATAAAATGAATATATTAAATTATGATAACTGGCCGCCCTACCTTCAAAGTTAAGTTCTGGACTCTCTACTTGGGAGGAGGATGCATGAACTCCAGGCCCAGGTCTTGATCGGGCCCTGATTGTAGAGATTTAAAATGTGCCTTCCCCCCTATCGAAAAATAAATATATTTTTAAAAAAGTGTTATTATAACAACGGGTATTTTCTGACAAAAATGAAATATATCCTTCATAAATTTACCCGCTTTTTAATTAGTTATAAAAGTTTAACCTTTTTAAATTGTCCAAAAATCTTAAACTGTTTATACAAATGGCGCCATCTGTTTGTGTGAAACGGAATTTAAACGCTACTTTTGTAATAAAGAAGTCTTTCCAGTATGCTGATAGGTGATAAGATAAACTAGAAAATTTGACTATTACTGTATTTTTGAACCGCAAAACTCGAGTGTGGAATTTATTAATAATATTTAGAGAATTCGAATCACTTAAAGGATATATAATACATAACATAATTATTTTTCAGTTGCAAAAAATTCTGCGTCTATCTGCAGAAAAACATCTGTGATCCTTGTCTTTTTGCTTAAAAAAAAAAAAAAAAAAAAAAATTGTAGCAAATCCTTGAAGTCTATAGTTTCTTGCTATTGCGATGCGTTGCTAACAACGTTCCTGTGTTTAATGGTAATGTGTCCATTTAGGCGTTTCCCCTGACATTACCATCTATAGGAACATGTTGGAACTACTTTTTTCCTCCCCCAAACAAAATTTCATTGCCTCACGATTGTTCTGGTAAAATATCAAATCTCACTGATGGGTAGTTTTAAAATTATAGCTTTTTGAAATCGTAACCTTAATTATAATCACCCTGTATTTTAAACAGCATTTATTTTTGAGCTGTTAAATTAATCTGCAGCACTCGCTGCCGTACTACACTGTTTCTGCTACTGGAATTGTTTTGAATTTTTCCTGACATCAGTCGCACTTTTCAAAGAAACAAGAATATTTGAATAGAATAATAATTCAAATTCTTACTTTTAGTTATTAAAAATATGATGTCTTAAATTCCTGAATTTGAAAATGTTAAAACAACTTTTAAAAAGACTTATTGCAAGCAGTGTTGGGCGTAATTAATTAAAAAGTAATTGAATTACAATTAAATTACAATTGTAATTATTTTACTGTCAATCAAATAACAAGTAATTGATTACAAAACTTGAATTACTTATTCAATTTATTTGTAATAATTCAATTTATTTGTAATCAATTACATGTTAATCGATTGACAGTAAAATAATTGTAATTGTAATTTGTAATTCAATTGTAATTCAGTTACTTTTTTATCAATTATGCCCAACACTGATTGCAAGTATAATCAATTTAATATATTGTTAAAGAATGCGCTTAAAAATGTCTTAAGATTTTTTTTTTTTTTTTTTTTAAATAAGCAAGAATACTTAAGATCTAGAGTTCAAATTCTTGTTTCCAGTTGCATGAGAAACTAAAATATATGCAGCGTTGACTTCTTAGGAGTTAAAGATAGGTTCGAGAACAAAAGGGATGTTTTACAAATAAGATATCGTGTGATCATTATGTTGATGACACTTGTTGCTAAAAAGAAAAGAATGTGTGAATGTGCTGCTCATATTACATTATCGGAGGCTGTATAACAATGCATTACAATGCATTACGAGCTTTCAGTATCGTTACCATATACTCCAGCCTAAAATGAAGAACAAAGAACAATCAAATAAAGAAATGTAACGGGGTTTTGTTTTTCGGGATGTCTCACTGTCCCTTGCAAATGTGTTTTGTTTTTTTTGTTTGTGACTATAAATACATTACCTTTATTTTGATTGACAGATCGATAACAGGGGAAAAAATAATAGGTTTTGCGCCGGATTCAAAGCACAATGGAAAGAATTGAATAGAGGGTGGATGGGTGAAGCTTTCAGAGGATGGCCAATTTAATGAATGAAGAAGTTGTAAAAGTAAACTTATTTTTAACTTATTATTATTATTTGTAATGTTCCTTTTCCAAGAAGTTTCTGTATCATCTGTGTAGCCAAACATTTCCGTCAGTGGCTATAACGTTTGTTCTCAAGTCGGTATGTCCAGAAACAAACTATACCAGTCATCTTGTGTCTACTTGGGTGACAGGTCTCGCTATCATTTAGAACAGGATTGTCTAACCCAGAACACTTGGTGGGCCGCATTGGAAATCTATTTTATTTGTTCGGACCGCACTGTGTGTAGAGTCATAAAAATGCCCCCCCCCCTCCTCCTTTCCCGACAAATTTCGCCGTAAATTAGCTGATAATTTACGGTGAAATTAGTGGGGGAAGAAAATTATTGTTTTATGACTGTACATATGCATATGTGTAAATATGTTTGTGAGTATATAATCATAGCCTCCTAAACTAGATGCCTGTCGCGTGGTTCAGAAACTTGGCAACAGTTGAAACGGTAGACAGCGCCGCCTGGTACGGATTGCGCGACTTTTTTTATTCAACTGTCCCCAATAATTTTAAGAAGTGATATATGATGTATATAATCGACGTTACTTCAATTCTAGTCGCCTTTTATGTATATCATATCCCATTTTAAAAAAATTTTGGTGACTCTCTAATAAAAAGTCGTGCAATCTGTACCAGGTGACGCTCTCTATCGCTTCAACTGTTGCCGAGTTTCCGAGCCACGCGACAGGCATCTAGTTTAGGAGGCTATGATATAATTCATGTATGTATATACTTTTTTCGGGGAAGGGTAGAGTGAAAATTCGGAGCAGAATACATTAATATAAATTATTTTCATTCATAAATTAACAATGGTATCATGAAAAATTTATGACTGTATATTAAAACTATAAAGAAAAAGAATGAATAACGGATCTAATAATATTTCATTACAACAGTTCTTTAGCTATCATAATCGTTAAAAAGTATTTTCACTTAGAAAAGTCAGACCGTATTTATTAATTTTTGATCCGTTAACCAAAGCTGTCAAATTTTAAATATCGTTAGTCTCCTCGTGGGCCGCAAGAAACTACGCGGTGGGCCGCATGCGGCCCGCAGGTTGGCCACCCCTTATTTAGAACCCGAAATTACAAGTTCCCCTCCCCCCCTCGATTTATGGTGTTTGCTGACAAATTTTTCATTTCTTTATTTTTTATTCATTACTTTTCCACATTACATTTTCGGTGTATTTTACAGCAATTTTGCGAAATTTCCCCATTCCCCCCCCCTTTTTTTTTATTCATCTAATACAGACAAATTTACTTTTTGCTTTTTTAACTTTCGAAAAATGGGTTTTACGATTTATGTATTTTGTTTAATTTAATTACTATGCATGTGTCTATTTTTAAATGGTAATTTGCAAAAGATTAATTGAATTTCTTCTTGAAGAAAAAAAAAAAAAAAAAAAAAAAAAAGCTACAATTTAAATAATTATACTTTTACAAATTTAAATAGTTTATATTTTTTATACATCATTTAAATTTTAATTAATCAACATAATTTTTAAAATCTGTAACACTAGGTGACAAAATATTCTGTGGGAAATTTTGTTTACATATAACTCATTAACTGATACATATTTTTAAATTCTGTTTTCACATTCAGAAAAATCACAACTGTTCAATTCACAGTCGTTTTTTTTTTTTTTTTTTTTTTAAACTGATTTTTTTTTTTTTTTTTTACATATCAATTTTCAATATGTAAAATTTTTCATTTTACAGTTTCAAAATTAAATATTAAAAACTAAAAAAAAGCCGTGTTTAAAAAACGTCCGTCAATTTAACAGTTGTGAATTTTCTGAATGTGAAAACAGAATTCAAAAACATGTATTTGTTAATGAATTACAGTGAAACTTGAATAATTCGAACTTGTTTAATTCGAAATTCTGGATAATTCGAATTTTTTACTCGGTCCCTTGAATTTTGTATTAAAATAATGTTAAAAAATCGTGGATAATTCGAATTCTATTTTGGATAATTCGAATTTTTCATACGATTAACTTTAAAATATTACAGTAAAATTTTTTCCCAAGATTTTTCTCAGCTAAAATGCATTATTTATTTTAATAGTCTTTCAAAATAAGGATAAGGAAATACAAGAAAAGCCCCTACCTAGTGCATCAGAAGATATGGTGCATATACATGAATTTCGAGGGTTTTTTGAATTGAAAGTCATGTCTGATGTAGATGATTCTATTTTTGTATCAACTGATACTTTGAAGTCATATGGTATGACACAAAGATTGTACTTGACGAAGTAATAAAAAATATCTATTTTTTTCTTTTAAAGTGTTGAATAATTAAGCTTGTAAAAAATATTGATTTAATGGGAGGGGGGGGGGTGTAGCAATTTTCTTAGATATAAAGTTTATATGTTAAACCTTTGATCATAGTTTTAATTTTTTTAATTTATCTCTTCTTTTTGACAAAATAGCATGCTTGCCCACATCCTGATTAATATTCTGTAGTGTTGTTAGTCCCGCCCTTTTTTTTTTCACACTAGTAAATTTTTAAAGTAATATTTTGCAAATGCAATTACGATTAAATAAGAAGAAAAATACTTTAAAACGGATACTGGTGTGAAAAAGAAGGCGGGCATAACAATACTACGGAATTTTAGTTAGTATGTTGGCAAGTATGAAATAGTATATGTAATTCGAATTTTTGGATATTTCGAATTTTTCTCAGGTCCCTTCAACTTCGAATTATCCAAGTTCTACTGTATAAGTAAACAAAATTTCCTATAAAATAACTTTGGCTTGGGCTTCCGGCGACGGTAAGTGAACCGGTCCGTTAAAACCTAACAAGATGCGGTAACTTATGTTTCGGAAAAAATATCCGCCATTTTATAAAAAGCAGTTGCCAGTTCAAACACCTGAAAACTTTAAATAAAATATTCTTTTATACAATGATGCAATTAATCAGCATAATTTTTAATTTGACCTTTTTAATTATCGTAGTATGAAATATCAAAAATCTTCAACATTCGAAATTGGCTAGCTAACGAAAATACATGTCAACGTTAAAGCTAATTATACACCCCACCAAAACTTAAAAAACAAAACAAAAATATAAAATAAAAGCTTACAAGAAAATATTTTCTCACAAACTCGTCTGCTCTTAATTGGATTAAAACGAAACGAGATGCAGTCGCTTGTGCCCCCCCCCCTTTTTTTTTTCTCATTCTCTACTCGTACCAGAAATTCTCTTAAATTAATCTTACTCTATCCAATAACATAACATACATGCTTTACTTACATATTACAATTTTTTCCCTTTCTTTTTCCCTTGTGCTTAAGACAACAATGCGACAAACAATTAATTAAGGTAAGTTCCGACGATCCCGGAAGGAATGTGTGACGTCTTTAGAGTGAAAATAATAAATAATATTTTTGCCGTCGGTGTAGCGAAAAATTTTTCTTACGTCTATTTATTTATGTTTTTCCATTCATGATCAGAAATCTGGTGTAAAATTCATTCACTCGTTCTTTATTATTATTATTATTATTATTATTATTATTATTATTATGAAAGATTTTTAAAAATGTAAGAATTAATATTCGCTACTGAGGGTTGCTTTTATAATATTATCTTTGTGCTAAAGTTTAAAATTTTCAAATATTTAAAGTTTTTAAAATAATTACATAAATTAATTATTACAACATCCTCATTAATATTCCTTATCCTTAGTATTGTTAGGAACCACC
Source organism: Salticus scenicus (assembly GCA_963930645.1). Taxonomy (NCBI): domain Eukaryota; kingdom Metazoa; phylum Arthropoda; class Arachnida; order Araneae; family Salticidae; genus Salticus; species Salticus scenicus. The sequence goes on from CAWVNO010000001.1 coordinate 5,887,378, forward strand.
TTTCTTCATACCTTTTTTTTTTTTTTTTTTTTTTTTTTTTTTAAGAATATTTTTATTCTTATTAGGGCTGTGCCGATTAATCGATTAATCGGTTCGGTTAATCGATCAATGCTTAGTCCCGATCAATTTTTTTAATCGAGTTAATCGGATCGATTAATTCGATTAAAAATTTTCAAAATCCGATTAAAATTTTCAAACTACGAATTAAAGTAAAAATATTGTTCTGCCAACAAAATATTTTTTCACATATTTTGCTAACAAACATTGTAAGAAACATTCATCAAATAATGAAAAAGCAAAAAAATAAAATAATAAATTAATTAAAATTAAATTAAAATAAATATATAAATAAAAATAAAACCTCTCAAAAGAAGTTTTTGTACTTTTGGTGATAGAAGGAGGAGGACATTTATTAAACAAAATGCCGCTTCATGTGCATGCTGGAGCAACTCCACCTGTCTGTAGCCTTCTACAGAAAGTGTTGGATAGGGTAATAGTATTCTCAGAAACAAGAAGCTTTCAAAAAATAGAAATTCTAAAGATTTAAAAAAAAAAAAGGATTGAGACTTTCACTATCCCTCTGATGGGGGAAATGTCAACAGAGTTTCACAGTATCTTCAAGAGTTTATTGCATGTTCAGAATCGCTGATAGTAACTATTGAAGTAGAAACAGAAAATAACATTCTGTGTTCTATTCCGAAGTGACAAAGAAGAACTAAAGTATAAGAATTTGAGATTTTTATGATAATGGTATGGAATTTTGAGAATTCATTTAAAAATAGTGACAGGCGAGATGGACAAGGCCTGCAAGTATAAAACTAAAATATGTGTAAATTCATTTAATGTTTCTTTCAAAATGAATTGAAAAATTAATTTATTACCCTGAAAATTGATTTAAATTTCAGTTATGAAACAGATATAATTGATTAGACAAAAATTTTTGAAAAAAAAAAATTCAATCAAACTTATGAATAATATATATATACATACACAATATGAGAGTTTTATTCATCATTGAAATAAAATTATATAAAGAAAGAGGAAAACCGATTAAAAATCCGATTAATCGACCGATTAATCGATTAATGAACTACGATTAACCCAGTTAAAGCTCTTAATCGATTCCCACCCCTAATTCTTATTAATTGTAATTTCATTTGGAGAGAATTACTTTAAAAATAAAGTAAATTGCAATTTTAGATGAGGAGGAAGAAAATATTGGTCGTTAACATATTTGTGAATTTAGTGGCAGAGATCTTTCTACATTTATAATCTACCAAATTTAGTATAATTAATTTACTCCTTAATGAATTTTCGAATTAACTTCCTAATAATTTTGATGCCGACTCTTTTCAAACTCTCACTAATTTTATTATTCATAATAATTTCTACAGAACGATAAGATTTGTGTATAAAAAAAATTGGCATTCCCCAGGGTGACTGTAATTCAAGAATTTTTCCAAGTATATTATGGGGCTAAATTTATTTAGAATAGCTTTCATTAGCTTTCCCTTATATTGATAGTATTATTTATTACTTTCAGAGATAATTTCTTTCTTAACTCTTTTAAATTAAATTAGCTGCCAAATTTAATATTATTAACACACACATCTTGATAACCATTCTATTAACTTTTGAGTCTGAAGAAATAATTTAATTGTAAATAAAAAGAAATATATATATGCACACACGTGATAAACGCAAAGTTTTTTGGTATTACATAATATTGTTTCATCAAATTACACGAAGTTCAACAAATGTTAGTGAAACTATTAAAAAAAAAAAATGTTCGAAAGATGGACGGTATTATGCTTCAAGCACTAATTAATTAAAACCTTAATTAGCAAGTTATTATATGTGATAATAACGATATTAATAAAAGAAATAGTTGAACTGATTAGTTTTGGGAGAAAAAAATCTACCCAACGCCAAATCGCGGTAAAAAGAATTTATTAATGTATATAACTAAAAACCACCAACTTATATATATATATATAATCCTAATATTTATCTAAGTGAGTTAGGTATATAAAACATAATTGGTAAATTTCTTAATTCTTTTTGGTGACAAAAAGTTGATAATTTTTTCAGGCAGTTAATTACCAGTTGCATGTCGGGAATTTCACTGATTAAATCTCTTAACAAATTCTATATAAACTTTTTCCTTTCTCCCTTTTTTTTAAATGGTAATATTTTGTTTAAAAGATAATTAACTTTTTCGCCGGTATTTAATAGAGTTTTCCCTTGAAAGTTTAATTTATTTTTAACCAGTTAATTCTATCGGGCATTTTATCAATATTATGCATTATTTTTTAAGAGAAAAGTAAATAAATATTATAAATAAACTTTGTGATTTTCATATTCTCATTTATGTCGTTTTTTTCTTTTTCAGGTGAGTTGAAATTTCCTGGTTTTTCAATAAAGAGAAAATAGAAAAGGGTAATTTTGTACTTTTAAAGTATGTTTTATAGTTTACTAAACTTTACTTTAATGAGTTGTATGTTTTTTGTTATTTTTTTTTCGGTTTTAGTAATTACGAGTTATGCTATGAAGGAGGAGGGAAATTAATAAATTTAGTTATTAACAAAATCTGTTTAGAAAGATATAACTATTTGAACTTTTAATTTTGATTTTAAATGAAAAATATTTTAATTTATATACCCGATTTTTAAACAGTTTGTTTTAACATTATATATGGAGTTTTTTTTTTTTTTTTTTAACGCAAAGTAATCTAAGGTAAACGCACCACTAGTGGTCACTTTAAGGACATTTTCCGGCTATTTTTTGTGTAATTCCCTAAATTTTAGAGTTTCAAAAAATAATTAATATTTCAGACCTTTACTAACTCTTTCTTAACACGACTGTATTATGAAAATTGCTAATTGTAGCATTCATATATGTAAAAAATCAAAAATCTGAAGAGCTTAAAATGAGCCAGTAGTGGACCCTTTTTTGTTCCAGTAGTGGGCCCCTTTGAAATTTTGCTTTAAAATTCAACTCTAAAATTGCTAGATTACAGAATTGTGTCCACTACTGGATCTGACATTAAAAGTCACATGAGCCAGTAGTGGACAGGGCTGTCCACTATTTGTCATGGTGACATTTTTTGGCACCAGCAGTGGACACCCATAAAAATACTATGTGTTAATACAAGATTTGAAAACTATCACAATAAATGAATTCTGCATACTTATTTTAGTCATATTGAAAGCAAAAGGTAGAAGAAATCAGTTAAAAATAAGCAGAGAGCGAGCAAATAAAATTTCATTTCCTTATTCAAAGTGATAAGAAGAAAACGGCAAAATCACAAAATGTGCAAATTTCTTTAGTTAAACTAGCGTTATTTTAAAGCTAATGGCCGGAATTACTTTTTGTTAAAGGGTTTAACAATAAAGGACTATAACTCCCTTCCTGAACATTGCTCGAATCTTCAGAATTTTTAGGTAGCTTATTTTCCGAGTTTAAAATTAAGTGTCCACTACTGGTACAAGGTTCACTACTGGTGCGTTTACCAAAAATATAGTTTTTTTTTCTTTTTTTTTTTTCCCTGCTTGTCTTATAATTATTCGTGTGCAAAATTAAAATGAAGCAATAACTTTAATAATAATAAAATTTTAATTTTTGGGAATGTATATATTTTCCCCCGTAAATTTTTGTCATTCTTAGTGTGAATAGGAGAGGCGAGCTGAATAATTTAAATTAATAAATTTAGTTTTTTACAAATACCTAGTAAGAAATAAAAGCTATTTAATAATAATAATAATAAAAAAAAAAAACATTTCAATTTAAATATCATTAATTGTCACAACTAGTTTCCAAAAGAATATATACATATATTCAATAATTGAATAAGTTGAAAATTACTTTTCAAAAATAATGGTAGTTATTGTTAAAAAAAAAAAAAAAAAAAAAAAAAAATTCTTAACAGTTGGCAGTGAGGCCTTAGTTTGCTTGAGGACCAAAAATATTTTTTTTTTTTTTCTTTTCATCGTTAATTTTCACTAATTATGTTGTATTACAAATAAGTATTTAAAGAAAAAACTTTTCTTTTCTTTATAAATTGCTAATTTTTAAATTTATGAGAAAGGGGATTTTTTTTTTTTTTTTTTTTTTTAATTACATATTTTTACTTTCTTCTATATGTAATATAGAGAAAGTATTGGATTCGTAAAAATTTTCGACCTCGGGTTTTTGATGAATTTACACGTTTTGAGAGCTGTAGAACACGATTTGACCATTTTTTTAAAATGTCTGTCTGTCTGTGTGTGTGTGTGTGACAAAATTTTGTGGCAACTGTATCTCAAGAACTACTGCACAGAATTTCATACAAATTGGTATGTAGTTCTACCTTGACATAAATTAGTGCCTATCAACTTTTGGTAAAAATTGTCTTACAGGTTGCGTTGCGATCCCGCTTTTTCTAAATTTTTAACATGGTGATATAGGACAAAATTTTGTATAAATGTGCATAAAGAGAATTATTTTTTAGTAATCATTATGAAATTTACAAGAATTATTTAAAATAGAGATAGTCAACTGGGAAAAAAAATTTGTATGCGTAGGAGCCTCGCCACCCCCCGTGGGGGGAAGTCCCACCTCGAGGGGAGTAAATTTTCAAGATGGGTATCTTTCGAAAGGTCTCGTCAATACCTTTAAAACGAATGGTTGAACTATAAATCTGTGATAATTTAAAACAAAGTTATCGATTTTTGTTACTTTTAACGAAAAAAAACTTAGAAAAAAATCTTTTTTTTTTTTTTTTTTTTTTTTAAACGAAATTTAACGAGACTTGGTATTTAGTTGGCCCCTGACATAAACTGAGGCTGATTACATTTGGGGATCAATCGCTCAACAGGTGGCACTGTGATCGTATTTTTTCTAAATTTTTAACATGGCAGTATAGGAAAAAATTTCGTATAAATGTACATAATGAGAGTTATTCTTAACCTGTGATTGTGAAATTAATATGAATTATTGATAATAGTAGTAGTTAATTAGGGAAAAAATTTGGGGCATCGCCTCCCCCCCCCCTATCGCTATGTGGTAATTTAAAACAAAGTTATAGATTTTTTTAACTTTTAACGAAAAAAAAAAAAAAAAGAAAAAAAATCGTTTTTTTTTTTTTTTTTTAAATATTATTACTGCGTGAATTTGTATCGGAAAATATAGAAGAAAGTCTTGTGGTGGCCACAACATACTAGTTTATTACTGTTTCAAAATGACATAGTTTTCACAAATTATCCTTCTAATGTTTTTCTTTTTGAAATAATATGTTATAAATTGTGCATTTTAACTTGACCCCCCCTCCCCCTCCCCCCCCCCCCCCAAAAAAAAAAAAAAAAAAAAAACAGAAAACTATTGTCTGACGATGCAAAAATGAAAATTGAAAGCAATGGTGCTTTGTATTACTATAAACAAAAACTTGTTTTGCGAGATTTTTCGAATAATAAATAATTGGCGTCACGTGATTTTTTGAAACGCCCGATAGGCACCTAACACCCTACTGACCGTGATCTCCATATGGGAAAGAATAAAGGCGGCTTTAGGAAAAGGTCAGCCTCCTACCTATAGGCCTTGACTTATTCTGCAAAATTAATTATTCTTCCCTTAGATGTTTAATTATTTTTCCCACTGATGCCAACATGTGTGGGATATTTAGGTGTCGCCTTATTTGGAGGCCTTTATTTGATAACTCGTCTGGCTATTTGTCTTTTCTGTAATATGTCGGAATATTTAAAATTATTATTATGTAAAGTATTTTGTTGTAGTAATGTAAATTGTGTTATGTTCCAATGGTGATGTGTGATTGTATGCAGTAAAAGGGGGAGGGTTGCAAAAATTAATGCATAACAATTATTACTAAATTTAATTAACTATGCCATGCATTACAAATAAGAATTAATTCAATAATTTAGTTAATTAATCTTTTGTTTAACTAAATCCAGACCAGCATTTTAAAAAATTTATTTTCTGTTTTTTTTTTTTCCCTTTTGTCTCTCTCTCTCTCTCTTTTTTTTTTTAAATATTACCACTTTAAATAGGTTTTGTACGTTGCAGCTTTCACGCTGTACTCGTGTCTTAATTTTTCATCTTATGTAGGATCGTGCTTCAATATTTCGATCTAAAGTATAGCTCTCCCCCCCCCCTCCCAATTTAAAGTATTTTGCTTACAAAGTATTTATTATTTTTACCATTCAACACTTAAATACTGTGTATAACCCCTTAGAAAAAACCCTCAATTGGTGGGTATCTCGCCCTTTCTAGGTATGGAACATCGGCCTTAACACTAAAATACTATATAACACTAAAATACAAAATTTTAGATGGGATTTATTCTTATATTACACCAAATAAAGAATATAACTATAAATCAATAGGAGACTTGACTGTAGTTTTAGAAAAGAAATATAAATATTTTCTCCCCCATGTGGTAGCGTAAAGCTTTTTGAAAATCGTCTGAGTAATTATTATTTTCTTTCTTTCAATTCTTTGTTTTAAGATGGGAGGATGTTAAAGCGATCGAATACACAATGGATGTGTGTGTTTGTGGTAAGATAGCAGGTTTGAATAAAATAATTAGTCGAATAGGAAAAAAATTAATTGCCCTTCCTTGTCCTGACGTAGGCAAATGCTAAGTTAGAAAATAATTTTCAGAAATAGACCACTATAACATTAGGATCAATGAATAGGCGACAATAGCCATCTAGTGGAGTAAATTTCCACAGCGAACTCTTTCGACGGCTTCTATTCTCAGAATCCTTTGATGTGGTCAGCCGAGCTCAAAACCCTCAAACGGCGTTGGAAGAGCCTGGTCATAACCCCCAGCTGAGATAATTGAGGGGCTAGGGGCAGATATCTTTGTCAATTTTGCATGCTTTCCTTTGAGGTAACTGCGCAATCTGATAAAAAAGGGCTACAACTGATGACAAGACATTTGGCTCTTTGTTTCGGAAGCGTGATTAATGACTTTTTGAACCTTGGTCTAGAGCTCTAGTGGAAACCGGCCTTAAAACGTACATTCACGTAACAGGTCGGGGAAGGGAGTTGAAATTACCGATACCTCCTCCCCTAAAAGGCTTTATTCCTCTAATATGTAAAGAACCTGCGCTACACCTAATGAAGCTAACCAGATCCTGAAATTGTACCATCCGTATTCCTATTTTTGCAAAGTTCAAAGACAGTTATTATTATAGGTATAACACATTTTCGCTTACAGTTATTATTTGCATTGTCTGAAAGAAAATTACACCTATCTAAACTTTACACTTCTTAACGTGAAAGAAATTTTGTTTCTCTTTACTTTTAATTTACATTATTTTTAAATAAAAACTAGTCAATATTTTCTACCCTTTTGCGCACTGATTGTGCATTTTTGTATTTCTTTATTTTTTTCAACATGAATTACGTGCAAAAACTTTTACCCAAAAAAGTTTCCTTCATCCTGACTTATAAAACTTCCTGCCCACTTATAAACTATTCCAATAACAAAACCCAAATGTCCCATCACTCCCCTCTCCCTGCTGCTTCCAGAGCTTTATTTATTATTTTTTAATATTAAGTTCGCTGTCCTCACGTTCTCTTCTGTCCCAAACTCTGACTCGCGCCATTTTTACCCACCCCTGTCTCATCCTTTTATATTACAAATTGACAAAGACCAGGCTGAATTAATATGTGACCACTTATGCGGCAAGTCTTGAGTGTAATTTGCCGAGATGTTGAGGGGGGGGGGTGTACTTCCTAGGGGATGAAATGGGGGAGGGGGCAGTTGTGAAGAGCTGCAAGCAGGCTTGCTATTTTTAGTCCATGTTTGCGCTGCCTATCTAAAGCATCGTCATACTTGGGATATTTTATCAAATTCTTTCTCTTAGCATAACTCCATGAGGTAGAGGGAATGGGGTAGGGGAAATTGAGTGCATAATTCCCCTTTCGTGTATTTTTTTCCCTCCCTTCTTCGACGTTTCCTCTGCATGTGTTAGCGATCCTAAAGCGGAATTTTTACGGGTTTTAAAAAGAAAGTTGTTTTTTGAAGTCTTTCTATCTAGCCTGTTTTTCAAAGTTGAATACATCAACTTTTTTTTTTTGATAAGAATTTGATCCAAGCGGAAGTTTTCAATCTTAATAACAAACCTGTCTTGTTTGCTTTGGATAAACGTCTATATATGAAGCTTATGCATAAGAAGGTCTATTTATACTTTATTCGCTATATGCAGCTTAGTTGATTTGATATGCCTAACCTTTTTTTTCTCTCTCTCTTTTTGATGTGAGAGTTAATTATGGACAGAATAAAATCTTTTGATGATAAAAAAAACTCCTGTGGCGTGAGTTAGAGTTACTCTGTTGCAATGTGATTATCCGGTATGTATTAAGTACATTTTTATTTCTTTTTATTAAGTTTAGTAGAACCTCAATTCACCGCATCGGGATTTTTCGCCATTCTTCAATAATTTACCTCAAAATTTACGTTGGAAATCGAGATAAAAACTGCTTAATTTATTTCAAATAACTATAATATTTCATTGACGATATCTTTAATAATGAGATGGAATATATTACGTTTGTTTGTTTGTGAATGTTTATATACAAATATTATTCCTGAAATATACTATGATAAATTCATGGCATTTTAGTAGAGGTCGATCTAGATAAAATTTGGGACCCTTTTGCTGCTCCTTCACAAAATTTCACATCTTAAAAGGGGCCCCTTCACAGTATTCAAAATGGCCCCTTTCATCATAATTCAAATTCATGAAAACAGCCCCTTCACAAGATTTTCGATAAAAATTATCCTTCTAAATGAAACCTCGATCTATCGTTCCCGCATCCATCATTTACTCGCTTTGATCGTTTTATTTCTATGGTCCCTGCACAAACTGTATTTAAATAACGTTAACGGAACCCGCATATATCGTTCCTCAAAAAGTCATTTTGCCGCATTCATCGTTGTAAAATTTCTTTCTGACCAAAGTGAAATTGAAAAGCAAGTGGTTCCATATGGCATTCAACCTGGAATTACTTCTTTTATCCTGAAATAACTCTTTTTCCTCCTCCATGGAGAATCAAAATTGTAATGGCATGTCTCCGGACCGTCCTCAAAGACCGTCACCATTTGCCCATATTTTGTAGCACTAGTGCGATGTAAATCCCAACCAACCTCAACTACTTAACCTTATGCTGTTTTAGGTGAAGAACAGGGATTGTACAGATATTGTAACATGTGTCTATGAATTACTGAATACGGACCGTATGTTGTTGCTTGGAGAATAAGTTATTCTACTTTGCGTAAAGAGAAGAATGGATGCATCCAGTATGGCCACAGCTACTACATTTTTTTCACATTCTTGAGGCTGAGCCTGCGCCAGTGCCAAGTGTTGATTTTACAATCATTTTTTAATGAATAAATCAGGCTGGAGTCTTGACATAGAACATAGAACGATAAAATACTTTCAATATTTTTAATGAAACTGCACACACTTCACATCACATTTTACGATCGACAGATATTGTTGAACACAAAATATTTCTATTTACAACCTATTATACACCAATTATATACAGAGGGCCCAGAAATTAAAGTAAATTCGAATAATACTCGCACAGTAGCGATATAACGATCAGAACAGAACATTCTTTCTACCTTCACCGGTAGCGGTAAACAGAGGCATTCCGGTTTCACCCACCTCAGCTGGAGAGTACTGCTGAGTTTAGTTGTACTGCTGAGTTCTGCAGTTATTGCTGGTATTGGGGAAGGAACTATTACAGCTGCTCTAGTTTTCCAACACCAAGTGTGTCTGACGTAATTACGGCATTTGAAAATGCACGAATTCTTTTTATATTCACATGAAATTACAGAAAAGAACAAGCAAATGTTGTAAATCTGGAAATTCCCGGTTTAATTTATAAAATGAACAAAAAATCCAACATAAAATTACTGATTTTTAAAAATAGATATCACTTAATGTTCTACAATTTTGATTTATTTCTTTGACAGTTTGGAGAGTGATAAATTAATTTTTAGTGGTAGTATACTATATATATTTGCGTGTATTATTTCATTAACATTTGTTTAATTCGTGTTTGACTTCAACATGCATTCATAGTTTTCCCGCTTTCATCGTTTTTTTTTTTTTTTTTTTTTTCACGCACCCCATGAAAAACGATGGCTCTAGGTTCTACTGTATAATATCTTTCTATGTTTCTATTATTATTTGTAAATAATTCCTATATTTGTCTCAAAGAAATTCTAATAATTTGATATTATACTAAACATTATATAGAATATGGCCAACGTATGTATTTTCTGTGCCTAATAAAGCTTGCCACAGAATGAAATTTTGCATTTTGTAGCTCAGTTTCTACGTTCTGAGCATTTTATTTATTTTCTGTTCCATGAAATTAAGCTTTTCCCATCTTTCTTGTGCATAGTTCCCACGGTCCTTGAAAGTCCTTAAGAAGTATTTGAATTTCATTCTGATTTTCAAGGGCCAATTTTCCTTAGAAAAATTTTCCTTAAAAGTACTTGAATGTCTTGTAAAATTTTTAAAAGTTCTTGATTTTTTTTTTTTTAATTTGGGTAAATACCGAACTTTCAATTAAAAATCATCTCGACATTAGTCCTGTGACAAACATGGAATTTAGGTTTCTGTTTAAAATTGGGATATTGAATAATTTTATTCAAAAAAAGAAAAAAAAAAAAAAAAAAAAAAAAAAAATCCTGCCCATGAATCAAACCGGGACCACCAGCGGCAGAGCAAACGTCTGCGCTCGAAAAGCTCGTAGACGTGAGGTGCCAGGTTTGATCCCAGGTCGCGCTTGTTGTCCTAGCCGTTCGGAGTTTTCCGTTGTTTTCCCCTAAACTCGCGTAAATACGGTCTAGGTCCCCTCAGACCTAGGACCCTAGTGCTGTAAATCGGCCTTAATCCCCACAACCCAACCAACCCAGGAATCAAACCTGGGATCTATGACTTAACGTGTTGGTATTCTACAATTGAGATATGCCAGACATTAAATATAAGTATTATTAATAAATAAAGATTTTTAAGTTATGTTACACTAAAAATATTGTTTACAGAAGGAAGAAAACATAACAAAGCAGTTGCTAAATAATTTTTGCTGTGTGTGTTTAGCCATTCTGCAATTTTTGCCATAATCCTTGAAAGTCTTCGAGTAGGCCTTGAAAAGTCCTTAACTTTTTATTCTTTTTAAGAGTTGGGAACCCTGTAATGGTTCACATTATTATTGTGAGTTTGAATAGAAAACTCTTGTGTGTACTATCTTTATACATTCTTGTAATGTTTCTATGTGGTTTGTATTCTCATCCGAATTACTTTGAAAGTGAGTATTATTCTCCTTTTCATATATAAATTAAAAAAATTACTGGTCAAATTAATTAAATAATATTGTATTAAAGTTAAAATAGTAACATATTGGGCTTTTGTGGGTTGTTACGGCAATTATTTATTTTCCATTATACTTCTTTTTGTTGTTGTGTGTATATATATATATATATCTGTAAAATCTTGGCATATGTATACAGAACAGCAGAAATTTAACACCTTTTGCATACAACATACAATCAGGGCCCCTGATGACGTATTGTTGTATACCTACATTTTATAGGATTTTCATTTATTTTTTATTTTATTTTTTTAACTTGTTCATGCTCACCAAGTGATGTCATTTATTTTTATGCAATGTCTGAAAAGGTATTCATAATATATATATGTATGTATATATTTCCCTCCCCCGCCAAAAATATTAGATAAAAATTTCACAAAAATATTGTGTTTTTTACAGAAAAAGAGCCCCAAAATTAAAAGCTGAATTGATCCTTGTAGATTTACAAGTATAAAGTTAGATATGAAAAAGCCATATAGGAATCTGTTTTCATGGATGAGAGATGGCATTTGGTTTCGTGAGGATACTATCGGCGGCAAAGTGCAGTCTCTAGAACTGCGGTCGCTAACCTTTTCTATTTCAAGGACTGACTGTATTCATAATAATAATAATAATAATCTGTCTTACCACTAATATTATCTTTTTAACAATAAAATCCCAAGTTTCCCGTGGGTAAAGCTGGAAACTAACGTCATAGCTACAAAAATGTATTAAATGAATAACGAATTTTTATGCTTGGTTTGGAGGAATAACACTAGGCGACTTTATTTTTCCTCCCCCGCTAAAACACTTCAAAATTTAACACCATTCAAAACTCGAATTCCAATATTTTAATATAAAAAAACAGCTAAATTTTTTAAATAGTAGTTTCTCTCCCCCCCCGCCAAATTTATCAGTTATTACCACTATTTAGGATTTCGCGAATATGGCGTTCCGGGATAATATCCAAACACCAAATTTGGAAATACGCTAATTTGAAAATATCGAACGTTAGGCAAGTGAAGGCGGTCTAGTTTATTAAAAAACACAAATATATAGGTAGAATAATGAACAAAGGAATATATATATTTAATTGCTGCTTTACCCTAAGAACGTCTAGTTGTCATTTTTTGGGAGCAATATTTCTTTTTTATTTTATTTTTAATACAGTTGGAACATTTGGAAAAATCGGAGAACTTTACTATTCAGTTTAGATCACAATCCTGATAATAAATAGAAAAAATATTTACTTTTTCAAATAAATTAATGGAGAGTAATTATAAATTAAATTCGAACAATTTGGAATAATCTATGGAAAAAGTGCATCCTTTCTCCCGGAATAATACTAAAAATTTCAATTATCAAAATTCAGATACTGTGTCAGCTTTAGCAGTTAAATATTTTATTTGCCTGGAAAATCGTCTGACACTTATTTAGCTAAATAACGGCGCGGACTAAGCGAAAATAACAGAATTAGCGCATTTTCGCAACGTAACTATTTTCTGCGAATTCTGTTTTTGAAGCAACATTTTTTTAACCTCTTTTGTTTATTTGTTTGAGTTTGCTAGCTGCTTACTCTTCAATTCCAGGGCCATTGCCACACGCGTCAAACTTAAAAGCTCTAATGAAATTTGTAACTGAATACAGTTTATCAAGGCTCATTAGGAATTTGGCTGGATGCCAGCACCAGCATTTCCAACTAAATTTGCATTGTTCGCACGGTGAGAGAGACCTTAGGATAATCAGAGATGAAAATGATGTTGATTGTTTGCAGCAGAGGCGCTCCCTTGCTAAAATATTTTCTGTGTTTATGGATAATGGACAGTTTTGAAGGATTAATGTAGAAGAGCTTTTCGGATCCTAAAATAGCCAGTGCGAGTTCTCCTGATTTTGATATACGTAATAAGGATCAATGTGGATGAAGTTTCCTGTTTTACTGAAAGAGAAATTGGGTATTTTCAGAGGAAAATGTTGGGTGCGAAAATGTATAAAAAGGATTCAGCCATTTTTCTTGTGAATTTTTTCAGTTTTAGTTTTCATTAAATGAAAAAGTTCTTATTAAGACTAAGGTATAAGGTATCAAGTTAAGATTTCTTAAGATTCATTCCAAAGTTTGCCTAAACGCACCATTTTGCATGTAGACAAAACTTTCAGATAACAGACGATAACTTATATTTAAAAAAATGATAGGAATATACAGGGTTAGCAAGAAATAAGTTGCTCACTTCAGAGGGCTCTAGAATTCGTCCTACTGATCCAAATGAGGTAAAATTTTAAACTACAGATAATTCAAATGATGCACTTGACATTTATTAAATAAATAAATAAAAATAATAATACAAAATTCCGCCGATAGATGGCGCTATAACATAAATGGTACTTATTTGCATATATTCAAAATTAAAAACAGCATTTGTGTTTCAGCGCATGCCTATTAGCATTGTTCTTTGGATAAAGGACAATATCTACCGTCAAAAGCCATCAACTCTGCCTGATCTGAAGGACAGCATTCGGCGCCATGTTTTAGATATTCCGGCAGACTTACTCCGGTCAGCTGTTGAAAATATGATTATGCGATTACAGCACATTGTTGAACATGAAGGGTATCATATTGAGCAGCTTTATTAATGTTACTTCATTTTTCTCGCATATTTTTAAAGCATATTAAATATGGCTATGTGTATTACAGCGCCACCTACCGGCGGAATTTTGTACCTTTTTTTTTCTTCAAAATAAATAAATAAAAACTATAAAACATACGAACAGTCTCTGTTGATAATTAACAGTTGCAAATGATTTACTATAGAAGAAGAGCTTTTCAGATCCTAAAATAGCCAGTCTAAGTTCTCCTGAGTTTGCTATACATAAAAAGGATCATTGTGGATGGAATTTCCTGTTTTGCCAAAAGAGAAATTTGGTATGTTTTCAGAAAAAAAATATATTTGTGAAAACGTACGTCGATTTAGTGATATTTTACTATGGAAAATTGTCATTCCTTCCAAAGTTTCTTTAAACGCGCCAATTTGTATGTAGACCTGTTAGGCAGCGGACTTTGCAAAATGTAATTGCTCTTTTAATAATGATAATAATAAAGGAAATTACAGCAAATTACTTTTTTTCCCAGCAAAACAAAATTTGTCTAAAAAATGAGCGAAAAGCCTCTGACGGTAATGTTTCGAAGGAAATAGGGTAAGTGCACCAGTGATTGACACTTTTAGAGCAATCTCTGATGTTTTTAATGTTCTAGTCGTCAGAAAATATTTTTAGAAATCTTAAGTTAGTACATATGGTATGAAAGACATTCAGAACCACATATATGTTAAAATATATACATTTGATAACAATTTTTTTTTTTTTTTTTTTTTTTTTAATGAATTTTTATTTGACACCCACTCCATGTTCCAGTCATGGACACTGCCAGTTTTTAATTTTATCAGTGATTGGCCCCCTGTGTTCCAGTGTTTGACACTGCTAGTTATTCATTTTACCAGTTATTAGCACCCTATGCTCTAGTGTTTGACATAAAATGTTAAAATTCTTATACGTAAAATATATGATTTTTCTTATTTATTAATTATTTCGGGAAAGATGTCAATTACTGTAGCATGCCAATCACTGGAGCACCTACACCCTACATGTTTTGCGAAAATATATAAAAGTTCAGTATTTTATTTATGAAAGTTTTTGAAGGGGGTAGGGAGAAGTGTGGTAAAGTTTTCCCTTCTCTTTTCTGTTTATGGAAGGGGGTGGGGGTAAGTGGTCTTAAATTTATTGAGAATAAGATCAATATTTTTTTCAGCACTTCCTTATTCCTTTTTTAAATAACTTCTTTAACCTGTCCTTTTCACTAAGAATTATAATATACGCATACTTGCCAACTTTTCCGGTTTTCCCGGAAGACTTCCGGTTTTTAAACGTATCTTCCGGTCTTCCGGACAGATGATGTAATCTTCCGTTTTTAAAAAAATCGCGGATATCGTTCATTTTAAAAAGAAACCCAAATGTTCTACGAAAACTCCTGATTCCCAATCTTTTTCCATCCATAACATAAATATCAATATTCATTTCAAACTTGCTTTATGAGATTCTAGAACATTTAAAGAAATAGAATTGTTAAATATTTCTTGCTGATGTAATTATTTTTTTGCCCCTCCCCCCCCCTTTATTTATCTACAATTAGTGATCAGCAATCAAATGTTCTGCAAAAGTCTTTTCTTTCCGAATCTTTATCCATCTGCAACATAAATGATAATATTAATAAGTTATTACATTAGATTCTAGAAGTAGAGTTGAAAGAGTTTAAATATTTCTTACTCTGTAATTATTTTTGAATCCCCCCCCCCCTTCCATCCTTTCCCCGGATTGTGATCAATTCTAGAAACAATAAAGCAGTGGAAATGCTCAATATTTCTCATATATGTAATTATTTTTAGATCTTTATTGTTCAATTTAATGAATCTGTTTATTTTTCCTCAATTAAATTAAATATTTGTATGTCATTTATACCAAATGTGTAAACATATGAAAAAAATGAATAATTTTTTCAGAAAATTTTTTCCCACTTGATAATTAGCTACTGCTACTATTTCTTATATGTATGATTAATGTAGATACACAAAAATCATATTCTATATTTATTAAAAAAAAATAGTTATACTTTAACTTAACTAAGTTTTTTTGTCTATTGTTAAATAAATTTCTTACAGCTTCTGTTTGTAGATATTTATATATTGAAGAGGAATAACTTCATTTAAAACTTTTATATATTTAATTTAGTATAATCAATCTATAGTAAAATGTTGTTATAGATTGCTTCTAAATATTAAAATTGTAAAACTGTATTGTTTAATACGTTAAAGAGAAAAAAAAAAAAAAAAAAATCTTCCCTTTTTTTATTAAAATTGGTTGGCAAGTATGTATACGCTACAGATTTATTTGCTCTAAATTGATAAATAAATAAAATTTTCTCTCCAGGTCTTTCTGTAATTGTATTATCTGTTTAACCGAACAGAAATCACTGATTAATGCTTTGCATCCTTTGCTCAACCCTTAATGTTCGAATCTTTCCAACTGGCCTGGCTTACACCCTTACCCCTTACTTTTGTTGGAAAATACGAAAAGCGAAAAGAGATCGCTCTTCCCTTGCGATTGGTCAGGATATTAAGCTAAGAGCTGAGAAAGGAAGAAAGAATAACTTTTGCCAATTGCCTCCGATTGTTATTTATGTCCGAGTTAAGATAGTTGAGGTTAATAGTCTATTGAATAGTTCCCCCCCCCCCCCCCTTTATATCTTCGCGGATTTAATAGTCTCTGATGGCTTTCATGCGTTAAGGTTTGGATGGTTTAATAGGCAAGAATGAGCCTATTGTGATTGGGGGCTTTCTATTGCTCGAATTGTGCCCTAATGTGTGATTTTTATTGTTTTTTAGGGTTTGTGTGTGAATTAATTAAGACAAATTGCGCATATTAAGAGCGGACAATACCTAATCTCGCCGGCAGCCTTCGCCCATGTTATTCTATGGGAAAATTTGTTTACATAATTACTCATTACCTAATGAATATTTTTCAATTCTGTTTTCATATTTAGAAAATTCATAAGCGTTCAATTAGTACTTGTTTTCCAAAAATTGATTTTTTAAAATTTTAGTATTTCATTTTGCGGTTAAAAAATGAGAAAAATGCATTTTCTGAAAAATCGCATTTTTGAACTCAAAATTAAAATGTAAAAATTAAAAAAAATGAATTTTTCAAAAATGAGTACTCATTTAACGGTTATGAATTTTCTGACTGCGAAAACAGAATTAAAAAATATTCATTAGGTAATGTGTAATTGTCGCAACAAATTTTCCCATAGAATAACATTGGCCACGGCTGTTCGCGGGATTAGGTATTGTCCCCTCTTAAGTAAATTTAGAAATTAGGATTCTAAGTTCGGATCGTTAAACAAAACATTTAAATTTATTTTATTTATTTTATTTTATTTTATTTTATTTTTATTTTTGAAAAATTGCTTACTAATCTAAAAGACGATATATTCAGTGAGTAATAAAAAAAAAAAAAAAAGATTTCGAAGAACTTCGTTTTTTAGTAAGATATTCTTATAAAACGAAGCAACGAAAATTCCATTGGATAACATGGGAAGAAAAAAAAAAGAGAGAATCTAACTGATGTACAACAGCTTTAAGGGGATAAGGGTTTTATTTTACATTTCATCGCTTCTTAAATCATATACATAAAGCACCGTTTATACTATAGCCCCTAAATGAAATAATAGGCCGGCGCATCACCGCCATTTTTTTTGCCTCCGAAGAGGACAGCATTCCCACTTGGCGTCCATATCGCTTCTCTAATGATTTTCAGAAATCTTGATCTGAAGCTAATCCGGTCAAGATAAGAGCAATAAGCAACAATAATATTCCTAAAAACACATTTTTGACAGTACATTCTCAGGATGTCATTTTATTCTGTGGATATCCTATGGATGTACTGGGGTAAGATGTGTTGTTAGGGCGGTTTCTGTTTCTTTCACAAAATGTCGCCAGAACTCAAATACACAGTAATAGAAGGTCTGTGAACACTTTATATTCACTTCTTGAATGATTCTAACAGTTTATCGCCAAACAAACTTCCATATCATAGTTTACTTAGCTAAAATTATGAAATATAATAAAACAAGTTACTCTAAAGTAACATAAGACGATAAAAAAAAAAAAAAAGTTTGTCGTTTGTTTATCAAAGAAACGCGCTGGGTACATGTGGCAACCCTAAGGCAACAAAATGCCTGATGCGCCAGCTGGTGTATATAGGAGCCTTAGTTTATACGTCTTTCAAGAGACTGACGTAATAGGACGTATAAATGAAAAAGGGCCCGTGGAACGAAAATTTATTTTCGCATATTTGCTTCTAAAAGACAAAAAATGGCGGTACGATGCAAAGCCCAGTATTCAAATTCTGAGCTGAAATACATCCTTCTGCTTTCTAACAGGCCATTAAAGTAAAGGAAAGAAACGGTTTAATAGTACTCCATGTGGCAAATTTTCTATGCTCTCTTTTCCCATATCTATCCAGTTGGAGTTCATCTGCCTGGAGAGAAGAAAAACATTTTTAATACACCAAGGGGCCCGTGGGACGGAAATCTGTTATGGGCCCAATCTGCCGTAATTACAAATACGCGAATCTAAAATTTATGAACCCAGACCTTTGTGTTCCTGCATACAAATGACTTCATTTCGAGGTTTGCAGATGAAGCTTCTCCTGTTTTTTCCTGAAAGCTGAGAGCAGTTACAGATCCAGTAATTGATACAAAGAAATGCGCTTCTAAAGATGTTGTATCTTCAATTTTTGAGAGTAAAGTACGTTTCTTGGTTACTGTTTCCATTATTATTATTATTTTTTTCTCTTTCTTTGTAGAGCAATTATTGGTTAAACATTTACTGTAGAATTTCGGCATTGTTTGCTTTTAAATAATTTGATTTTATGACTGTATTTAGTTTTAAAGAATAGTAAACAGGTTAAAATATACAAGGGGAAGGGGGGTTAATTAAAGTTACGATTTCAAAACGCTATAATTTTAAAACTACCCATCAGAGTGATTTGATATTTTACCAGAGCAATCGTGAGGCAATGAAATTTTGTTTGGCAAAAGGAAAAAAAAAAAGTTCCAAAATGTGTCGTTAATTATCCGAAAAGTACTTGTTTCACGAAGCTCCTCTTTTTCTCTTTTCGCTATGACTGTTTCCGCTGTAAACACGTATTCTTGTCTTTTTGCTAAAAAAAAATTGTAGTAAAGCCTTGAAGTCTATTGTTTCCTGCTATTCCATTGCGTTGCTAACAACACTCCTGTGTTTAATGAGTCCATTTAGGCGTTTCCCCTGACATTTTCCCCTGACAGTTCCATCTATAGGAACATGTTGTAACTACTTTTTTACTCCCCCAAGCAAAATTTCATTGCCTCACGATGGCTCTGGTAAAATATCAAATCGCTCTGATGGGTAGTTTTAAAATTGTAGCGTTTTGATATCGTAACTTTAATTATAATCACCCTGTAATTTTGCATGTTTGGTTTGCGATAGCAAATGGCAAAAATACATAGCGAACGTGGTTTGAACGTTTTTATGTACGTCGTCCACACGTTGAAGAATTTCTAAGAGCCCATCAGGCTCATGTTTCTCATAAATACAAGAATGAATGAATTTACATTAAGTTCCATTTTTTTTTTTTTTATCACTTTTTTGTGACATTTAACTTAATTATTATAACATATTTCCGAAGAAATTTTATATAATGAGCTTTAGAGTTTTGCATCGGATTGGGTAACCCGATTTGACCCGAACCCATGGGTTGGGGTGGGGTCGTCGACTAAATATTTTCTCTTGCGGATAGGTTTGACTAATAATTTTTCTTGCGGGCCGGGTTTAGATTTCAATGAGTCAAGTCTACTTAAAAACATTTTTAAAAAATAATTTACAATAATATGTAGATATTTGTTTGTTGCGATTATACTCGTAGCTGTATAACTGATATAAGCATACTATATATATATACCCATGATTAAATATTGGCATACCCTAATTTATTATATAGTAAACATCCATATCAGACAAAAGCAATGAACAAAGAAATATATATATATAATATAGGTATTAAAGGATAGACTACAAACATTAAACTTGAAACATACCTGAAAGTACACCTAAAATGTACACAACGCACATAAAAAAAAAAAAAAAAAAAAAAAAAAAAATCTGATTTTTGAATTTTTAACTTAGTGTATTCGTAATTACATTTGTAGCTCTTTTTAAAATAATTTTCCAACTGTGTGAGAAATAAAATATACTTTATATTGTAATTAAAATGTTTTGCATGATTTTTAGATGAATTATTTTCATTCAGTTTTGGTTTTCGGTTCGGATGTGGATCGTCAAAATCCTCTAATGCGGGTTCGGGTTGACGAAAATTTCTTTGTTGGGTTCGGTTCAGGTTGATTTAAAATTCGTCAGTCGGGTTGCAAGACTCTAGTGCGCCTACAGTTATTTGTAAGATTTTAAATGTGTTCCAACTTCAAAAAGTTTGTGAACCACAGTATAAGGATAGTAAAAATTATTTTCATTTCTGCTCTCACTACTGAAAAATAAAAAATAAAATAAAATAAATATTAGAATGTACAATCAAATGGAGATTTTTGTTTTTAATTCAAGTGGAAATTTACCGCATTTTCTAACACAAAAGAGGTGAACAGATGTTGAGATCAATAACCTGCGTAATAGTGAAATACTTACACCATGTGTTATCTTTCATTATCTCTCGACACGTGACCAATCTACTACCCCAGAATTTGTTTCGCACGGCGAACGCCCAAAGAGAAATTACTCAAAAAAGGAGACACAGCTAATGATTACTTTTCCCATCCCGTATTCTAAATGTGCGCTTCAGCTAATCCCCTAGTTTTTCCTCCCAAAAAAACCTTTCAGATTGTGCTCTACCAATCTAATTCTACCAATACCCGATTTGATTAGGAAAGGACCCAAGCTAGTATTTGCAAAATGCATACATACCTAGCGATACCATCTCCTCCCCCCCCCCTTCCTTTATTCCAAACAGAAAACCGACATTCGATTTTGGCGTGTGCTGCACGCGTAGCAGTACCAGCAACGATTCCATTCATGTCTTTGGTGTTTCGATTTCTCTATCCCAACATGCATCACTGGAAATATCACGAATAGGAATATTTTATCAGGCGTGCAGAGAAAATCTTCTGCTTGCATCCTCTCTCTCCTCCCTGTGTAATGCGATACTCTAGGGCGAGTCCTTTTCCTTTGGATCGCCGAATCTTTTAATATATCTCTGCTTGTGCTCCATCCCTATACTCCTCAACAAGTCGGGTCTGTCATCAGATCCTACTCCCCCCCCCCTCCTTTTTTTGTGATAGAATCGAACTAACCCCCATTGGTCTCCAGGGAAATGGAAGTCATATTACTTTCATGTGCTTCTTTAAGTGTAAGGGGGGTGAGATGATATCCCCCTTCAATCCATCTTGGCTTTGGCTAGCTATCTCGTATGTGTGTTCTTGAGCAACTTCGGGATTGTGAAAGTCAGTATTGTTTGTCTCTTTGCAAAAAGGGAATGGTGTAATTGAAATCGAATTGTATCTTTTCCATTTTTTTTTCTTTTCTTCTTTTTTTTCTTTCTGTTTTCCTTCTTTGCTTCTTCTCCTTTTGATGGGAAGGAGTCTTGTTTATCTAGCTCTACCTTTTCCGAAGGAGAAAAGAACAGAAGTTTTGGTTTACATGGACACGTGTTTTTTTTGTTTGCGTACATTTTCGAAACAAGAACTTGAAAAAGCATGTTGTGTATATTTACAAGAATTAAGAAAGATGTTTTAGACATTTTAAGACAGTCTTTGGGGAAACCAAGTTCATTTTTGTCGACAGTTGATAGCTAGATGAACTGTTTTCTGTTTCTGGTTTGTTCTCTCTATTTTGTATAACATATTTATGTGTTGCTAAGTTTACAATATTTCCTAACAATTACCTGGACATGGGGTAAAGAAAAAGACTTTCTTACGATGTTCTAGGCCAGAAAGCAGGACGTTCAAATTAGCTATGGAGATGGTGGGTAACAGAAAGATGAGGGTAATTATTTGATTGCATTAATTTGTAATTATCCAAAATGTGTAAATACTTTTTTGGTAAAAAATATCCTGGAGGACTGATGTTGGAAGGTAGTAAAAAAAAAATCTTTGTGGAAACTCCATAAATTTGCTCTGCAATTTATGGTACTAAGAAACTAGAAATTATTATAAAAATGAACTAGAAGTTACTATAACGATGAACTAGAAGTTATTATAACGATGTATTAGTTCAATTATTACATTGTCTCTTACTGTCTCGCAAAGTCAGTAAGAGTCAGTAATTTTATATCTCTGTTGATTGTTGAGGGAATGATGCAGTCGAAATCTGATTTTTTCCCCTTCCTTTCTCTTAGCCTTCTTTTTTTTTTCTTCCCCTTTGATGAGAAGAATTCTTGTACCTAACTCTTACCTTTTCTGAAGGATAAAAGAAGAGAGGTTTTGTTTAACATGGACACATGTTTTTTTTCTGGCTTACACAGTAAGGAGACATGATGAAGCATGCTAAATTTACTATTTACAAGGATTAAGAACTATGTTTCATCTTAAGACATTCTCGTTAATCTCATTTATCTTCGGAAAAAAGTTCAGAATTTCTCGTTTATTTTGTTCTTTATTTTGTTAAAACGTGTCGCTAGGTTTACAATGTTTCCCGTGAATTACATAAACACGGAATTTTAAGAAAATATTCCTTTTGTAGCGTGCAGTGCCAGGGATATATGAGACATTCAATTTAGTGTAAGGAGAAGAGTCACAGAAACATCGGGGTATTTATTTGATAATGTTAGTTGTCAATATTCAGTTATTTTATCTGCGAATGAGTAAATGTATTTTTTGTCTTAGAAATTATGATAATGTCAGTCAATAAATTGCCTCTATAAGTCAGTATATTTTCTGTTTGGAAAGGAAATAGTGTAATTAAAATCGAATTGCATCTTGTACGTACATGATTATTCTTATTTTTTTTCCTTTTTTCTTTATATGAAGGAGTCTCGTTTATTTAGTTCTACCTTTTCAGAAGGCAGTGTTACCAATTTCAAGGACTTCTTTATTCAATATCTACCACTAATTTTTAATTGTAATGTTTGCCTAATTATATCGAAGGTTAATCGCCTGTCATGTACAGGGTGATTATAATTGAAGTTGCGATTTCAAAACGCTATAATTTTAAAACTACCCATCAGAGCGATTTGACATTTTACCAGAGCAATCGTGGGGCAATGAAATTTTGTTTGGTAAAAGAAAAAAAAAAAAAAATAGTTCCAACATGTTCCTATAGATGGCGTTGTCAGGGAACTCATTAAACACAGGAAAGTTGTTAGCAACCCAATAAAATAGCAGGAAACAATAGAGTTCAAGTGTTTACTACAATTTTGTTTTTAGCAAAAAGACAAGAATACGTGTTTACAGCGGAAACAGTCATTGTGAAAACAGAGAAAGAGGAGCTTCATGAAACAAATACTTTACGGATAATTAACGGCACATTTTGGAACTGTATATATATTTTTTTCTTTTGCCAAACAAAATGTTCATTGCCTCCCGATTGCTCTGGTAAAATATCAAATCACTCTGATGGGTAGTTTTAAAATTATAGCGTTTTGAAATCGTAACTTTAATTATAATCACCCTGTATATTAAACAGCACTCTTCAAAATTATTGGTGATTATTGAATTAAAAAGTCCATAAATTTGGCAACCCTCTCTGAGTGTATAGCTACCACCTGTTTCGATTTTTGGATCAGTATTTGTTACAAAGAGAAATTTCTATGCCAGAATTTTTATATAGTATTTATTTATTTATTTATTTTAAATATTAGTAATGACTAATGAATTCTAAAACTACTATTCAAAATTGTGGTATTCAAATTTTAGTTTATATCAACTTTATTTTGGGATACCGGTATTTTTTAATTTCATCGTATTTAATCATAGAAAACTGCTGTAAAAAGCCTTTAAAAATTTCTGTAAAAAAAAAAAAAATACCGGTATTATAAAATTGGAACAAGCAGCAATGTGAAGGAGAAAATAACAGAAGATTTCGTTTAAACGGAATCGTGTTTATTTGCGGGCTTACATTTTAGTAACAAAAACTTGAAGAAACATGTATTTATTTAAAAGGATTAACAAAAATGTTTCATTCTGAGAATTTTGCTAGAAATTTATTTATTTTTTTTCTTGACTTCCATGCTCTTAAAAAAAAAAAAAAAAAAAAAAAAAAAGTTTGATTTGTTTTCTCTGTTTTGTTAAACTTATTTTATGATACTCTATTTATTTTGTTTCCCATAAGCTCTATAATGTGAAACTTTAGAAAAATACTTTTCTTGCAATGTTCTATGTCCGGTGAGAAAATAATTTAGCGAGGTAGGAGGGGTCCAGGACTGGGGAAAAGAAAAGGGCTGGTTCACTCACCACATTTTACTGAAGCAGAGTTTCTCTCTCAATGACGTCACTGCGCTGACCGCGAAATGAGCGAAGGTAAAGAGATTTTTCATTTTGATTGATAATTTTTAAAAGGAAAACGCTCTTGAATATTATTTCTCTACGCAAATAAAGTGAATTATATATATTCAGTCATGTACAATTATTGCAAAATTAAGATATTAATGTTTTGTAATATATACTTTTAATATATTTATGGGTTGAAAAACTTACAGATGAAATTTTTTTATAGCTATCTCATTTAGCTTGCTACAGAATATAAGTACATAAATACATGGAATTGCTTATAAACATTAGAAATTAATATGAATTTATTATTATTGTTATTATTATTAATTAATCAGGGTGTCTACTGAATTAACAGAAAAAAAATTCATGACCTCAAAAAATTTTTCATGACCTTTTTTATCGACATATCCAACCTTTCTTTTTAAATTAACAAATTCATTTTTTTTTTTTTTTACCGATGTATGACCTTGCTTTATTTTTTAAATTATTGTTTAACAACAATATTATCTGTTAAAAAAAAAAAAAAAAAAAAAAAAAAAAATGAAGACTTTTTTTTTATTAGCAATCTAAGTAAATAGTAATCGAAATCAATCTAAAACAGACATAAATAACTACCTACATATGTACACTATTTGTACAATGTTATAATATTGTAACTATTAATTTTGGGGGGATTTGAAAATTGTCATTTATTTTCCTTGCATTAAAGAAAGGAATATATGTATTAATTTTTTTTTTTTTTTTTTTTTTTCAAATCTACAAACATTTTTTTTTTTTTTTCAACGAAAAGACTAATAATTCTATTCTTTTATTTTTAAACTAAAAAAAGTATATAACTATACATCTCAAACTTTGCATTTCAATGTCTTTCCTATACTTCAAAACAGAATATAATCTGAATTAGAAAAAAATAGTTTATTCAGTTATACATCAATACTGTTTTGATTAACTTGAGCATAGAAAATTTAAATGTTAAGTAAAAAAAATTCAATTTTTTTTGTTTGTTTGGGGGGGGGGGGGGGCACAAAAGTTAGAATGCCTGTAGATTTTCATAGAAGATAATTTTGTTTTTTAAAGATACAAATGACTATATTAGGTTTATAATCATGTTTATATATATTTACACTACTAAATAATAGTAACCTGAAAATCGACATGAACCCATAACAGAGAATTTTAATGATCCACACCTGACTCAAAACCTAAAATGAAAGTTAATAATTCATCTAAAAATCTTGCAATTTAACTTATAAAGTAACTTTTTATTGCTATACAACGGGTAAATAATTTAAAATGTAATTACTAATGCATCAAGTTAAAAGTTTTAAAATCTGAAAAATGGATAAACAATTTTTAAACATTTAGGTCTGTTGTGTACTTCAAGTGTACAAAATGTGCTTCAAGTTTAGTAATAAGTACAAAACTTTGAATAAACACCATAAAATGCAAAAAACTCGCAACATTTGTTTCATGTTGAAAAAAAAAACACAATCATTCATCAAGAGGTGGGCACGCATTCATAATCCTCTTCAGTAAAATGTTCACTGCAAATTCTTGCATTTTTAACGTTTACAGGATCATTTCGATGACATTTCTGCAACCATTCTTTGCATAGTTCGTTATTTCTTTTAGGGAACATGTGGAAGATGATATTTTTTCCCTTAGAGTTTTTGTGGGTGTTCTTACAAGTTTCTATTGCACACACTGACATTTCGAAAAAAAACTGAATTCAACCAATTATGTGAACTTCAGTAAAGTGAAAATAAGCAACAAAAATCACTAAAATTTAAAATAACATTAAAATACAACGAATTAACGCACCGCGAATACTGTGCTAAAATATTTCTTTCTCCGGTCCAGTCTTGAGATAGGAAACTTTCTTTCTTCCTCTTTCCAGTCAGCGCGGTGACGTCACAAGCAGAAACCGGAAGACTCAGAGCGGCAAGGGGTCGTTCAAAGGAGTGACCTAGCCCTTTAGTTTATCTCTATCCCTGGGAGGGGTCACAGAAAAATCAGGATGTTTAGTTAGTTTATAACATTAGTTTGTAATTATTGAATTATTTTGTTTTACAAATGACAAAGTCTATTTAAATTAGAAAATATAAAAATTGTAACTACGTATTAGTTCTGTCAGTAGCTCAGTACATTTTCTCTCAAAGTCAGTATTGTTTGTCTCTTTGACAAAATCGGGAAAAAAGTAGGCGTGTGTGATGAGGCAGTAGGCGTTCCTGCTAAAAAAAATTATGATTCATTATTTCGATCTGAAACTGTACTGCTTGTTTTAGCAATTTAAAATGTTTGCTTATAAAGTTCAAATCCTTCATTATTCACCATCAGTGTTTTGGTGCGCCTTATTGCGAAGAAAGATATTTAACTAACGATTTTAGGGTTTTTTAAATCAGCAAATTGATTTGCTGTTGATCCGTAAACCCACGTTAAAATCACGTTCTATCATGCAATTCGATTTGTAAAAAATTGATGCTCGTGAGCAAGGGCTGGTATTTTAATTTCTGTGCTGTTTTATTATTATTTTTTTAAAAAAGTACACTTTTATATTTTATCCATAAGTAAGACGTCATTGTCATTTTTAAAATAACATAAAATGATGTGAGAGAGAGGGAGGGGAGGGGAACTTATCATTCTATATCACGGCACCACCTATTTGATTAACATGAGCATATATTCAACCCTAACTTCTCAAAACTGAAATTTGGTGTGAATTTAGCCTACAGATGCTGAAATCTAGCTATATAGATTATCGCTGAAGGTAGTAATAACAGCGCCGACTGTCGGCCGATATACGCCCACATTAATTCAGCATTTCACCCCCCCCCCCAATGTATAAAGGCATACATGCCAGCCATCTCATTAATAACCGTACAATTGTTAACCCCCTTTTTTTCACACACCTTTATTTTTAGCGTAATTCTCTCTAAATGTTGTTACGATTAAATATGAATAAAATTACTCTACAAAATAACTGGTGTGAAAAAAAAGGCGGGTACTAAAAATTCTACGGTTCATAATGAGATGGTTGGCAAGTATGTATAAAGATCATATGACGTATCAAACGCAGTGCATTAAAACGCTTTGTATGCATTATAGATAGCATTCTCGTTGATGGGAAAATCTGCAGCATAGTGGCGCCTTTTGTCTGGCGATAGTCATCCAATTTTTTTACATCAATGTTTCATGACGACCCTTTTACGTAGCAATTTTTGTGCAATTATACACAATAGTAGCTTAGGTAGAGCATACACCGTAAATATAAAAAAATCTAAATAGCTTTTATGCAAAATTCTGTGGATTAATTTTTGCGTTACAGCTGTCAAAAAGTTTGGTCATACATACACAACACATACAGCCATATTGTAAAAAGGGTCCAATCGTGTTTAGGACATCTCAAAATATCTAACTCTGTCGGAAACCGATACTGGAATTTTTTTTTTTACATATCCAATACTTTTTTTTTTTCATCTGAATATATAAGAAAATAAAAATTATATATATATATATATATATATATATATATATATATATATAAAAGCATTAATTCGACGAGTCTAAAATGCTGTGTAGTGTAAGAACAATGGTTTTATATATTTCAGGAGAGAAAGAAAAAGAATAAATCACAGGCCGAGCTAAATAAAAAATTAAGCACCTAGTTAGTTCACCCCGAGGCGATACATAAAAACTCTATTCTCTGTCTAATATCCTACAACTCCCCATATAATACGCATACAATAATAACTCGGACAGACGAAATACTAATACGGCTTCAATGACCCTGGGCAGACGATTCTCTTGGGGCCAGGCCCTCTCCCCCCTTACTTCTGTCCATCTTCCATCATATCAGCACTGAGGAGCTCCCGAGAGAGTGTCCAGAGAAAAAAGGATGGAGGGAAGCCTGGGATGTTCCAAAGAGAACTCTAGACTTGTTGAAGCTAAAAAAAAAGGGGGGGCGGGGGGGACATAGGGTCATTGGTTATTCAAAGGAAGGTGCTTCAGGGTTGGGATTATAATATGGAGTTGTAGAAAAACGGTTCATATATAGTTTAAATAAAAGATATTCATACAAAATGACACTATAGGGTAAAAAAAAAGGGGGGGGAGGGGTAGATAGACTGGAAAATATAGAATGATTTTAAATTTTCGAATAAAGGAAAATATTTTATGCAATTATATACTTAAAAGAGTTCGTTTGATTGAATATCTAAAATCTAATGGGTTTTTAGAATAATGAGCGCAGACAGAGAAAAATCCAGAAGGAGAGGCAAGAATTTTTTTTTATCGATCTTTGAACAATTTCGCTTCTGAGGATGAGGAGAGAAAGGGAGAATATTTTGGATGAGTAGGAGTGATCCTAAATAGGTATTTAACGCTATTTATTTATTTATTTTTTTCTAAACTTGTAGTAGTATCTTTTTCTTTCTGCCCTTTCCACCCTCTTCTCTAAGAATTGAATATTTCCATGTTACATTTAAGCTTATTGATTTAAACATGCAGAATAATTGACAACAGAGCTGCAAGGGGTGGGACTGGGAGAATCGGCATTCCAGCAAGCGCATTATGCTGGAAACAGTCACATTTCAATTAACCGGCTAACTTCTAGCAAGCGGCCGTGTCCCAAGTTGCGACAGCAACGGTTGACAACAATTGAAACATCACAATTACAACACAACTCCCAGAGAGAAATATTCAAGTTTTAATCTATAAATTCAATCTGCACAGAATGCTAGCCTTGCTCTGCCTCCCCCTCCCTTTTCTCAACAACCTAATGAGCAAACGGGGCACTCCGTGCGCAAAACCAAACTGACCAGTGTCCAGCCAAGAGTGACCAATCCCGCGGAGGGTCATAAACTCGGCGCGGGCCTGGCAGAGTTTAATTAAGATTGTGTGAAACGGCCATCCGAGCGGCAGGTATGTTTGGGGGGGGGGGGGGGGGTAATGCGCACATACTTTCTGATCCACGTTCGCTAAGTTTAAATTATGTTAAGCCAGGGTGTTGCTGCATGAGTATGCACATAATCATAGGGCGTGTTCCAAAGTCCAGTAAAAGCCTATTTGAGAGCGCGTTCGTTAAGATACTCATGACAGTGAAGAGGCAGGTTAAAATATGACGAGATTAATGGTTGCGTAAGCATTACATGTATGAGGGGTGATGATGCATTGTGGGAAACACTGATTTCTGGATTATGTTTAGAGAGACATGAATAAATAATGCCACGTGAAGAAAAAATGATGGAAGACTTTCTTAACTCTGTCATTTTAAGCTCTTTAAGGAAAATGTTGTTAATAACTAATCTGTTGTGAATGTCATTCTACAGTTTGTGAACTTTCTAACTTCTATATGTGATACATAAATTGGTTTCAAAAGTATAATGTTTATAGTTAGATGCTAATAAAATATTTATTATGTATTAGTTAACAACAGTGTCTGACTTAAGTTCGTCAATGTTAGAAGATTGATGCTTCAAGATTCAAAGACTGAAGGAGGCCGCTCACCACTATTCAGTGGTTTTGAGCTATTTCAACCCCCAAAGAGGAGCTCTGACGGCAAATGTCACATAACAGTGTGAAATTCTGAAAGAGCCCATTTCTAGAGGTTAAGTTTCCCCCGTTGTTTATTGCATAAACATTAAAAAAAAAATTGTTGCCAGATATAAAATTCCACGCGACAGAGGGCAGCAGTTAATTAAAAAGACAAAATTTAGGCTTCTGATGAGGAGGGCAACAGATTAAAAACAGAGATGATTGTTGATGAGGAATGTCTAATTTGAGAGTCTTATATAACGAGGAGTCCATGATTATAGTCCGAAGTTGCGCCCTTCGCGACTGTGTAGTGACTAGAAATGATTGAACTTGGATTGATGATATAAGAAGATAGTTGCGTAATGGTTCTGTTACATCTGACAAATTTAAGTTTTCGCGCAACTTTCGACTGAGCCAATTTTTCCGAGGCTGAAATCTGAGAATTGCGAATCTTGAGTCAAAAATCGCCTGATTGATTGGTTTTCTCGGTGTCGATCAGGTTTCAAAGCGCTCATGTTTATAGTTTCTTTCTTGACGCGTGTAAAGAGATTTCTCCTGATTGGTTAATAGCTGAAGAAATTGCTTGTGGGAACAACTTTTTTCATGAACGCACACTGGGCGATTTTCGCTGTGTGCTCAGAAATTGAACTTAAAGTTTTCATGTATCATAGAGCCTCAACACTTACAACACCACTGGGACATATATGTCCCAGTGCGGTTAAAAGGTCGATCGTCAAATGCAACAAAACTGATGTTAAATGTTGGAGATAATTTTCCGTTGGAAAGTCCAACAAGTCCGTCTGTGCCCCGATGTGCCCAACAAAATGAAGAAACCCGAACAAAAACTGTTTGCGCCACGTGTAAAATAAAGTTGTACTCACTCTGCAAAAAAAAAAAAAAAAAAAAAAAAAAAAATATTTTGCAAAGTACCATACATAGAAATGCTTGAATAATGTTGAATAGGTGTCTTGCAATAAAATCTTTTCAAAAATATTGTAAAATTAATTTAGAATTAGGAAACCGAACTTCTCACTGTATTTTATATCGTCATCTCAACTCCACTGGGACACACGTGTGCCATCTAGAAAGATCAGTGGAACATACATGTCCTCTTCCACAATTGCCCCTGCGGTTAATTTTTGTTTTTATTTTGACAGAATATTAGTACAGTGAAACTTGAATAATTCGAACTTGTTTAATTCGAAATTCTGGATAATTCGAATTTTTTACTCTGTCCCTTGAATTTTATATTAAAATAATGTTAAAAAATAGTGGATAATTCGAATTCTATTTTGGATAATTCGAATTTTTCATATGATTACCTTTAAAATATTACAGTAAAATTTGTTCCCGAGTTTTTTTTTCAGCTAAAGTGCGTTATATATCTTAACACTCTTTCAAAAGAAGGATAAGGAAATACAAGAGAAGCCCCTAGCTAAAAGATATGGTGAATATACATGAACTTCGAGGTTTTTTTTAATTGAAAGTCATGTCTAATGTAGTAGATCCTATTTTTGTATCAAGTCATATATGTATGGCACAAAGAGAAATAAAAAATATCTGACTATTTTTAAAAAAGTGTTGAATGATTAAGCTCGTAAAAAATATTAATTTAATGGGGGATGTAGTATTCTTATATATAAAGTTTATGTGTTAAATCTTTGATCGTGGAGTTTAAATTTTTTGATATATCTCTTTATCTAACAAAATAGTATATATAATTCGAATTTTTGGATATTTCGAATTTTTCTCTGGTCCTTTCAACTTCGAATTATCAAAGTTCTACTGTATTTCTATTTTATTTGGCCTACTAAAGCCCTATTTATTTGGCCTACTAAAGCCCTAATTTATTTTTGGGAAAAAAAAAAAAAATACTGGTAACGAAAGGGTTAAACATTCCATGCATGAGGGATGATGATGCATTGTGGGAAACAGTGATTTCAGGATTATTTTTGGAGAGAGTTGAATAAATATTGCCATGTGAGGAGAAAAAAAAATAAATAATGATAATAATAAGCGTTTCTTAACTCAGCCATATTAAGCTTTTAAAGGAAAATGGTGTTAATAATTAATATGTGTCGTAAATTTTCGTTTTACAGTTTCTGAATTTTTTAAGTTCCATATCTTCCTTATTATTTAACGAGTATGAAAAACAGACCTGACTTTTCCTCGCCATGAAGAAAATCAGCGTTATCTGATGTGTGCACAACCTGGGTAAAACCTGGGTTTCTATTCCCATAGGGGTCAATGTTGCTAGATTTGAGGACTTTTTAATTCAATATCCACCACTAAATTTTAACAGTTACCTAAACACTAGACTAATCGTATAAATAATTATAACTACCAAATATCATTTCTCAAAATCATTGGTGGCTGTTGAAGGAAAATTTCCCCAAAACTTTTAAAAATTTGGCCCCATAGTCCATAATGATAAAGAATTTTTCCTGGTGTCCCTGTAAAAAAACTATAAGTGCTAGATTCACCAAAATCAATAGGGTTCGTACTATGGTGACTTACAATATACGTACCAACTTTCAGCTTATTCGAACGAAGCGTTTAGACACTAGCGTGTTCACTCTTATACATACATACACACACATACATACATACATACATCATCGTAAAAATAGTGAAAACGGACTCAGGGGACCTCGAAACGTATAGAAACATCAAAATCTCAAATACGGATTTTTGACATGATTACAATACTTTCCTCTCTTATAGTGCTCGGAAAGTAACAATAATTCCTATAAATAAATGTACGAACTATTTATTTCGTATTAAATCTCAGTCAGCTTGTGTAAATTCGAGACCTTTTATCTAAAAGATTAAACACCTCAAAATAAAATTACGCGTATTCCTAATCGTTTTTACACTAGATTATTTTGTATTGCACAACACAGGCAGGAAAATGTACTTTTAAGTATTTTAATACTGAGTATCTATCTTCGTGCCTTCACTAAATAATGCCTACAACAGTTTCACTTAAATTTTGGCATCGATCCAGCTGTGTGTCGAGGTGTACAAATTCAGCCTTAATTTAAATTTCAGCTTCAAAGTTTCAACTATTGGATGAAAAGGTTCTATGATAGCAAAAGATTTACGAGTTTCTAAACTAATGTGTCATTCGATAATCTTTTTTACTTTCTTTCATATACATAAAAGAGAAAGTATTGGGATAAGTTAAAAGAATTTGTTAGACGGATTAGTGAAAATTTTCGGTTTTCAAAGGAATTACATGTTTTGAGATATCCTGAATAAGATTTAAACATAAGAAAATGTCTCTGTGTGTGTGTGTGTGTCAAAAAATTTAATCGGTCCTGTATCTGACGAACCAATGAAGGAAATTTAATCAAACTTGGTATTTATTCGGAACCTGACCTAAACTTGTGCGAATAATATTTGAGGATCAATCGCTCAACAGGTTGCGCTGTCTTCCTATTTTTTCGTAATCTATTTTTCATATGGCAGTATAGAACAGAATTTCGGTTAAATGTGCATAATGAAAAATAAATATATTTTTAACATTTCAGTGTGAAATTGGTAGAAAAAAAATCTGGAGTGACTCCACTCGACTTTCCGAACTTTGAGTAACTAACAGTTTTATAGATAAAATAAAGAAAGAGGAGTTTCTAAACAAACAAAAAAGAGAAAACCATAACAGAGTGTTTGAGTATTTTTCTCCATATATCACACGAGGTTTTATTTAACGCTACTGAACTTTGAGCCCTTAGATCATAATGATAAAGAATTTTTCGTTGTGTCCCTGTAAAAATCTATAAATGCTAGATTCACCAAAATGCTTATAGTTAGTGCAACAGTGATTTATAATATTCATACAAATTTTCAGCTCAATTGAATAAGGCGTTTAGATGCTATCGCTGGTCTCATAGGCCATAAAGATAAAGAATTTTTCTTTGTGTCCCTGTAAAAAAAAAGTGCTAGATTCACCAAAATCTATACAGTTGGTTCAAATGTGACCTATAACATGTGTACAAATTCTTTGCTGAGATTAATAAGGCGTTTAGACGCTATCACACTTTTAAAAATTTGGCAAAGAATTTTTCTTTGTGTCCCTGTAAGAAAACTATAAGTGCTAGATTCTCAAAAATCTATACAGATTGAGTATCTGTGACCTATAATATGTGTTTAAAGTTTTTGCTCAATTGAATAAGGCGTTTAGATGCTATCGCACTTTTAAGATTTTGGTCCCTTGGCCATAATGATAAAGAATTTTTCTTTGTGTCCCTGTAAAAAAACTATAAGTGCTAGATTCACTAAAATCTATAGGGTTCGTACTATGGTGACTTACAATATACGTACAAACTTTCAGCTTATTCGAACAAAGCGTTTAGACGCTAGCGTGTTCACTCACAGACATACACACATACATACACACATACATACACACACACATACATACAGCATCGTAAAAATAGTGAAAACGGACTCGTTGGACCTCGAAACGTATAGAAACATCAAAATCTCGAATTCGGATTTTTGACATGATTACAATACTTTCCTCACTATAGTGTTCGGAAAGTAAAAAAAGTCAACCAGATTATTTATTTATTGTGTTTTTGTAGGAGCATCGCCCCCTTTCTACTGTGGGGGAAATACTCTTAATAAAATTCACAACCATGGGCCATAATTTCGAAAGGTTGTCGATTTTTTTTCATATATATATGCACACACTTAAGATGTCTTTTGTATAGCGTAAAACAGATTTTGGATATTTAATGGTATACTTCTCTGAGATTCATCTGCATTCATCATTGAAAATAAATTTGATAAATAAGAATTTTAATAATTGATATATGCTGCGTGAATTGGTATAGAAATATATAGAAGAATGTTTTGTGATGGCTACAACCCATACAGCCAATGTTATCCATTAGATATTTAAATTACATCAAATGATCCATTAAAAGGTACAAAATATCTAAAAAATGTTCATTAAATGTCCTGAATATCCTCACCCAAGTTAAAATTCTTGCTGGTATTTGTTTGCTAGTCTAGCATTAAATGCTGTATCCCAGCATGTAAAATAGCATAAAATACCAAAAATATTTGCTGGTTCCACCAAAATTACCAGCAAGTCATGGTGTGTATTGGCACAGTTTATTGCTTGTCCAGCATACATAATCCAGCTTCTGTTGCTTGAATAGTATGTTGCTGGCCCAGCAGTAATTATGACTACTATTTGCTTGAAATTTCTGCTATACTAGCAGTAATTCACAACCAACAGATGCTTTTTTTTTGCTATTTTCTCACTTCTCACTGGCATCTAGCATGCCATGCTATTTCTACTTAAGCTGCCGACATAACATATTACGCTGGCAAGCATAGAAAAGCACATAATAGCTTGTTAAGGTACATACCTCTCCAGGCTTTGGAAAAGCTTAAACAACAAATAAGCATAAAATGCTTGTATATAGCTTGTCGTGCTATTGCT
Source organism: Salticus scenicus (assembly GCA_963930645.1). Lineage (NCBI taxonomy): Eukaryota > Metazoa > Arthropoda > Arachnida > Araneae > Salticidae > Salticus > Salticus scenicus. The sequence goes on from CAWVNO010000001.1 coordinate 5,922,813, forward strand.
GTGTAAGCTAGCTAATATAGCATTTTATGCTGGCTAGCATTATAAAGCATATAACAGCATGAAAATCTAGCAGACAAAGCAAAACATAGCAATAACTAGCCTATTTTCTTTGCTGGTACTAGCATGGATTTTAACTTGGGCACCCTGTGCTAATTATAGATATCTATGATATGTTTAAATATAGACGAAATTTAGACGTACCTTTTTCGATGGCTAACAGATGCAACATGTTAGATCAAAACAAGATTGAGATATTTTCAATATCTATTAGACCTAAAAAAAATCCAATTATTGGATATATGGATATTTATCGGATATGTAACAGACATCTAATGGATGTCAAAAAGAGTGACATTTTTCGTGCTAATAGATATCTGTAGGATATTTATAGACATGTAATGGATCATTTTTCAACTTTTATACATGTTTATAGCTGTCTTATGGCTGTAAGTGGCTGTGTGGGAACATACAAGTTATTCTTCCACTTCCTCCTTGTCCTTCAGTTTATTTAAAAAAAAAAAAAAAAAAAAAATTGCAATTTTGTGGACCACATACACGTATTTTCAAATTCGGTGTTTGTATAGTTTCCTGTAAAGCCATATTCGCCAAATCAAAAACAAGTCCTTCCGGCTTATTCGAAAGGGTAGGTTGATTTTTTTTTTTTTTTTTTCCTTATCAAGTAGCCGTCATTTTGTTTCAAAATGGCGGCTACAAATTATTAATGGACTTGGTAAAAATATTGATGTAGGCTATGCACATGTGGAGTTTTAAGCAAATCGGTTCATAAATACCTTTCTATGTGAATTTAAAATTTTCAAGTGGCCGGCGCTTGGAAACAAGATGATGGGTTAAGTTGACAAATATGTCAAATGCATTTGTGTGATAAGTCTACTGTACACATATAGTTCGAATTAATTCAAAATCTCAAAACTCATCGTGTTGAAAAATTAAGTGGCAAACACTTCGATCAAAATGGCAAAGAAAGTTGCTCATCTAAGATATCGTTGCAAATTTGAATTTTTTTTTTTTTTTTTTTGTAAAAATTCTTTTAAAGAGGCTTAATAAATTGATAAAATGTTAGTTTTCTGCATTTTGTTTTAGCATTACAATAGCACAATTTTTCCTTAAAAACGCATTAAAAAGATCCAATAAGGCAGGTATTGGATTTGGCGACTTTTCTGGCGACTTCTGGCGAGAAAATACTTATTATCGATATACCAAAGATGAACGCAATAACTAGATTGGTTCACGAGTTACGTGAAATTTCTAGACTTTTTTTGCTTGAATGATAAATCCATTTTTCCACTTTGATTTGAATTAAGTATTTCAAAAGTTATCGTGATAACAAATTTTCAAGTGGCCGCCACTTGGAAACAATACAGTGGAACAAGTTGCCCAGCAAACACATCCAAGATATTTGAGTCATAGTTTCACTGTCCAACTGTGGTGCAAATCAGTGCCGTGTTTCAAAAGTTATCATTATGGCAAATTTTCAAGTGGCAGTATAAGTGGCTGCGACTTGGAAACAAAATGGCGAAACAACTTGCCCATCGAAATCATCCAATATATTTGTATGATAAATTCATTGTCCAGTTCTAGTTTAAATGAAATCAGTATTTCAAAAATTATCGTCATAAGAAATTTTCAGGTGGCACCACTTGCCCAGCGAACTTATCTGAGATATTTGAATGATAAATCCACTACCCAAATTTGATGCGAATTGATTCAGTATAAAATAGTGATCAAATGTCATGATTAGCTAATAATAAGAATAAAATTATTATTTAAAATTTAGAATAAACTGGAATTTCTGCTAACAGGATATTAGCCAAGGTGTTTGACTAACTTTGGGAAAAAAAAAAAAAAAAAAAAAAAGTTTGAAGGATTTCTTTTAATATAGAAAATTTATGAAGAAATACAGATATTTCTTTGATATTTAATACAGGCATGAAAGCAAAAAAAATCGCCGATGTTATATGGATAATAAGAGAAAAGGAGGAAAAAACAAAACTCTGCCGTGAAAAATGTTTGGTTGTTCAACTAAATATCAAATTTGGTTAAATTTCGTCCATTAGCTCGTGAGACATAGCATCAACCAGACTTTTCTAAAAATGGTCAAATCGTGTCCAGGCCGTCTCATAAGGTGTAAATCCAAACTGGAGGTGGACAATTTTGTCATGAATCCGGTATTTTATTCTTGTTAAAAATATAGAAGAAAGAAAGAAAAACATTTCAAGACTGTTTATTCGTAAATATTATTTCCATGCTTAAGGGCTCGCTTCACTTACTGTCACCGGAAGCCCAAGCCAATGTTATTGTATGGGAAATTCTGTTTACTTATAACTCATTAACTAATACACATTTGTAAATTCTGTTTTCTCATTCAGTAGATTCACAACTATTAAATTGACTGATGTTTTTAAAAAACGGATTTTCCAAATAGCTTCGGTTTCCGATGAGTGAAGCGTGCTGTTAAATGCGGGGGAAAAAAAAAAAAAAAAGTTAGAATCGTAGTTAAAAATAAATAAATAAATAAATATTTTTTAAGATTTATTTATTTTTTAATATATATTAAAAGCATATTTTCATCTTCTGGTAACTGTTTTTCTTATTTCAACAAGTGTGTAATATCAGACTTTTAACCCGTTAGTAGTCGCTATCGACAGCGCCACCTATTCAGGGGTGTTTGTGTTCAGGGTTTACTCCTGATTTCAGGGTTTTTACTGTAACCCATCTGTATTTTCATATTTCTTATAAAGTTATTTTTTGCTTTTATTGGTTGTTCATTTGTTATCCAGATGATATGGGAAGGAAATGTAAAAAGATTGAGGGCTTCTGGCCTAAATAGTTTGAGTATTATTTGATATTTATGGTTTTTTCTAATTTGAGGTTCTAATTTTCAGGGTTTTTACCTTTGAGTCACAATCACCCCTGCCTATTACAGATTGCGAACTTTTTATTTAACTGTCACCAATAATTTTAAGAAGTGATGTGATCGACGTTAAATCGATTTTATTTGCGTTTTATGTACATCAAATGCCACTTCTTCTAAAAAATTTTTGGTGGGTATTGAATAAACAAATCTGGAAAAACTGAAGTATGGGCGGCAAATCGACCAACTAGCGACTACTAAAGGGTTAATTTAAAATGTTTTCAAATGAAGTAAAATAACGCTTTTCAAGATCTTTTGACTGAGCGTCATTTAAATTTTTAAGCATCACTGATCGCTTAAAGCAGCGGTCACCAACCTTTTCTATTTCACGCACCATCAAATTCACAATTTAATATTCCGCGGACCACTGCTTAAGAAGTGTAAATATATTTCTAGAATAATGATCAGAGAACCCCATTTTATTAATATTAAATAAACTTATTTAAGTTTTTTTTTTTTTTTTTAAGAAAAGAAATACTTATTTTATTATAAGGAAAAATTTATTATAAGATAAATACACATTTAATCATAGCAATTACGTTTAAAAATTGTTCGATTATAACAAAACATTTATCTAATCACTCACATGGAACTGATCAATAATTTTTATTGCTTTCTAATTATAAGAAACTGAGATGAAAGATTAAACTACTGCGATAAATTTATATATATATATAATTGATAGATAACGTAATAAAATTTAATCTTAAAATTTAGCAATTAATAGGACTAAAACAATAACAGCACACTAAAATATAGAACTGATGTTAACTTAGAGGAAAGACTGACACAAAATTGTTGCGATTTAGATTAAGAATCAATAAGAGACAAAAATAACTTAAATTACTTACGCTGACATGGATGATAATAAAAAAAGGACCATTAAACTTAATGACAGAGAAAACAAATGAATAACCACAGAATTAATTGGATAAAAATGCTTAAAATTAGAAGTAAAATACTCGTCAGGGGGCATGTACTTCATAAAGTTGTGAAAGCTGCATCGATTTCGTAAAACAATATAGCTAATCATAGCAATTTATATCGTTTCAGCCCCGATCGAACCAGCAAAACCATATAGAATGAGAAATTAATTCAAATATTAAATAAAATCTTCATGGATACCAGAGAGAAAACTAGAAAAAAGCATAGTAGCCACATGTAAAACATTTAACACAAACTGGAGAATAGGATGATGCCAAAAAAAAAATGAAATTAAAAATAAAAGCGTTGCAACAATCATCGATTAATCGACAAAGAAATGAACGACAGAGCACTTTCATTAACGATAAAATACACAGAGTAAATATATATATAAAAGAAACTGCATTTACTAAATATAGTAACGTGTATATTTTTAGATAATTAAAAGCAATGTCAAATTATATTTTTTACTTACATTTGAAATCTTTGAAGTATTCTAATAATATATGATAAATTTAGAACAATTGTCGGTACGTATTAAATGCAGGTAAGAAATTCAAAGCGATTTCTATGCCTGATATGAAATTCAAATTTTTGTGATACAAGATTCCATTTATCCATCACTAATATTCCATTTATCCTATCGCTCATCCAGAAATTTCTGAAGTCTAATGTTGCGTGTATGAGGGATTCAGAATAAATAAATAAATAAATGAAAATAAGAAATGAAATTATCATCAGTATAATTTCTAATAAAACATTAAAAAAAAAAAAAAAAAAGCAGATAATCCGCCGAGAAAAATTAAAATGATCAGTGATAATCCGCAAGAATATTCCTGTTACTTGTATAGTTGCCAGCTTAGCACCTTTTGACTACCTGATTTTTTTTTTTTTTTTTTTTTAAGGACTGAGGACTATTATTTTCAATCTGGGATTTTTGCGGTGTCATTTTTCGATAGTTGGACATTTATCGAAATCTAAAATTTATCGGAAATACAATTGAATAATTTTAAAACGATGTTATTATTTGGGAAAAAAAAAAAAAAAAAAAAAAAAAAAACTAATAGTTCTCCTTCTTAAACTAAATTCTGCTATTGCCAGAATGTCATCAATTTTTTTTTTTTTTTTTTAAAGGAAAGAAAATTAATGATAATCAGTATCAAAACAAACACTATCGAAAAAGTTTTTTTTTTTTTTTTTTTAATAATTTTAAATTGGGAAATAAAAAGTGGGGGTGCAAAATGAAATAAAAATAAGTAAAACAATTAATTGAATGATTTAATTTCTATATAAAACATGACCGTGTGCTCTCTTAAAAAGTAGAGGCAAAATTTAAAGTTTATGTGGTGCGTGTGGCATCTATAAGAAAAAAATTGTTTTAAGAAATAGAATAGAATAAAAAAAGCAACGATGTTATTTCATTTTTTTTTTTTATATAGTTTGAATTTTTGAATTTTATATAAGTAATATCTACCGTAGGAATAATTTCTTATGTTAAAACTATAGAGAATTGTTATGCGAGCACAAGCGATGCTACTTTATTTTATTTTTTCCCATTATTATTATTATTATTTATTTATTTATTTTTTTTTTCTTTTACTTTATCAGAGAAAACCGTTGAAGTTCACTGATTAAATAAAATAAATATTCCTACTAAGTTTTTTTGATAGCCAAAATTTGCTAAATTGGCAACTATGATTTTCATTTCTTCTTATGCCTACAATTTTCCGCAATATTCGTTTCGCATATCAAATTTGAAACACTTAAATTCTATAGAAATTGAGATATAGCTTTCCCGCAAACAGGAAAAGTCTGAGTATAGCAGCGCCACTTGTCGCCGTACATACCGGCATTGAAAATAATTCTATATCGTAATACATAAGAAAAGATTCAATTTATTAAATTTTAAATTTAATTACAAATAAAATTTTTAAATAGAACTAAGGAATAAAAGGATTTTTATTTATTTATTTATTTTTTGGAATCCATTCTACATAATTTTAAAGCTCTGAAAAAAAAAAAAAAAAAAAAAAAAAAAAAACATGAATGAGAAATATTTAACAATTCTATCTCTTTATACATTCTAGAAGCTAATAAAGCAAGTTTAAAATGAAAATTGGCATTTATGGCGTCGATGGAGAAAGATTGAAAATCGCAAGGCAAAACGCAGTCAGAAATGTTGCATTTTTGGTGCTAGATTAAAAGTTCGTAGGTTTGAGCCGATTTTCGTAGCATCGTAGTTTGCGGCCAAAATCTGTAGCAACTGCGAATTATTCGTAGCAATTGGCACGTCTGAGTAACAATGTTGTTTCCAATCGATGAATTTACAGCACTGGTTGTATTAGTCCGAGTATTGTACACATTTGAGCAATTAAGGCAATATTATATGCGTAAAGGAATTTTTTTTTAATTTCCTCAGCATTCCTTGTTTTTCTACTCACAAAAAAAAAAAAAAAAAAAAAATCGTTAAAAGTATAAAAAAAAAAAAAAAAAAAGAAAATCTATAACTTTGTTTCATATTATCACAGATTTATAGTTCAACCATTCGTTTTAAAGGTATTGACGAGACCTTTCGAAAGATACCCATCTTGAACATTTACCCCCCCCCTTCCCCCCCAGAAGGAAAGCGATGCCCCCACATGCACACAATTTTTTTCCTAGTTAACTACTACGATTATCAATAATTCATATTAATTTTACAATCACAAGTAAAAGATAACTCTCATTATGCACATTTATACGAAATTTTCTCCTATAAAAGTTTACAAGAAATGCGCTCACAGCGCCACCTGTTGAGCGATTGATCCCCAAATCTAATCAGCACCCGTTTATGTCAGGGTGCAACTAAATACCAAGTTTGGTTAAAATTCATTCATTGGTTCGTGAGATACAGTGGACACAAAATTCGTGATACACACGCACAGACAGGCAGACATTTTCTAAAAACTATCAATTCGTGTTCAGGACATCCCAAAACGTGTAAATCCATCAAAAAACGGAGGTCGAAAATTTTCACGAATCCGATATTTTTTTCTATATTGCATATAGAAGAATGTAAAAAAGTACTTTTTTATATGTATTTTAACTCCCCTTAACGGCCCTCTTCACTTACCGTCGCCGGTAGCCCGAGCCAATGTTATTCTATGGGGAAATTTTCTTTACAAATAACTTGTTAACTAATACATATTTTTAAATTCTGTTTCCACATTCAGAAAATTCCCAACTGTTAAATTGACGGACCTTTTTTGAAAAAGTATTTTTTTAATTTTTAATATTTTATTTTGAAATTGCAAAATGAAAAAAATTCACAAATTGAAAATTCGTATTTTGCAGCTTCGAAGTAAAATATAAAAAATTAAAAAAATAATTTTTTAAAAAAGGTCCGTCAATTTAACAGCTGGGAATTTTCATAATGAGAAAACAGAATTTAAAAATATGTATTACTTAATAAGTTATTTGTAAAGAAAAATTTACCATTGAATAACATTAGCTTCGGCTTCCAGCGGCGGTGAGTGAAGAGGGCCCTTAACCTTAAAATTTGGCTGATTAATTCAGGGGAACCCTTTTATATTTTTTTAATATTAAACATTTAATTCAAAATATCTTCAACTAAAATAAAATAATCTTCTACAGTTCGTTTGGAACTAACACCATTTAAATTTTTAAACATCCATTAAAAAAACGATTTCATAAAATAATCGATCGTTTAAGGAAACTTCTTTTCAAATTAAATTTCAGCTTGTATTGAAGCAATCAATCCTTTTCTTTGCAGTCTCAAAATGAAATTACCCGTACTTTCTTGCTGTAGATTAATTATTACTGTTTAAAACAGGCACGGAGAAGGTACTTTTAAGTATTTTATTATTGAACATCTATCCTCTGTTCTACACGAAAACATTACTTATAACAGTTTCATTTATATTTTGGCAATAGTCCAGCTGTGTTTCGTTGTTTGTATAATGCTTTACGAATTCTATTTTAATTTTAATTTCGAATTTCTGAATTAAAACTATTGGAATAAAAATTCTGCTTTTATATTAGGCAATGTGTAATGTTTTAGGATAATAGATATTGCAGATTATTAGTAATGAATTTATTCTATTCTCATCTCCCCCCCCCCTTAAATTTTTAAGTTTTTTTTTTAATGCTTAAATATGAATATATTCTTCAAACCCAATCATTGTTCAAAGAATTTATTCGGAAATATTTCCTTTTATATAAAAGCATATTTTAACTTTAGGGAGGGAAGTAGAATTCTTCTATTGCAATAACAATATTTAATTATTAAACTTTAAATACTAAAAATCTTTTAATAAAATAAGCTAAAATTACACTTTCATGATTGTTGTGAACTAGTATCATTTATTATCAACCATTAAAAGCACAGGTCGACATGTAAAATTCTGATTTTATAATTTTGGGCTGATCTTTATGTTTTTGGTGTGCTGAAACCGAAAATGAAGCCAGTTTTTCTCTATCACGTACAGATTTTTGTCAATACAGGGTGCCTACCTGTACAGTTTCTTCCATTACTCTTCCACCAATATAATTATATGGTAAGTTTTATAGTATGTTTCCATCATTAATTAATCATGGATACCTATCGTTGTAATAGCACAGCACTTGTGCGACGTAATACCATGTCAACCAACCAACCAACCTACTGTTAGGATGGTACATGTAAGAAATTGTGTCGGTAAACACCCTGTATTGGCAAAAATCTATACGTGATAAAGAAAAATGGGCTGCATTTTCGGTTTCAGCGTATCAAAAAAGATGAAGATCAGCTATAAAAACATCAAATCAAATTTTGTAGACCTGTGAAATCTGGCGTGACTCCACTCAATTTTCAGAACGTTAAGTAATTAATGGTTGCTTAAGTAAAGTAAAAAAAAATCGTTAAATAAACAATAGAGAAAATTATAATTGGGTGTTTGAGTAATTTTCCCCAAATAGAATGTTATTTTATTTAATGCCGCTTCAAATAATTTGAATCCATAGGTCTTTTCTAGACAAGGGCAAGAAGGGTGCAATTTTTTGTATGAGGAACAAAAGGCTGCTACTTTTTAACCATAGGGTAGGGAGGGCGCAGAGAGCCCTCCTAAAATTGTCAGGGGAAAACTGTGGAATAAACGTAAAAGGCGTTGGAGTAATATTAGTAGGCGAGTTCTGCAGATTAGTTAACGGCTCCAAAAAGAAATGTCAAATTATAAATTGCTTACAGAATTTCTATTATATTTCTATATTACTATTCTTGTATATTGTTTAGTTAAGCCCGCCTCATTCAGAAAGTGCGCTAATTCGCCAGAGACAGCAAACAAACGTAACCAGTGGAGTGTTGCAACTTCTAAACGACGCAAAAAGGCGCGGTGCTGGTGATTTTTGCCAAATGTGCCAAGCGGAACCTGAAAGCAATTTTTCTGCAGTAACGCCTTGATCTTGGGAAAGCGAGGGTTAATTTTTCTTCTTTAGAATTGCAAATTTTACATGTGTTATGAATTGCTGATGCTTTTTTTTTATGATACCAGACTTTGTGTGGTGTTCTTTGATTACAGATAAATTTTGCCGTGCTGTAAATAAAAACAAAAAATTCTGCCATTGGGCCCCAAAGTATACCTACCAAGATCAAGCGTTATTTTCTCTGGCAGTATTTATTGATTGTGGTGATTTTGTGGAGATATGTGCTTGAAATTTTTTTTTTTCAAGAAGTACCGTAGTATTGAAGAATTACCATATGAGTAATTGCAACAATATTCATTGTTGAAGAACACAGTCGGACAGCACAAAATCCAGAACGGATGAGATGAGCATTCCAGATGAAGTTTGCTGGACCAGACAGATATTTAATAAAAAGCATAGTTATGGAATTCATGAAGACTGGTCCGTCCGTTCTGGACATTTAGCTGTCCAGTTGTATTCTTCAGCGATGAATATCAGTTGATTGGTCGTGTAAGTATTTATGTGTCAAACCATCAAAAATAGAAACGACGCGTTTACGAAAGAGTAATTGCGTGTATGTACAGAGTGGTGACGAAGTTTCATTACACTCTAGAGCCCTATAATCTTTCTAGACTGTGCATTCATTATTAAAGTTCTTATCCAAAGGCGTAATCAAGATTGAAGGTGATTTTCGCCTGTCACGTGACGAGTGAAACGGGCAGATTCGTCCGCAATTGGATAACACAGCGTAAAATCTTTAACACCTCTTCTCCGAAAGCGGGTTGAGGGGAGTGGCAATTGATTTTCATTGGTGAGAACTTGAAAAGCACGCGTCATGTGATTTTTTTTTTTTTTTTTTATGTTGGTTTCATTCTTCGGTGAGATTAAGCTCTGTAGTCAAATTTATGCTTTAGGGTTGCCCCCTATGGCGTGTCCACATGTTCATAGATGGCCGAATTGTCTTAATGTGGGGATCATGACAGAGGAGAACTTTACAGTAGTGTGGCTATTCATTACTGTTTATTCTAGAGTATTTATGTTTGTGCCATCATTTTTATAACAGAGTATGATTCTCCTCCGTGTATGATTGGAAATTCACCTCAGCATTCATGGCGTGATGGCAGTAAATTCATGTCGCTCCAGGTCCTTAAGTCCGTCAACTGTCTTGTAACGTGTGGTAGCAACATTATGTAATACATAGTAATCTTGTAATAATTAATATCTGTGTAATACATAAGGGATAACCGGACTTTGTAATCATTGTGTACATATCCCCCCCCCCAAAAAAAAAAAAATAAAAATAAAAATATAAAATAAAATAAAATAAAATAAAATAAATAAATAAATAAAATCGCCCCATTGCACTTGGAACCCAAGAAATAACCCGGATAATTACGCTTGATTTTGGTTGATATATTTTAGGATACCCTAGAGTTGTATTGTCATAGTAATAACAATTAGAAATTTTATATCGCAAACTCGTTAGACATTTTTTTGAAACAATTTTTTCTTAGACTGCGTTTTCTTATTGCTATAAAAAAAAAAAAAAACTCATACAATTTTTTTCAGCGTTGCGTACCATTTTCTTTATTTTTTAAACATGTTGAATATATACATACTATAATTAAATAAAAAGGTAATAAATGACAACTAAGTGACAATTGGTTGATTTGGATTCTCCCTCCCCTCCCCCAAAGTATTCTCTGTCGGTCGTCTTTGGGAAAGGGTAATAATACAAAAGCATCTCTTATTGCAGACGATTTTTAATGTATGGATTTTTTTTTTTTTTTTTTTTTTTCTTTAACATGGAATGGTGACGAGAAGCAGAGAAAGAAATGAAAATAAAAATCTATTTTGTAGTTTTCCTTTCTTTTCTTAGCCTTTTGGATTTTCTCTCCAGAAATCCTGGGTTTAATGTCCTAATGGCCACGTTCGCTTTTACTGGGAAGTTGTTTTTCCCAATTCCGACTTACTGATCGACTTTCTGAAATCGAAGTCCAAGGTACATAGAATACTCCACCCAAAGTAGCACGCAAACTGCTTCTTTTTCCACTGGGTGGCGCCATGCCTGTTACCATGGTTACCGTGCCTTGTAATCGACTGTCGCCATATTACTGCCGACACGTGACAAATTGGCCGCAGCGTTGTTGCCACACTGGTGAAACTAATTAGTAAAAATGTTGTAGCAGAATGCATGCCAAAGCGAATAATGCATTACAGGCCTTTTTTTTTCCCTCCCCCCCCCTCTCTTTTTTTAATGGTCTTAAGTTGCTTTTGTTATTTTTTGATACAAATGGTACATAATACGACACATGTCGATTTTCTCAGATGCATTTTCGTAAAAGTGTTCTAAGGCAGACGATATAATTTTTTAGTTGTATTATCTTTCGAACTAAAACTTTTTTTTTTTTCAGGAAAAAGGGTGGAGCCTATCATTGTGTTTTTATGCAAATATCCTCCTTTCCCACCCTCTTAATTTACTCGGTTGTGGTTGTTAGAATGTTTCATAAAAGATGTAACTCAACTCCACATCTTTTACAACTTAATCTTTTTTTTTCTCTCTCTCTTTTTCCTTGTTCTTTTGCAATTCTTCCTTTAGAACTAATTAAGAGGCATTTGTAAAGTATTATTAATTTGTTTGGAAAGGAAGAAGAAAAAGTTTTAAATTCTTGGGAAAGAGAGTAATGAAGAAAAATGCTTCGCATAAGGAATTCGAGATGTATGAAGAATTAATGGACGCTATTTTAAAGTGTTAAACTTTTGTGGTGTAATTCTAGTGAAAATATTTAAAAATTGTTTTTGAGATGTAATTTTCTGTAAAAGGATTTAATTACTTTAGCTTTCTTTTATTTATTTCTTTTATTTTTTATTTCCTCTCTCTCTCTCTCTTTTTTTTCTTAAGGGTTATTTGTTGCTGCGTAAGAGAATTTTAAAATGATGGTTTTAACCTAAACATATTTTTAAACTGTTTATATTGCAAGAATATAAATATTGGTATATTTCCTCTTCAATGTTTTTCTGGTTTTGATTTTTTTTTTTTTTTTTTTTTTTTTTTTCGAATGACAGTTTTGTAACATGATAAAAGTATGTAAAATTTTACATTAGGTTGTATTCCTAATTTTACATTTGCATACAAAAATGGTTAAAATTTCTAAAGAATTTAATTGTAAAATTACCTTGCTCGTGATGAAATTGTTCTTTTCTTACTATATTCAAGACATAAATTAATTATAATTGTAGTTATCACCTATACCTAAATTACTGAATGCTAATCTGTGGAGGTCTCACCTCCGTCTAATTTTTCAATATAACCTTGGCTACACGTGTGTCAAGGATGATTCTGTTAAAAAATTTCAGAAGCTTAAAGGTTTGTCTGTTAATTAAAGATATATATTTTTTCTTAATTGCTTGCTTTTATAATATCTAATAAAAACGTTTTAATTTATTGCAATAAGTTGTGTTCGAAATCAAAAAGCATGTACGCACATTAGATATGTATAATTACCTGTGTAACGTGTAGGAAAAATACGTAAAAATGTATGTATAAAATAGTGTTGCAGAAATTTGTGTGCTTTAAATCCCCCCCCCCCCTCCCACACCCCTAGAACCACTTTTGCATATGTATTTCGTCAATCGTACTTTGAAATACATTATAGCTCCACACACTATTTATTTTTCATTTTTTATTATGAAATGTCGATTATTTCTTCAGTAACATCTAAGAGAAACTATATATACCGTTATTATTATTATTATTATTATTTTCAGTTTGGTTCTTAGATCGTTTCAGAGTGACCACCAAAGAAAGAACAAAAAGTAAAAGAGGAAAAAAAAAATCTTTTTCTTTCTTTTCTTTTCTTTAATCTCGTGTTTATATTTTGACAAATATTATTATTAGGAAATGCCGATTAGTTCTTTAGTAACATCTAGGAGAAACTATATATATACCGTTATTATTTTTCATTCTGTTTGGTTCTTGGTTCGCTTCAGAGTGACTACCGAAGAAAGAATAAAAAATTAAAGAGGAAATTTTTTTTTTTTTTCTTTTCTTTTTTTAATCTCGTATTTGTATTTTGACAATCATACTTTGAAATACATTGTTAACACACGGTTTTTTCCCCCCTTAAATTTCTCATTATGAAATGTCGATTAGTTCTTCAGTAACATCTAACATCAACTATATATAATATACCGTTATTTATTTATTTATTTATTTATTTCGTTTGGTTCTCGGTTCGCTTCAGAGTGACTACCAAAGAAAGAACAACAAGTGAAAGAGGGAAAAAAAAAAAATCATTCTTTTCTTTAACCTCGTGTTTGTTTTTCGACAATTATACTTTGAAATGCACTGTAGTAGAACACACGATTTTTTTTTTTTTTTTTTTTTTTTTTTATTATTATTAAATGTCGATTAGTTCTTTAGTAACATCTAGGAGAAACTATATGTACCGTTATTATTTTTCATTCTGTTTGGTTCTCGGTTCGCTTTAGAGTGACTACCGAAGAAAGAACAAAAAAGTGAAAGAGAAAAAAAAAATATTTTTCTTTCTTTTCTTTTCTTTTCTTTAACTCGCACTTCTAGTTTAAAATAGTTAGTACATCCTCCCCCCTCCCCTTGCCATATGTGTATATATATATATATATATATATGTGTATATATATATATATATATATATATATTTTTTTTTTTTTTTTTTGACAACTGCTTAATTTACTTGAAAGTTCTTGTTAAGGCATTTTACACAAAATACGATTGCACTCTGCATCTTAATCTTTTTTTTCCTCCGTTTCTTACAACTAATTAACAGACATCTGTTTAAAAAATTATTAATATAATTTAGCTAATTAGCGTTAATTAGGGCTTGCATTCATTTTTCGCTGTGATCGATTAATTCAGAGAGATCGCGCTCATTGCACCGTAGGAGTAATAATAATAATAATAATACCTCTTTTTTTTTTTTTTTTTTCTAAGGAAAGAAAAAATGGAAATGTAAGGATTATAGTAGGTATGGGCTATATTTTCTTAATACTGACATGTTTATGTTACATTTTGAAAAAGTTTGTATTGGCTAAATACTGGCAAGCCATTGAAAAATGAGGAAGCCGGTTAGCATATTGATTGAACTTAACTGTATACAGGAGTCGCCTTTTCCAACTGTATTTTCGTGTAGTAATTTTTTACAATAGACAGAATTTCGACACGCGTGCATATCGTACACTGTGAAAAAATATGTCCTATCTGCTGCCAGAAATTCTCTGTAATTTGAGAAAATACGTCCTTACAACGTAATTTTTTCGTAAATTACGCGTATTTTCTCAAATTACAGAGAATTTCTGGCAGCAGATAGGACATAATTTTTACAGTATCTAAATTATGTAGATATATATACTATATCGTATTTTCTTAGCTTGTAATGACTTTTGGGCAATTCATACACATTTTTCAGTGACGTAAACTCAAAATTGCCATTTTTTTTGTAATGTCAGTTTTCTTGCCGGGGTGCGATATGGGAAATTGGCTTCGGACGTTTTCTAAAATGAATAGATTTTCGCTGGGCGAGGGGGGGGGGGGGGGAATCTCTTTGGCAAAGAAATAGAACAGACTCCAAAAAACAATAAACCCCTTAACTGCCCCGGGCGTATATAAACGTTTTACGGAAATACGATACTTTGTGTTGCGCTGCTACCAGTGAAACTAGTTCCATGTTTTTGGAATACAATAAAATTATCTTAAATGGGACCTTGATAGTGTTAATGATGGATTTACTTATTTAAGAGACTAGGAGAAATCGGAAAATGAATGTTTCTGGAGCAGTGCACATGCGCCTGTGTGAAAAACGGTGGCACTGGTAAGCGAATCTCGTAAATATTTCTCGACAGGTAAAGGGTTAATTTTGAAACTACAAAAAATAAATTGAAAATTAACATTAAATGCAATTGTCAATTGCACCTAAAATGTTGTCTAGATTGATCCATCCTCATAGTTTGCTTTATTGTTTTATCATCTTCAATAATTATTATTATTTGAAGATTTATTTTATTTATTTTAACCCATTACCGGCCGACGAAATAATCCGAGATTCGCTTCCCAGTGGCACTATTTTTTTCTCACAGGTTCGTGTAGTTATGTGTTCACTTTTCCAGAAACATTTCCATTCCGATTCCTCCCACTCCCCATCTATTTTGAAATAAATAAATCCTTCGAAAAGACTGCCATAGTCATTTAATTGCACTCCAAACCCGGGAGACTAGATTACCTGGAAGCAGCATAACGCAAAGAATCGTACTTCGGCAAGACGTATATATACGCCCGGGGCAGTTGACGCATCGGCATAACAATCGAATATATACGCCTGTGGCAGTTCAGGGGTTAGTTTCATATGATGTTATGAGTTATCCTGTATCCGCTTTTCAGCACTGTTTCCGGAAACCAGGTTTCACTGACTGAAATTTCCAATTTTTTAATAAAATTTTTATAAAATATTCCTTAAACGTTGCTTTTTTTTATATGTTCAAAATTTCTAATAAATTTTATTTATTATTATTTTTAAAGCTTTTAAAACCTATGTAACCCTTTATTGAACGTATCCTGGATTGTCTGCATTTTACGAACTTTTCCTCCGAAATAAGTTTATTTTACAAATTTACTTGTAAATTAACTTCTAAATAGCGAAGTGCATTATTCTTTTAAAGATTGTTTCATTATTATTATTTAATATGTATATATTTTTATTCAATAATTGCAACAAATTAAACTTTTCTTTAAAGTTATTATTTTTTACATGCTATTTTACTAAATATCATGTTAGAAATGAATGAATTTATGAATTTAAAATGGGCCCCTTCGCAAAATTTAAATTCATAAAAATGGCCTTTTTGTAAAATTTTGTTTTATAAAAATGATCTTTTTATAGAATTTTTCAGTATTATTTCAAATGATGGCCTGTACTTGCTTCAATGAAAAACTAGAATTGCACAGAATGGGGCTTTTTGCCAAATACCGAATATTCGGTATATTCGATATTTATTTCGGTACCGAATTTTCGTATACCGAATATTCGGTATTCGGCCTATTACTTAATTTCAATGTTTTTTTTTTTTTTTTTTTTCATTATACTCAAAATAGCTTTATTAGTTTTATTATTTGTTGCATATAAAAAAAATACAATGTGCATTAAAAAGTACTAGCATAAAATCTAAGCATTAAAAGATAAATTTTATAATCGAAATAGAGAAATAATAAAATGTTTTAAAAATATATAATATTGCTTTTATTTCCAGCTGTAAAATCTTAAATTTCAGTAAATAGACAGGAAAGGCCAAATACATTAAATAAGAATAAATTAACAATTTTCTCTTTTTGAATTTTCAAAAATTAATTTTATTTACATGCAGATGGTATATACATAATTAAAAATGTGTTATAAGCTCCAGAGAGTGAAATTAATAATAATATTAATAAAATTAATCAAAATTCTGTAATGGATACAACAGCAAGCTCACATACATATGCTTATAAGTGTAATATGTATGAGAAAAGTCGAGAATAATTTTTAAGTATACATTTTTTTTTCTTCTTTTAAAAAAATAAATAAATTAAATAAATAAATTAAAATATATATATTAAGAAAACAAGTCCTATATGGGATAATTTTTTGAAAATTTGACTAATAAAGGCTAAATAAAATATATTTGTTCTAATTTAAAAACATACATATATAACTTCATAAATTATTGTTTAAATATGATTTTACTAATTTAAATATATTATTCAAAAAATTATTGATGGATTAAAAAAATACATGTATTATTTTATATGATAAAAAAGTATTTTTAGCCATTTCAATATTTTAACGTAATTTTAAATTTATCTTGGTTACAGAATATCAAGGAACTCGCTTTCTTCTTTGTTTGTCCAGTACGAATCTTGCAATCGATTTTTAACTAACTTCTCGATTAGCTAGACATTTGAAACTTTTAGAATAGCTCAGAACACGATAACAGTGCATTCTTTTAATACTTTTATTCAAATAATGAATGTTTGAAATTTCTTATAATTGCTCTCTTTATTATGCATTGGATCATTTTCTTTCAAGTTTGTGGAATTCATAATATATATATATATATATTTATTAATACATAGAATTGTCAAGTTTATATGATTCAACAGTAAATTTAAATATAAAAAGTTCTTTTTACCTTGTAATTTTTCCTCTTCGAAAAAAAAAGGGGGGGGGGGAATACCCGTTTAAAGAGTTAAGGCATGAAATGCACACTGAAAAAATATAGCTACTGAGAAATAGCAGTTTTTGCTGTGACCTTTTTCAATAAATCGTTGAAAAGACTTTTTTTTTTTTTTTTTTAAGGTTTATTTTTAAACACTTAACGTAGCAACAAATAAGGTATTTAAAAGAAAAAAAAAAAAAGAAGAAAAGAAAAGCTTACTAATTAAATCTTTTCACGCAAAATTACAGCGCAAAACTAATTTTAAATATTTACGGTAGAATTTGCAGCAAGAAAATTTAACTCTTTTAAAATTGCTTTCATTAATTCTCGCTACAGTTTTGCTTTCTTTTTAGTTCCGCAACAATTTTAAAACTTTTTTTTCTCCCTTATTCCTCTCTTTCAAACAAAATTAATAATACTTAATATGTGTGCAATAATTAGCTGTGTAGAAGGAGCGAAACGCGAAGAAATGTTAAGACTATGTTTTCAAATTTATAGGTTCGTGGAATATTCCCTCTGTAACCTTTAGATCATGCAATCTTTTTACTTTCCGAACACTATAGTGAGGAAAGTATTGTAATCATGTCAAAAATCCGAATTTGAGATTTTGATGTTTCTATACGTTTCGAGGTCCCCTGTCCGTTTCCACTATTTTTGCGATGATGTATGTATGTGCAGTGCCTGATTTAAGGCAGGGCATTCGGGGCATGTGCCCTGGGCCCTCACACTAAGGGGGCCTCCAAGAAATTCCATCATACATTTAAAAGAATAGTTAAAATGAAAAATTTCCAAATTTGCTATAGTGGTTGTTGTTTTTTGTTTTTTCGTCAATGGATGAAGGTTTTGCTGTGCTGTTTTATAAATCGGCGGTATGATCTTTCAAGGAAACTATCAGCTCATCAAAAAAATTACAATATTTTCGCTAAACGCAAACACAACTGCTTGCTACCGATGCTGCATTCCAAACACTTACTAAGGCTAACTAAATCCGAGGCACGCACTGCAGAGCAGATACAAAGGCGCGATGTACATTGATCCGATTGACAAGCTTCTTTCAATAATTTCTCTGATTGTACGAATATTGTCGATATGGTACTAAAACCATAAATGGTTTGCATAATGATCTATTTTATTAACTAAGAGAGACCCTCCAATTCCATTATTTATATTTATGACATCGGATCTAGTTAAGCCTTACTCTTACCAATAAAATGAAAAGTGAAGTGAAGAGAATTTTTAGACACATGAATAAAAAATGTGCGGTTTGTTTTCTTTGTTGTAATACTAAAGTACAAGGAAAAGGGGCCCATTGAACATGAGTGCCCTGGGCCTCCAAGTGAGTAAATCGGTCCCTGTGTATGTGTGTGTGTGTATGTATGTTTGTGTGTATGTATGTATGTGTGTGTGTGTGTATGTATGTTTGTGTGTATGTATGTGTGTGTGTATGTATGTGAGTGAACACGCTAGCGTCTAAACGCTTTGTTCGAATAAGCTGAAAGTTGGTACGTATATTGTAAGTCACCATAGTACGAACCCTATAGATTTTGGTGAATCTAGCACTTATAGTTTTTTTACAGGGACACAAAGAAAAATTCTTTATCATTATGGCCTATGGGGCCAAATTTTTAAAAGTGTGATAGCGTCTAAACGCCTTATTAATCTGAGCAAAAAATTTGTACACATGTTATAGGTCACAGTTGCACCAACTGTATAGATTTTGGTGAATCTAGCACTTACAGTTTTTTTTACAGGGACACAAAGAAAAATTCTTTATCATTATGGCCTATGGGATCCAATTTTTAAAAGTACGATAGCATCTAAACGCCTTATTCAATTGAGCTGAAAATTTATATGAGTATTATAAATCACTGTTGCACTAACTATAAGCATTTTGGTGAATCTAGCATTTATAGGTTTTTACAGGGACACAACGAAAAATTCTTTATCATTATGATCTTATGGGCTCAAAGTTCAGTAGCGTTAAATAAAACATCGTGTAATATATGGAGAAAAATACTCAAACACTCTATTATGGTTTTCTCTCTTTTGTTTGTTTAACAACTCCTCTTTCTTTTCTTTATCTACAAAACTGTTAATTACTGAATGTTCGGAAAGTCGAGTGGAGTCACTCCAGATTTTTCTAATTTTGATATTTGTTCTAAATTTAAAAACATACTGTTTTAGTATACGAGTATATAATTTCATTCTGTATTTCTTTTAATAAGGAACGAAAATTAAAGTTACTATGTTATAGATAGACATTATTTATTTCATTTTTTTTTTTTTTTTTTTTTTAATATTTATTTACAAGGTTTTTTTTTCTCCCTAAAGATCACGTTCCGGTAAGAAAACGGTTGCTTTATATCTTTATTACTTTTTCTCGCCCTCATATCTTTTTTAAAAGATGTTATTAGTTATTTTTGATTTATTTATTAATTTATTTTTGTTCTTGCGGATTACGGTGGCTTTTTATCATCTGTTTTTCTACATTGTTACTATTATATGTATGTATGAAAACCTTTACAAACATATCACAGGAAGAAATAAAAAATATCACAAAAAAGAATTACAGTGAAGCTTGAATAATTCGAACTTATTTAATTCGAAATTCTGGATAATTCGAATGTTTTACTCGGTCCCTTGAATTTTGTATTAAAATAATGTTAAAAAATCGTGAATAATTCGAATTCTATTTTGAATAATTCGAATTTTTCATACGATATAACTTTAAAATATTACAATAAAATTTTTTCCAAAGATTTTTCTCAGCTAAAATGCATTATTTATTTTAATAGTCTTTCAAAATAAGGATAAGGAAATACAAGAAAAGCCCCTACCTAGTGCATTAGACGATATGGTGCATATACATGAACTTCGAGGGTTTTTTTGAATTAAGTCATGTCTGATGTAGAAGATTCTATTTTTGTATCAACTGATAGGTTGAAGTCATATGCTATGACACAAAGATTGTACTTGAAGAAGCAATAAAAAATATCTGACTATTTTTAAAAAAGTGTTGAATAATTAAGCTCGTAAAAAATATTGATTTAATGGGGGGGGGGGGAGGTAGCAGTTTTCTTAGATATATTTATATGTGAAATCTTTGATCGTAGAGTTTTAATTTTTTAATTTTTTTAATTTATCTCTTAATTTTGACAAAATAGCATGCTTGCCAACATCCTAATTAATATTCTGTAGTGCTGTTAGTCCCGCCTTTTTTTTTTCACACTAGTAAGTTTTTAAAGTAATATTTTGCAAATGCAGTTACGATTAAATAAGAAGAAAAATACTCTAAAACGGATACTGGTGTGAAAAATAAGGCGAGGTTAACAATACTACGGAATTTTAATTAGTATGTTGGCAAGTATGAAATAGTATATGTAATTCGAATTTTTGGATATTTCGAATTTTTCTCAGGTCCCTTCAACTTCGAATTATCCAAGTTCTACTGTATAAGATTTAATTAAGGGAAAAAAGATAAAATCCAAAAACTGAAAAATATGCAATATTCAACACTCACTAGGGGACGTTAAATGAATACAGTTTAACCCATAGACCTATTATAAGAGTGGACGGAGCATTCCATTATTAAGGGAATATAAGTAAAAGGTGGCAAAGATGAAACACCTGACTACTGGAAAAAGGTTACCTTTATTTTGGCATTTATCGTGATATTGGCGATATTTTGTTTTGAATATATTTTTTATTTTTTATTATTATTGAAAGATACAGCCTTGTGTAAAATACTACAGCTGCCGAAATTTATTTTACTTTGTTATTAGCACTTTCCACACAAAGTTCAAATGTGTTTATGAGTTCAGTTTGTCTATACCCGCTTTAACTCCCATAAATAATTAAGGAATTTCTTGAAATTAATGTATGGTATAATATATTAACTAATTTAAGGAACTAAATTTAAAAGTCATAAGCATTTTACAAAAATAATTACTTAGATTACGAAATAATACAATATAAAAAAAAATCATACCTGTGAAATGTAATCTTCCTTTTACATAACTTTTAAGGCTTTTTAGACTAGACAACATCTAATTACTAATGCTTGCGATAAAATTTCTTTTATATTCACAACAATCTAACTTTTAAAGGGAAATAATTTTTTTAAAAGAACTTTAAGAAACTAGTACGTTGTGGCCACCACAAAACTTTCTTCTATATTTTCCTATACAAATTCACACAAATTTCACACTATATATATATATATATATATATAAAAATTGGTAAGCTTTTTTTTTTTTTGTTAAAAGTAAAAAAAATCGATAACTTTGTTTTAAATTATCACAGATTTATAGTTCAACCATTCGCTTTAAAGGTATTGACGAGACCTTTCGAAAGATACCCATCTTGAAAATTTACCCCCAGGGGGAAAGCGATGCCCCCACATGCACAGAATTTTTTTCCTAGTTAACTACTACTATTATCAATAATTCATATTCATTTTACAATCACAAGTTGAAAAAAAACTCTCATTATGTACATTTATACGAAATTTTGTCCTATACTGCCATGTTAAAAATTTAGAAAAAAATGCGATCACAGCGCCGCCTGTTGAGCAATTTATCCCCAAATGTAATCAGCACCAGTTTATGTGAGGGACCAACTAAATACCAAGTTTAGTTAAATTTCATTCATTGGTTCGTAAGATATTCATCATCATTCATTTTGTGTGTCCACAAAAATCGTGATACACACAGACATTTTCTAAAAACTATCAATTCGTGTTCAGGACATCCCAAAACGTGTAAATCCATGAAAAAACGGAGGTCGAAAAATGTTCACGAATCCAATACTTCCTCTATATTACATATAGAAGAAAGTGAAAAAGGAAAGATATAGTCTGCATCAAGAGAAAGTAAAGTTTAGAGTTTAGCGAGAAAATTTCAACGTTGGCCAGTTTGGCGTAATTGGTAATTTGGAGTAATCTTTACCACTGAAAAAGGTTGCTATTGTCCCGCCCACTCTTATAATAGGTCTATGGTTGAACCTCGTTAACGTGAATCTCAAGAAGGGGGGCGGGGGATTGTTCATGTTAGCATATAATTAAAACAGATAATTAAACTGCCACGATAATCCCCAAGAGCCTAAGTAAATTATTAAATCAGCTGTAATAAAAATATCTATTAACATAACTATTTATTAAAATATTTATTAAAAATATGTGAATAATTTGACCAGTATATTTTTAATAAATTGAAATGAGCTGTGTAACAACAGTTGAGCTGTATACTTAAAATATACAATTTATTATTAATTTCAGAAAAATAAAACATTGAATAAATGTGTGCTATATATATATATATTTTTTATTGTTCAAATTGTTTTATAAAAATTAAATCGTGGATTTATTTTAAATGTATATATTTTTTCTTTTTTAGGTGAGTGAAATATGTTGATAATTATTTATTTAACGAAAATCAAGACTTCTGAAATATTTATGTAAGTTATATTTTTTGCTTTGTTATTTAATATTAAGAGGATTCTGTGAGCTGTAAACCACTGAAGTTTTTTTTAATTACTCTGCAGTACTCTTTTTTCATTACTAACTAAATGATTTTATTAAGGAAATTGTTTTGACCAAGAACTGGGGTAATTGTGTTCAGGTAGTTTACTTGATTTCAGATATTTATTTTCAGTACCGGAATTCTGGTTTCTTTGATAATTAAATTCGTATAAAATAGTACAAAAATATGAATTTCATTTCACGGTTAAATCTAGTTGAAATTAATATTTTCGTAGACTGAGAGGATTGTACTTCCCTGTAATTAATTAAATCTTCTCTATATGCAAAACCTTTTTCTCGCTGAAATTGCAGGCATTTTTTCATGACTTCATAATCACCCCTGTCATGTATTAAGACCTACAGATACATGTGTTCCCCCAAATTTCTCCCTAAAAATTTTAAAAATCCCTTCGAAATTCCCCACGAACATCCGGTCCCCTGAAGCACAAACAATCCCCAAAATGGGGACAAAATCCCCAATCTGGCAACACTGAAACAGACAAAAAATGTATTTCAAGCATATTTTTTTAGCTACTTAATATATATATCTTTAAGCTTCGCTATTATTGAGCTGAGTATTAAGTTAAGCTATTAGCTTTATACTCTTTAAGAGTATTTCTTAAAGATATCTGCAATTAAATTATGCAAATCGCTTCATCCTAGTATTTAATGTAGATTTTGTGAGCTGGTTCTTTAGTATACCACTGAGAGGTCGAAAAAAAATATTTGGTCCTTAAAAAAAAATGCAAGAACGTATTTTTTTTTTTTTTTTTTTTTTTTTTGTGTGTGTGTGTGTGTGTGTGTGTGTGTGTGTGTGTTTCTATTGTATATTTTCTTAGATTGATGGGAGATTCTTGGGAGTAATATCAGAGCTGTCAACATTTTAATTTATTCCGAAGCAATTTTAGCCCCGCCTTTTACCACTTTCACTTTATTATACCTCTGGGGGTACCGGAACATGGGTTTAACTCGGCCTTGATCCGGATCAAAATTAGTGTTCCTGTTGTTTTGCTGTCGTCTTTCACCTGCTTCTGGAGCTAAAGTCGTACTTTCTCCCCAGTGGCGCTCCTCTGAAAAACGGAAGGCGCACCCCTCTTGCCTTAAATCCGGATAGTTCCACTACCGGGGCTCGGAATTTCTGAGTGGCATACGACAACAACAATTTTAAAAGTAATTTTATCGTTGTTTTGTTATACACAGTAAAAAAAAGGGAAGCTTTTACTGTAAAATGTGCTGGCGCCCATATTGCCAGTACACTCTGCTGTTGAATAAAGCAATTTACAGCGGAAAAATGTGTAAAGATGGTACTCTTTTACGTTTTTTTCTGCTGTAAATTACTTCTTTCTTTTTTTTTCCCCCATGCACCCATAGTGCCAGCACGTTCTGTTGTAAATCTACTTAAAAAAAAAAAAAAAAAAAAAAAAACAGTGTATATTGGAGAAAAATATTCTACAAAGTGGTGCGAAATAGAGGCGGAGCTAAAAAGGCTCCGGAATAAATTAAAATGTTGGCAGCTCTGTAATATAGAAATTATAACGCACGTGAAAATCGCGAAAAATGCCAAGCAAAAGCGGTATGAACCCTCTGTAAAATGCTTTCAGAAACAAAAACGTACAGGTAGCGTCTAGTTGCCTTCTAGTGAGGCACAAGTGAGATATATATATTGTATTCTTATTAGTATCTTTGACATTATTTCCATAAATTCGAAATTTTTAAACTAATGATGCTTTAAAATACCGTCGGTAGATAAAGGGTTAAGAGGTAAAAAGGGGAGGGTTAATTATAAAATCAGCCCCCCCCCCCTCCCAAATGTAGGGGACTGATTCTCTTTAGAAAACACCACTACATAACCATAATTGATTGTTAAAAAAATTAGGGAATTCGTCTTTTTGTTATTTTCTCCTTTTTATTATTACTTTTTACCTCTTAATTATTTAGACTCAATTGCTCAACTTCCTAAACGCTTTTCCCTCGGAAAATTTCTAACAGATCCGCAATCTGACCCGATATTTGAAAGCGCGCTTGAAATTCCGTAAATATTTCAGTTTCTGTGCAGCCCTTTAGTTTACCCGTCAAAATTAAAACACAAAAATCGGAAGAACCACCACCCGTATTAATCTTTTCGAAAGAACATTGGAACAGTGGCAGGGGATGGTGGGGGTGGCTAGATGTTTTCAGGAACGACGCTCATTACGTAACCCTCCCCCCCTCACTCAACCCCCAAAGCATTCTTAACCGCTATTTAATTATAAAACGCTTTAGGAAAACTCAGCACAATTTTTAAACCCCTCTTTTACTCTAAAATGTCTTTAAACCGCCTGCAAGCGTCGAGTTGTGTAGAGGGATTTTATTCCTGCTTTTAAAACTTCAAGAGAAGAGGAGAATGCACTCAGAGCGTGTCGTCTGCTCATTAGGGCTGCAGCATAGCGAAGAAAGCTTTAAGACGATGAGAGAAAAGGGCTTTCGACTTTGCGTCCCCCCTACCACGCCCCTGTACGGCCTTTTAAAAGATTCATCCTACCTTGCTTTTGAATTTTGCGAATGGGAAAGAAGGGTAATTTGTGTATTTTTCCCAATAAAAATAAATATACTAGTTATGATTCGAAATAAGAAACTCCATAGGCAAATTAGGAATTCCCCCCTTTTTTATTAAAAGGCATTCAGCTGTTCATTAGCCGGAAAGAAAGTAATGAAGGAGGGGTTCGTACGTAGTTAAATGTGTCGCGCGCGCAAAAAAAAAAAAAAAAAAAGTACGTACATACATACATACATATATATGACCGATGATATATAAACTATATGACTAGTGAAACTTTTCTAGCTTCACTAGTCACTATATTTAAATTAATTTTGAAAAAATTGAATTACTGTTTCTTACATCACTTGAAAAAGAAAAAAAGTGCTAATTGATCTGTAATATACAAACTAGTTGGCTTTGCTCACTTCACTAGTCACTATATTTAAATTAATTTTGAAAAAAATTACTGTTTTTTATTTTATTTATTTATTTATTTTTTTTTTTTACAAAACTTAAAAAAAAAAAAAAAAAATTGAAAACGCTTATAACCTCGTTTCGGACGATTATATATATAAAATCTCTTTTTTCACGTGAGATGGCGCTTGCTCACGTTACGTTGAAAGTTAAAAATAAACTGAACTTTAAAAAGGTTAACGTTAAAATTAAAAATCACCTTTTTTAAAATTGTTAAAAGCTTTTAGAGATTAATAACTAACAAAATATGCAATCAATTAAGATATTTCAGTAGCACCTAAATCGATTGATCGTTTCTATACTTTTAATCTTTTCTTTTTACTAATGTTCGTTTGGCAACCTGTTTATTTCCACTATCTCCGTAAGTAACATTTAACATGTGGATTGCTTAAATTACTTATTCCTTGTTTAAATTTCGGTTTTTGTTATTGATTAATTTAATTTCCTTTCTTATTTTGTTGCAAGATAGAGACTTCAGCTGTATATTTGCTGGAATTAGCTATACAGTTTTACGAAATCTTGCATGTGCTAATAGAAATGCAAGTTTCCTGATGAGTACATTTCTATTTTTCAGCATTTAAAATTCCAATTTTCAATTCATGAATTCCATTTTTTTTCCGTTTTAACGAAACTCTTTGGTGATTTTATCCTTTCTCTTTTCTCTCAAATGTTGAATGTTACTAATAATTCAAAGTTTTTGCAAATTATATCATCGTTAGGCTTATGTGTTATGTTAGTGTCATTTCTCTTCTGCGTAAGTACTTTAACTTGTTTTTACTAATCATTGGTACTCAAATTAAATTAATACCGTGACTAATTTTATTCGAAATAAATCTCAATTAAAATTTATTTTATGTTGGTATCTTCATCTATCTTTTGTCTGCTGAGTGTTACAACGGTACTAAACAATTCAAATTATGTGTATATATATATATATATATATATATATGGAGTTTTTTTAGCAGTAGTTTTTGACGCTTATCTTGTACTGGTTTTGTGCTTTAAATAGATATCTTTTTAACTAAATGGAATAATTTTATTTAAATGGTCAAGTGGGAATCCTTGGACTGTTTCGCATCTTTGGTATTTTCCGCGTCTGTGTGTGTTCAACAGTCCGTCAGGAGACAGCCGGACATACATATAATCGGATTTTAATAATGTGACCCGGGATTGTATTTCTATTTATTTTAATGACTTGTATTATTGTCTACAGGGATCCATCCAGGTTTTAATTTTTGGGACCCATTTTTATGAAAAAATTTAATCGTGTAGAACCAGGGTTAGGTTTTTGGTATGACAATGGTATAATACTGGTTTAAACCGTCAAAAATCTGTCAGAAACCAAAACTGTCAAAAGCCTATATCATCAAAATTCAAAATCTATAAATGAGCTTGAATCTGGTTAGAAATAGAAATTAGTAATATTTGCTATATATAAGTTAACATCCAAGTATTATGCTGTTTATAAATTAACAAATCTTAAAAAAAATTGTAGATAATTTATAAAAATTTAGGTAAATTAACTGGTTTATAACCTAAGAAATATATACAAAGTATGCATAGACATATTTTGTATGTTTATTTCTATTAATATTTATGAAATTCTAAAATTCCAAAGTTACTTCGGAATTTTAACATAAGCCAAGTGTTAAATAAAAACGCAGGAAAACTGGCTTTTTTTTTTTTTTTTTTTTTTTTAAGTAAAACATAATATATGTGGGCAGTAAGTTAATATGAATTTGAAAATAATTATATTTATAATCTATATTTATTAAACTTATCATGTATTTTTTTTTTTTTTTTTATCTATTTATTATTATTTTTCTGATTGTATAAATATTTGTACCTGTTTACAGTTTGAACTAATAAATTTAAAACAAACCTGTACGAGTAAATGTTAAACAATTTATACATGTCCAGAAAGCATTTATATTTGTCTTATGGTAATTATGTGAATTTAAGAAGCAATTTAAGCTTGTTTAACATTCAGAATTATTGCTTTTTTTTTTTTTCGTAAAAACTCACAATCTCAGCAGTCATTGGAAAAAAAAAAAAAAAAAAAAAATCTATAAAATATTTAAATACAAAATATTAGGCTATACATTTTTATTTTATTGGTCAAATACATAATATTAAAAACACAATACTAAAAAAATTAAAATATACAATGTTGTATTACAAATAAAATGATTTATGATCAAAATGATGTATCATTGATTTATAAATAATGAATTTTTAGGAGCCTAAAGTTTTGTTTTTATATTAATCAAAATGTTATAACAATGTTTCTACAGAAACATTAATCTGTTTACTTTTTAAAACCTAATTATAAATATCTTATTAAAAACAACTGTATTTTTAAAGTATCACAAAACTAAGTTTAACATATACTATATTAAGCATAGTTATAAGTAAATTTCGTAGTAATATAGGAAAGTATCACAGCATATTTTGAATGAACATAATAATTCATAATGAAATTTTAAAATCCTAAAGTTTTGTTTTTTATATTAATCAAAATGTTATAACAATGTGTTTTTCGAAGAACATAAATTTATTTAGTTTTCAAAAAATCTTTATAAACTATATTTTGTTAAACTAAGTTTTTATATAGCAATTAAATTTTAAATATAGGTTTTTGATATTTTTCACAAGGTTTTTGACATAATGGTTTTAACCATGGTTTAAACCGTCAAAAACCTGCCAACCCTGTGTAGAACCTCCCATTCGAGCAGTTATTCTGTATAAATGTTTAATATCATGTTAATAGTTAGTGTTTCATTTAATCAAGTACGAGCAGTCATTTGAAATTATGACACTGAAAACATGGAAGAATTTTATATAAGGATAATTTTAATAAAATAAAGTCTTTTATAAAAAAATTGTTTTCATGATTTTGATTTTATGGATTTGAATTTTGGAAAAGGGGCGGTTTTATAAATTATAATTTTATGAAAAGATGCATTTTATTGATTTGAATTTTGTGAGGGGGGCTACAAAAGAGACCCAATTTTAAATGAATGAACCCCTGGTCTATGAATTAAGTCTCCAGTATGACACACATGCATACATCGTTTTTTAATTTTGCAAAATGGGGAAGAAGGGTAATTTGCGTATTTTTCCCAGTTGAAATTAATATATTATTGGCTATAATTTGAAATATTAAATTCCATGGACAAATTAAGAATTACTCCTTTTATTCAAATGAATCAAGTTGCCCATTACCGGGAAAGGAAAAGAAAAAAAAAGAGTACGGGTTTGTAATGTTTGTATATATTTTACTTTGTCTCTCAAAATTAAATTTTTCTTTTCTTTTTTTCTCAGTGATTGGCATGCTCCAGTAATTGACATCTATCCCGAAATAATTAATAAATAATAAAAATAATAAAATCATATATTTTTACATATAAGAATTTTGACATTTTATGTCAAACACTGGAGCATAGGGTGCTAATAAAACTGGTAAAATGTATAACTAGCAGTGTCAAACACTGGAACATAGGGTACCAATTACTGAAAAAATTAAAAACTGACAGTGTCAATTACTAGAACATTGAGTGGGTGTTAAATAAAAATTCATAAAAAAAATAAAAAATAAAGTAATTGATATCAAATGTATATATTTTAAGATATATGTGGTTCTGGATGTCTTTCATACCATATATGCTAACTTAAGATTTCTAAAAATATTTTCTGATGACTAGAACATTAAAAACATCAGAGATTGCTCTGAAAGTGTCAATCACTGGTGCACTTGCTCTATAATGGTAATCAATCTGTATATGAGATCAGTCCATGTTGTAAATTAGAGATAATTTAACATCGATCAAATAGTGTCCAATATCAAATTTATCCTATCTTACTTTTAAAATTTGCAAAATGGGAAAGAAAATTTTAGAAATCATTTTCCTTTTTAATAAAGGGCTCAAAATTAATTCTATTATATATAATAGAATTAATTCTTTAGTTATAATGTAAAAGTAAAAGATTTGAACGTAAGACAAGAGTGAAACTTTTTTGGAGCTACCCCTGAATTCAGGGTTTTTAAAAATTTCTGCTGTCTCTGATTTTCATGTTAAATTGTTTTGTTTTTAATGAAACTGTTCATTTTGAATGTTTAATTTGCTTTAAAATGCATTGAGAACTCTCCAAATATCTCTTATTATAGGCAATCGTATGATATATTATTGACTAATGTTCACTATCTGCATGGAAGTAGCAGTTTTCAGAGATTTTGTATATTAGGTAATTTCACTCCCTGGTACGAATGCCAAAAAAAAAAAAAAAAAGAAATCAAACATAAAAAATGCAAATCCATTTTTACACTAGCAATTATTATTACCAGACAAATTTTGAAAGGTAAACATTCAGTAGAAAAAATATACAACACTGAACGTTTTAAAAATATTACTGTATAAATTTAAACTTTTATATTTCATAAACATTGCATGTGAAATATTTAATATACCTCTCTCTCAAAAGCAAAATGTATCAAATCGATTTTTACAAAGTTATAATTTGCGGAAAACTGTTTCTCTGCTCAGGCAATTATGGAAGACCTAACATTCAGTAAAAAAAACTACTCTACTCTACCAACTCAAGCGAAACAATAACAAACTCTTATTTGCTTTAACCGCCTACATTGTTAATAATCATAAATAAAGCGATTATATGCTTCATTTAGCATTTCAGGTATACACAAACGCAATAGGTATCTGTAACTGGCCCCTGCTAGCACTATAACCAATCGATATTTCTCTGAATCGATATTTACCATGTCTCTAGCATCTCTACTTCCCCCCTTTTCTCTCTCTTCCCCCCTTCTTTCACAACTTCTCTTGTTGAAAATGATCCACCCCATGTCTCCTCTTATAGAGCATCGACTGTCCAGGGAAATACAGAAGAGAGCTACTACTATTTTATTATTATATTTTTATTCGCGCAGTTTTCTCTAAGAAGAACTATATATTGTTACGCCTGCGCTCATTGTAGATATGCGCCGGCAAGCACCAGACGCGCGTAAAGTGGTTCGTTCATGAAGAAAATTAAAGATTTTTTTTCTTTCTTTCTTTTTGCTGCGTCGGAAAAGAAGTGTGTAAATAAAGTTGTTGAGAAAGCTGTTCACTATTTTTCTAGCTTTTTCTTCCTTTAACGCCCAATTTTAGTTTTAAGTATTCTCTGAGAAGTGTAGATGCGAGAACCACTTACATGCGCGGAGTTAAAAATGCGGTTAGAGTGTTTTTTCAAGGGGATAGCGCGTACATAAACTAGGCGGGAATTGAATTAGGTAGCTCCTTTTAAGATGTGTAAG
The DNA here is from genome assembly GCA_963930645.1 of Salticus scenicus. Taxonomy (NCBI): domain Eukaryota; kingdom Metazoa; phylum Arthropoda; class Arachnida; order Araneae; family Salticidae; genus Salticus; species Salticus scenicus. The sequence continues at coordinate 5,954,155 of CAWVNO010000001.1, forward strand.
ATCTTTGAAGGATTTTGAGTGCGTAGTATTAGAGATTGTAAAAATCTTAGAGTGCTAAATAAGGAATGATTAGGTTCAATAACATGAGAAATGCAACTCTATTTCTCGAGTTCAGTGTATGAAACAGCTGATTAGACAAAAAGAGGGAGGGCTGGCATAATAATTGGCTATAAAATTGAGTAGCGTTTTCTGTTTTCCTCAGCGTTTTGCTACATTACCTAAAAAGTCTTATAAATTGCATAAGCCCAATTTTATGTGTGTGCTATGTGAAAACCACTTATAAGTGTGGAGTAAAAAATGAAGGGGGTAGTACGTACATAAACTAGGCTGGAATTGAATAAGCTGTGTGAAAACTTTGAAGGTTTTTGAGTGCGGTATTTTAAAGATATAAAATCTGAGATTACTAAATAAGTAAAAATATGGTTTAATAGCATGAAAAAATGTAATTCTATACTCGAGTTGAGTGTATAAAACAGCGGATTTGACAAAACAGAAATATAGGAACTGACTATAAAATTAAATGGCGTTTTCTATTTTCTGATTGTTTTTCTAAAAGGACACTATTGCTAAATTACCTTTATTAAAAAAAAAAAAAAAAAAAAAAAAACACCTTATGTTGTCTAACTCCAATTTTAGTTAAAGAGTTCTTCGAGAAGTGTACATGGTATGCTAAGCGAAAACCATTTATACGGGCCCGGACTTAGCTGTTAAGAGTGTTTTTTAAACGGGGTGGCGCGTACATATATGAGGCGGGAATTCAATCATAAATAGTTCCTTTAATACATTCACATTGAAAAACGAGATTTCTCGTTTAATATAAAAATTACCCTGCTCTTAGGTATTTTCCGAAATCAATATAAATGAAATAATCTGGTGTGTCACTCGCACGACTTTCTCTTACCCCGAAATTTAATACTATAAATACAGGTTGTAGATTAACAGGTAAGATAACGAGTACTGTTATGTAAACCTATGTTAAACAATTCAAATTAGGCTTCGCAAGAGTTTTATATGATAATTGGTTCTGTGTGTGTGTGTGTGTGGGGGGGGGGGGCTACCGCTCCCCTCAACCTCCCCGTTTTATTAATACACCTACATTTATATAGAATTTAATTCGGTTATTAAAAAAAAATTCTGTTTTTAAAAAATAATTTTATTATTTAAACAAATTATCTTTTATAATGCATTTATTTTACATTATCGCAGATCGATAGTTCAACCATTCGTTTTAAAGGTATTGGCGAGCTCTTTTGAAAGATACCCATCATGAAAATTTACTCCCCTCGAGGGGGACTTCCCCCCAGGGGGGGAGGCGAAGCTCCTACATACACAAAATTTTCCCATTTGACTATATCTATTACAAAAAATATATATTCGTTTCATTTTGTTTAGTGCAGTCTATAGATGTTAAACTCTACTTAACTGCAATTTCCCCCATAGACGTAATGTATTTGAATACTTTTGAGTGTCCCTGTACACGAACCATTTGCTTCATCTCAACGAAAAGCTTACTGTAGTATCCTTATGATATACATTTAGCATACCGAGTTAGGGATTTCTGCTACTATTTGTTCTTGAGATATGCTGATAACACACACACACACAGACAGACAGGCACACAAACAATTCGCTAAAAACATGATTTTCGTATTCAGGGGACCTCAGAACCTGTAAATATAACAAAAAGTCACGTTCGAAAATTTGACCCTAAAACAATATTTTCTCGGCCTTATGGGTAAGAGAAAGTAGAAAGGAATTTGGGTATCCTTGTTAAACTCTTTAGTAGAGTTCTGTTAAAATTTTTATTTTCATGTATTTTCTCATTACTTTTATTTTTTACATTTACCTTATTATTCTGATGTAGATTTCAACTTTTTTCTTTTCTTATTATTATTCAAACATTGAAAAATAATTATTTTATAAATTATTCGAGTTTTACTTTTGTTGGTTACATGAATAAATTTAAAGTCTGCTTTTCTTTTTTCTTATTTTAATAGATGTTTAAATTATTGAAACTACACTGGCAAATATGTATTTAACTTTTAACCAAAAGTAGCTATACTAAATAAATGCCATAATTTTCATAAAACCGTGTTAATATAAATTTTGATTTTGATATTTTTATCACAAATTATCAATTGATTTTACTGCAAGTAAACACTCTTTCGTCTTCCTCAAAGAAATTAAAGAATTGATACTATCGATCTTTAAAACTTGCAGAAAAACTTGTTTGTTAGCTACGCTTCCTGAGAAGTGTCTTAAAGGAAAAAGTAGTTTTACAGTCAAATGTATATCGTGGCGCAGTTTAATTACAGTCCGAATAATAATCTTCCATCCTAATTTTTCACGTTATTTATCGTCAATTAAGAAAGATAAGTTTTAAGACATTTCAAATAATTTAAATGGCGAAAAATGTTAAAATAAAATATTTTTCTTACATGTTTTTTTAGTGCAGTTCCCCCCCCCCCCCCAAGTTAAAAAAATAAAAAAAAAAAATCATTATTTGTTGCATCTATCTGGTTAAGAATTTTTTTTTTTTTAATTTTGTTAGCTTTTCATATGTGTTTCCATACATGAATAACTTTAAAAATTGAAAATCAGCTTTTATTCTTATTTTATTTTTACTTCCTTTCCTTTAATAAATTTTTGAAATACAAAGTGACAAATTTAACTTTAAACATACCATAATTTGTATAAACACCATAATACATATATTATGGTGTTTGTTTGCAAGATTTATTTATATCACTCAATAAGAGTTAAAGAATCTTTTAACTGTCATAAACCCTCTTTCTACTTACTGAAAAAAAATTTAAAAGCTGATATTGTAGAACGTTAATACTTGCTGAAGAACGAGTTGGTTGGCTACGCTGCGTGTTCTAAAGGAAAAAGTAGTTTTACAGTTAAATGAATATTGTGATACAGTTTAATTGCAATCCAAACAATAATCTTCCATCATAATTTTTCGCGTTATTTATGATCATTTAAGGAAGATAAGTTCATGTTAATAAAATAAAGGTTAAAATAAATTTATGTATTTTTTTAAATTAAATTAACTTAATAAACTTTCTTGTAAGTAGTATATATCTGTACTGATAAGTATAGAGGATTTAAGTCCAAAAATGTCGATTTTGAGTTAATTACATAGTCAAACTCAGAAAAAAATTCTGTATCTATTGGTATAAAGGATTTAAATCCATGTCATTTAGTCTTTGGCAAAATCCATTGGTAAAAAAAGATTCAAGTCAGAAATTTAGCATTAATCTTCGGTATAAAATATTTAATTCAATTTTTCCCTTTATTAATTGAAGATTGCTAATCACTGAATGGTATAGTATATAAACCAACATAATCCTTTTTTCCTAATCGATTCTGCTGATTAGTGTTTAGTTAGTTTAACTTTATTTTTCGTCTCCTGAAAAATCAAGAATATGGACTTAAATCCTTTATACTTATCAGTACAGATATTAGGTATCATTTTCGTAAATAAGTAACAATTATAAGTTGGTCCCTTGTCTAATTTGATATTTATTGTGAATAAATTGAAATATTGTTACTTACAATTAATTTGCTTTTTTTTTTTTTTTTTTTTTTTTATGTCTGCATGTAATTTATCTTTTTTTTAATTTTTATTTATTTATTTATTTTTCTTGTTTTTACATTAACCCGTTGGCGCATAGTGTCCTCATTTGAAGACAGCTAATAAAATGGCACGTATATTTTTGTGGTTTCTTGGAATGATTTCTGTTTTTTAGTGACAGTTTATAGCGTCACTCTAAATGATCCCTGAAAGTTTTATGTGCCTACTGTTCATTATTATTTCATAATTTGGATAGTCATTTTATGATTTTTCATTCGTCGCACATATGTTTGCTTTTTGCGCAGGTATACTAACTTAAATCAAGTTGAATAATAATATACGATATAATACTTTACTTTCGAGATCTTTGTCAACATATAATAGGAAATTAATCTGTTACCTCAAAGTTTTTCTATCTCGAAGTTTTCAGAACACTAAACGTCAATAAATGAGGATAGGCTTTGAATTTCAAACTATCAGAAGAATTGTTTAAGTTAATATATTTTACTGCCAGTTGTCTATATTAATTTAGAAGTGAAATAATCAGCTAATAATATTTTGCAAAATTAATTCGAGCGTTAACGGGTTAAAGTTAGTCATTTTTAATTATATTGTATGTGTATAGTTGTTAAGTTATATTAATGAAAGTACTGTCAACGACTACTATTCACTGTTAATTTGAACGAATGTATTTTTTTTTTTAACGTAAGCTATTTATATTCAAAATATATTGTTTTAAATATATAAAATTATGTTTATATTATATATATAATGCGTTTATCTGGTAAACAATGAATAAATAAATTTTGTAATCTTTTATGTTATTTATCTCATTTAGCTTATTCTTTTAATACTCATTTTATAATATATATATATATATATATATATATAAATGGAATTAAAAAATACTCAATGTGGCAATATATATTTGACTTTGAACTAACTATACTAAACATACATTATAATTAGCTCAAACACCTGTTCGTAATTATGTTTTTTTATTTACAATATTTTTATCAGAAATCATCATTTAATATTAGTTTTTAATTCTTTTTACTGTTTAGCCCAGCCCCCCCCCCCTCCCAACTAGAAGATATTTAAAAAAAAAAAAAAAAAAAAAAAAAAAAAAAAAACTGATACCGTCCCGCGAACTTTTTGGTTAGCTACGCTGCTTTGAACGTGTCTCAAAGGAAAAAGTTGTTTTACAGTCACATGGAGGATATTGTGGTGCAGTCGAATGACAACGATCTTTTATCATATTTTTTTCACGTCATCTACCAGTAACTAAGAACGATAAGTTAGAGATAATAAAGGTTAGAATTAGTTTTTTTTTTAAACTGGAAATTATGTTTTTGGAGCTCTTTCCCAACGATTGTAGATTTCTGCTGAAATTTTTTATTCTCATTTATTTTTTGATTAATTTTATTTTATTTAGCTTATTATTCTAGTGCTTATATCCTTTTTTTTTTTTTTTTTTTTTTTCCTTACTGGAGGGGGTGGGAATGATACCATCGCAAACGTTAAAACTTCCCAAAGAACGTTTTTCGTTAGCTACGCTGCTTTAAATGTGTCTCAAAGGAAAAAGTTGTTTTACAGTCATATGGATATTGTGATGAAGTTGAATAACTGTGTGAATAATGAACTTTTACCATAATTTTTCACGTTATCACCAACTAAGAAATATAAGTTTAAGATAATAAATGAAGGTTAAAATTAATTTTTTAATTATTATTTTAACTGGAAATTATATTTTTAAAGCTCTTTCACTAACGATTGTAGATTTTTATTAAAGTTTCTACTCTCATTTATTTTTTGATTAGTTTGATTTATTTCATTTAATTTATTATTATGATGCTGATATATATATATATATATATATATATATATATATATATATATATATATAATTATTCAAACATTAAAGTATTTTAAAAGTTATTGGAATTTTAAGTCTTTACAGGAATAATTTTAAAATCTGTATTTTTTTTTTTTTTTTTTTTTCCCCAATAGAATTTTATCTCAGAGTGGTAATATGTATTTGACTTCAAACTAACTATACTAAATAAACCCTGTAATTTGTACAAACACGTATCGGTTCATATTTTAGTGTTTTTCTTTTCTTTTTTCTTTTAAATAATATTTTTATCATAAATCATAAATTATTTTTATGGTTAATAAAATCTTTTTCTTCTTACAAAATTTAAGAACTGATACCGACGATATTGGTTAACTGCGCTGATTCAAACGTGTTCGAAAGAAAACAGTTGTTTTACAGTCACATGGATATTGTTGTGCAGTTGTATGACAATCTGAATAATGATGTTTATCATAATTTTTCACGTTATTTACAACCAACCAAGGAATATAAGTTTGAGATAATAAATAAAAGTTAGAATTATTTTTTAAAAATTATCATTATTTAAATTAGAAATTGTATTTTTCAAGCTCTTTTATTAACTATTTTAGATTTCTGCTAACGACTATGCCAGCCCAAGAACTTGTTGGTTAGCTGCGCTGTACAAAACGAGACCTAAAGGAAAAAGTAGTTTTACAGTCAAATGCAAATTGTGATACAGTTTGTACAGTGCAGACAATGATCTTTCATAATAATTTCTCACATTATTTATCGTCAGTGGAGAAAGATAAATTTAACATATTTAAAATAATTAAATTGAAAAAATAAATAAATAATATATTGTTTTTTCAATTAATTCGCATGCTTTTTTTTTTTTTTTTTTTTTTTTTTTTTTTTTTTTGTAGGGTAGGTGCTCTAGTGATTGGCATGCTCCAGTAATTGACATCTATCCCGAAAAAATTAATAAATAAGAAAAATAAGAAAATCATATATTTTACATATAAGAATTTTAACATTTTATGTCAAACACTGGTGTATAGGGTGCTAATAACTGGTAAAATGAATAACTAGCAGTGACAAATACTGGAACACAGGGTGCCAATTACTGATAAAATGAAAAACTGGCAGTGACAATGACTGGAACATTGAGTGGGTGTCAAGTAAAAAATAATTGTTATCAAATGTATAAGATTTCTAAAAATATTTTCTGATGACTAGAACATTAAAAACGTCAGAGATTGCTCTAAAAGTGTCAATCTCTGGTGCACTTATCCTAATTAAAAAAAAAAAAAAAAAAAAAAAAAGTTTTCTGGGTCACATAAAGATACTTAGATAGATGCATTATTTGTTATATAATTAAATGTAAATGGAATTTTGTTGTGCTTATGCGTTTTTTTTTTTTTTTCCCACTTTCTAACAAAGATTTAGATTAAATGATAACAGGTAGATTGCAATATAGTTGGAAATTGTATCGTAATCCATGCGAATAGCTCTATTTTTTTGTGTTTCTTTTGATGAAACTGACAAATATTTTAAATATTATCAATACAACGAAAAAAGATTAATTTCTGTTTACTATGCATATAATAAATTTGCCCTTAATAAATCGATAATACAGAAACTACACTTCTTGTAGAATTATCGATAACTTTTACGTCGCAAACTTACACATTTACTACACTTCAGTTAGAAAGAGTGTTTTATATTATTTTTACTGATATTTGTGCTCGAAGCTTAGAACTTTCTAATGATTGTTTAATAACTTGTTTTGCAATTTTTCTGGATTTTATGCTTGTAAATTAAATTAATTCAGCCGTCGTTATGTTTTATAACTGGCGTAATGTTCTTTCCGGCATTATTTTAACGAGAAAATAATGGCGGAGTTCTTAGAGTGTCTGGGCTTTTATAATATCGTCTGCCTGATATATTAGAGTAATTATTCTTAATTTAGTAAGTTTTCGGAAAGCTTCGTATATTATAGAGGAGAAGAGTGTGTTTTAAAATATCTTTCGAGTGTATTAGTCCAGTCAAAATAGGAAAAATAGAGGAAAAAAATCGTGTAGTTTTGAAATTTTGCATACTCATAGCCGACGGGGTCCTGAACAACATACTAAAAGTCCCCGCCCGTGGGGGGTGAGCGGGGGGCAGGGGGGGCATTTAAGGGGGGCAATTTTCAGTTTTTATTAAATATCTTAAAAACTATCGCATTTACAGAAAAAATGTCAATTACAAAATTAATTTACGTAAAATTTCCTACAAAAATGTATATTACATTTTGTTTGTACGATCATTAGTTTAGAAGATATAGGGAGATGAAATAACACATTTTCTTGAAAAAAATTTTTTTGCAATAGTAAAATCAACTAAAGTGTGCAATTAAAAGGGTTCTTGTCAAATATTTTCTAATGTAAAAAACAAATATATACATAGGGAATATGCAAGGATAATACAGCATATTTTGTAAGTTTTAAATAATTTTAAGGCTAGTAGGCGCAAGTGGCGGTTTGAGTAAAAATCTGGATAAGTCCAGTCAAAATAGGAAAAATAGAAAAAAAAAATCGTGTAGTTTTGAAGTTTTGCACACTCATAGCCGAGAGGGTCCTGAACAACATACTAAAGGTCCCTGCCCGTGGGGGGTGAGCGGGGGGCAGGGGGGCATTTAAGGGGGGCAATTTTCAGTTTTTATTACATATCTTAAAAACTATCGCATTTAGAGAAAAAATGCCAATTACAAAATTAATCTACGTAAAATTTCCTACAAAAATGTATATTACATTTTGTTTGTACGATCATTAGTTTAGAAGATTAGGGAGATGAAATAACACATTTTCTTGAAAAATTCTTTTTTGCTATAGTAAAATCAACTAAAGTGTGCTATTAAAAGGGTTCTTGTCAAATATTTTTTAATGTAAAAAACAAATATATACATAGGGAATATGCAAGGATAATACAGCATGTTTTGCAAGTTTTAAATAATTTTAAGGCTAGCAGGCGCAAGTGGCGGTTTGAGTAAAAATCTAGATAACGAAGACCCAAAACCGATCAACAGTAAAAAAAAAAAAAAAAAAAAAAAATCGTGTAGCTTAGAAATTGAGCACAGTTATAAAGTTAAGTGCCCTGAATAACATACTAAAAGTCCCTAACCATGGGGGGAGCATTTAAAGGGCTCACATTTCAGTTTTTATTAAGTATCTTGAAAACTATCGCATTTAGAGAAAAAAAATCTCAATTGCAAAATTAATCTACGTGAAATTTCTTAAAAAAATTGTATATTCTATTTTGTTTCTATGATCAATAGTTTAGAAGATATAGGGGAAAGAAATAACACATTTTCTTGAATTTTTTTTTTTTTTTTTTTTTTTTGCAATAGTAAAATCAACTAAATTGTGGAATTAAAAGGGTTCTGATAAAATATTTTCTAATGTACAAAACAAATATATGCATAGGGAATATGTAAGGATATTACAGCATGTTTTGTACGTTTTAAATAATTTTAAGGTTAGTAGGCGCAAGTGGTGTTTAGGTAAAAATCCAGATAACGAAGACCCCAAAACCGATCAACATTAAAAAAATCTAAAAGCTTTGAGATTTTTTTTCTCTAAATGCGATAGTTTTCAAGATACATAATAAAAACTGTAATGTGCCCCTTTAAATGCCCCCCCCCCCCCATGATTAGGGACTTTTAGTATGTTATTCAGGGCACTTAACTTTATAACTGTGCTCAATTTCTAAGCAACACGATTTTTTTTTTTTTAATGTTGATCGGTTTTGGGTCTTCGTTATCTAGATTTTTACTCAAACCGCCACTTGCGCCTGCTAGCCTTAAAATTATTTAAAACTTACAAAACATGTTGTATTATCCTTGTATATTCCCTATGTATATATTTGTTTTTTACATTAGAAAATATTTGACAAGAACCCTTTTAATTGCACACTTTAGTTGATTTTACTATTGCAAAAAGAATTTTTCAAGAAAATGTGTTATTTCATCTCCCTATATCGTCTAAACTAATGATCGTACAAACAAAATGTAATATACATTTTTGTAGGAAATTTTACGTAGATTAATTTTGTAATTGACGTTTTTTCTCTAAATGCGATAGTTTTTAAGATATTTTATAAAAACTGAAAATTGCCCCCTTAAATGCCCCCCCCTGCCCCCCGCTCACCCCCCACGGGCGGGGACTTTTAGTATGTTGTTCAGGACCCTCTCGGCTATGAGTATGTAAAATTTCAAAACTACACGATTTTTTTCCTCTATTCGTCAAATTTTGGCCTTCGTTGCCTGGACTATATTAGGAAAATGAAAGTTTTAATATTATGGAGAATTTTGTGGTGTTATAGTTTTTTTTTTTTTTTTAAGTATAATGGGTATTGAAATGATGTTTTACAATGTAAGGCAGAGTGTTTGGAAATTAGTTTTACATTTTTAAAAACCGCTAAAAAGAAGCTATATACATTGTTTTTGTTAACTCTCAATCTCAGAAAATCCAAATAAGGAAAATTTTCTTCATTAAAAATGTTTTAAAACCTGTTTGAAGTTGCTTCATTTAATATATATGTAAGGGAATATTATTTATCTTTTTATACCAAATGTATGTTGCTTTGTGTTGTTTTTGAAAATTCTCGCATTTTAAGGGCCCTCTTCACTCACCGCCGCCGGAAGCCGAAGCTAATTTTATTCTATGGAAATTTTTCTTTACAAATAACTTATTAACTAATACAGTGAAACCTCTCAAGTTGGACACCCCTCTAAGTTGGACGCTTTTTCTTGGAACGGAATATATCCATTAACATTATGTCTAACCCCTATAAGTTGGACACTTTTTCTTGGAACCGTAGGTGTCCAACTTAGAGAGGTTTTACTGTACATATTTTTAAATTCTGTTTTCACATTCTGAAAATTCCCAGCTGTTAAATTGACGGACTTTTAATATTTTTTTAATTTTTTATATTTTATTTTGAAGCTGCAAAATACGAATTTTCAGTATGTGAAATTTTTTCATTTTGCAATTTCAAAATAAAATATTAAAAATTAAAAAAAAAAATACATTTTTTTAAAGGTCCGTCAATTTAACAGTTGGGAATTTTTGAATGTGAAAATAGAATTTAAAAATATGTATTAGTTAATAAGTTATTTGTAAAGAAAATTTCCCCATAGAATAACATTGGCTCCGGCTTCCGGCGACGGTAAGTGAAGAGGGCCGTTAAGGACACATTTAACATTTAAAATCCAGACACTTAATTTCAAAATTCAGTTTCAGGTGTGGATACAAGAAAAAGTTTTACATTTTAACTTTCATTATATTTTAATTTTGTTTGTTACTAATGTATGATTGAGTGTTGATTGTTAGGGTCTATACATTCATTTATATTTATGGCATGTCTTCAATTTGAAGGTTATTTTCAACAAAAGGCAGTGAGGGCGTAACTTTTTTTAGATTAGCGGCAAGAAGTGTGCAATTTTTTTTTTTTTGGATGAAGTGCAAGAAAGGTGCTAGTTTTTCAATCATCAATGCAGGGCGCAGTAATCTCTTGAAACTGTCTGTGGAAAACTGTGCTCTTTTTTATTGATGAGTTTACTCGTAAGCGAAATTAAACTGTTTTAAAATTCACTAACTTTGTTGTAAGCCATGTAATTTGCATGTTAATTTATTTTTTAAGTTGTTTCATCCTTACTGATTTTGATTTCAGAGTAAAGAATGTATATGTTACCGTTAAAGTGTATAATTCTGTTATTTCATAGAATAACTAGGTATTTCAGAAAATAACTAAGGCAAGTCAGTTAAAGTATATAATACATAAAATATTTCATACTTTACCTAGTTATTCTATGAAATAACTAGTTATTCTATTGAATAACTAATGATAGACCGTTAAAATGTAAAATAAACAATTTCAAAGTTATTTTATAAATTAATTGATCATAAAATACCTAGTTATTCTATGAAATATCGGATTTCACACTTTAACGGTATGTTACCGTTAAAGTATATAATCCAGGTATTTCATAGAATAACTAGGTATTTCATGAAATAACTAGACAAGTTAGTTAAAGTATATAATAGATGAAAAATTTCATACTTTACCTAGTTATTCTATGAAATAATTAATGATAGAATACATAATATAATATACATAATATTACATACTTAACGATCAAGTAATCGTTATTCTATAGAATATCTAGTTATTTCGTGGAATAACTAGGTATTTCATGAATTAACTGACGTGTCTAGTTATTTCATGAAATACCTAGTTATTCTATGAAATAACGGATTTCACACTTTAACAGTAACATATATATTACATAGCTAACGCAACATCAAGGGAAAAAAAGACCATATTACCGTCATACACCTGGAGAAGCCAAAATTTTATAAATTAAAAGCAGCAAAGCGATCCCGTAACAGAAAAATGCACTCATTTATACAGCTCTATTTTTGTACTGAGTGATAGTGTTTTAAATTACCGTACTAAAATATACCTTCTTGGACAATCGCTGGAGTGCATATAAAATCGAACGGATACAGGTCCGTACGCCTCTTGTAATATATCACGTACGAAGTCGTCTTGAAGTTCTACTGGATTTCCTCGTGCAACAATTGTTTCGGATCTAAATAATCTAACACAACCCTTCATCGTGCTAAAAAATGGTATGTGCATAGTTGCCAACATTTCTAGTTTTTAAATTAAGATTTATCACCAGTATTTTTAAAAAGGAAATTTGTCACATATTTATGTACAAAATTTGAGTTGCTTTATAAAAATTACTACATGTATTTTCGGAAATAATGGTGCATATTCCGCCCTCTATCTCATTCTTGGTTTCAGTTTTTGAACCAGAAGATATTTTAAATATTCTATTAACTCTGCTAAAAATCATACTATTGCATACAATACAGCATATTCCAGCTTTTTCGTCGTTAATATTGAGATTTCCGAGTCGAAAGATGTTACATAACACACGCGCACACACACACACGCGCAAATAAATAAATAAATAAATAAAATAAAAAATAAATAAATAAATAAAGACTGTGGATTGACAGAATTTAATTTAGTACGACAGGACTACTTATATTTGTATTTTAACACCCTTTCAAAAAAAAAAAAAAAAGAAAATACTAGTCTAAATAATCAGGAAATATTCAGCCAAGACCCGTTGGCTTTGTGGTTAGAGTACACAACTGCGAACTCGAAGGTTGTGAGTTCGATCCTCACCGATAGAAAGTGAAGAAAATAATAATAATAATAATAATAATAAATAATAATAATAATATATTTATATTTTTTGAAAGTTTTTACGGATTTCACAAAATATTTTAAGGTAGAGTAAGAAATTAAATGGTAAAATTTAGATATTGGCAGGCATTTTCGAAGTGGAACACTATAAATTGGTAACGACGCAAAATAACAGATTGAAAGAAATAGTTCTGCCGTACATAAAAAAAAAAAACATATCTTTACGAATGCGTTCGCCGATAACCCGACAATTTATCCGCGAGACTTATTCCATATTAAAATCGTCTTTCAAGGATAAGGGGAGAGGAAAAAAAAAAGGATTTATCGAAACTCATTCGAACCGTTTATAAACTCCATTTTTAAAAAATAATAAGTCACACACCAGAAAAAGCCAAATTCCTCTGCCCCTCCCAAAGAGAAAAAGGAACGGCAAAGAGAAAGCTATATTTCATCCCCCCCCCCCAAAATATAAAAGCACACACATATATACTCCTCTACTTTTGTGTTAAGTGACACTCTTTTAAAACTACCGTAACAAAACATACATTCTTGGCCAATCGCTGGGCCATTCTTTGTGCACCGAAAAGAAAACCGATACAGGTCCGAAAACCCCCTGGTGATAAATCACAGACCCAAGCTTCTTCGCGTTTTGCCGGATTTCTCCAGCAAATATAAAGGTTCTATGATTTTTCCGAAGAAGTAGCTAAAGGGGGGGGGGGGGGGGTAAGAGGTAGGAGAGTATGTATTAATAATTCATACCTAGCCTCCTTTTCGGTCGTGTTATTTCCCAGTGGTAATAAATGCTGTTGGAGGGGGGGGGGCATTAATAATAAGGAAGAATCCACTTCTCGAATAGGGGGTGATGCACGTAAGAGGTTCACAATGTGACACGTGGAGGTATGAATGGCCCCCACGAGGCAGGTTTTCGGCATTGTTTATTAGATTTTTGTGAATCGAAAAGCAGATGGGTAGATTTCCATAAGGGGGTTGATGATCCGGGGATGTGGGGGCAGAAAAGTAATATAAAATCGTATGTGTGTTGCTGGAGAAGAAAAGCTAATGAGATGAATTTGCCGGGGAGTGAAGGAATATATCGGAGAATGAATAGTTTACAAGCAGGAAATTTTTAGAAAAACGTGATATATATATATATATATATATATATATATATTTTTAATTTTTACTTGGATTAAGTATAATTAGTGAACTACATGCATATATACAAACTAGAAATCTGAAAAGTAATATTAAAATCGTGAGGGAAAGCTAATGAGAAGAATTTGCCGGACAGTAAAGGGATATAATGTTGGATGAACAGTTTACAAGCTAGAAATTTGAAAAATAAGATTTTTTATTCCTTTCTTCCTTTTTAAATTATTTATTAAAATCTTAAATAAGGTATAATTAGTGATCCACACATAGTATATATAAAAACAAAAATGGATATACAAACCAAGAACATATAGAAAGCTGAAAAGTACTGAAATCGTTTATGTGAAAAGAGAGAAAAGGCTAATGAGATGAATTTGCCGGAGAATGAAGGAATTTAACGCAGAACGAATAGTTTACAAGCAAGAAATTTGTAGAAATACTGGGAAATTTTATTATTATTGTTATTATTATTTTATTCCTATTTTCTTTGTTTGAAGTGTCTCATACTGGGAACTAAAAAATTCATAACTTCCGAACAAATTGAGATATTTGAAAAATTCAAATTGCATAGCAAAATTTAAGAATGGTATTTTTAAGGGAAAAATGAGGGACACGACGGATAGGTATTTCTTCTATACAGTGCCTGATTTAAGGCAGGGCATTCGGGGCCCGTGCCCTGGGCCCTCACAGTGAAGGGGCCCCAAGAAATTCCCTCATACATTTTTAAATGAAACATTTCCAAATTTTGCTATAATGAACGTTGTTTTTTATTTTTCGTCAATAGATGGAGGAATTGCTGCGCTGTTTTATAAATCATGGTGATGATCTTTTAAGGAAACTATCAACTGATCGGAAAATTTGCAATATTTTCACTGAACGCAAATACAACAGCATACTACTGATACTTGCATCCTTTTACTAAGGCTAACTAAATCCAGTGCTGGGGACTTTTTTAATTCAATAACCATCAACAAATTTTAATTGTAACTGTTGCCTAATCACTTCGAAGATTAATTGTCTTTTATATATATCAAATATCACTTCTGAAAATTATTGGTGGTAGTTAAATAAAAAATGTCCCCAATCTGGCAACACTGACTAAATCGAAGACACGCGCTGCAATGCAGATACACGGGAGCGACGTACACCGATCCGATAGACAAGCGACGGATCTTGTTTAGCCTTTCTCTTAACCAACAAAGTAAAAAGTGAATTTTTAGATGACAGAATCGGAAATAAGCGGTTTGTTTTGTTTGTTGCAATATTAAAGAATAAGAAAAAAGGGCCCATTGAACATGAGTGCCCTGGGCCTCCAAGACAGAAAATCGGTCCCTGCTTCTATATGTGTGAATTCTGAGGGATGAGACAAAAGAAAAATGGCTCGGGTCTCCAATGACCTACGATAACCTGATCGGGTTATTTTTACTTTCTTCTATGAAAAAAAATTTCGACCTCGGTGTTTTGATAGATTTACACGTTTTGAGAGCTGTAGAACACGATTTGAGCCTTTTTAGAAAATGTCTGTCTCTGTGTGTGTGTGTGTGACAAAATTTTGTGGCAACTGTATCTCAGGTACTATTGCACAGAATTTCATACAAATTGGTATGAAGTTACACATTGACATAAATTAGTGTCTATCACCTTTTGGTAAAAATTGTGCAACAGTTTGCGTTGCCATCCCGCTTTTTCTAAATTTTTAACATGGTGGTATAGTAAAATTTTGCATAAATGTGCATAAAGAGAATTATTTTTTAATAATCATTATGCAATTTAAAAGAATATTTGTAATAGAGATAGTCAACTGGGGAAAAAAAAAAAAAAAAAAAAAAAAAAATGTATATTTAGGAGCCTCGCCTCCCCCCTCGAGGGAAGTAAAATTTCATGATGGGTATCTTTCAAAAGAGCTCGCCAATACCTTTAAAACGAATGGTTGAATCACCGATCTTCGATAATTTAAAATAAAGTTATCAATTTTTTTTCATTTAAAAAAAAAAAAAAAAAAAAAAAAAATTTTTTTTTTTTTTTTTTTTTTTACATTTAGTGTTATACTACTTTTTTAAAATGGAAATCGTCTGCATTATCATGTAAGATATATTTTTTTAAATAATGATTTTAATAAATTATTTTTACTGGGTGAATTTGTATAGGAAAATATAGAAGAAAGTCATGTGGTGGCCACAACATAACATACTAACTAGTTTGCTATACTGTTTAGTACGTTATATGGTGCATACATGAAATTTTTAAACAATATACGGTTACTCAAAAGCATTCTGCCTAAAAGTAAAATCATAATGATAAATTTTAAGAGATTTCTTCATCCATAATTAAAACGAAAATATATTTTACGGTTTGACGAAGGTGAAAATACATTGAAGATTGATGGGCAATGTACCGGATAATTACAATGGGGGGAAAAAGTCACAATTCGTGCGACGTGCAGAATTTTCCTTTCTTGTTCACTTTTAATCTGCGAAGATTGTTTCATTAAAAGAAAACTTTTAAATTTCAGCTACGCATGTTATTAAAGAATAGCTTTTCACAACTACTAAGCTAACCGTGAAAATCGTATATGGTTTTAAAAGGGTAATGACCCTGAACTCCTGTTGTTAAGAACTTCCTGTTGATTATTTTTTACACAATTCGCGGTAACTGTTCAAAGCAACTAATTTTTCTCAGCACCTAAGCTTTTCAAAAGAACGTTCCGCTTATTGGGTGTTAGTTGATTTCCATTTTCCCCGCTAAATTAAAACTGGCATGTCTAATTTCCACACCTCACTCACTTTCTAGAAAAATAAATTATTTGTACTTCCATTTTTTTCCCTTATTTATTTATAATAGCTCCTCACATCTATTAGTGCTTTTAGTATGTTTTAAATTTTCTTACAAAAGCCGTTACTATCATTTATTATGTCGGTGTCTTAGAGTTGATTGACGAGGTGCGGAAAAGGGAATAATTTTTCATATTTGCATCAAACCCTCCCCCCCCCCCTTCCTCTTCTCTTAAAAAAAAAAAGAAAAAAAAAAAAATCATCAATGTGTCAGGAAGTTTTTGTTGAAAACTATGAAAGAGAAAATAGTTCAACGAAGGGGGTGGGGTGGGGTAGGTGCGGGTTAGTATTTTTATACTGCACAATACTTAATGAAATCATCGTATAAATTTATTAGCGTTATTGATTAATATACAAGACGACACAAAAATTGTCATACGGTATGTTACAGAATTATAAGTGAAAATTTTGCTCAAAGTGCATATATATATATATTTATTTATTTATTTCCTTTTAACGGAACTCTTTGGTGATTTTATCCTTTCTCTTTTCTCTAAAATGTTGACTGTTACTAATAATTCATAGTTTTTGCAAATTCTCTCATCGTTAGGCTTATGTGTTATGTTAGTGTCATTTCTCTTCTGCGTAAGTACTTTAACATATTTTTACTAATCATTGGTACTCAAATTAAATTAATACCGTGACTATTTTTAATCTTAATAAATCTCAATTAAAATTTAATTTTATGTTGGTATCTTCATCTATCTTTTGTCTGCTGGGTGTTACAATGGTACTAAATAATTCAAATTATATATATATATATATATATTCACAGTCGAACCTCGTTAACGTGAATTACTTTTAACATGAGTTGTTTTCACAATCCCCGTCAAAAGGAAGATTAGTTTAGTTACATGAAGATTAGTTACTGATAGCATGAACTACTGATAACATGAAAAAAAATTTTATCCCCTTTGAAATTCACATTCACGAGGTTCGACTGTTATATAAATTTAAGAATTCAGTATCGTTATAAAATTTAGCAATTAATAGATCCTGATAATACTAACAACACAAAAAGTAAAATTGATTGTAATACAGTTTAAAAGCTAGCACAGAAATTTTATAATTCATTTTTAGTTCCAATTAAAAGACAAAACCAATTTAAATTACTTACGCCAACATGAGTAAAAAGGACCATAAAGCTTTGACGGAGAAAGATTTTTTTTTTTTTTTTTTTTTTTTTTTTTTTTTTTTTGTGGGGGGGGGGGGGGGCGAATTGATGAAAGTTTTCAATAACTTATATATTAACCTCTTAACTGCCCTGAGCGTATATATTCGTCTTGCTATGTGAATTAATTGCCCCGGGCGTATATATACGTCTTGCCGAAGTACGATCCTTTACCAGTGAAACTAGTCTATCGGGTTTGGAATGCAATTAAATGACCATGAGAGTGTTTTAGGAGGACTTACTTATTTCAGAGAAGATGGGAAGTGTGTGTGTGGGTGGGTGGGGAGGGATTGGAGAGGGAATGTTTCTGAACAGTGAATGTATAACAACACACGCCTGTGTAAAAAATAGTGTCACTGGGAAGCGAATCTCGCAGATTTTCATCGGCAGGTAAGAGGTTAATTATAATGTAAATTTTCTGCACTCTGTATAGTACACATACAGTTTTTAGACAATATGCAAGGCTGCACAAAAGCAGTGTGCCATTTCTTCAAAGTAAAAATTGTCATGTTAATTTCTACATCTCGCTTACCTTTTTAAAAAAATATTATTTGTACTTAATTTTTTTTTCTTTGTTATTTATATCCCCTCTCACCTATAATCGTGTTTGGTTCTTTTTCCCTGTATGTTTTAAATTTTCCCGCAAAAGCTATCACTATCATTTATTATGTGAATGTCCTAGAATTGATTGACGATGTACGGAAAAGAGAATTTTTTTGTAGCTTAAAATTCCTCTTTCTTACACCCACCCCCCTTCCTTTTAAAACGGAATGATCATCATCATTCGGAAAAAGTGTCCTTGCTGAAATATACAGCATGTTATTAAAAAAAAAAAAAAAAAAAAAAAAATGGTGAACGCGAGGGGGGAGGGAGCATATTTTAATATTTTTAAACAGCGTGCCGCAGGACGAAATCAACATATTTTTTAGGTACTCGATGTTACCGACGAATTATGGGATGATTAGCAAAGATTAATTTACAGGTCATAAGTACAAAAGTTTGAATTAAAACACCATAAAATTCAAATTTCTGTACTTATTTCTTTTATTCGCCAGTTCTGTGGTGCTTTTTTTGTCTCTTCACAAAATACTACATCGTAAAAAAAAGGACAATTTACAAAATTTAAATTCATAAAAACGGACCCATCACAAAATTTAAATTCATTAAAAGGGACCCTTTTACAAAATTCAAATCCATAAAAAAGGAACCCTTCACAAAATTCAAAAATGAGCCTCTTCACAAGATTTTGTTTTATAAAAATGATCCTTTTATAAAATATTTTAATGTTTTCAGTATTATTTTTAATTAATGTCTTAATTTGGCTCAACGAAATTCTATTAACTTGATATATTAAACATTGTATTACAATGATTGTAAAAATGGAAGATGTTATGTAATATTTTATTTTTTCACAAAAATAAATAAAAATTTCACAAAAATATTTTATTTTTCACAAAAAGGGGACCCAAAAATTAAAACATGGATCTGCTCCTGATTGTGCATATAATAAGAAATTGCACGAAGTACAATTTCAGTTTTGTTATGATTTTTCTTTTCTTTAGATTCTGTAGTGTATATACATAGCATTAAAAATTGGTTTACAGGTATACACAAAAATATTCAGATACTTCATGGGATATTAATGTAAACTGCTTGAAGTGTTGAGAGTTTCTTTTTAACTATATTAAATTTTTAGTACTCTGTTTATTTTGTTTGCAATTTTTAGGTAATATACAGGGCTACACAAAGTCAATATTCAATTGACATTAATCTTCAAAAAATCAAACAGAAAAAAAAAAAAAAAAAAAAAAAAAAAATGGAGTATCTAATTACCACACTTCGATTATCGTCTAAAACAGAAATTAGTTGTACTTCACCTTTTTCTTTTCTATATTTCTATCCCTCACACCTACGACAGCTTTTGGTTCTTTTCAGCATATGTTTTAAATTTTCCCACAAAAGCCGTTACTATCATTCATTACGTGGATGTCTCAAAATTGATTGACGAGGTACGGAAAAGAGAATGATTTTTCATAGCTTGAACATTCCCCCTTTCGCGAACACCCTCCCTTCTTTCTTAAAAGGGAATGATAATCATCATGTGGAGAAAGAGTCCCCTGCTGAAAAATACACTATGATATTAAAAAGAAAAAAAACTAGTATGTTGTGGCCACCACAAGACTTTCTTCTATATTTTCCTATACATATTCAATCAGTAACAATATTAAAAAAAAAAAAAAAAAAAAAAAGATTTTTTTTTTTTTTCTAATTTTTTTTTTTTTTTTTTTTTTTTTTTTTTTTGTAAAAATTAATACATATTTAATCACTAACAATATTTAAAAAAAAAAAAAAAAAATCGAATTTTTTTTGTTTTTTTTTTTTTTTCGTTAAAAGTAAAAAAAAATCGATAACTTTGTTTTAAATTATCACAGATTTATGGTTCAACCATTCGTTTTAAAGGTATTGACGAGATCTTTCGAATGATACCCATCTTCAAAATTTAACCCCCCCGGGGGAGTACTTCCCTCCCAGGGGGGGAACCGATGCCCCCCCATGCACAAATTTTTTTTCCTAGTTAACTACTACTATTATCAATAATTCATATTAATTTTACAATCACAAGTTTAAAATAACTCTCATTATGCCCATTTATACGGAATTTTGTCCTATGCTGCCATGTTAAAAATTTGCATAAAATGCGATCACAGCGCCACCTGTTGAGCTATTGATCCCCAAATCTAATGGGCACCAGTTCATGTCAGGGTGTAACTAAATACCAAGTTTGGTTAAATTTCATTCATTTGTTCGTGAGATACAGCGTCCACAAAAAAATGATACAGACAGACGACAGACAGACAGACAGACAGACAGACACACAGACAGACATTTTTTAAAAACTATCAATTCGTGTTCAGGACATCCCAAAACGTGTAGATCCGTCAAAAAACGGAGGTCGAAAATTTTCGCGAATCCAATACTTTCTCTATATTACATATAGAAGAAAGTAAAAATGAACGAAAGGGGGGATTCTAGGTAATGAAACAATTTCTCCTCCCCCCCGTACCACGTATGTTTAATAATCGCACGTTTTCTAATGCTGTGGGAGAGGATCATTATCTCTTAGTTTTTCATCTTTTTTTCTCTTAAAAAAATTGTTATTTTTAGGTGTCGTAAGAGGATGGAAGTTCGGGGATCAGGGGAGACGAGTTTCTTAAAAATATTTGTTTAATTTTTTTGGAATGTTTTGTCTAACGTGTATTCTCCCTCCTTCCTCCCTTCTACCCTCTAAAAAAAAAATCTTTATTTTTCAATTTACGAGGTTTGTACGTTTGATTCCTGATTGTCCTAACATTTCTGAAAACTTTTGTCTGAAAATGTCCTCAAATATAGTAAGCTGCCCTAAATTTCTTGAAAATTTCAGCTTTTATGCTATATGTTGTTACAACGGATGAAGTCTTTTCTCTGCCTCAATCGTGCTGTTGCAGTGAAAGTAGTTTTACAGGCAAAGTGAAAATAGTTTTAAAGAGGCAGCTCATTCACTTTCAGTAAGGTCAGCCTTGGCGATGCATTTACCGACTTGGCAACCAAATTTGGCGAAAAATAATAGTTTAAGGTTCCTGAAGTTTTGAAGCTTTTTCGAAGTTTCTATGGGTTTCTCGATAGAAACAGCGCCAAGTCCATTCCTCAAAGGGTATAAATAGGAGTGAGGTGACTTCTGCACAGTGTTGCCAGATTGGGAATTTATTGGGCTTCAGGGGACATTTTTGGGGACCGAATGTTTATGGGGGAATTTCATGGGTATTTTCGAAATGTTTGGTGAGAAATCTGGGAAAATTTTCAAGTTTTTAGTCTTAACACGTTGAGTGCCATGTCAGCCATCGGTGGCTGACACTGAACTTTCCGTTTAGGCCGCGTCAGCCACCGGTGGCTGACAGTGTAAAATATGATACAAAATTGAAATATTTACATTGTTTTAAAGTAATTACTGACAATTAAGGCATTTTAATGGATTTTATTGAAACATGGTAAACATAACGCACTTCTATGCAGCGCGCATGGCCTGATGGAGATTTCCTTAGGAATTCGCGTGGCGCTCAACATGTTAAACTAATTTACCTGAAAAGTTTACAGCGTTGCCAACTGTAGAGATTTGTCCTTACATGTTGGGACTTTTGACAATTTTCTTCAGCATGCAGAGTCTTTTTGAAGATCGTTCTCAGGACGTTCTCAAAATATCCTGAGGATGAAAGTAAATCTTGCGTACATTCTCCATACTAAAGTACTTTACACAGGTTTAAAATATTTTCCTATAACCAGTGCGTAATTTTTTTTTTTTTTCTTTTTTCAAAAGTAAGCTTCATTTGGGAAAAAATATGTGCTTCAATCAAGTTTGAAATCTGCAGAATTTATTTAAAGATGCAGCTCTATCAAGAAAAATGTGTTTTATAATGTAGATGATTAAAAAAAATAATAATAAAAAAAGGTTTAAGAAAGTTTTTGGAAAGACCGTCGTAAATGAAAACATATTTTAGCAGAGTCAATTGCTCCTGATTCTAAATATCTTTTACAGTTCCCAAATAGGGAATTTTTTTTTTTTTTTTTTTAATGTCATTTAAAATATTCTTGTATTTATTAAAATATGCTAGCTAACTTTCCTTTTTTTTTGTTTTGCCATTTTTTACATATGTTTCAGTAATGCGTAAAGTTTTTAAAAGTTATCCTCAAAAAGCATTCTAAAATAATGTTTCTCTTTTACTTTATAAACTAAACACATTCAATAACTCATTTTTTTTCTCTATTTTCTAAATTGAGTAATTGTTTTTGCCTGTGCACAGTAAATTCCTGGTGTCTCGCTACCATGGGTAGACTAGTAATTTTGGAGGGTTGCTACGGTACCTATAATTCAGGAAAAACCTGGAAAACTCGGGGAATTTGAAAAAATGTTAAAGAACAGGGAAAATAGCAAAAACGAATTCAGGAAACCTCAAAATGTATAGATACGCCGAAATTTTTCATGTACATTTTTCCTTACGTATATAGAATATTTTTTTAAGTAAAAAGTTTTAAATATCGTGAATTTTAATATCCAAATGGAGATGTTTGAGTGTACTGGACCCCAGTACACAAACAAGTACAATTTTTTTGTGCATTATAATATTTTTTGTTTTTTACAAAATTCTGTTACTTTTTTTTTCTACCCTCAAAACCTGCTGCTGATCCTAGTTATTACTACACATGATTTAATACAAATTATAAATAATAATAAAGAAATATATTCCATTTATATATGCTGTCAATAACTATAAAATTGTAATAAAACATACTTTCAGCATATCACACTATTTAAAAATTTAAAATATCTTTATACCCCAAAAAATCTTTACATTCCGACGTTTCGGTTAATATTCAATTTTTAACCATCTTCAGGGAAATGATGTACATAAACTATAAAATTTGGCTTCGTTTCTTAAACTTAAAATAATTTAAGGTAACCCTGTTATTGTTTATTCTGGCAGCCCTGCTGTGTGATACTTTGTAAGTGCATGATTGTGATTTATTTAGATGTTTTTAACTCATTTTAAGATGTATAGAGAGCGTTTTTTATATAATTTATGTAATCACGTATTAATTTCTTTGTGAATTGTATTTTGTAATATCTAATAATATTAAGAAAAAAAAATTAATTCTTAATGAATATAGACAACAGTGTTTAAGTTTTGGTTAAAATCTTACGTGTATTTCAAAAATAAGAAAAAAAAAATTGAAGCCTCACTCCTTTCTTTAAATTAAAACTTATGTGTTTGGTGGCAGCATTTTGCATAATATTTATTTTTCCTTTATGCAGCAATTATGTTTTCCTTCCATAGAAATAACATTTTCTTAAAAATATAACATTTGCCACTCACAGAACAATTAAACTATGCGTTACTCTTCTCCCACTAGCTGTTTATTAAATAGCATCGCGATCTTTTTTCTAAGGGAAATTATTTCAAAAGATAAGATATCTTTCCGCTGCCTTAAGAAAGCGTTCTTTCAACCCCATAAATACAACCGAAAGATAATTTCAGTTTTGTGGTGTGGTGATAATCTGCAACAGTTGGTTATCGCTGCGACCGCTGCCATGGAAACACAGCGTGCGAAATCGATTGCTTTTCCAGAATCCATGCTCCTCTGTTTTGCTGAAGGAACTTTATAGTATATATGAATGATTATAAATTCATTTTTTTTTTCGGATTATTGTTGGAAGGTTTTTGCATTGTAGCTTTTTACTTGCGATTTCTGACAATCCTGAATATTTAAGAGCCGCACTTTAAATTGTGTAGTTTTTCTTTTTTCAGCAAAATATACGAATGATTATAAATCCATTTTTCGGATTATTGTCTAAATTTTTTATCGCGCCTTCTTTCCTGCGAGGTTTTTTTTTTTTTTTTTTTTTTTTAATATAACTAAAACCTTTGAATGCATAAGGGCTACACTCTAAATTTTAAAGTTGTCTTCTTTTTGAGTAATGTATAAAATATAGGAATGATAATAAATCCATTTTTCGGCTTATTGTTGGAAGTTTTTATCAAAGTTCTATTGCATGACTTTTCATAAGCCTTAATATTTATGAGCTGCTCTTAAAATGTGAAGTTTTCTTTTTTAACCTTCTAGCGGGCGCGCTGCTTATACGACCATGAAAGGTTTTCACATACACTACTGTAAAATATGTATTTTAAAGTATCTGAATATTTTAATTATACTATAACCATTTGAAGATTAATAAGAACATTCAGCTGGAACTTTTATTCATTAAAACAAAACTGAAAGAATGAAACTGAAAGCGCAAAATCAATATAAAAAAATCAAAGAAACATCGGAATTATAAGTTAATTAATTTTACAAATATTTAAAATAATAATGTTTAAAACAAAAACAACAAACAATCGTTTTTAGCAGTGAAAAAAAAATCAAATATAACAAAACGTTACATGAAAGGTCGCGCGTATTTTTCAAATACAAATAGCAAATATTCAGCTTCATATCATTGTCTCGAGGTTCAAAAGATAACTAAAAATAGATCAATATATACCTGAGTCAATAGCCAAAGATAAGTGTTTCAAATGCTCTCTGACTTTAAGATATACAACGAGATTTACCACAAGTGTATCTCTCAGATACGCGCGCCCGTTGGAAGGTTAATAAAACATCTGAATAATTATAGATCCGTTTTTTGCATTATTATTTGAAGTTTTAATCGCACTTCTCTCTCTTTTTTCCCCCTAAAACCTTGAATATTTAAGAATTGCACTCTAAATTTTGAAATTATCTTCTTTCAGAGGAACATGTGAAAAATATATGAATGATTGTAAATCCATTTTTCGGATTATTATTGAAAGTTTTTATCGCAGTTTATTACCGTATCATACTTCCTAACCATCTCATTATGAACCGTTCAATTTTTAGTACCTGCCTTTTTTTCACACTAGTTAGTTTTTAGAGTAATTTTATTCTTATTTAATCGTAACAACATTTGGAGAGAATTACTCTAAAAATAAAGTGGTGTGAAGAAGGGGGCGTTAACAATTGTACGGTTATTAATGAGATGGTTGGCAAGTATGCCGTATTTTTGAAAAAATAATAATGATAAGCTTAAATATTTATATGCTGCATTCTGAATTAGAAAGTTCTGTTCTTTTAGCAAAACTTATCTGCTTTGCTGAAAGAACCTATAGTTATATTAGAATTATAAATCGACAGTTTTTCTGTGATTTCTTTCAAATCTTTGAGTTTTCAAGAACCACATTCTAAATGATTTATAAATCCATTTTTCGTGTTGTTATTGGATGTTTTTATCGTATTTTTTCTTTTTCTTTCCCCCCCCCCCCCCCCCAAAACCTTAAATATTTTAGAGCCCTATACTAACTTTTGTTCTTTCAAAGGAACATAACATAAGAATGCTTATCATGAACTAATTTTTCGGATTTTTGTTGGAAGTTTTTTCTTTATAGCTTTTTGCTCTAATTACACTGCTCGGCAAGAATATTGCCTCTGACACCATTTCAGCATATTCTTATGTTAAATGACCTCCTGAATCCGAATAGGACGCCCATTTTGCCCTATCACCCACTGTTTTTTTAGGAATAACCCCCTATTTAAAAAAAATTTTTGGTGATTTTATGGCTATAAATTTGATATTTAGGAGGGGGAAGGACTATTTTAACCGTTAAATATTTTCCGAGAGGCTACAGAGTTGGAAAATTGTAAAACATGGACATTTGCCACAGGGGAAAAATTTTTGGGGGAGGAATTTGCTACTGAAATTATGCCTTAAATATCTTATATTTTTTTAATCTCATATTAATGTTATTTTTTTAACTTTATATTTTTTTTGTTTTCAGGTGTTAAATTAATTATTTTTCATTCTTCAAATCAAATTTATGGTCATAAAATTTATCGAACAGGGAAAGAAACTTGGGGTAGTGGTGGTGTTTCTAGAAAACGATGGGTGACTGGGCAAAATGGGAGTCATATTCGGATTCAGGAGGTCATTTTACATAAGAATCAGCAAGAATGGTATGAGACCTCGAATTTTTTTATTTTTATTTATTTATTTATTTATTTATTTATTTTCAGAGCATTGTTATTTTAAATTCTTTGATTATTTAAGAACTGTGTTCTAAATTTTGAAATTATTTCCTTTCAGAGCAGGGAACGTATCTAATATAGATATGATATCAGAATTGCCAACTTTTATAATTTATTCTGGAGCATTGTTAACTCCGTCTTTCTTTCATTCCAATAATTTTGAAGAATTAAAAAATTTTTGTCACTACTTTATCTTGTGATTTTTCATAAGCTTGAATATCCATGAGCAGCACTCTAAATTTTCTTTTTTGAACAAAACATACGAATAATTATCGATCCACTTTTTCGATTATTGTTCGAAATTTTCATTGTGCTAAAAAAAAAAAAAAAAAAAAAAAAAATCCTAAAATATTCTAGAGTTTCACTCAAAAATTTAAAGTTACTACCTTCTTTCTGAGGAATGTATTTAATATAAAAATGTTTGTAAGTCTTTTTTTTTTTTTTTTTCTCTCCCGTTCCCGAATTATTGTTGGAAGTTTTTATCGCAGTTTTATTTCATGTTTATGGAAAATAAGCTTTGAAATTTAATAGCATATTTTCAGTTGTAAGCATAGCTCAGTTGTAAGCTATGTTCATTCATTAAAAAAAAAAACTCTGTTGTGCTGAAAGAACCAATAATTAGAAAGATGAATAAATTCTGTTTTACAATCATTGTTTAACCCGTTAGCGCACAGTGTCCTCATCTGAGGATAGCTAATGAAATGGCACGTATATTTTTTGTGGTTTCTTGGAATGATTTCTGCTTTTTAGTGACAGTTTATGGCGTCACTCTAAATGATCCCTGAAAGTTTTATGTGCCTACTATTAATTATTATTTCATAATTTGGATAGTCATTTTATGATTTTTCATTCGTCGCACATATATCTGCTTTTTGCGCAGGTATACTAACTTAAATCGAGTTGAATAATAATACATATTATAATACTGTACTTTCGAGATCTTTTTCAACATATAATAGGAAATTAATCTGTTATCACAAAGTTTTTCTATCTCGAAGTTTTTCTCGCTAGAACACTAAACGTCAATAAATGAGGATAGGCTTTAAATTTAAAACTATCCGAAGAATTGTTTAAGTGAATATATTTTACTGTCAGTTAACTATATTAATTTAGAGGTGAAATAATCAGCTAATAATGTTTTGCAAAATTAATTCGGGCATTAACAGGTTAAAGCCCCCCCCCCCCCTATAAAAAAAAAAAAAAGTGCGAACTTTTGATAGAGTAATGAAGATTTTCCTGTAAGAAAATCATATTGTAACTTAGGAAATGTTTAATTTACTTATTTTGAAGAAACAATTAATTATCTGACAAAAGTTAATTAATATTATTAATTAATTCCATTATTTGATACCTTTTGAAATTTCTTTCCAAATTCAGGGAAGTAATACCTTTTTCTTCAGTGCCGGAACGTTCGCCGCATATAAAAATCAGCCGCTTTATAAAATCATTTTGATTCAGAAGGAATGGGATTTTAATAAGCGGCGGGTACTGTACCCCCCTTTCAACTAAGGAAGGAAGCGAAAAAGAAAAGAGAGAGAGAGAAGTAATCTATAAACCAACAAAAGCCGCAAAACGGCTTCAGTTCCATTTCATTGGGAAAGTGTTAATCATCGTATGAAATGAAGGTTGCTCGTTATACGGGCTATTGTCACAAGTGCAGTGATTGACACTGAAAGGGTTAAATCTAAACTACTTAATATTCGCTCTCAAAAGGAGGAGTGTGACGTTCTCGAGTACTTTTCATATCTCTCAAGTATCAATTTATTTTCGTATTTTCAAGTATCAATTTATTTTCCAAAAAAAGCCAAAAACACAACCATGCCTTTTCTATGAGAGAGCAGGGAAAAAATAAATAAATAAAAAAAAGAGGCCTTAACAAAAGCTTTTCAACTCAACTCTCCTCTTATCCTTATATGTGCCGGAACTAAGAAATATACGATATACCCCCTCTGCCAAAAGATTTAGGATGCACTTGATTTTGAGCGCAGCATGGATTTAATATGTATACTTCTATACATCATCTTAATGGGAGCTTCGCTTTTATATGAATTAAACCTCTCAACTTCCCTCGAACTCCCGCGGCGAAATACGGGGAGGTTTTTAGAAATAAGGGGCGTGACTTATTTTTCATCTGCACTGTTTTTAGGCGTTGGGGATTTTTCTTTAGCCCTTGTGGATATGACGCTTTACAAAAAAATGTTTTGTGAAGGTAAAAAGGTGCAGTTTTTGTTCTCTTTTGTATAAAATGTTAGATGGTTAAAAGTTCTTTTTTTTTTTTTTTTTTTTTTTTTTTTTAATGCAGGTGTGACTTTTGCTCGTATATTTTAACGTATGCATCGTTGGGAGGGAGTGGAGGAGTGGAATGACGTCAAAGCTAGAAGCATCCCATTCATAAAGCGGGCTTTTTTTTTTTTTTTTTCCTTTTTTGTGGGAATCATGTGTAAATGACACGTTCGTGTATTTTACGTTCTGCACTTGAAATTTTTTGCGTAAATTATGACTCTCTGGCTGACTTGCGTGTTGGGCGTTGCGTACATCCTGTTGCATATAAAGTTATTTTTGCGCTTTTAAAGAGATGGCGGGCTTCGAAAATCGTAGAAAATGGAATTTTCGTTTTCGTTATATTAATTGTTTTATGACTAATTTTGAACAATATTCGTCCAACCACATGTTTCTAAGTTAATATTTTCAAAAGTTATAAAGGTTTAAAAAAAATTAAAGGGCTGAATAAATAAATGCCCTCCAAAATGTAAAAAATCAAGCGGCAAAGTCGGTGGAGATTGATCATTTGCATTTTTAACTTTTCAAATATTAATTTTGATTAAAACAAAACATGTAGTTTAAAAAATATAAACTTCTATAATGTTTGACTTTACTGGTAAACTAATAACCAGTTATAAACCAGAATGGTAATTATAACCGATAACTTGTAAAATTAACTTTAAATGCCGTTTTCTCTGAATGTGATTTTTTAACGATTTTCTCTTCTTTCAAATGATGCTCGCGTCACAATTTCGGCTTAAAATTAATAAAATTTGCATTTAATTGTTTTATGTTAGATTTCAATCAAATCTGGTATCCTTTTGAAGTTTCGCTTAAATTTAGATTTTTAGAACTTTGTTTTATTATGCGATGACTTGAATTAATAATAATCAGTATATGTCACAAAAATATTTCTTAAAAATAAATAAATAAATAAATAAAAACTTTTGAACGAATATAAAAGGCGATACCCAAATTTGTTATATATATATATATATATATTAATCAAGCAAAACTATATAAAATTTTAAGCAATTTTACAGTTTTTTTTTTTTTTTTTTTTTTAAATTAAATAATTTTGGTTTTTATGTATTTAATATTGTAATGCTTTAGTGCATAGGTATTCAAAAATTTAAAACTTTTGCTGAAAAATTAAAAATATTTATTTATAACGCCCACCGCGAACTCACGGTCTTCCTTTTTTTTTTCTCTCTCCCAACGGTCTTTTTTTTTTTTTTTTTTTTCTTTCTTTCTTTTTAGTTAAGAATTGTTTATGAGGTCGGTCTGTCTACCAACGTTTTCATTCATACATTTAGAATGTTTTAAAGCTGATTTTTGTTATTCAGGTTCACTATAACATGTCTCCTATTGCAAATGATTTGAGTAGCATAGCGGTTTGTGTCGCGAGACTTGCAGAAGAATTCGGATACGTTAGAATCTATGTCAAGTATTTTTTTAAAGCCTATTTTTCAATCGTTATTCTGCACAAAAAATAACTGAATTAACATTGATTCTCCAAGTATACAAAAGGATGTTACATATAGAATAAAAATAGATAAGCATTAATGATTTGTTTTACAGGGCTACGCAAAATCAAGATACATTTTCGAAAGTATAAGGGGATTTAGTTTGTGCATTTCAGGTTGTGGTGGTTTTATATTCTTATTGTAATCTTTGTAATGCGCTATATGGTGCGTTTGAAATTTTAAACAGTGTATTGTAATTAATAATATTATTAATTTTTAAAAATGGCGTAAGACAGAAAAACAAACATAACGTGTATGTAGAGCGTATTAATTTTTAGAAATGGCATAAGATAGAAAAACAAACGCAACGTATATAGAAAACGCATTAATTTTTAAAAATGGTATAAGATAGAAAAACAAACGCAACGTATATAGGAAACGCATTAATTTTTAAAAATGGAATAAGATAGAAAAACCAGCGCAACGTATATAAAATACGTATTAATTTTTAAAAATGGCATAAGATAGAAAAGCAAACACAACATATTTATAGAACGTATTAATTTTTTAAAAAGACATAAAAAAGAAAAA
Source organism: Salticus scenicus (assembly GCA_963930645.1). NCBI lineage: Eukaryota > Metazoa > Arthropoda > Arachnida > Araneae > Salticidae > Salticus > Salticus scenicus. The sequence goes on from CAWVNO010000001.1 coordinate 5,984,936, forward strand.
GAAACGTAACTTACATATGAAATGTATTAATTTTTAAAAATGATAAAGATAGGAAAACAAACATAACAAATGTATAGAACGTATTAATTTTTTAAAAAGACATAAAAAAGAAAAAGAAACGTAACTTACATATAAAATGTATTAATTTTTAAAAATGATAAAGATAGGAAAACAAACATAACAAATGTATAGAACGTATTAATTTTTAAAAATTGTATAAGATAGGAAAACAAACACAACATATTTATAGAACGTATTAATTTTTTAAAAAGACATAAAATAGAAAAAGAAACGTAACTTACATATAAAATGTATTAATTTTTAAAAATGATAAAGATAGGAAAACAAACATAACAAATGTATAGAACCTATTAATTTTTTAAAAAGACATAAAAAAGAAAAAGAAACGTAACTTACATATAAAATGTATTAATTTTTAAAAATGATAAAGATAGGAAAACAAACATAACAAATGTATAGAACGTATTAATTTTTAAAAATTGTATAAGATAGGAAAACAAACACAACATATTTATAGAACGTATTAATTTTTTAAAAAGACATAAAAAAGAAAAAGAAACGTAACTTACATATAAAATGTATTAATTTTTAAAAATGATAAAGATAGGAAAACAAACATAACAAATGTATAGAACGTATTAATTTTTTAAAAAGACATAAAAAAGAAAAAGAAACGTAACTTACATATAAAATGTATTAATTTTTAAAAATGATAAAGATAGGAAAACAAACATAACAAATGTATAGAACGTATTAATTTTTTAAAAAGACATAAAAAAGAAAAAGAAACGTAACTTACATATAAAATGTATTAATTTTTAAAAATGATAAAGATAGGAAAACAAACATAACAAATGTATAGAACGTATTAATTTTTAAAAATTGTATAAGATAGGAAAACAAACACAACATATTTATAGAACGTATTAATTTTTTAAAATGACATAAAAAAGAAAAAGAAACGTAACTTACATATAAAATGTATTAATTTTTAAAAATGATAAAGATAGGAAAACAAACATAACAAATGTATAGAACGTATTAATTTTTAAAAATTGTATAAGATAGGAAAACAAACACAACATATTTATAGAACGTATTAATTTTTTAAAAAGACATAAAAAAGAAAAACAAACGTAACTTGCATATAAAATGTATTAATTTTTAAAAATGATAAAGATAGGAAAACAAACATAACAAATGTATAGAACGTATTAATTTTTTAAAAAGACATAAAAAAGAAAAAGAAACGTAACTTACATATAAAATGTATTAATTTTTAAAAATGATAAAGATAGGAAAACAAACATAACAAATGTATAGAACGTATTAATTTTTTAAAAAGACATAAAAAAGAAAAAGAAACGTAACTTACATATAAAATGTATTAATTTTTAAAAATGATAAAGATAGGAAAACAAACATAACAAATGTATAGAACGTATTAATTTTTTAAAAAGACATAAAAAAGAAAAAGAAACGTAACTTACATATAAAATGTATTAATTTTTAAAAATGATAAAGATAGGAAAACAAACATAACAAATGTATAGAACGTATTAATTTTTAAAAATTGTATAAGATAGGAAAACAAACACAACATATTTATAGAACGTATTAATTTTTTAAAAAGACATAAAAAAGAAAAAGAAACGTAACTTACATATAAAATGTATTAATTTTTAAAAATGATAAAGATAGGAAAACAAACATAACAAATGTATAGAATGTATTAATTTTTAAAAATGATAAAGATAGGAAAACTAACATAACAAATGTATACAACGTATTAATTTTTAAAAATTGTATAAGATAGGAAAACAAACATAACGTACATATAGAACGAATTATTTTTTAAAAATAGCGTAAGATAGAAAAACAAACATAACGTACATATAGAACGCATTATTTTTAAAAAATGGCGTAAGATAGAAAAACAAACGTAGCATACATATAAACAAATCCCGATGTAATATTAGAAATTAATAAAATTTAATAATTTTTATATCAAATATTAGAAACCGTTAATTTCATGGACGCAATTTAGAAATATGTACAAATTCCCACCTGGAATTTAGTTGGCAAACATAAATTTAGCTAATTTAATTAAACAGATATCTAGTATAAATATAACTTGGCATGCATTCTAATTCGCAAAATGAAGCAATTTATTTTTATTTTATGCTTTACTTTATTAATATGTTTGCTTTCGGTAAAAATGTTGCTTAAAAATTTCATTTTAGATTTTCAGATTTGAAGAACTAGAAGATTTATTTTTTCTCCTAATAAATTATGGCTAATTAAAAAAATATTTTTTTAATTATTCATAATTGTTATGATTAATTAAAATTGGATTTTTTTTTTTTTTTCTTCTGCTGTTAGCAATTTTTTATTATTTACATACTTAGGTGAACATATATCATTTTACCAAATACGTTTCAAATTTCAGTTAGCAGTGTTTTCTATAAAATTATAAATAATTAAAATACATTTATTTTATCGATTGCTTTTTAACTTTTGCCATTAGCAGATTTTTCTGTAGAATTATAATTAACTGAAAATACATCATTTTACTGATTGCTTCCCCCTTCCACCGTAAAATTATAACACTGCGCTAAAAAAAGAAAAAAAATATTCGAGCTCTGATACCATTTTTACTGATTCTCATCTAAAATAATCTCAGGAATCCTAATAGGAGTTCCATTTTGCCCTTTCATCCACCGTTTTCTAGGGACAACACCCCTTCCCTCAATTTTTATCTCTGTATGGTAATTTTATGACCATGAATTTGATTTGGAGAATGAAAAAAAAAAAATAAATAAATAAATAAAATAAAATAATTTAACCCCTAAAAACAAAAAAATTATGTTTTAATAAATAACATTAATAATAGATTGAAAAAAAAAAAAAAAAAAAAAAAAACATAAGAAATGCAATACATAATTTCAGTAGCAAATCCCCCCCCCCTCCCCCCGCCTAAAATTCACCCGTTGCCACAAATGTTCATGTTTTAGATTTTTCCAACTCTGTAGCCCCACAGAAGATATTTAACAGTTAAAATAACCCTCTCCCCCCTAAAAATCAAATTTATAGCTATAAAGTCACAGAAAAGTGATAAAAATAGGAGGCCGTCTCTAAAAAACGGTGGGTGATAGGGCAAAAATGAGCTTCCTTTTCGGAATCAGGAGGTCATTTTACATAATAATTTGCAAAAGTGGTGTTGGGAGCAATTTTCATACCGAGGAGTATAATTAGTTGAAATTGCGACATTTTATCAATTACTTTACACATTTCAGCCATACTTTTTACTTTCCGAACACTATAGTGAGGAAAGTATTGTAATCATGTCAAAAAAAGTGCGATAGCGTCTAAACGCTTTATTAATCTGAGCAAAAAATTTGTACACATGTTATAGGTCACAGTTGCACGAACTGTATAGATTTTCGTGAATTTAGCACTTACAGTTTTTTTACAGGGACACAAAGAAAAATTCTTTATCATTATGGCCTATGGGACGAAATTTTTAAAAGTGCGATACCATCTAAAAGCCTTATTCAATTGAGCTGAAAATTTATGTGAATTTTATAAATCACTGTTGCACTAACCATAAGCATTTTGGTGAATCTAGCATTTATAGGTTTTTACAGGGACACAACGAAAAATTCTTTATCATTATGATCTATGGGCTCAAAGTTCAGTAGCGTTAAATTAAACATCGTGTACTATTTGGAGAAAAATACTCAAACACCCTATTATAATTTTCTCTTTTTTGTTTGTTTAACAACTCCTCTTTCTTTACTTTATCTACAAAACTGTTAATTACTCGATGTTTGTAACTACTCAATATTTGGAAAGTTGAGTGGAGTCACTCCAGATTCCCCCCCCTCCCCCGAAAGTGAAAATTTAGTATTAATGTGAATTACATTATCTTACCAATTGCTTTTTAAATTTAAGTTTTACGTATTAGCTGAACAGTCTTTATTGTAGAATTAGTAAAAAAAAAAAAGAGCAGCTCTGTCTTTTTTTTTTTTTTTAAATATATACATAATTTATAATTAATTGAAAATACATCATTTTACCCAAGTTAATACTCGCTGAAAATGTTCGCTTTATAGATATATTGTCGTAATGAAATGTCTTTTATTGCCTTATCTTCAAAAATAATTGCCCAATATTGCTTTTGACTAGTAGGGGATTACTGCAAAAAATGTCATTTGAGAATTTGTGAAATTAGAAGGGGGATAAAAAAAAAAAAAAAAAAAAACACGGATAAAAATGGTTATGTAACGTAATTTAGATAAAGAACAATTACCCTATCCCCCCCCCCTCACTCCCCCAATCTCTCTTTCGATAACATGGGATTTCTATTTGTTCCAGAAATTGTTAAAATGAATTGATTATTGAAAATACATTCGAATAATGACTCAATTTAAAATGGATCCTAATCCTACTTTTCCATCAAATAATCCTAGCAACGGTAAATTAACTTAATCCTTTAGTACTTTTTTTTTTTTTTTTAATAGTTTCGAAATGTTCAAAAAAGTCCAATTGAAAAGAAGACATTAATAGTTGGATTGGAACTGCTTTCTAAACAGCAGTCATTTCTGTGATTCTTCAAATCATATCTTGAACAAGTAATATGGAAAAAAAAAAAAAAAAATTAAAGTCAATTTCTACTTATAAACACTATCGAAAAAAATTTTTTTTTTTAATGATTTTCAATTAGTAAGTAAAAAGTGCGCGTGCAAAATGAAAGAAAAATAGTTATAAGATTAAAAAAAAAACTTTTCATATACATGTTTTAAATTTTCTGATGAATCATAGAGCTCTTATCTATGTGCATAAAATTTTTAAAGTGACAATGATGTCAACTTTTGTGAAATGCATCATTTAACTTTTTATAGTTTTTTAATATTCACGTTTAATTTAATGTATTTAGTTTTATGTCGAAAGAAAATGAACTCGTAATTTTTTTTTTTTTTTTTTTTTTTTTTTGGGGGGGGGGGGGGGGGGGTGCAACAATTAAATTATAGCTCATATTTTAATGGCTATTTTTAAAGCTATTAGGATGTTATTATTTTCATATTTTAATTAATTATAAGAAAACTAATCAAAAGTTCGAAATTCGGACTTCGAAGTATTGTGTTGTCACCGTGTTCTGAGCAAGAGTTTTCTACACAGTAAAATATCTATATAATATTTTTCTAACGTGGACTAGTTACGATTAAATTTTGTCGGAATGATATGATTGTGACGTAAGATGTTATTTGATTGATCAACCCAGACCCAAAGCATAAATTCAGCTGCTCGAGACTGGTCCACATTCAGGGTTTAAACTGCCATTAGTTTTTTTAGCATTTTGCTAAAAGATATCATATTTTGCTAAAGTATGTTGGCAAGAATTTCGCTAAAAAGCTTTTTATAAAATATATCTCTATATAATAACCTTTAATTTTTTTATTCAAATATTCACAGACAACAATTATGAAACAAATGAAATTTTTGGTAATCATTATTTATTTAATAATTTGGATTTATTTTTTATTTTTAAAATCATTGAATTTAAAAGTATATCAAAATTCAGAATTAATCACAAGTGTGGATGCTTGACTAAAAACCATCAGTGGACAAAAGGAATAGAAAACAAAATGTTTGCTAACCAAGTTAAGTAAAAGAAATCAATAGTATTCAAAGAATGAAATTAACTTTCAAAAAAGCTAAAATGCTGCTTTTGTATTTTAGCTAAAATGCTAAAGAAAATTTTTTACCAGGATAAACCTTGTCCACATTAGAGAAATATTATATAGATATTTTTTTTTTTCTACACAGTAAAATATCTGTTTAATATTTCTCTAATGTGGACCAGTTGCGATTAAATTTTGTCAGAATGATACGATTGTGACGTAAGGTGTTATTTGATTGATCAACCCAGACCCAAAGCATAAATTCGACTGCTAGAAACAAAGCGATTATAAGCGCTTTGATTAGAGATTTCAGGAAGAATTTAAAACCAGTTAGGCCACACATTTAATGTTGGCTATTCGGCAGGACGGTGGTGGCGCCATTTTTTTTTTTTTTTTTTTTTTTTTTTGAGAAAGAGTTTTTTTTTTTTATTCATTTTTAATAGAAGGAACGTTATTTCTTTTTATTTATTTATTTTGTCGATACATTTCTTAACTATGAAATTTCTGCTATGTATGGTGATATGGTAATTTAATTTTGTTAAATTTTAGGAAATTGTGGATTTTTAATATAACAATAACTTATTCTAAGAATTTTTAACTTAGGAGCGGAAAAAAATTATTTTCTAAAATTGAAATTATAATGCAAATGTGAAAGATTAAAATCCTTATTGTTGTTGTTGTTATTATTATTATTATTAAAAAATCATTTAATTTTTCCAGTGATTTTTTTTTTTTTTTTTTTAATAAGATTTTTTCGAAAATCATAATAGGTATGAAGGTATGTTCCTATTCAGCTATTCTGCACGTGAAAAGCTAGTGTCGAATAAAACTACACTTTACGCTGTATTTATTTATTTATTTTTTTAAAAAATGCAGCATGATGAAAAAAGTGTGAATACCACCAATACTACCAGATTGAGGGAAATTTTTATTCAATATTCAAACTATATTCTTTTATTCACTAAATTTTAACCCCTTAACGCGCGCTGTCCTCGCTGCGAGGACGCAAAATTTAAGATCCAGGTGCAAAAATTTATCCCGGAAATTTTTTAGCAAAAATTTACGTTTATAACATAGCAGAAAAGGCCGGTTTTTTGAACCTTAAAATTTCTTTTAGTTTAATTTAGTTCATGAATCCCGGTGGCAGTATAATTTAAATGATCCGAATTGTCTTGCGCCGCAAAGGGTTAAGTGCTACAACAGGCTAGTAACTTCGAAGACCCCTTTGTACGATGGCTATGAAATGATTACATAACCATTGCAATTAAAATTTATTGGTGGATATTGAATAAAAAAAATCCCTCAATCTGGTAGCACTGAATACCACAGCCAGATTATTTGTAACTTTTTTTTTTTTTCCCCATATGTGACCAACAATGGCCGTATATCTAATCCAACATTCCAGCTTTAGATTGACCCTATCCTCGTGCCGTAAAAAATGAACATTTCTGTGGAGTACAGATAAGAGGATTTATCTGGTAGTTGCTACGGGGACTGGGTTAACAACGGTTGTCATGGAAACCCCAGCTCTTCCTCGTCTGCTTCTTCATTTCATACCTTTTTTCTTTTCTTTTTTTTATATTCTGCGCTGCACTTGGAACCGACGATGATTCCAAAGGAAAAATTCTTTTTTTTTTTTTTTTGTTCATTATTTTCCCAAAAATTCGCGTCTTAACCGGAGCTGAATTGAATCGAGCAGCTAATTATTTGCATTTTTTTGTATGTTTGGGTTATATAGATAATCAATAACTTCGGATAAAAGAGCCTTATTACTTTGTTTGTGTATTAATTATTTGACGGAGTTGTGATTTCTTCCTTATTCTATTTTAAAAATATGTTTCGAGTTTGTTTAAACTGATTTTTTTTTTTTTTTTTTCTTTTCTTCGTTTTTGAATTCCGCCGTCTTGCTTTTGGTGTATTGGATAGTTAGAGCGGAGCGATTATAAATTATTATTACTTTGTTATTCAAAAACCGGCTCCAGTGTTTATTTAGATGTCAAATCGCGATTTAATTTTTAAATATAATTTTATATTTATTGGAATTTTTGCTATTATGTTCTATCAAGCGATGAGATATTTTATCTCTTTTGTACCACTAGCTTAGTATAAAATTTAATTCGAATATCCTTTATTGTCTCTGTTGATAATCAAATTATGCTCCCGAGTATAAATTGATATATGGGGAAAAATAGATAATATCGAAAAAGCAGGCTTGTTTGTCTATTGTATTACCAAATAACGATTTATATTTCCATATTTTTAAATAATTGATCATTCTTAGAACAAACATATACATATATATTGAAACTGTTTCTTGTATAAGATAATGATTAATAGTCAGTCATATAGTTTAAAAATATAACGTTGTTTAAATTACATTAGAGATTATCTTGCTTTGGAATAATTGTGTTATCGAACCTTCTTTTTCAGGCTAATGATCGGTATAAAAATTTTAATTGTTTAGAGCTGTTTAACTATTAATATATGGCTAATAATATAGTTTTTAACGTAGAAGAATTGAGAGAGTAAGAATATAGTTATTTTGTCGATCATGTTTATAATGCAGCTGAGGCTATTTTGATTGTGATGATCGATATAAGAATTTTTATTAAACGAATTTGCTGTATTTGTGTTTATATGATATCGTTAATACTAATAATATAATTTAAAATGTATGGAATTGAATACAGAGAGAAGTTTAGTTGTCCGCTGCATATAACGTATAATTTAAGTCAGCATTTTAAATTTTATTACTTTGCTTGCGTGTAGTTCTGATTTCTCCCTTTTCTTTCTTCTCCTTTAAAAATGTTTGTTTAAACTGATTTTTTATTTCCTTCTTTCTTCATTTTTGGGTTTCGCCATCTTTCTTAGTATTGGGATAGTTAGAGTAGAGTGATTTTAAATTAGTTATTTAAAATTGTCTTTAGTGTTCATTTAGATGTCAAATAGTGGTTTAATTTTGATATAAAATTGTATAGTTATTAGTACATTTTGTTCTATCATGTGAAAAGATGGATTTATATGTTGATGTTATTTTATTTCTTTTGTATGTTAATACGATATAGAATTCGATTCAAACCTCCTTTTTTGTCTCTGTTAATAATTAAATTATGCTCCTGAATATAATTTAATATCTCGTGAAAAGTAGATAAAACTCGTAAAAACAGGTTATATTTTCATAAGAAATCAGCGTTGTAAAATGTAAATTGATTAAATCTATATAAATAAAGAGAAGAATCTGTCTGTCTGACTGCGTCCTGGTGCTCACATTACCAATCGCAGACCTACAAAACTTTACCTGGGACCCTGTGCACCTCATCGAGATTTTTTCGAATTTGAATTTGTTTAATTAATTATTATTATTATTATTATTATTATTTTAAATATTGGCCTCTATGTTTCATTTTTCATAAATTTGTTCTTTCATTCTAATCGTCTGCGTATCTTAGCGACGGCTGTTATGCTATTTATATTTCATTTAATGCATTCATTTGAATGCGAATTTATTATTATTATTATTATTATTATTATTATTATTATTTATTTGGTAATTGACTAGAAAAAATTAAATATATTAAATTTTAAATTTAAAAACGTATTTATAACAGTTATATTCATGTATAATTTTTATAGTATAACAATTTTTCATTATTTATTTATTTATTAATTCCTTTTAATTTTTCTTTTTTTTTAATTTATAGCATTTATCGGGAGAAAAGTAGTATATAGTAGAAAGGATTAAACTGATTAAAATTTATTTGTTTTTTATGTATTTAATTTCTATTAAAATAAAATGTACTTTTTATTTCATTTTATTATATTGGTCGGAATTAAATCGTAATACAGTGTAAATAGCGGGGGAAACACATGGTTCAAAAACTAAAATATTTAATAGAAGCTGAGATAGTCATTTTTAAAATGGGAGTTCTTAAATAATAGCTGATCCACCTGCCGTCGATAAATACCCAAATTGAAGAGGCCGGGAAAGAGCCTTTCTGTAGGCAGTGGGAGGCGCAAAAAGAGTTGCCGTAGACAGCGGGTATCCGAAGCGAGGTTTGGAGCAATTTCAATGTAATTTTTTATTTTATTTATTTTTTATAACGTGATGTAAAAAAATGATACAATTCTTTTGGAAATTGATTTAAATATAGTGACCAGCGAAGCGGACGTAGCCTGCTAGTTGTTGAATAATTAAAGGCCTGTCGAATCGTTCTACAATATAAACGTAATTTAAATTATAAGAAGGAATTATATATATACCTAAACCTTATTTGTCTTGCATTGATATAGTATTATCGAATTTCTAAATTTAATGCGAATGATCGATACTGGAATTTTGATTAGTGGAAGTTGTACTAACAATATGTGGTTAATAATACAGTTTATTGCGTGGAAGAATTGGACAGACTAGAGCTCCTCCAATACAGGCCGGCTCATCAGGCATTTTGTTTCCCACTCAGTGATTGTTGCCCACGCGGTCTGAATTTCAAGTGTTATCAAATCACATAAAATGGAGGTTTTGCAGCCGAAAATTGCTCAAATAACACCAGAACTGCTTTAAGAACGTTTAGATTTCCCACAGATGAAGAAAGGCAAAAGAAATGGGCTATTAATTGTCCAAAAGAAAATTGTACGCTTAGCTTTCAATCACAAATATGAAGTGTAATTATGATATGTTTTCTTGTATTTTTTTTATCAATTATTTCTTTTTATTGCTGTTCGATTATCTAAATGTTGTATTTTACAACCTACACTACTTTCAATGTGTATAAATATTTAAAATTAACTAATTTAACAGCAACAGTGATGGCTACTTTTTACAAAGGTTATAAGAAAATTTCGCCAAACTTATCAAGTACAAACAATAATTCGCCCTTCTGTTTAGGGAAACTCGCCATTTTAGGCGATAAAGACGCTGAGTAATCCGTCTGCAACTAAATGTCGCCAAGCTATATTTCTGCTGGGCAACAATGATCAGCTGTGAGTCAGCTCGTATTATAGGAGTCTTAGGACAGACATTCCATTATTTATTGATTGCTCTTGACTAACATATTACTAACATGGAGTTTTCATTATGATAATGAAAACTCCATTTTAATCATAAATGATTGTTTGTAAAAATTTTGATTAAAAAAAATATTTCATTCCTGCTTGTAATATGTGATTAATAATGGAAGAAAATGATACTATTGTATTTATAATTATTATACAGCATATAATTAAGTTTAGTTGTTTGTTGTGCTAATTTAACTCTGTGTTGAGTATAAATAATCGCCATAAGAGTTATAGTTGTTTAGGCCTATTTTCTTTTACGAATTGTTAATGATAGTTTATGGGACAAAATTTATATCTTAAATTAGCATATCGATGCTTTCTTTTTAAAGAAAATCGATACAGATCAAGTACGTAATTAAATTTTCTGAATAATTTCTAGCTTATATATAATATATGACCAGACTTGACGTTGAACAGAAATATAAATATTTACACAACGTTGAAAACACCAAAGTTAAAAATATGAAACGCAAACTATAGTTTCGGTAGCATAAAACTACATTGATGACGATAAGCTTTACGCTACCGAAACTGCAGTTTGTGCGTTTCATATTTTTACATTGGTATTTTCAACGCTGTGTATGTGTGTGTGTGTGTGTGTGTGTGTGTGTGTGTATACATACAGTCGAACCTCGTTGACGTGAATGTGCTTAACATTACTTTTAACATGAACTGTTTCCACAATCCCCGTCAAAAGGAAGATTAATTTAGTTGTATGAAGATTAGTTACTGATAGAGTGAATTACTGATAACATGAATAGTTTTTTTCCGCTTGAGATTCACGTTAACGAGGTTTGACTGCATTTCTAGTAACTTTAGATATTTATATATGAATCAGTTTATGTGGTTTTAAGGAGGAGGGAGGGGGGGGGGAGTTATTTTAGAATCGAAATGAATTGGTAAATTTCTTATAAGAAATAGTATTTTGGAATATTACAGTAGTTTGCCATTTTGAATTATATTGATTGTCTATATAATATTTCTCTAAAGTGGACCAGTTTCAATTAATTTTTGTCGAAACGATACGATACGCGAGGATAAAAAAATAATATTTATAGAATGACAATATTTAAGCACGCGGACTTAGCTCAATGGACTAACAAGGAAAAAGGACGACATTTGTCTGATGAGATTATTTTACGAAAAAATGTATTTTTAACAGTTGTTTCTTCAGAATCTTTGCAACCGTCATTTTAAACGTAGAAATATTTTAAAGATATATACAGAATATGAACATTTGTGTCATAAATTGACTAAAAAACATAATCATAAAAGATATAATTAAAATAAGAATTATTTTATTTATTTATTTTTAAACAAAAACAAAAAAAAATTATGCCAAAATTGATAAAAAGTCATCGCCAAAATGACGACAAAAATTTAAAAGGAGTCGTGGGAGTCCTATATTAAAACTGTGAAATTGGTATAACATTTATGAGTTTCAAATTTTAAAGGTAAATGAGAAAAGAAATAAAGTACGAATATTTCGCAAGGGTTTGCTAGTTGTAAATAAATAAAATTAATGCATATACAGTCTAACCTCGTTAACATGAACTACTTTTAACATGAACTGTTTCTACAGTCAATGAAGATTAGTTTAGTTATACGAAGATTAGTTACTGATAGCATGAACTAATGATAACATGATTTTTTTTTTTTTTTTATCCTGCTTGAGATTCATGTTAACGAGGTTCGACTGTAGTATATCGAACATTGAAATAGAATCTTTTTTTAACAAGTGTTTTTTCAGCGAGAAATACATAAGGATATATTTTCTTTAAATGTAGGTGTATATATTTTTTTCAATTGACAAATATTGCTCCATTTAGTAGGGCATTATGGTATTTGGGGTGAAATATTTTTTCTATATGTTTTCTTTGTGGAGGCCGAAAATCCACGCTTTCCTGTATAAAAGCATCTAAAACCTTTTCTTGATCTCCCACCAAAACTAACAAATTGGTTGTGACTTACTTTCTCAACTGACAACAAAAGAATCGGACTTTCAAGAGAAGAAAAATATAAAATAAAATATAGATATATTTTTTTTTTTTTTTTTTTTTTTTTTTTTTTTTGGGGGGGGGGGGGGGCATAAGATGAAGTAATGCTTTCACGCGAAAAATTTAAAATTATAAAATATTAAATTTGCTCATGCATATAAAAAATGCTTATTAAAACGAATCGAAGAAGGAGGCGAAATAAGTATTGAGTTATAATTACTATAAATACGATATATTACACCTATCGTCCAGGGTTAGTAGATATTTTCGTTGAAAGAAATAGTTTGTTCGTTCGGTGCAACTTTCACATTCGTCCCGTGAGGTACAACTTTCACATTAGTCCCGTGAGGTACAACTTTCACATTAGTCCCTTGAGGTACAACCGAAAGACATGTTGCTTTTTTCGAGAAAATAAGATTAATAGATATATGTAGTATTTGTACTGTGCATAGTATTAATTTTTGTGAATCATTAAACAGATATACTGAAAAACGGCTAACGCTGAAAGGGTTAAAATTTATCTCACTCGTGAAATTGAGCTGAATAAATTCAAGTGTTTTATTACATCCGTGCTTTAAATTATAAATCGTACGAGAGAGAGAATAAAAATTTTCTTGACAATCTATCGCATCTCAACAAGAAAAGGTGAACAACTGAAAAAGGGGAACAACTATAGTATTTCCCCTCAGCTAGATTTGGCGATTTTTCGTTGGCGATTATGGCTAAATCATAAATCTAAAAATCATATAGCATAAATGATAAAATCGTAAGCTAAATTTTAATCATAAATCCAATATAAATAGCATGCAGGCTGCCATATTATATCTCAAACAATCCAGTTCGACATCGTTATCGTTCAAATCGGCGCCAAAGAAAAATCGCCAAATTCAGCTGAGGAGAAATACTATAGTTGTGCCCAAAAAGGCAGTATTTGAGAAAAATCAAGTTATAGATTGTGATAAAACATTCAGTTAGCCTACAACAAAAGTGTCACAACTGTCTCAGATGGAGAAATCGCGTTATGTGGTTTTTTCGTGCACGTTGGGGCACTTCATACACACATTTTTCAATGGCATATACTTAGCGTCGTTATTTTTTGACCGGTATTATTTTTCTTGTCGGTGTGCGATATTAAATACTATAAACTGCATCTAATGAAATTATCAGTTCGATATATATTATAATAACTTATCAGGAAAGATTTTCTTCACAAGCCTGTAGAAATTCGGAAAATAATAATAATAATTAATTAGATTCAAAGTAAAAATAATTAATTAGATTCAAAGTAAAAATAAAATAATTAATCAGTTTCTTGCGCTTGTTAATGTTTTTCGTGCACGTTTGCAGGGCCCGACTATGCTATTTGGAGGCCCCCTTACCCTGCTCTAAAAATCTCGCCTAAAGGACCCATTCCCAAAAACAAAAATAAATAAATAAAAATAGTGCATTTAAAAAAAAAATTCCTTCAATTATTCCTTCCATTTCCTCATTTTTTTTAGCAACTTATAAACAAAATCATTAGCTTTATGTTCAAGAGAGATGAAAAACAGAAGCGCATTGATCAGCCAATGTTCAGGAAATTAGTCAGAAAAATTAATAATTGTTTAAGCTAACTAATTAAATATAGAAAGAAAAATTTAATTCATTTTTGTTTTTAATTGTCATATAATGAAAAAATTTGCACTATAACTTCTCAATTTTTGGAAATGAGGCCCCCCTAAATTTGGAGGTCCTGGGCCCAGTGCCGAGTGTTCCCGTGCCATAATCTGGCCCTGCACGTTGGTGCATTTGATACACATTTTTCAATGACAAATTTAGATTTTTTTATTTTATTATTATTATTATTATTATTATTATTATTTTTTTTTTTTTTTTTTTTTTTGGGGGGGGGGGGTTGCCTTTTTTTTTTTTTTTTTTTTTAACCCCGGGTGTGATAGTAAATCCAATAAACTACATGTAAAAAAATAATCAATTTAATATATGTTGTAATTATAACTTATCGAGAAAGATATTCTTCGCAAGTCTGTAGAAATTCTAAATTAAAAAAATTAATTAGTTTCTTCTAAACAATAACTCATGCTTCGGTTATAGATATTTTGTGTCGAAAAATTAAACTTCGTTCTGAAACTCAACAACAACAATAGTTGAGTGAAATTTATTAAAATTCCAAAAACTCATAAAATAATAATAAAAGAAATTAATTTATTTCCGAACACTGCCGCGCATCTATAAATGGAAATTCTTAATTAATGTTTTAACGCAGCCCTGAGTGCTATCGATTAAATGTAAATAATTAATTCCTGTTATAGTGTGCTAATATCTCTCTCTCCGAAAGCGACAAACTGGAAAGAAAGTGGAGCGAATTGCGGTTTGGGAAAAAAAAAAAAAAAAAGTAAATCCGCATTTATGAATAACAATTTATACCGGGGAAAAAAAAATGCTACTTAAAATTTTGCTTATGAGGATCTCGCACATACTCTAACGTTCTCTGCTTCTTATTTAGCCACAATTAACAACAATTATCTCTTCTCCTGGTCTGATAATTACCCATTTTTAAACAATTATAAAGCCATTATCAAAATACTTCGCTTCTCTCGTGGTATCTAATTGAGTATATATGCGTATAAGCGTGTTTCTTTAAAAAGCTCTCCGGTAATATTTTTTTTCACACTATATATTTTTTTTTTCTTCATTTACCCAGAATTACCCCCTCTCACTATCTGTGATAATTTATGGTAATTTATAAGTTTTTTTTTTTTTTTTTTAAGTAAGTGCCAAGTTTTTGAATTTTGCTAATATTTCTTCTCCGGTCTTCGTAGAATGTTTTGATGTTTATCAAGTGGAATTCCACAGATTTGTGGTATGGAATAATATGTCATCTTTGCGTCATCAC
Organism: Salticus scenicus; assembly: GCA_963930645.1. Taxonomy (NCBI): domain Eukaryota; kingdom Metazoa; phylum Arthropoda; class Arachnida; order Araneae; family Salticidae; genus Salticus; species Salticus scenicus. The sequence continues at coordinate 6,000,586 of CAWVNO010000001.1, forward strand.
CTGTCGAATATTACATGAAAACTGTGTTCTTAAAATACATTACTTTATATCATCAATCAAACTGTTTAAAACAGCTGCGTTTGTTGTCATTAAATTGTTTAAAACGTTTTGTTAATCGTTTTTAAAATGCCATCCTTCTTTAATTGCTTAACATTGCTATTACTTATCTTAATAAAAAAAAAAGCGTATAATTTGTTAGAGCTGACTATTTTACCATGTTTTAATTAACTTCGATTCTTGTTTCGTACGAATCTTGCAATCGATTTTTAACTAATTTCCCTACTAGAAACTTTCAGAATAGCTCAGAACCCGATGACAACACAATATTTCGAAGCCCGCTTTTCGAATTTTTTTTTATTAGTTTCTTTTAATTAATTAAAATATGAAAATAATAACCTCATAATAGCCTTTAAAATAGCCATTAAATATTAGCTGTATTTTAATTGTTGCAAAAAAAAAAAAAAAAAAAAAAAAAAAATTCCCGAGTTTATTTTCTTTCGACATAAAAATAAATACTTTTAATTAAATGTGAACCTTAAAAATCTGTAAAAAGTTAAATGATGCATCTCACAAAAATGGACGTCATTATCACTTTAAAAAGTTTAAACACATTGATAAAGTGCTAATGTAGTTCTATAGCTATGATTCAACTGAAAATTTAAGAACATGGTATATAAAAAGTTTTTTATCTTATAATTATTTTATTTTAATTGCTTTTTAAAGTGATAATTGACGTCCATTTTTGTGAGATGTATAATTTAACTTTTCACAATTTTTTAACGTTCACGTTTAATTAAGTGTATTTATTTTTATGTCTTAAAAAAAATGAACTCGTAATTTTTTTTTTCAACAATTAAATTATAGCTATTATTTTAATGACTATTATTAAAGCTATTAGGAGGTTATTATTTTCATATTTTATTTAATTAAAAGAAAACTAATCAAAAATTCGAAAATCGGGCTTTGAAATATTGTGTTCATCGGGTTCCGAGCTATTCTGAAAGCTTCAAATGTCTAGCTATTAGGGAAGTTAGTTAAAAATCGATTGCAAGATTTGTACTTGGCAAACAATAATAGAAGTTAATGAAAACATGGTAATAAATAATTTGTAATGCGTAGATTAGTATCCATATGCATAGCTGCCAATATTTTAATTTATTCCGGAGTATTTTTAGCCCCGCTTTTATTTCGTACCACTTATTTTTTAAAAGTAGTTTTGGTTTATTTTATTGAAGTTATGTATTGGAGACAATAAATAAAGTGGTGCGAAATAAAAATGGGGCTAAAAGTATTCCGGAATAAATTAAAATATTGGCAGCTAAGCATATAGGAAAATATAAAAGAGTTTTGTGATGGGCACAACATTTGTTTTACCTCTCTACCCAAAAAATAAGGCTCCTATATATACGAGCTGGCGCATCCGGCATTTTGTTGCCTTAGGGTTGCCACATGTACCGAGCGCGTTTCTCTGATAAACAAACGACAAACATTTTTTTTTTTTTATCGTCTTACGTTACTTTAGAGTAACCTATTTTATTATATTTCATAATTTTAGCTAAGTAAACTATGATATGGAATAGTGCTGGACGATATCAGAAATTAAATATCGCGATATATCACCAAGTTAATATCGATATTATGTGATATATTGCGATATTTCTTTCAAGATAGGAAAAAATAGACATTTGTTATTTTTTAAAGACATATGCACACGAATTTTAAAGTATACAAGTATAAAGTGTTTTCCATGTATTTTCTGGTATATTACTACCATAACTTTATCATAAAAAAAAAAAAAAAAAAAAAAAAAAAAAAAAAAGTGAATCAATATTTTGTGTTTCTTATAACTTATACTGTTGCTTTTTAGTATACCTCTGTATAGTTTGTCCTCTATTCTTCCCATTTTAAGCATTAATTATTTTAAAATCATATTTTAACACAGCTAATATGCGATCTGTGTTTTATTTGTACCAAGTATATCAAAATTCATAATTCTACTAAAAATAAAGCTTAAGAAAAATTAAATAAAAAGGAAAATCATTCTAAATAGTTAAGAATTGCCATTGGATACACCTTTTTTGGTCGTAGAGAGTAATATTTTTTACTTAAAACTCTTATATGCATCCTAAATGTCAGTTACTTGTCATTTTTATTTTTGTATCTGCTTACCAAATCATTACAATATTTTTTAAATGTATATGTGTTCAATTCACATTCGTAATAGTTTCATATATTCGTAATAGTTTCATTATATATATATACATTGTCAGTATAAAAATTATATTATTTAAACAAAATTATGTTAAAGTTTCATTTTGTTACTTAAAGTAACTCATTTTGCAATTACATGTACGGCTTAAAAAAAAAAAAAAAAAAAAAAAAGAAAGAAAGAAAGAAAGAAAAGGAAAGAGAAAAAATAAATGCTACATAAAAAAAAAGTAATAAACTATCCAATATTATATAATTTAATAAACTGTCACTGTAAAATTACTGAAGATAAAACTTTATTTTACATCAGTCAGATAGCACCCTTTCTCCCTTCCCATGTTTTCCAATGGGATTTTTGTCGCGTCGTTTTATAAAAATATTTTATTAAAAAATGAACTTTTTCGAATTCTGTTTTTTTTTAATATTACTCTTTGAACAGGTCGTCTTTTAGCTTAAATTCTGTTTTTTGAATATTACTCTTTGAATAGGTCGTCTTTTAGCTTAGTGAACAATTTTTCGAAAAAATAAATTTAAATATTTTACTTAGAGATCCATACTTGGAGTCCATAATTTACTTATTGAAATAAAATATTTAAATAAATTTTTTCGAAAAATTGTTCACCAAGCTAAAAGGCGACCCGTTCAAAGAGTAATATTCAAAAAACAGAATTCGAAAAACTTCATTTTTGAATGAGATATTTTTATAAAACGAAGCAACGAAAATCCCATTCGATAACATGGGAAAGGAGAAAGGGACTGATGTACAACCCAAACAGTGATGCCAGATGGTCGAAAATTATTTCCCCAAACAGGTCTTCAAATTTCCCCAATTCAGGAGGTTCTTTTCGAAAAATCCCCAATTTGATTTCTACTAAAATGGGAAAATAAAAATTTTTTCAAAAAAAATATCAAGCAGATTTTTCTGTGATAAAAATTCCGATTTTTCCCCAAAAGAAGGCAATTTTAAAAAAAATCCCCAAATCCAAATACCAATAAAGATATCGAAAGTCTCTAGTCGTAGGGATAAATCATTACGTTATCAACATTGACAGAGAGTTGAAGAACTCCCCAGATTTGTCCCCAAAAATTTTAGAATTCCCCAAAAAAGTCCCCACAAACATTTGGTCCAAAAGCCTCAAAAATCCCCAAAATGGGGACAAAATCCCCAATCTGGCATCACTGAGCCCAAAGCGAGTTAAACACATGTCGCATCTTATTGGCCAGAAGATATGGATACTTTGAAATAAACCAATATCAATGAACCAATAGCAGGAAATGAGCTAAAACAAAGGATATTGTTTTCATTCATAATAAGCGTTTGATTTTATATCGCCTGTCTGTGGTATTACACGTACGATCCACGAGCGATAATGTGCAATATTATCAAAGAACTTATACTAACGGTAGTATAAATTCTTTCATATTAGCGTTTAGAGCCAGGGAAATTCATGAATGTAGAATGAGAAGTCAGTAAGTCAGTATACTGTAAGAAGTCGATATACTATGGGAAGTCGATATACTGTGATAGTTTAATTTTCCTGATGAATATCATTGACTTTTTGGACAGTGATATTTTCAAGAAAGTAGATATATTGCGGTATAGAGAGGATTGGAGAGGAAGGATTGCTTGGGGTTGGGAGGGGAAAAAGGGGGTTGCATTAGTATAAGCTATTCAGGTCTCTTTTTTTTTCGGGCTTTGCTTGGCGCGCGGTGATGCAGGTTTGTGGCGCGCACAAGGGGTTGCGTCACTTCCGCTAGCCAAACGGTTTGTTTGTTTTTTTAGAAAACACGGTGAATAAGCTATTCGGCGTTCTCTTTATTCCGAGCGTGGCGACTGGTGGTAGGTGCTAGTGAGAAACATTATTTATCGGCGTTTCGATCGATCGCTCAGTGTGCGCTAAAGAAATATCGTTAGAGGGATATATCAGCAAAGCTAGATCTTTAATATCGTTATTGCGATACTTAAAAAATATTGATACTTGGGGATATATTGATAAATACTCCAGCCCTAATATGGAAGTTGTTTAGCGATAAACTGCTATAATCGTTCAAGAAGTGGATATAAAGTGTTCACAGACCTTCTGTTACTGTGTATTTGAGTTTTGGCGACATTTTGTAAAAGAAACAGAAACCGCCCTAACAACACATCTTACCCCAGTACATCCATAGGATATCCTCAGAATAAAATGACATCCTGAGAATGTACTGTGAAAAAAATGTGTTTTTAGGAGTATTATTGTTGCTTATTGCTCTTATCTTGACCGGATTAGCTTCAGATCAAGATTTCTTAAAATCATTAGGGAAGCGATAAGAAAGCCAAACGATAATGCTGCCCTCTTCGGAGACAAAAAAATGGCGGTGATGCGCCGGCCTATTATTTTATTTAGGGGCTCTACATTTTACTAAGCCAATTTTTCTGTGCATTGTTATTTCAATAATTTATGATAATTTATATCCGTATCGAAATATGTGTCTACGTTTTGGAATTGGTGTAATATTTTATGACTCCCCTTTCCAAAAACGTCAGATGTTTATCAAATAGAATTATACTCTATACCTATGTTATATGAAATAACGTGCCATCGTTTTGTCATCGGCTCTGTCAAAGCGACATAAAAGCTTCGTCGGTGAAATGCTGTTGTTTAAAACATTCTATTAAAATCATTTTGAAGCATTTAGTTATTTGCGACATTTGACAGTTGTTTTCAAATCTTTTCAATGAATAATAAAACTGCGTAGATTTAAATTTCAATTATGTTTTTCAAGTGCTTTATATGAAGTGCACTGACGTTTTGATTTTTGCATTTAAACACTAAAATATATCATTTAATACTGCTGTTTTCTTCGATAATACTTTCTTAAATAGTGTGTGTCGTGTTAAGTACTGTAAAGTCTGGATTATACTGCTCTGGAAAATAAATAAATAAAAATCGGTATCTGATACCATTCTTGCTGATTCTTATGTAAAATGACCTCCTGAATCCGAATAAGACTCGCATTTTGCCCTGTCACCCACCATTTTTCAGATGCACTCCTCCCCTCCCTCAATTTCTTTCCCTATTCGATAATTTTATGACCATGAATTTGATTTGATGAATGAAAAGTAATTAATTTAACCCCTAAAAACAAAATTAGAATTTTTTTAAAAAATAACATTAATAACAGATAAAAAATATATATATAAGAAATGTAATGCATAATTTCAGCAGCAAATCCTCCCCAAAAATTTTCCCTTGTCGCAAATGTCCATGTTTTAGAATTTTCCAACTCTGTAGACCCTCAGAAGATATTTAACGGTTAATATAAGCATCTCTCCTCCTAAAAATCAAATTTATAGCCATAAAATCAGCGAAAAATGGTAAAAATAGGGGGTCATTCCTAAAAAACGGTGGGTGATAGGGCAAAATGGGCGTCCTATTCGGATTCAGGCGGTCATTTTACATAAGAATTTGCAAAAAAGGTGTTGGGGGCAATTTTCATGCAGAGCAGTGTTACCCCAAAAAAAAACAGTCAGAAAAATTTGTATAAGTTTTTATACATCGTTTAAGAATTACACTATTTAGTAATATTAAACTGATATTTCGAATTAAATTTCATTGCAATTAGTTCTTCATTATTGAAGCAAAAATAAAACATTGAGCAATAGAAGAAAGATAACTCTTCCTCTAAGCTGATAATTGCATTAATAACGTTAATTAACATTCTATTCCCTTAAACATTGCACCATATTCCTTTTGAATTTAATTTTTAACAACCCCCCCCCCTATTTTTTCCCAACTTCTTATTGTTTAAAACTATGTTAAGAATTCCGTGTTTTAAAAATCTCTGAAATTTTGTTTGGAAGACAATAGCCATCTTACGTTCAATAAAGCTACAATACTAATAACATCCATTATTTGCGTACATATATATATGCGGCATTCATTCAGCATATATATTTTATTCATTCTTTCTCTAAGCTTTCATTACTAGTATTTCGAATGGGAGAAATAAGAAAAAAAAAAATATTCTATTTTGACGCCGTAAAAGGAAATCGATGGAAGTTAATTATCAACTTACATTCGCATTGTCTTGCCTTTTATTATTCCCGTTATTGTATTATTTATTCATTGTTATAGTATTCATCGCTTTTCTCGTTTATAAATTTTGGAGTCATAATTGTTTGTAAAAAAAAAAAAAAGAGTTTTCTGAAAAGCACAAAAGATATGTCAGTATGGATGCTGTACTATTTAATTTTAATCATCATTTTAAAATATGTAACGTTAGGAATTGGAAATAGTTGTTATTTATTTTTCTTATTCAGTGTGCTGCATTTTAATATATTACATAAATTTATTGTGTTTTATTTAATAATAAATCGGTTTTCTCTTGTCTAGCAGTCGAAATTATTTTCAAATGAACCTATAATATAATTTTAATCAATATTAAAATATATGTAACATTGGAAACTGAAAATATATTAAAATATATAATCATTTTCGAAGAGAAGAGCGCGCCATTAATTTTAGTTTTTCAAGATCAATGTCTTTTGTTAATGAACTATGTACGTTCATTTAACAAATCAAATGAATTGAAGATTTAAAAAAAAAAAAACTGTTAAAGACAGGATTTAATTTAGTACGGAGGACTATTAATTTCAATCTGTAAACTTTTTGTATTTTAATTATTAATTCTCATTTTTTATCTTTTTTTTTGTTTTTTTTACCGTGAATCTGAGCCATGTACTTTTTAAAATGACTGAAATGAATTAAAATGAAATGTTTCCACCTAAATTTCATACAAATTTCATTTTAGTTAATTTTAAAAAATCTAATTGTCGTGTCGAAAAACTGTTTGCACTCCTGGATTCAGAAAAATCGCCCTTTTTTGGCACCGAATTTGTAACGATGGGACTGATATTTCTAATTTATTTCGGTGTTACATAAAAATGGTCTACAAAAACTCCAGATTGAAACTTATTAGTCCTCCGTCCTAATAAACGTTAAAATTTTTTGTAAGCCTAGATAGTAGGGCAGATGCACCAGTGATTGGCATGCTCCAGTAATTGACATCTGTCCCGAAATAATTAGTAAATAAGAAAAATAATAAAATCATATATTTTACATATTTTACATTTTATGTCAAACATTGGAGCATAGGGTGCTAATAACTGGTAAAATGAATAACTAGCAGTGTCAAGCACTGGAGCATAGGGTACCAATTACTGATAAAATGAAAAACTGGCAGTGTCAATTACTGGAACATTGAGTGGGTGTCAAATAAAAATTCATAAAAAAAAAATAAAAAAAAAAATAATAATAATAATAATTGCTATCAAAGTATATATTTTAACATATATGTGGTTCTGAATGTCGTTCATACCATATGTACTAACTTAAGATTTCTAAAAATATTTTCTCGTGACTAGAACATTAAAAATATCAGAAATTGCTCTAAAAGTGTCAATCACTGGTGCACTTACCCTATAATCTTAATTATTATTTGTAAAATGCAATTGTTTCCGACAGTAAGTTAGTTTTCGGGCAGTGCAGTTGATTTTTTTTTTTTTTTTTTTTTTCTTTTTCCGCAGTACGACAGGAATATTTTCTACAGACAGCGATTTTGCGTTGTTGCCATTTATTGTATTACAGCTTGAAGAAAAAAAAAAAAAAAAAAAAGAAAGTGAAAAATTGACATGCTCGAGAGAAGGGGGGGGGAGGGGGGATAATTGAAACATTTAAAAATAACATGATTTTTAAAATATTAAACAAAAATTTAATGCGAATGAAATGAAAATCAGTTTATATTTTATTAGTACGACAGGACTTTTTTGATTGGCGATATCCTCTGAATATGAATTGATGATGGCTTCTGAATATTTGTTGGCTGTATCTTTTGGATATTATAACCAACAAATATTGGAAATTTGAAATTTGCCATCGAAGTAGCTCGGTCGTTTCTTGTCAAGATGTTTATTTACGCAATTGTGATACCCATTTTAATTCATCTCCAAAATGACAACAAAAAATATATAATATGCTAAAGTTTTAACAAAGAAATTTTATGAAATGAATATAGTAACCGATGCTAGGGAATGAAATACAGTTACTTCATGCCTTTATGTGGAAGAATAGATTAAAGTAAGTCCTGTCGTATTAAATTAAATTCTGTTTACAAAAAAAAAAGTAAGCAGATTTTTTTTTTTTTTTTTTTTTTTTTTGTCGGAATTGTTACCATTTTGACCAAATATTAACTAGTAATGTAAATCAACGTTTGCTATAGAAATGTAATCTAAATATTGAATTATTTATTAATTTCACTGTTAAAATTTTACGAAAATGGCCGTAATTTTTTTCCGATTCATTTCATTTTTTTTTTTTTTTTTTTTTTTTATTTCTAATATTACATTGTTGTAATGTTTCTATCAAAGCTTTTCAGTTATTATCGTAAATTATTTTTATTCTAAATTTTCTTTACAACTTTTCTTCATTTTTTTTTTTTTTTTAATTCTGATTTAGAAAGAAAAAAAGTATATGGCAAACACGTTTTTCCCGCGTGATTGCAGGGGATTAACTTGTTCTCTAGTAATACTTGAAAACATTTTTTTATTTTTTTACTTGCATTTAAGGTTGCAATCACAGTTACCTATCGAATTCTAGTCCGCCAAACGATCTTCTCATTTTTTTTTTTTTTTTTTCCCCGCTTTCTTTTCTCCTTTTTTTGAATAGGAAAGATGTTTGTCTTGGGTGATTGCTTTTCGAAAACGGGATTGCGTAAAAAGCTAATTTTTAAGAGTTCTCTTTGATCAGTAGAACGTATCAAACGGTGCTTTTTTAACTGTGAAATTACATTCACAATGCGTTGTAATGGAATCGTAAATTACTCTTTACTTGGAGAATTTTCTCATTAAGTTTTTATTAGTATTAAGATGTATAATAAATTAATACGCGAGAAAATTTCTATGCATTCGACTTTTATAATATTGAGTTTGCTTGTGTACAAATTTAAAGTATGGTTTATTATTATTTCATTTTATAAAATTTTAATTGTACTGTGAACTCTGTTTTTTGTTTAAGGGCCCGCTTCACTCACCGCTGCCGGAAACCGAAGATAATGTTATTCTATGGGAAATTTTTCTTTACAAATAATTTATTAACTAATATATATTTTTAAATTCTGTTTTCACATTAAAAAATTCCCAGCTGAAAAAATATTTTTATATTTTTTTATATTTTATTTTGAAGCTGCAAAATACAAATTTTCAATATGTGAATTTTTTTTTCATTTTGCAATTTCAAAATATTATAAATTAAAAAATTACATTTTTAAAAAAGGTCCGTCAATTTAACAGTTGGGAATTTTCTGAATGTGAAAACAGAATTTAAAAATATGTATTAGTTAATAAGTTATTTGTAAAGAAAATTTCCCCATAGAATAACATTGGCTCGGGCATCCGGCGACGGTAAGTGAAGAGGGCCGTTAAGTCTAAATAGTTTTCTCTTTTGCATTTTCGTACAGTTAAGCACCGTTATACGTCTCTCATTTATCCGTCTTTTACATTTATGCGTCCTTTTAGTGAAGTCCCGATTCATTCCTATTCATTTTAATGCAAAAATTCTTCGTTTATACGCCACTAATATCGGTTATACGTCTTATTGAGTTTGCTTGTATACAAATTTAAAGTAAAATTTATTATTATTTAATTTTATAAAATTTTAATTGTACTGCGAGGTTTGCACTGAACTCTGTTTTTTGTTTAAGCCTAAATAGTTTTCTCTTTTGCATTTTAGTACAGTTAAGCACCGTTATTCGTCTCTCATTTATACGTCTTTTACATTTATGCGTCCTTTTAGTAGTGAAGTCCCGATTCATTCCTATTCATTTTAATGCAAAAATTCTTCGTTTATACGCCACTAATATCGGTTATACGTCTTATTGAGTTTGCTTGTATACAAATTTAAAGTAAGGTTTATTATTATTTAATTTTATAAAATTTCAATTGTACTGTGAGTTTTGCACTGAACTCTATTTTTTGTTTAAGTCTAAATAGTTTTCTCTTTTGCATTTTAGTACAGTTAAGTACCGTTATACGTCTTTTACATTTATGCGTCCTTTTAGCGAAGTCCTGATTCATTCCTATTCATTTTAATGCAAAAATTCTTCGTTTATACGTCGCTAATATCGGTTATACTTCTTTTCCACTTTACTAAAATTCGCAAAATTTCTCGATCTGTCATTATTTTCCATTCTAAATAACACAGATTTTTCCTAGAAAGCATTTTCAGTGTAGGAACACAGGAAAAATCAAAGTATACTGATCAAAGAATCAATTGAACTCACAGTAGAATTTTTTTTATTTATTGTTCTAAAAAAAAAGTATGATATACATTTACTAACTTAAGAAACTTTTTTTATTAGCATTTTCACTTTAATTTTGCTTAAGTGTCATTAAATTTGTAGTAATCAAAGTGTTGTTATTAAAATTTCGATTATACGTCTTTCCATTTATACGTCCTTTTACGTCACACCCTTGAAAGACATATAAACGGTGCTTTACTGTATTAAGTTGTATTTGCTTGCATTCAACTTTAAATTTTAGTATTAAGTTATATTTATTTGCAGTCAATTAATTTTAGACAACGGGTACTAAGGTTTTCGAGAATGGAATTTGTATTGAATGATAGCTTTCGTGAACGGAATTGGATAAAAAGCTGATTTTTGAAAGTTATTTTTTATCAGTAGAACATATCCAATGGTGCTTTTTTTAACTATGAAATTACATTCACAGCGCATTCTAAAAAAATCGTAAATTACTTTTTACTTTGAGAATTTTACTCATTACGTTTTTATTGGTATTAAGATGTATAATAAATTAATACATAATAATTGCTTGTATACATTCAAAAATGTGTTTGTTAAGAATTATAATAAGTACAAAGCTTTGAATAAACACCATAAAATGCAAGAACGCATAACAATTGTTTCGGGTCGGAAGAAAATGCGATCCTTCGTCAGGCGAACAAAGTAGGCACGAGTGTTGCAAACAAAGCTGCGAATATATGACACAATTATGATAGGAAATTATATTTGGTTCTGTTTGAATTTAATAGCACACAATATAATTACGCGTTATCTTTCTTTCTTTTATTTTTTTCTCTGAATTTTAAGAATTCATTATTTTTTAAAGTAAATTTTTATTTATTTATTTTATTATTATTATTTTAAGACTAAATGCATCTAGTTAATTATGTAATCCAAGAAAATAATGTTGTAACTTAAAATTCTGTATAACGATTAATATTAAGTAAATAGCGTTCTTCAATGACTACTTACCCCCCCCCCCCCCCCCCCCAAAAAAAAAAAAAAAAAAAAAAAAAAAACTAGTGTTCTTGGATAGTTATTTTTTCGAAACATCGCCGCTTGTAAAGCTATACAATTTATTATCATTATTCTTATTTTAAGAATTCATTATTTTTTAAAGTAAATTTTTATTCATTTATTTTATTACTAGCAGGCTACGCCCGCTTCGCTGGTCACTATTTTTAAGTGAATTACAATATTTAATGAATTCTCAAAATTGCATTAATTTTTATCATGTGATAAAAAAAGAGAAAAAAAAATTCTGATCGGGAAAAATGTCGCACCGGGTCCCCACTGCCTTCGGCAGCGTAGACCCGTGCGCTGCGCGCACGTATTCCTTCACCATCCTTATGACTTCTCAAAATTCCATGTTAATACTCATAAACTTTCATTCTCAAGAAAAGGAATTAAAAAATATATTATTTAGCATCGGGTAAAATCTCACACCGGGACGCCACTGCCTTCGGCAGCGCAGACCCATGCGCGCTGCGCGCGCACGTTTCAGGATATACGTGCGCTGTACACGCATATTCCTTCTCAACTCAAACTTTTATTATTAAGAAAATAAAATTTAAAAAGAATCTTTTATCATCGGGTAAAAACTCGCACCAGGTCCCAAACCCATGCGCGCTGCGCGCCTATTCCTTCCCCACCGTTCCAGCCCCTCCTAATTAACTTGCATATACCAATTTTGAACGGTCTTACTCAATTAGCTGAGATGCAAAAGAAAACCTGATCAGGACACTTTAAATTGTATATCAGGTGAAATCTCGAATTCCACTTTCGATAATGTAAAAGAACTTTAAAATATCTTTCGAATGATGTATCTATAATAATAAATGGAAAGGTTTGTCTGTCTGTCTGTCTGTTCTTTTATACGTTCAGCCCCTATTGAACGCAGAATTACAAGAATTGACATACGGATGCTCTGGAGCCTTTAAGATGTTTTCCTCGAAACAGAATTTAAAAATCTTAATTAGTTTCGGAGATATTAATTAAAATGTTGACCCATATCGATCGCAAAAATGACCAAAAATCCATATTGCTTAAAAAGAGGCATTCTATCAGCATTCAGCAGACGATTTTAACGGCTGTCTCTAACAGAAACAAAACATGTGAAACTCATTAATGTCACATGATCTTTAACTGGGGTTAAAAATTGCAAATTTCAAAGTGCTTCAAATTTTCTTTTTCGTACACAACACTTAATATACAACCTATTCAGCACAAAACCAACCTGCAGTTAAAATTTCATCAATTTTCATTAATAAACAAAGCAGTTACATTTTAATTGCAAATTAAAATTTATTCCAACACGTAATCTATCTTTCAATAGACGACAGGAGTTTCCATAGCAACAAAATACATTTGAAGGAACTAAAAAATACTTTTTCTTTTTCTTTTTTACTTCCATTACCCGACTACCGTGGTATATATAGGTTTTGGGGAAATAAAAAATATTTATTTTTCTTTTTACTTCCATTAATAACAGTAGATTACAGAAATTTCTACCGCCAGATATTTTAAAATTTCGATATTTCAAATTCCAATTAAATTATTTTTAATACATCATTCGAAAGATATTTTAAAGTTCTTTTAAATTATCGAAAGTTTTCACCAGATTTACACGTTTTGAGGTCTCCTGAATTAGTTTTCTTTTGTATCTCAGCTACTAATTAAAACAATTTCATAAGTAATACATCATTAGAAAGCTTTTTTGATTTGGAATCGAACAGTGGAATACAGAAATTTGTACCGCCAGATGGCGCTGTAATATTTTAAAATTTCAAAATTTCAATTTCTAATTATGATTAAATTATTTTTAATACATCATTCGAAAGATGTTTTAAAATTCTTTTAAATTATCGAAAGTTTTCACCAGATTTACACGTTTTGAGGTCTCCTGAATCAGTTTTCTTTTATATCTCAGTTATTAATTAAAAAAATTTCATAACTAATGCATCATTTGAAAGCTTTGTTGACTTGATACACATTTTAAAGTACTTTTACATTATCGAAAATGGAATTCGAGATTTCACCCGATTTACACGTTTTGAGGTGTCCTGATTAGGTTTTCTTTTGTATTTCATCTACTAATTAAAATAATTTCATGAGTAACACATCATTTGAAAGCTTTGTTGATCTGGAATGGAACAATAGATTACAGAAATTTCTACCGTCAGATGGCGATGTAATATTTTTAAACTTCAATATTTCATATTCTAATTATGATTAAATTATTTCTAATACATCATTCGAAAGATATTTTAAAGTTCTTTTACATTATCGAAAGTGGAATTCGAGATTTCACCTGATATACAATTTAAAGTGTCCTGATCAGGTTTTCATTTGCATCTCAGCTAATTGAGTAAGACCGTTCAAAATTGGTATATGCAAGTTAATTAGGAGGGGCTGGAACGGTGGGGAAGGAATAGGCGCGCAGCGCGCATGGGTTTGGGACCTGGTGCGAGTTTTTACCCGATGATAAAAGATTCTTTTTAAATTTTATTTTCTTAATAATAAAAGTTTGAGTTGAGAAGGAATATGCGTGTACAGCGCACGTATATCCTGAAACGTGCGCGCGCAGCGCGCATGGGTCTGCGCTGCCGAAGGCAGTGGCGTCCCGGTGTGAGTTTTTACCCGATGCTAAATAATATATTTTTTAATTCCTTTTCTTGAGAATGAAAGTTTATGAGTATTAACATGGAATTTTGAGAAGTCATAAGGATGGTGAAGGGATACGTGCGCGCAGCGCACGGGTCTACGCTGCCGAAGGCAGTGGGGACCCGGTGCGACATTTTTCCCGATCAGAATTTTTTTTTCTCTTTTTTTATCACATGATAAAAATTAATGCAATTTTGAGAATTCATTAAATATTGTAATTCACTTAAAAATAGTGACCAGCGAAGCGGGCGTAGCCTGCTAGTTAGAAATAATTTAATCATAATTAGAATATGAAATATTGAAGTTTAAAAATATTACATCGCCATCTGGCGGTAGAAATTTCTGTAATCTATTGTTCCATTCCAGATCAACAAAGCTTTCAAATGATGTGTTACTCATGAAATTATTTTAATTAGTAGATGAAATACAAAAGAAAACCTAATCAGGACACCTCAAAACGTGTAAATCGGGTGAAATCTCGAATTCCATTTTCGATAATGTATTTAAAATGTGTATCAAGTCAACAAAGCTTTCAAATGATGCATTAGTTATGAAATTTTTTTAATTAATAACTGAGATATAAAAGAAAACTGATTCAGGAGACCTCAAAACGTGTAAATCTGGTGAAAACTTTCGATAATTTAAAAGAATTTTAAAACATCTTTCGAATGATGTATTAAAAATAATTTAATCATAATTAGAAATTGAAATTTTGAAATTTTAAAATATTACAGCGCCATCTGGCGGTACAAATTTCTGTATTCCACTGTTCGATTCCAAATCAAAAAAGCTTTCTAATGATGTATTACTTATGAAATTGTTTTAATTAGTAGCTGAGATACAAAAGAAAACTAATTCAGGAGACCTCAAAACGTGTAAATCTGGTGAAAACTTTCGATAATTTAAAAGAACTTTAAAATATCTTTCGAATGATGTATTAAAAATAATTTAATTGGAATTTGAAATATCGAAATTTTAAAATATCTGGCGGTAGAAATTTCTGTAATCTACTGTTATTAATGGAAGTAAAAAGAAAAATAAATATTTTTTATTTCCCCAAAACCTATATATACCACGGTAGTCGGGTAATGGAAGTAAAAAAGAAAAAGAAAAAGTATTTTTTAGTTCCTTCAAATGTATTTTGTTGCTATGGAAACTCCTGTCGTCTATTGAAAGATAGATTACGTGTTGGAATAAATTTTAATTTGCAATTAAAATGTAACTGCTTTGTTTATTAATGAAAATTGATGAAATTTTAACTGCAGGTTGGTTTTGTGCTGAATAGGTTGTATATTAAGTGTTGTGTACGAAAAAGAAAATTTGAAGCACTTTGAAATTTGCAATTTTTAACCCCAGTTAAAGATCATGTGACATTAATGAGTTTCACATGTTTTGTTTCTGTTAGAGACAGCCGTTAAAATCGTCTGCTGAATGCTGATAGAATGCCTCTTTTTAAGCAATATGGATTTTTGGTCATTTTTGCGATCGATATGGGTCAACATTTTAATTAATATCTCCGAAACTAATTAAGATTTTTAAATTCTGTTTCGAGGAAAACATCGGAAAGGCTCCAGAGCATCCGTATGTCAATTCTTGTAATTCTGCGTTCAATAGGGGCTGAACGTATAAAAGAACAGACAGACAGACAGATAGACAGACAGACAGACAGACAAACCTTTCCATTTATTATTATAGATTATTATTTTAAGACTAAATGCATCTAGTTAATTATGTAATCCAAGAAAATAATGCTGTAACTTAAAATTCTGTATAACGATTAATATTAAGTAAATAGCGTTCTTCAATGACTACTTAACCCCCCCCCCCCCCAAAAAAAAAAAAAAAAAAAAGATACTTTATAAAACTTGTTTTTTAAGAATTTATTAAATTTTTGAGGATTTATTATTTTTAAAACTTATTGTTTCTTAAATAAACCCCATTAAAAATAATCTCAAGATTTTCTTTAAAGAAAATCTGCAGAATATCTTAAGTTATTTGGCCCACTTCTTAAGTAAGTTTACAAAATGTCTTCAAAATTTCTGCAGATATTTTATGGAAAAAGACAAATCTTGAAAATATTTGAAGAATATCTTGGGATTATTTTTAGTGGGGAATGCAGCCAAATTTATTATATATAAGCAATAAAATGACGACATATCTTAGAATTCTATTTAACAATTAATGAGTGTTTTTAGACGACTTCCCCCCCCCCAACCCCCACCCTCCAAAAAAAAAAAAAAAAAAAAAAAAAAAAATCGTGATGCTCATTTCTAAGAGTTTAATTTTTTGAGGATTGGGAGATTTTAGTGCAACCAAGTTTATCTTATATTGGTTTAAACCTCAAGCCTGTTTGTCATTTGATCTTTACTAGCGCAATATAATATGATGCTTTATAAAAAGAAAAAGTGGGAAATCCTTTTAACGTAACATAAAAACATTGATCTGACATTTTAAACGCCAGTTCTCAATTTTTCTTGTCACCAACTCAATTTGGTGACCGAATTTTTCAAACACTTTATCTCTGACTTTCTCGCTATTTTTATTTATTTATTTATTTATTTTTATTTATTTATTTATTTTTTTTTTGTTGTTGTTTATTTTCATATGTCAGTTCTATTTTCTCCACAAAATTACTTTAAAGTTCTGTACGTATTGAAGTTTAAATTTTGCTCTGGCGTTATTAAAATCTTTTAAACGTTTAAAATCTAAATTTTGTGATTTTAATTTTTTCTCGTTTTATAAATTTTTTATTTAAAATGTTATTCTATGTTATCTGTTAATTTTCCTCCTCATATTATTATTTTAAAACCTTATGTATATTAAAATTTTGATGATTTTCTGGCTAAATTGAAATCTTTTAAACTTTTAAGATCTAAATTTTGTTCTCTTAATTTGTTCTCGTTCTATATATTTTATTTAAATGTTATTCTATGTTATCTGTCATCCCCCCCCTTCCTTACATTCACATTATTATTTAAAAGCCTTATATTATTAAATTTTAAATTTTGTTATGGCGTTATTAAATATTTTAAACGTTTAATATCTAAATTTTGTTCTTTATATTATTAAATCAGTCTTATTTTATGTTAAATGCTAGTTCGTTTTCTCCTATATTATTATGTTAAACCTTGTACGTATGCAAGTTTAAATTTTGTTCCCGTTTATAAGTTTTATTTAAATGTTATTTTATGTTATCTGTCAATTCGTTTCTCACCCCCCCCCCCTAGATTAGCATCATTATTTTAAAACCTAATTTGTATTAATTTTTAAATTTTGTTCTAACGTTGTTAAAATGTTTTTAACGTTTAAGATCTCAATTATATTCTTTTAGTAGTTTGTTCTATTTCTATATATTTTATTTAAATCTTGTTCTATGTCAACTGCCTGTTCGGGTTTTTTTTTTTTTTTTTTTTTTTTCGTCTACACTATTATTTTATAGCCCTATATGTATTCAAGTTTAAATTTTGTTTTTATCATTTGTTCTCTTTTTACTTTCCGAACACTATAGTGAGGAAAGTATTGTAATCATGTCAAAAATCCGAATTCGAAATTTTGATGTTTCTATACGTTTTGAGGTCCCCTGAGTCCGTTTTCACTATTTTTACGATGATGTATGTATGTGTGTGTGTATGTGTGTATGTTTGTGAACACGCTAGCGTCTAAAGGCTTTGTTCGATTAACCTGAAAGTTGGTACGTATATTGTAAGTCACCATAGTACGAACCCTATAGATTTTGGTGAATCTAGCACTTATACTTTTTTTACAGGGACACAAAGAAAAATTCTTTATCATTATGGCCTATGGGACCAAAATCTTAAAAGTGCGATAGCATCTAAACGCCTTATTCAATTGAGCAAAAATTTTATACCCATATTATAGGTCACAGATACTCAATCTGTATAGATTTTGGAGAATCTAGCACTTATAGTTTTTTTACAGGGACACAAAGAAAAATTCTTTATCATTAAGGCCAATGGGGCCAAATTTTTAAAAGTGTGATAGCGTCTAAACGCCTTATTAATCTGAGCAAAAAAATTGTACACATGTTATAGGTCGCATTTGCACCAACTGTATAGATTTTGGTGAATCTAGCACTACAGTTTTTTTACAGGGACACAAAGAAAAATTCTTTATCATTATGGCCTATGAGACCAAATTTTTAAAAGTGCGACAGCATCTAAATGCCTTATTCAATTGAGCTGAAAATTTGTATGAATATTATAAATCACTGTTGCACTAACTATAAGCATTTTGGTGAATCTAGCATCTATAGATTTTTACAGGGACAAAACGAAAAATTCTTTATCATTATGATCTAAGGGCTCAAAGTTCAGTAGCGTTAAATAAAACCTCGTGTGATATATGGAGAAAAAAACACTCTATTATGGTTTTCTCTCTTTTGTTTGTTTAGCAATTCCTCTTTCTTTATTTTATCTACAAAACTGTTAGTTACTCAATGTTCAGAAAGTCGAGTGGAGTCACTCCAGATTTTTATATGTTTTATTTAAATCTTACTCTCCCGTATATATTATTTTAAAATACTTTTTTCCTATGTCCATTCAAGTTTAAATTTTGTTCTGGCGTTGTTAAAATATTTTAAATGTTTAAGGTTTAAAGTCTGTTCTTTAGTTTGTCCTATTTCAAAATCTTGCTTTGTGTCACCTGACAGTTCGTTTTTCCCTACATTATTATTTTAAATCCCTATATGTGTATTCAAGTTTAAATTTTGTACTGGTGTTATATAAAATATTTTTATGGCTTAGATCTAAGCTTTCTTCTTATAGTTTGGTGACCGTAGAATCACTTTTCATGTTTGAGGACAAAACAACTAAAACTAATTAACGGATTAAATAAAACAAATTTCATATACGGACTGCGGACAGCATATGGAGATAATTTCTGCAAGGAAAAATATTGAGAAATTAAAGTCACCGATAGGGAAGATTTTGGTGCTACTGCCATGTACGTAATCTATAATATCAAATAAAAATCATTTATTATTTCCTTCTATATTCAATAAGAGAAATTATTGGATTCGTAAGAATTTTCAAATTCCGGTTTTCGATGGATTTGCACGTTTTGAAAGGTCAAGAACACAATTTGACAAATTTTAGAAAATGGCTGTATGTGACAAAAACTTTGTGGCGACTGTATCTCTTAAACTACAGCACAGAATTGCGTGTATATTTATATGGAGATGTTCCTTGGTATAAATTAGCGTATCAACTTTTGATGCCAATCGTTTAACAGGTGGCGCTGTTATACAACAATTTTCGCAAATTCAGGGAAGACTATATCTTGAGAACTATTGCACGAAATTGCTTATAGATTATTATGTTGATGCACCTTGGTATAAATTAGATGAACTTTTGATGCCAATCGCTCAACAGATGGCACTGCTATACAGCAGTTTCCGCAATTTAAGGGAATGCTGTATCTCAGATTTGCGTATATTACGTAAACAAAACTTGACTTATAAAAAGGCCATTATCTGAGACATTATGCTACTTAAATTAGGTGTATATATTTTTGCTGATTAAATTGAGTGCATATAGGTGACGCTGCTGTAGTGCTGTATTGCAATTTATTTCGAAAACGGGAATGATAAGGATGTCATCTGCACGGTAAAAATTCACTTCCGTTGGAAATTTAGTGTAGTATCTCTCTGAGATGAAAATCGTTTTCAATCATGATGGATAAAAAAATAAATAAAAAAAATGTTCTGCATGAATTTGTGTAGGAAAACACAGAAGAAAATTTTGTGATTGCCACAACATACTAGTTTTTTTTATTTGTAGAAATTATTTCCATATATCTTTCACAGTCTATTTATGAAATTTGGTTTAATTCCGGTTTTAGCTGTAGATGTCTGCAAATAGGAAAAGTTATTCTATATAGCCATCCTACATATTTTATTTGAATCTTACTCTTTGTCGGTCCTGCGTATTATTATTATTTTCTTATAAGTCTAGACTCTTTAGAGACTGTTGATTTTTTCAGCTTTCTTTCTCTCTTTAGCGCCCCCCCCCCCTTTCCCCAATTCCTTATACTTTTCGTGGGGAATAATTTCTCATCAAGTTGCAGTTGCAGTTTGTCTTTAAAGAATACTGTCACCGTATCTCCGCCCACCTCTTTCCTTTCGTTGTCTTTTTTTTTTTTTTTTTTCTCTGTATTTCTGAAAATGGTTATTGTGAAACAATAGAATAAAGAGAACTGCCCGATGATAAATGAATAACCTTCTTGTATCCTTTTTCTAAACGGAAACTTTGTAAAGAAAATACCGTTTTGTACTGAATATATTATAAATGGTCGCTCATCATCTTCAAAATGAGCTTTATGGAGACAGTTGCTATTTGAGTAATGTATGATTCCAAAATATAAATTGTATGTTTTATTTTTCTTTATTTCCCTTTTGTCTGTATAGCTCCATAATTAAATCAAAATATATAAAATGTGTCATATTATTATTATTATTTTCTTCTTTTTTTTTTTCACGGTTTTCTTTTTGTTGCATGATATATATATTTTTTTAATCTTTTTCTATCAATTTTATTTAATCGTTTTAAAATATCGTTTAAAATTTATAAATTTATTTAATGGTTTTAAAATAAATTGTAAATGTTTTATTTATTTTTCTTTATTTCCCATTTTTGAATGTAAAATTCTATAATTAAATCAAAATAATTTATATGAAATTTCTTTTTATTATTTATGGTTTTCCTTTTTATTATATAATTTTATTTTCTATCAAATGTTATATAATCGTTTTACGAATGTATTATCTAGCTTCTTATATTTTGATCAATGTATAATTTGTAATTAACTATACAGATTGTTAATTATTTTTTCTATTTTCCTTTTAGGTAAATATGTTTCCTGCTTGGATTTGAAATTACCAAAAGAAATTTTGATGCAGTTTCAGGTTTTTATTATTATTTTTAATACTGTTTGTTATATTTGAGGCGTGATTCTGTTCAGAAATTTCAGAAAACTTAAGGATGTCTGTTCAGAAAAGTAAAAAAAAAAAAAAAAAAAATATTTTTCGTAGTTTATTGAAAATAGCGGCAGTGATGTCAGATGGTCGAAAATTATTTCCCCAAACAGGTCTTAAAATTTCCCCAAAAAAAGGGGGGGTCGGGGGGGGGGTTTCGAAAAAATCCCCAACTTGATTTCTTCTAAAAAGGGAAAATATATATATATATATATCAAGCAGATTTTTTTTTTATTTGAGCTCAGATTTTTCCCCATATGAAGGCAATTTTTGAAAAAAATCCCCAAATAACAATAAAGCTATTAAAAGTTTCTAGTCGTAGGGATAAATCATTACGTTGCCAACATTCACAGAAAGTTGAAGAACTCCCCAGATTTGTCCCCAAAAATTTTAGAATTCCCCCAAAAATTCCCCACAAACATTTGGTCTCCAAAATTGTCCCCAGAAGCCTCAAAAATCCCCAATCTGGCATCACTGAATAGCGGCTAGCTTGTCTCTAATGTAAACATGTTAATTATAAGCTCATACTGCAAATTAAGAAGATAAATGCACGCATGTATGTGTACGTATGCATGTGCATACATCTATATAAATAAAGCAAAGAGTTTGTCGGCGGGATACATCCGGGCGGACCACTCCTATTTTTGATTGGTCTAGATTTAACTGCTTTGGCGATGAAAGTCGGCCATTTTTTTTAGTAAAAACTGATGAATTTTTTTAAAAAGATACTGTATAGATGTTATACTCTTTTAAAAGAGCTCTAAAAACTGTTCATTTTTTGTGAGGACACTATATACATCAAATTATTAGATTTAAAGATATTACGTTGCAAAGTTTCACAACGCGATATCAATTCGATTGCTTTTATCTTAAAACAAGAGCCTATTATTACACAAAAAACAGTCTAATATTAAAGAATAATGAATAATTTTTTAAAAAATTCTCAATTTTGAAGTTCTAAGAGCTGCAATTTTTAAATTACAGCGCACTTATTTCCCATACGTAATCCATTAAATTTGCAAACAATTGTTGATTCATTCTTGAGAATCATTCACATAAGACCATTGTTGCTAAACGAGTGCAAAACGGAAGAAATATTTAATTTAATTTAATTTGTAATATGTTATTTTGACCTTTTTGACCTTAAAAGGTTTTTTTAATTATGTTACAAAGCCCAAAATGTGATATAAAAAATAAATAGTAATTCAATTCTTTTGAAAATTCATTTAAGTTTAGTGACCACCGAAGCGGCTGTAGCCTGCTAGTATATAATATGTAGGGAAAATACTAATATATGTAGGATAAGTGCTCCAGTGATTGGCATGCTCCAGTAATTGACATCTGTCCCGAAATAATTAATAAATAACAAAATCATATATTTTACATATAAGAATTTTAACATTTTATGTCAAACACTGAATAACTAGCAGTGTCAAACACTGGAACATAGGGAGCTAATTACTAATAAAATGAAAAACTGGCAGTGTCGATTACTGGAACATTGAGTGGGTGTCAAATAAAAATTCATAAAAAAAAAATAATAAAAATAATAATGGTTATCAAATGTATCTATTTTAAAATATATGTGGTTCTGAATGTTTTTCATACCATATGTACTAACTTAAGATTTCTAAAAATATTTTCTCATGACGAGAACATTAAAAACATCAGAGATTGCTCTAAAAATGTCAATCACTGGTGTACTTACCCTATATATGAAATAACATTTTAGAAAATGTTATAGTATATAGTTCGGAAAATTTTGTTTTACTCAATTACCCCTGATTTTTGTTGTTTTTTAATAATTAATAAATAAAGTTAATAAATAAAGTAAATAAAATAAAGTTAATACATAAAATTAATAAATGAAGTTAATATTTTTTTATCTGTCTTTAAAAATGAATTAAAAAAAAAAAAAAAAAAAATGAAAATAATTAACTGTTTTTTAAGTAACGTAACAAACTTTTTAGAAATATGAAAAACAAGTTCTCATTATATGTTCTTTAAACTAAGCCAGAAAATCACAAATGAAAAATCAATAACTAATCGAGAGGGAAAAGGCATGAAAGTTAACGAACTTTCATTTGCATATAAATCTAATAAATATGAAATGAAATTATCTTTTAAGTGTGTTGTGAAGTAGTTTAACTTAACTGCGAAATTAAGTTTATTGAATTGAATTCTGTTAAAGTTGAATTTTAAAAAGTTAGTAAACTGACTGGTTTATAAGTTATGAAATTCTTGGTTTATATGTTCTTAATTTAGCTGGGACAGAATATCAAAAATAGAAAATTAATAAACTTTTATATTTCTATAAATTTAATAAATGAAAAGGAAAATTCGGAAAAGGGAAGGGGAAAAATAGAAAAAAAAAATTTACTAAATTGTAAAATTGTGAGTTTCTTAAATTAAATTTTTGAAAATCAGAAAATTACCTTTTTATGTATCTAACTTCGATTACTACGGCATTCCCATATAAATTTGGTTTTCACTATGGGTTTTAATCTAAAAAATTATAAGTAAAAAATCAATAGCTATAGATGAGGGGGAGGGGGTGAAAATTAAGAAATTTAATGATTTTTTATTTGCATGTGAATCTAAAAACATGCATTGAAGTTAACGTTTAGCAAAAATTTAAAATTGTTATTAAATTAAATGTTATTAAAAAGTGGTTTTTAAAAGTTTGATAAATTGTCACTGATTTATTGCTATAAACATATATTCTTAATTTATATTGGTCAGAAAATCGTAAAGTAATAATAATAATAAAATTAAACTTCGAAGATTTTTTTTTTTTTTTTTTTTTTTTTTAGAGCAATATATTTAATAATAAATATATTGCTCTTTTCCATGATCAATTTTTGGTTTTAGCTTGTTTTTCGTGATTAAAGGTATATAAAAAAAAATAGCCATAAGTATTGTAATCATTTCTAGAGTTACATTTTTAATCTTAAAAAAAAAAAAAAAAAAAAAAAAAAAAGCAATATATATATATATATTTTTTTTTGCACTATTCATCTGAAAAACATTTTTTCACGTGAAATAAAATATTTTAATAATTTAACAAAATATTTGTTTTTATGTATCAAAAATAACAAAATTAAAAGCCGGCGATCAATATTTCTTACTAACGGGTTTGGCGTAAAGTATTAATAAAGTATAAAATTTCGACCTTCTCACCCTCCCTTCTCCCCCCCCCCCCCCCCAAAAAAAAAAAAAAAAAAAAAATCGATACTGTCCGTTTTGATACTTATTATTAATTTTCTTTTCGTTTCCTTTTCTTTCAAAGAGAAAAAAAAAAAGAAGGGGGGGGGGGGGGAAGCGATTTTGATGAAATTCTGGCAAAAGCAGCATGGAAGGACTATTACCTTTTTTTTTTTTTTTTTTTCCCCAAAACATCGCTTTCAAATTATTCAGTTATATTTTCGATTTCGATTAATAATGTCCGACTATCGTAAAACTGGTATCCTAAAAATCCATAGATTAAGACTAATAGTCCTCCGAACTTACTACTACTAATAATAACAATGCATTCCGCAGAAAAAGTATGAAACTTTCATTTGCAAATAAATCTAGTAAATGTTAAATGAAATTATTGCTTTAAGTGTACTGTGAAGTAACTTAACTGAAAAATTAATTTTATTAAATCAAACATCATTAAAAATTATTAAAACCAATCTAACTTTTAAAATGAGATAAAAAAAAATATACAAAAATTTAAAACTTTAAAAATATATTTTAATTAAAAACATTAAAACACAAGACTGACGTTTCGGCTAGAACACTAGCCCTCCTCAGTGTCAAACATGCAAGCACAAACAACATTTACAAAAATTCATAATACATCATAGCAAGATTAAATATTCAGGAGGAATAGCTTTGTGAGCTTTAACCACTTTGTGAGCTGGTTATCGTAAAGTTGTGGCGTTTGACCAGAATTCGGCCCTTAGCCTCGTTCAAGGCAGAATGTTGCATTTTGGTGAAAGCGCCCTCTAGAAAAATACGGGAATCATAGATATTTATATTAGAAGCTAAAATTTGTGCATTTTGGTGAAAGCGCCCTCTAGAAAAATACGGGATTCATAGATATTTATATTAGAAGCTATTTTTTTTTTTTTTTTTTTTTTTTTTTTTAAAGCTAAAATTTTAGCTTCTAATATAAATATCTATGAATCCCGTATTTTTCTAGAGGGCGCTTTCACCAAATGCAACATTCTGCCTTGAACGAGGCTAAAGCTATTCCTCCTGAATATTTAATCTTGCTATGATGTATTATGAATTTTTGTAAATGTTGTTTGTGCTTGTATATTTGACACTGAGGAGGGCTAGTGTTCTAGCCGAAACGTCTGTCTTGTGTTTTAATGTTTTTAATTAAAATGTATTTTTAAAGTTACATTGGTTTTAATATATTAATGAGACGTATAA
Source organism: Salticus scenicus (assembly GCA_963930645.1). Taxonomy (NCBI): domain Eukaryota; kingdom Metazoa; phylum Arthropoda; class Arachnida; order Araneae; family Salticidae; genus Salticus; species Salticus scenicus. The sequence goes on from CAWVNO010000001.1 coordinate 6,026,213, forward strand.
ATTGTTTAATTTTATTAAATTAAAAATTATTTTTTATTTCATTAAATTTACTGTGATAAAATTGATATTTAAAACAAAAATAGTTTTGTCGTGTGTTCTTAATTTATCGTGTTTAAGATAAATCAAGAACATTTAACAAGTTATTTAAGAATAAAGAAAGAAAGAAATAATTATTCTTAAAAAAAAAAAAAAAAAAAGCTGTGAAAATTAATTTTTATTTATGTGTTATTAATCTTCATAAATACGAGATTTCCAGAAAAATTGTTCTAATTATGCTTTTTAGTGTAATTTAGGAAAACCGCGAGTGAAAAATCGATAACTATTTGGAGGGGATCAGATGAAGTTTAACGAACTTTCATTTGCATATAAATTTAATGAATATGAAATGTAATTTTCATTTAAGTATAATATGAGTTATTTTTATGAGACTATAAAATTAAATTTATTGAATTAAAATTTATTATGTTTACTAAAAGAAATCATTTTTTTTTTTTTTTTTTAGAAATGTTATTGTAACATATGTTTAATTTATTGTAAACAAATAAGAATTACAAAAAATAAAATAAAATAAATTATTTTTAAAGAAATAATGATGATGATGATAATGAATTGTGAAATTTTTTTTAATAAAATTTAATTGAAAAATAACTTTATTTACTGAATTGCAAAATTAATTTTAATAAATTTAATTGAAATTATTATTATTATTTTCAATTAGGAAATCAATTATTAAGTTTTATAAATACGATTTTTTCAAAAAAAAAAAAAAAAAAGAAAGAAAATAAAGAAATCATTCTAAATTATGCGTAGAAAAATCAATACTATTGAAGTGCGATAGACTTTTATTTGCATAGAAACCTAATAAATATAAATTATTTTCATTAAAGTATATTGTGAGTTAATTTTATAAAACTATATATTTAATTTAAATGTATATTCAACTGTATATTAAATTTACTATCGGAAACAAAATTTTTTAGCGAAATATTATATCAATGCTTTTGATTTTTCTTAAACAAATAAAAATTACAAATAATATTAGTAAAGAAATAATAACAAACAGTTAATTTTTTTTAATATAAAATTTAAATAAAAATAAAAGAATTTTATTATATTATAAATTTATTTTCAGAAAGTTTTATTATTATTTTTTTTAAATCAGTAAATTAACTTTTTATAAATACGAATTTTTCATAAAAATTAGTCTTAAATCAATATATTGAATGGCGATAGACCTTCATTTGCATATAAATCTAATAAATATGAAATGTAATTTTCGTTGAAGTGCATTGTGGGTTAATTTTATAAAAATAGTATAAAATAAAATTTAAGTAAAAAATCATTTTTTAAAGTAAGAAGCTTTTTATTGTGAAGCCCTAAAAAGCATAAAATAAAATGTATTCTGGCAAAGACATGCTACAAAGAAATGAAAGTTTCAACACTAAGAAAATTTTAGAGAAAAATATAGGTACTTTCTTTTTGCAAGAGATGAAAAATTTTTAATGTTCAAAATATTTTAAAAAGCTTTCGAGACCAATATTCTTAGTTATTAATTTTTGTAAAATCATTCATTATTCCAGAAATCTCAAATGCCTCGAAAGCTTTTTAAAATATTTTGAACATTAAAAATTTTTCATCTCTTGCAAAAAGAAAGTACCTATGTTTTTCTCTAAAATTTTCTTAGTGTTGAAACTTTCATTTCTTTGTAGCATGTCTTTGCCAGAATACATTTTATTTTATGCTTTTTAGGGCTTCACAATAAAAAGCTTCTTACTTTAAAAAATGATTTTTTACTTAAATTTTATTTTGTGCTTTTTAGTTACAAAAAAGGAAAAAGCTTCTTAAGAAAACTAATTAAAATTTCTTAGGATATTTTGTAGAAAACGGAAGATTTTCGTTTATCAATTGACATTTTTTTTCTATTATTTATCTGCAAAAAAAGTACTATATCGTCTTCGAGGACAGAATCCGGGACCATCGCGTTATCAGCATGACGCTCTAACCAAAAGTCTAAGAACTGTCAAGAAAAATCATAGAACATTCTAGAAAAATCTAACAAATACCTATACAAAAGAAATATTGTTCTCGAATGCTTTTTAAAATATTTGGAATATTTAAAATTTTTCATGTTTCGCAAAAGTGAAATATCTATATTTTTCTTTAAAATTTTCTTGTTGTTGAAACTTTTATGATTTTATAGCATGTCTCTGCAAGAATAAATTTTAATTTTAGGCTTTTTAGGGCTTCACAATAATAAAAAACTTTCAGTGTTATTTTTCTTTCTTTCTTTACTTACTTATATTTTTATTTAATTATTTATTTTTATTTTTACTGAAATTTTTATTTTGTGCGTTTAGTAACTCAAAAAGAAGTTTCTTTAAAAAACTATCAAAATTCCTTAGGACACTGTGTAGGCAACGAATGATTTTCTTTTATCAATTGACATAGTTTCTATTAATTATTTGCAAAAAAGTAACACATCGGCTTGCGAGGATCGAACCCACGAGCATTGCGTTATCACCATGACGCTCTAACTAAATGCGCTAACGAGCGACGAAAAAGGTTGTTTAAATTTACGTTAAAGTGGAGGTGCCTTTTTTTCAGAATTACACAAAGACACGATGATAAAAATCCAATTTCAATAAAAAGCTTCTAAAAGAATATATATATATATATATAACTTTATATTTTGTGTTTTTTAGTATCTTAAAAAAGGCTTCTTAAAAAAAACTCTTCAAAAATTCTTGGAATGCTGTGTAGACAATAAAAAATTTTCTTTTATCAATTGACATATTTTCTATTACACACTTCATCTGTAAAATTTAGCACATCGATCCTTCGGGGATGGAACGCACCACCATCGTATTAGCAACTTGACGCTCTAACCAACTGAGCCAAAGAGTGACTATAAAGACTGCTGATATTTACTTTAAAGTTGAGGTGCCTTATTTATTAGCGTGGCATGAAGACGCGATAACAAAATACAATTTCAATAAAAAGCTTCTAAAAAAATGTTTATTTAGTTATTTATTTTTATTTAAATTTTTATTTCGTGCTTTTTAGTTACTAGATACAAAGCTATTTAAATGAAATCTTCAAACATTATTAGGATACTGTGTACACAACGAAATATTGTTTTTATCAATTGACACTTTTTCTATTAATTATTTGCAAAAAATAACACCTCGGCCCGGCGAGGATCGAACACACGACTCTCGCACTATCAACATGACGCTGTAACCAGCTGATTCATTAAAAGATACAATGAGCTGCTTACAATTTTTTTTAATATATATATATAATGGAAGCGTCTTGGTTTTTTAACGTGACAAAGAGCCGATGACAAATCCAATTTCATATAACAGTAATATATAATATACATATATACATATAAAACTTCTAAAAATATTTTTTATGTATTTTTTACTTAAAATATTTCATTTTGTGCTTTTTTAATATCTTAAAAACTCCTCAAAAAAATTCTTAGTGTAAGCAACGAAAAATTTTCTTGTATCAATTGACACCTTTTCAACTAATTATCTGCAAAAATTAACACGCTGGACTTTCCGGGGACCGAACTCATGACCACCGTGCTACTAACGGGACGCTCTTACCAACTGAGCCACAGAACGACAAACAAAACAGCTTATATTTACTTTAAAATGAAAGCGCCTTGTTTACTAGCGTGACACGAAGACACGATGACCAAGTCAATTTCAATTAAAAACCTTCTAATTAACTTTATTGAATTAAAAATTATTACTATCCGAAACAAATATTTTTAGCAAAATAATGTTATATTATTATGTTTTGGATTTATTTTAAACAAATAGAAATTACAAATAGTAAATCGATATAAAGAAATACTAATAATAATAAACTAATTTTTTTTTATTTATAAAATTTAAATAAATAAGTAAAAAAAAAAATAATAATTTTTAGAAATTGTGAAAATATTTTTAGTAAATTTTATCGAAAGTAATTTTTTTTTTTTTTTTTTTTTTAATAAACAGGAAATTAGTTATTAAGTTATATAATTACAAAATTTTGAGAAAAATCAATCTCTATTGGAATGCGATATAAACTTCTATTTGCATAGAAATTTAATAAACAGAAAATATAATTTTCTTTTAAATGTATTATCAATTTTACTAAACAAACTTTAAAAAATAAGTTTTTTAAATCAAGTTGTCTCTTTCTTTTTTTCTTTTTATTTATTTATTTAATGTTTGTTAACATATGGGATAATAATATTTTCGAAAATTTTAAAAGTTTTTGTTTAGATATTTTTCACATATTATAATTATACATGATGTTTCCTGCAAGGCATGAAAGCAAATTAAATCAATAATTTTTTTTATAAAAATATCGGTTTTCATTTATCCTCAAGGGGACATCACATGTCAAGTTACCTGATTAATTAAAAAAAGTTGCTTGTAAAATTATGGAAATAAAAAAAAAAAAAAAAACTGTTTTTAGTATAAGAAAATGTAATTGTTTTTATTGAAATATTTGCGAGTTCAATTTAAAAATGTTTTTTTAATGCAGTATTTTTATATGTATTTTTCATAAAAATTTACTTTTTTTCTTCCCCCTCATGTTGCAAAAACGAAAGTAAATTGTAGATTTTGTATTATGATTAATCCAGATGTATCTAAATTATATTTTTATTTATTTATTTTTCGAATTAAACTGTAAGGTCACGTTATAAATAAATACTAACTAAATAATATATTTTTAAAGTTATTAATTTGTGTTTTTCAAATTATTATTAGGATAATATTAGAATGAAATTATTTTTTATTAACCCGTTAACGCCCGAATTTATTTTGCAAAATATTATTAGCTGATTATTTCCCTTCTAAATTAGTATAGACAACTAACAGTAAAATATGTTAACTTAAACAATTCTTCTGATAGTTTAAATTTAAAGCCTCTCCTCATTTATTGACGTTTAGTGTTTTGGCGAGAAAACTTCGAGATAACAGATTAATTTCCTATTATATGTTGACAAAGATCTCGAAAGTAAAGTATTATAATATATATTATTATTCAACTTGATTTTAGTTAGTATACCTGCGCAAAAAGCAAACATAGGTGCGACGAATGAAAAATCATAAAATGACTATCCAAATTATGAAATAATAATGAATAGTAGGCACATAAAACTTTCAGGGATCATTTAGAGTGACGCTATAAACTGTCACTAAAAAGCAGAAATCATTCCAAGAAACCCCCAAAAATATACGTGTCCTCAAATGAGGACACTGGGCGCTAACGGGTTAATTCTTGAGAAACTCGAAAAATTTTTTTAAGTAGCCTTTATGCTCATTAAAACTTCATATAGATAGCACTTTGAAAAACCGTGGAACATTACTACGTTCAGGGAGAGGGGGAATAATTTTTCAATCGATTTCTGCTAATTCAGCGTTTGAAGTTCCCTTAATCTAAATATTTCAATATTCATTTAAAAAAAAAAAAAAAAATCAGCCAAAAGTCCTGTCATGTATTAATATACTCCGTTACAGAAAATGAACCTTAAACTAAATTTTATGCATTTCTATTAAAAATAAAGACACACTGATCATTTTGGAATTGCAAAATTTCTTGAAAATATGATTTTGAAAGAAGGGAGAGAGGGGCATTTACCGTACCTTTTTATTGATTTTCAAAACGACTATTTAAATATCTCTTTCGTATATTACTTTTTTTTTTTTTTGGGGGGGGGGGGGGGGGTTGCAGACGATGCAGTGAAAACCATAGAATAATCTCGTATGAGGGTAAAAATCGTTTTTCAATCGATTTCTGCTAATTCAGCATCAGCTTTTTTAATTCGATGCTTCAGCTTATTAAAAGTACAGTTCTGAATTTAGTTGATTACTAGCTGCAGAAAATGCTAATTTTTGTTGCATATATAGGTAATATATGTAACAAAAATGTAAATACATTTTTCGAAATCTACAACTATGACAGCTATCAATTGAAATGTATGCAATTAAAATGTACGATTTAATATATGTAGAAATCTTAAATTATGCTAACTATTGTTTAAAATTTGCATAAAGAAATTCGAATGCATAAATTAGGATTTTTCTATTCTATGAATGCTATATTGTACATTTAAAATTTTAAAGCAGTGAAGTACATTACAAGGGTATATTTATATAGTATTTATGAATATTAATTCTTGTAATCTATTTTAATAGAATCTATGCACGGAAAAAAAAAAAAAAAAAAAAACTTATTTTTGTAATATTATTCATTGTAGAAAATGCAGTGACACATACATACGTGTGTACGTATTTGCTTCATCAGTGAGACGAGCAAGTAATGAATTAATGTTTTATGGCTATTAATTATTATGTCATATGTTTTTGTTATTTCTGAATTGTATAAATATTGTTGCAACGGAATAAACATTTTTCCCTGAATCAATTGCCCTGTTGCAGTGAAAGTCGTTTTACAGTCAAAGTGACAATAAATGGCATTTCCAGTAAGGTCGGCCTTGGCGACAAACTTGGCGAAAAATGATAGTTTAGTGTTCTTAAAGTTTCAGGGCTCTACATTCAAAGGAGCCGAGATCTAGAATTTTCCATGGGATTCTGGACAGAATCATCACTAAATCCCATCGCCAAAAGGTATAAATAGAAGTGAGTTGATTTCTGCGAGTCAGAGTGTAGTCAATGTGATCCAGTGTTGTTTTAGAGAAGTATTTTAAGCGATTGCACTTTGGAGACTCTTCCCCAAGCGATTAACTTTATTCGTGAATCAGCATAATTCATGCACTGTGGCGTATTTGTCGCTGTTTGATTTACTCTTGTGGAAGAAGTGACTGTTTTCTTGGACTATTCCCAGAACATTGTTAGTGAGTTTTATGATACGGGCGACATACTATTTATTGCACAGCTTCGTGAATATTCGTTGAATTGACAGTACTGTTGGACTGTTTCAAGAAAATTCCTTGGAATCGGTTTTGTTGTACTGATTCGGGAAGTTACGCCGAATAAAGTGCATTTATCGACTAGAACCAGCCTGTTTCTTTACGAAATACTTTCTTTCACACAATAAGACAATTTTTCGTAACAATGTTTTCAACTTTCGTTATAAATGCAGGGCCTGATTATCCAAAAGGCTCAGGAAGCACAAGCTTCCCCTCTAAAATTTAAGAGGGGCCCCCATAAAGATTAAAAACATGGTCTTGAATTTTTTTTCATATTTTCCCACTGAGATTGAATTTTTTCTGAGAAAGGTTACCTAAAACAAGACAAAACACTCACTATTTCGGAAAAAATCTATTATTTAACCTCAAAAATCTGAATGTTCTTAATTAAAAAGTTGTATGATTTTAATGTTCTGTGTAGAAACCACCCAGATGTATGAAATAATAATAATAATAAAAATAATAAACACACACTATTTTTTTGGTTTATAGCATTTTTATATTACAATATGTAACAGGAAAACAAGATTTTCCGAAATGAAAGGGGCCCCCGGAATGATGCTGAGCTTCCCCTAGCTTCAAAGCTTAATCGGGCCCTGTATAAATGTTTATATAGTCACTCAAACGAAGTATATAATTTTGCAGTGTAAAGAGAATTTATAATGCATAAAACATATTACTTATTCAGAATTGCTTTTATATTTATTATAAAGCATGTATTAATATTTTAAGTCTAAAATGCGATAAACTATGTAAAAAATTCTATGTTTGGTGAATTAAATTTTAACTTCTCCTATACTGAAAAGTCCTTGCAAAATTATTTACTAATGCTATTTTAAAATAATATTTTAGTTTTTGAGATTCATAAATTCTGAATATAAAACTTTTTTCTTTTGTATTTTCATATATAATTCTGCAAGAGTGAAATCCAGTTTTGTTTACTTCAGTGTTCTGAAAATAAGGCAAAAGCTTTATTTTCTTTTTATGAGATTTCTTTAATAAAAAAAAAAAAAAGTGTGGCTACTGGTCAGGGAAAGTCCAGAAATCATGGAAAAGGGGAATTTCATGTAAAGTCAAGAATGATTCTTAACACATTTTTGTGGAAATAAGCCACATTTTATTCGTTATTGTAAATTGTTTACTAATTGTGTGAATTTTTTGTGGGAATAAACAGCGAAAGTCGTGGAAAATGGTGAAAAATAGTCCTGAAAAAGTTAGGGAAAACTTGAAAAAGTTCTAATATTAGCCACCCTGAGGGGAAAAAAAAAAAAAAAAAAAACTAGTTGGCATAGGTGGACTCTGCTCAGTTCCCCGTCATATTTATGTTCTCATAAATTTCTAGTGCGAGATATATTATAATCATGTTAAAAAAAAAGAATTTGACTAAAGCTTGATACAGTGACAGAATGAAATCCCCGCCTAATAGGCTATCCACCGTTCACTTCGATATATATATCTTATTCTAATCTATTAATTTATTTTATCAGGGTCGATTCCGTTGTTTAGTTTTCATGCTACTATTTCCAATGCAATAATCCTCAAAATTCATATTTATATGAAAAATTTATAATTTCGCTATGTTGGTAAAATCGTAAATTACGAATAATTTACGAAATTTTCTTATTAGAATATTTGTATTCAATCATGTTCAAACAAATATCATAAACGTAATTTTGAAGTTGTCTAATGTATTTAGGATCCTCAAAATGGAAGTTTATGCTCAATTTTGCCTTATTCTGACATGTTAAGTAAGTCGTAAATTCCAAATAACTTACGAATTTTTTAAATTGGAAAAATCATAGTCTATGATATTCATGCCAGTATCCTAAATAATATTTCGAAAGTGGTTTGACATCTTTACGATGAAAATATCCCTCAAGATTGACGTTTATGTGAAATTTTGCTCTATTTTGCCATGTTAAGAAATTCGTAAATTTCCAATAACTTACGAAATCTTTATATTGGAAAATTCATAGTCATTAATATTTATGCCAGTGTCCTAAATAATATTTCAAAAGTAGTCTGACATCTTTACGATGAAAATCTCTCTCAAAATTGATATGTTTATGTGAAATTTTGCCCTATACTGCCATGTTAAGAAATTCGTAAATTTCCAATAACTTGCGAAATTTTCAAAGTAGCATATTTATAGTTACTGATGTTCATTCCGGCATCAAAACTGATATTTTAAAACTGGTCTGACATTTTTACAGTAAAAAGTTTCCATTTAATGCACGTTTAAGTGAATTTTTGTCCTATTCTCCCTTGTTAAGAAAATCGTAAATTTCTAATAACTTACGAAGTTTTTAAATTCGAATGTTGCAAATGAATAGGGTTCTTGCCAGTGTCGAAAGTAATATTTTAAAACTGATCTGACCTCTCTGCGACAATTTGTTCTTGAGATATCGTGTACACAGACTAACAAACTAACGGACTAACACACTAACAGACACCCTACAGACAAACACCATACAAATTTTGTCATTTTCGGATTCCTCACACCTGAAAACGTGTAAAACCGTCAAAAAACCAAGGTCGAAAATTTTCACGATTACCTAAGTTCCCCATACCTATAGTATGATGGGGAACTAAAAAAAAAAGATTTATGTAAATTGTTAATGATGTCTAATTTTACAGCTCATAGGCATAATTTGAGTTCAATCGCATTTAATTGTTTGAATATGTACTCAATAAACATCCATTGCACTGCAAATTTTCAAAATACATAAACTTTTTCAAATCATTCAACTTTTGTAAAAAGTCAGTTTAAATTTGCTAATTTTTATTTATATGGCCTGTTTTCCGACTAAAAATTTTAATAAATTGACCCCGGAAGAGTGCACTTATTTCTCTCAATGTTAAAAAAAAAAAATTGAGAATATAAAAACATGCGACAACATGCCAGATTATCGCAATCTTGTGCTTTTGTGCAAATCCTGATGCTGTTATGTTATATATATATTTCCTTTCAATGGAAGTTTTAATGTTCATTGATTTACGTACAATTTAAATTAAAATTTCACTAACTCAAAAAATAATTACTCAGTGAATTTATTCGTTAATGAAACAGCGCAGACGTTAATACTTTATCGATTAATCGATGTTTGCAATTCTTTTATTTTTAATTTCAATAATTTGCTGGCATCTTCCTATTCTCCAGTTTGTGTAAAAGTTTTACATGTGGCTACTCTGCTTTTTTCTAGTTTTCTCTGTGGATTCCTTGATGATTTGCATTAATAATTTATTTAATTCCTCATTCAAAACGGTTTTGCTGCCTCGATCGGGGCTGGAACAATATAAATTGCTATGATTAGCTATATTGTTTTACGAAATCGATGCAGCTTTCACAGCTTTATGAAGTACATGCCCCCTGACAAGTTTTTACTTCTAATTTTTAATCATTTTTATCCAATTATTATTTCTGTGGTCCTTTAGTTATTTTCTCCGTCATTAAGTTTAATGGTCCTTTTTTTATTTATTATTATCAATCATGTCGGCGTAAGTAATTTAAGTTGTTTTTGTCTCTTATTGGCTCTTAATCTGTATCGCAGCATTTTTGTGTCCGTCTTTCCTCTAAGTTAAAATCAGTTCTATTTTTGTTGTGTTGGTATTGCTTTGTATCTATTAATTGCTAAATTTTACGGTTAAATTTTATTACGATATCTATCATTTATATACACAGTATATATATATCAGCTCTTATACTTGTGTTTTCTAGTTTTCATTTCAAATAATGGAAATTCTAATACTAAATTGATAGATATGAGAAGTAAACTTTTAGCACATATTAAACAAGTATTTACGTATTCACGTAAGATTTTATCTGGATATTTTTCCGAACAATGTTAGATGCACACCTAGCATTTTCAATCAAAGAAATAACCTTCTAATAAGCAGAAGTTAACTTCTTTATAATTTTCTTTTTCAACAGAGGTATGGGGATAATCCCCCTCCCCGTGTATTGATTGAGATAATGCCTTTGCTAATTCGTAAAGATGTTTCCCCATCTTTTCATCATGTGGTAGAAGATACCTCAAGGGATCCGGCAGCGGCTGAATTCCCCTCCCCCCTCTGCCCTTCCTGCGTAAAGGCCCCCTTACTCTACGAAAATTATTTCTCATTAAATTGCAGTGGCAATACTTCTTCAAAGAATTTGTCTCCACCCTCTGTTCTGTAACTGTATCTGTACTTTTTACCCTCTAATTTTGAAATATGTTTATTTTTGTTTTATTATTTAGGATTCACTGATTGGGGTAGAAAGTCACGAACGCATTTTGGTTTCTTTCTTTCTTTCTTTATTTTTTTTTAAACCCTCCTGTGTATGAAAGTAATTTTTTTCCTCTCGATACATTGGGATTTTCGGATTTTTTTATTTTACCCTTTTTATTTATTTTAAGTAATGTATGCACATTGCTATAGTAAATGAATCTAGAGTGTACTTAATTCTGTTTCTTTTGTAGGCTTTTTCTTTTCTTTCTTTTTTTTTCTTTTTCTTTTTCCTTTTCTTTCCTTTTTTTTTTTTTTTTAAATCTTGTATTGATTGATGATTGCATTTGATTCCAATAATATTTTTTTCCCCTTCTTTATTTCTTTCTATTTTTATTATTTTTTTTTTTAAATTTATGGCTCATTTTATTTTGAATATGAATTTTTGTTTGGAGGGCAAAATTATATTGATATATGTATATTCGCCCTCTTTTGCAAAGTCAAGTACTGCACAGCTTTTATTTCCTTTTTATTGGTGAATTTGCGTGTTTTTCAATAAAATATTTTCTTTTAATTAGATTTTTCTCTTGTTTTGATGGGATTGAAAGTCAACTATATAGGATATTAAAAAAAAGAAAAAAAAAAAAAAAAAAAACCTCACATAGATGGAAATTGTCCAAATTCAACTTACAAATATCTACCTTAAACCTTGAATTCATTTTCGAAATTTTTAAGCGAATATTTGCTGCATTACTTTATTATAAAAAAATAAAAAATGAAAATAAATTTTATTTCCGAGAGAATTTAAAGAATATTAAAAAAGGAGACTGTCGACTAGTGAAATTCTCCATTTATCTATTTATTTTTCGAAAGCCTATCATTTATAAATTTTTTTCCGATTAGCTCTTCACTCTCACACTTTTAAGAAAATAAATCGCTTCACTTTTATCACTTGACATTTTTACTTTATATACCACCCCCACATTTTTCGCGAAAAAAAGAAAGCTTCTTACTTGAGTGAAGCTGGCAGAAATAAGCTAAGCTACTCAAAACGTAGAGAGTATTTTAGTGCAAGTAACCCCCTCTCCACCCAAACTACATTGCCCCCCGCCCCACCCACACAACACGATCACCGTAGCTCTCCCATGATCATCATCATCACAGTCTTGTATTTGCGTGTTTTTTAGCTAGCCTACCTTTTCGTGCCTACCTAATGGCGACTACCACGCCAAGAGTTTCTATGGCCCCCCTCCGCCATCCCTATCTTTTTTTTTATATACAAATAGAGGGATAAAGTTAGGGAATTTTGTTTCTTACCTTTGGCTTTTTATTTGTATATTCTTCGCCGAGTAGCAGGGTGCTTTAGCTTCTCAGAAGAGATCCCCCCCCCCCCCCACACACACACACATTTTCTTTTTATTTTAAACCTACCTATATTTTTTTCGTCTGCGCCATTTTGTTAAGGTTTTTTTTTTTTTTTTTTTTTTTTTTTTGTTACAGTGAAATCAGACGATTTTATGGAAAAGAATGGCAGACGATTATCTCCGGAAAAATCGTTTGAAGGCAGTTTATTTTATTTCGCCTATTTTTAACTTTTCACAGTTCACTTTTAATTGGTTGGGAAAATTTAAAAAGAGAGTTTTATTTATTTATTTATTTTAATGTTATTGAATTTTATTAACATAATTTGTTATTTTTGGACATATATACTGAGTGATTTTAATTAATGATACTAACTAATCGGACCTCTCTGGAGCATCTTTTAGTTATCTAATTTTGATGAAACTTTGTATACGTATTATAAAGATTACGGTAAAAAGATTTCTGCGATAAAAAATGATAGTTCAGATTTAGACCACCGGGTGAAAAATGGTACGGAAATCTTTTAGGGACAAGAATTGGGTTTCTTGTTCAATTTCCTCTATAGTTAACAAAAATAAATAAATAAAATATTAATTAACTTGTATTTATTATACAATAAAAATACATGTATGAATTCAGTTCTGGTGTGTATTAACCCTTTAACGTTCACTACTTAATAATTTATTTTAAAAATTACTAAACTAATTTTAAAAATGGCTTTTAGACTCATAGCTGATCATAAATATTTAAAAAATAAAAATAAAATAGCATTTTTTCTTTTTGAGAAATTTTTGGTTTAAAACATCTATAAGTATAAGTTAACCTTATTACATTCAAACTGTATTTAATTTAGTAAATAAAACATTTTGTAAATAAACATTATCGACTACAAAAACTCGTAAAAGTTGTTTCAGGTGAAAATAGTAGTCCAGCTTTTCATTAAATGAAAAAAAAAACTATACATGAATGCATCATCAAACCAGCAATTCGCACTCGCGCACACAAAGAAACTTCAAGTGACTTATGCATTTAGCTTCTTTTGAAGCATTATTTGTTAAATTTTGGAATAGTGCTGATATCTACAGACAGAAAAGGAACAAAAGTTTAAAACCTGATTAAAACAAGGATGAAAATGTTAAAAAAAACTACTGCAAAAAAAATCTTAAATTATGTCAAATGTTTGGTTTCGCAGCGAAACCAATGAACGTTAAAGGGTTATATGTAACACAAGCCCGATTACTTTCGTATAAAGTAAATCAGATGTCATATTTTCGCCTGGTAGTCAAAATTTATTTATTTATTTATTATTATTATTATTTTTTTTTTTTCAAGAACTGATTTTAATTATTATTGTCGGTAATTGATTTTTTGGAATTTAGTCAGTGCATGTCTGTGAGGGGTATCTTAAAAAAACATTCTTTCAATTTTCTTGAAACTCGCTATGTTAACTTCGTTACAACAGGTGTTCTGATTACCAGTCCACTATTTCCCAAAAAGATTTTATATTATGCGAAGTGTAGGGTGGTTAGAAGTCAGTAGTTGACCAGAATTTTTTTTTTTTTTTTTTTTTTTTTTTTCCTTGAATATTGATTCTCTTATTTTTCTGTGTTTCACTATGCACAAAATATTTATTTTTTAACAAGATTTATTATTATAAGTTAAATCTACCTGACATTGATTGGATTTTAAAGATATGGTATCAACAATGCTAATAATAATAACAGTAGATATTATTTGTTATAAAAAATTTCAAGATGACACTTTGAGCAAAAATTTTTCTGCGGTGTCTATGCGAACTAAAACATCAGACAATTTTTGAGATAAGACTTAGTGCAGGAAATTATCGATTATAAAAGTATGGATTAAATTATTACAAAAAATACCCGCACCCCCCCCCCCTTTACACACAGAGGATACTTCTCCCAGGTTCAGTCATTTTGTAGTCAATCGGCCTAAATCCTTACACACACACACACACACACACACACACTCACACACAAAAATCAGGGTTAGCTAGATTTTGCCCGTCCCGAAAAAACCCGGGTGGGTTTTTTCAATAAAACCCACTTGAAAAAACTTCAGAAAAAGCCCATTTTTTTTTTTTTTTTTTCAAAATCCTTGTTTAAAATTGTACTTTTATCTAACTTACAATAAGCATATAAATAAATATAAAACAAATATTATATGCATTGTTAGAACATGAACAAAGAATTTTCAGAAATATTGGAGATGCTCAAACTGAAAAAAAAAAAAAAAAAAAAAAATGTATAATTATCTTTTTAAAACAGAATAAAAAATTATAATAAAGCAAGGAAAAAAAAAAAAAAAAAAATGTTTGTCAATATAAAGAAAACTGTGATTCGAGAAATATAAAATATAAATAAATAAAAATCAAATTTTAAAAATTTTCTGAAAAATTTAACAGTGCGACACTGTTATGTAATGTAGAGGGACAATAATTAAAAATATTTTTTGAAAATTTTAATAAAGCAACAATAATTATTAAAATCCAATTTTTTGTTGTAAAGGGCAGATAAAAAGAATTTTAGAATATTTAAAGTACAATTATTTAATTTTTAAAATTTCTTTATAACTTAATGTTAATCATAAAAAAATTTTAAATTTTAATTTTAATGAATAAATATTTTTTTAAATTATCTTATTATGAATTATATACTTAATGTTAAAAAAGGGGGAGAAAGAAAATATTCCTGAAAACTCTGGTAAAACCTGAAAATATTCTGAAAAAAAAAAAAAAAAAAAAAAAACCCTGATAAAACCCAAAAAACCCTGACAAAAACCGAAAATACCACTGTGCTGGGTTTTTCCAACCCTGACACGAATTGAAAAATAAGAATTTTCAAGATGACATTTAAAGTAGAAATTTATCAACTACAAGTACGAAAGACTGTTTTTTAAAGCGTAAATTCTGTACTGATAAGTATAAAGGATTTAAGTCCATTGTCTTGATTTTTCAGGAGACGAAAAATAAAGTTAAACTAACTAAAACGAAATCAGCAGAATCGATTAGGAAAAAGGGATTATGTTGGTTTATATGCTTTATACCATTCAGTGATTGTCAATCTTCATTTAATAAAGGGGGAAAAAAATGAATTAAATATTTATGCCAAGATTAATGCCAAACTTCTGATTTGAATCTTTTTTTACCAATGGATTTTCTCAAAGACTGAATGACATGGATTTAAATCCGTTCTAGCAATCGATAGAGAATTTTTTTCTGAGTCTGAATATGTACTTAACTCAGAATCGACATTTTTGGACTTAAATCCTTTATACTTATCAGTACAGAATTTATCATCTAATACGTTCTAAATAAATGCAAAGTAATTTCTAAATTTGTCACATGTTGAATTGCAAATGGGTTACAGAGATATCTTCAGCCTAATGGGGTTTTGTTTAATTTATAGCTGCGTGTGTCCACTTGCAAGTTATTTAAAATATAACGCAAACAAGTCAATTTTATGGCCGAATTGCATGCTTAGAAGAAATTATACACACGACACGTAACGCTGTTGTTACAGCGTTTCGGAGAAAACTTTATGATGCATTATCTGCTAATCCAAACATAACATGCAGAAAGTTTGTGTTTTTTTTTTTTACTACGTGTGTACCTTAGAATTTTTCTATATTCTTGTAAATTTTTAATATTTAGTTTCTCTACTAAATGCTTTTTTCGAGTATCGGAAAAATAATGCTAATAATGAAAATGGCTAAATTCATCTTCCTATATAATAACGTTACTGTCAGAATATTAGAAACCGTTAGATGAAACAAATTAAAATTAATGACTTGGAAGTTTTCGCATTTTATCCTAGTCTTTAAAATCGCGGGAGTGGGTAGAATGGGGGGTGGGAGGTTTGAGCTAGTTTGTTCGTATCAATTATATAATAGAAGCTAGCTCTTTTGTCGCCAGATATTGTTTAATTTCTAATACATCGTATCACAAATTTTTATACTAATAAAAATATTTATACCAGGGTTGGCAAAGTTTCGGACACTATGGTAAAAACCACGGTATAAACCATGGTTTTTACCGTACTGTCCAAAACCTTGGTGTCTTAAACTGTCCTAAACTGTCCAAAACTATATTTTTTAGTAGAATTATATTTTATTAAAATTATGCAAATATTTGAAAAATTTACAAAATTATTGTAATTATTGTTGTTTTGTAACATTTTCAGTATATTCCATGTTTAGTGAAAGATACATATATTAACAATTATAATATTCAAAAGTAAAAATTTATTACTGAAGCTTTAATGGAAAAATGTGGATAATTGCACCTCAAATATTGATATTTATAATATTTACACACACATACACAGTATATATAAGCAACATGAATAAATATATCAAGAGAACAAATTAATATATAATTATTATTATTATTATTATATATATATATATATATATATATATATATATATATATATATAAGATTTACAATAAATCATCTTGAAATAAATATTAAAAATGTGCAGCTATTGGATATGTAAAAGTATTTTGCAATTAAAAATAAGACAAATTATTCATTTTGAATATAATATCATACATTTTTTTATTGTAAGAAAAATTTTTGAGTCATTAAAATTAAATTTTTTTATAGCTATTTATAAATTGTAAATTTCTTTTAACTTAAAAAGGTCTAAATTTTCAGTATAAAATACTTTTAATTACTAATTATAATTGCTACTGTGAATGTAGGGAATATAATTTCTTATAATTTTAGGTTTTGGACACTTTCGGACAGTTTTGTACAGTTTTAGACAGTTTAGGCTACTTTTGGACGGTAAAAACCACCTGTCCTGTCCAAAACCAGTTTCAGACGTCCTAAACCCCAACCCTGATTTATACAAATAACGTATGTGTAATCTATGTTACTTGACTATTCATTCCACAGAGGGGAACATAGGTTAAAATAAACTACCCTGCCTCGTTTTTCAAAATAAATAAATAACGCTTTCACGTCCACTGACGTAGATTCACGTCATTTCGAAATCTTTAACTCCTCCAGTGGGTGTCTCTTTTGCAGTTTGTATGTTTCTATATTTCTTAAGAATATTCCCTATATTCATATTTGTACAATTAAAATACTATAATACAAATACTTTCATTAGAAGGAGTATAATTATTATGTATATTTCATACGTTGTAATATAAATATGGATACGGAAAATGCATTGTTCAATACATTGTAACATACATACGTATACATTTACATACATTACATATGCATACATTTACATACATTGTAAATATTATTATTGTTTTGTATTGTACTGAAGTAATGTAACTTAAATGAATAACGCCCACAGGTGCAGCTTACTATCATAAAAACAAAAACATGTAGTTGCGACAGTGTTAAGATTGTGTAATAATGTATTATTTATTGGTTTACTGTATACAGTAAAGTACCGTTTATACGTCTTTCAAGGGACTGACGCAAAAGGACGTATAAATGAAAAGACGTATAATCGAAATTTTAATAATAACACTTTGATTACTACAAATTGAATGACACTTAAGCAAAATTTTTGTGAAAATACTAATTAATAAAGTTTCTTAAGTGAGTAAATGTATATTATACTTTTTTAAAGGCAATAATTAATTAAAAAAAAGATTTATTATCAAAAGTGAGAAAAATCATACTATTAATGACTGGGTACTAATTACATATATCATAATATTGGGCATTTTATTACATTTCTTAAGAACTATGTGAATATATTTCGAATATTAATTATATATATTGCGTATCTTTCATAATAATCTTACGATTTATGTCCATACAGATAGTGATTTAATAACATTAAAAATCTTTAATATTCGTCTGATTTGCTGCTTGTCTATGAGTATTAAAAATACTGTTGTGAATTCAATTGATTCTTTGACCGGTATTCTTCTTTCTTTCTTATGTTCTTCCATTTAAGATGCTTTCTAGGAAAAATCCGTCTTATTTAGAAGGGAAAATGATGACAGGTCGATAAATTCCGCGAATTTTAGTAAAGTGGAAAAGATGTATAACCGATATTAGCGGCGTATAAACGAAGAATTTTTGCATTAAGAGGAATAAGGATGAATCGGGACTTTACTAAAAGGACGTATAAATGCAAAAGACGTATAAACGGCGCTTTACTGTATCTGAAGACAGGTCGATAAATTCCGCGATTTTTAGTAAAGTGGAAAAGACGTATAACCGATATTAGCGGCATATAAATGAAGAATTTTTGCATTAAGAGGAATAAGGATGAATCGGGACTTCACTAGAAGTACGTGTAAATGTAAAAGACGTATAAACGGCGCTTTACTGTATCTGAATTTTATTTTGCATATTTTAATTTTTTGTAATGTGTTTTTTTTTTGTGGTTTATGTAACGTTTCAAGCATTTTTTACATGCGTAATGTACTGTTTTTCCGATTGCGTAATGTACCAAACGCCTTATGTGTTATTTTATTTATTTACGTGTAATGTATATTCCCTATAGTAAAAAGGGACCCTTCACAAAATTCAAATTCATAAAAAGGGACCCTTTACAAAATTTAAATTCATAAAAAGGGACCCTTCACAAAATTCAAATACATGAAAAGGGACCCCTTAACAAAATTCAAATTCATAAAATGAGTCCCTTCACAAGATTTTTTTTTTTATAAAAATGATCCTTTTATTAAATGTTTTCATATTCTCAGTATTATTTTTAATTTATGCCTTAATTTGGCTCAACGAAACTCTATTAACTTGATATTAAACATTACATAAAGTGATTGTAAAAACGAAAAATTTTACACAATATTTTACTTTTTCACAAAAATATTTTATATTTCACAAAAATAATTTGTTTTTCACAAAAAAGGGACCCAAAAATTAAAACCTGGATCGACCTCTGATAATGTACCATTTCGTGACTCGTGTCAAGTTTAAGCGTTTTCTGTATTTTTAAGCATGTGTAACGTGGCATGTTAGGCTTCTGTGCTTAATGCATCTAACGTTTTTAACGTGTTTATGTTTGTGTAAGCGATACTAAAAGGGTCAAAAGTGAAAGTCTGTTCTCTTTACTGAAAGAAAGTGAAATTCCATAAAGTATTTGTTTAGATTTATATACATCCCCTCTTTTTATAGTTCCGATGCATCAAATCCTGTAACTTCTATTCCAAGGAATGCTAGCATCCCTTTCCTTTTTCTCCCTTTTTTTTTTTTTCTGATGTCCAGGATTCGCTTTTCTAATTCCTACCAAAACTGGGAGGAACCGGATTCCATTCTTATACCAGTGTTTTCTCCATCCTCTGCAATAACTAGAATGAATATCCACTTTTTTTTTTTTTTTTTTTCATTTGCTTTTTATAGCCTTCTCTCTAACCGGAAAAATTTTTTGTAGTGAGAGAAAAAAATATACCACTTTCAAATGGGGAAAGAATGGGCTGGTGTTTTTAAAGTGTTAAGTAATCCCCTAGCGCTATTGTAAATTGGTCTGTTAGGTTATTTAGTGTGTTGAGAATTTCGTGGGAGATGATGTAATTTTTTCGGTAACTATTCTTCCAGAAAACAGATAAGTAGCAGTATTTGTTTTATTTTTTTAAGTTAATGGAAAAGAGCTTTCATAGGTTTTTTTTTTTTTTTTTTTTTTCCCGCTAATATCTCTTAAAATGACTCTATGATCTGCTAAGAGAATTTGATAAATAATGTCTGTGTAATGAATTCTTTAATTATGTATGTGTTATGAAAAATCATATATACAGTTCCCGCCGCTTATTAAAGTCACATTCGTTCTGAGCCAAAGTGATTTTATTAAGCGGTTATTTTTATATCCGGCGAACGTTCCTGAACTTAAGGAAAAGGTATTACTTCCCTGAATTTGGAAAGAAACTTCAGAAGGTACCGAATAATAGAATTAGTGAACAATATTAATTAATTTTTGATAGATAATTGTTTCTTCGATATAAATAAATTAAACGCATTCCAAGATCCCATGCACTTTCGTTTGAGGAAAATCATTACTTTACTAAAAGTTCACGTTGTTCTCATAAATTTAAAATCTTTTCGTTTAAACCTCAAGAATTATAGTAATTTCAAAATAAGAACTAGAAATTGCCTTTTAATAATTAGAAATTAAAAAATATATATATATATCATTTCAAATCAAATTTGTAACTTATTACTGCGTTTTGAAGAATACGTTCCTTGAAATTGTTACGGAGATAAGTGATGGGGCGTGTTTAATTTGTAACTATGATGCAAGTGTAAAATCTTCGACAATGAACGACAACGGAGGGATTGTTGTGCTTGAATTTCTTTTCTTATTTAAAAAAAAAAAAAAATCACAATGTAAATAAAAAAAAAAAAAAATTAGGGTGCATAATTCATATTTTTGGCTGCTGAGGTGATAACTTTGAGTTTATTAACCGGCGATGTTGATTTTATTAAGCGGCGGCTTTAAAAGTAATGTGTATTGATTTGATTCCGGTCCTTCCAATTTGATCAGATTAAGCGGCTGATTGTATTAAGCGGCGGTTACTGTATATTGTTTTTTAAGTAAAACATCCTTTTATCAATTGTCTGAAAGACTCAAATTAACATCATTATTGAAAAAAAAAAAAAAAAAAAAAATCTGGAGTGATTCCACTCGACTTTCCGAGCATTACATAATTAAAGGCTGTATAAATAAATTAAAGCAAGTCAAGTCACTAAATAAACAAAAATGAAAATTACAATAGGGTGTTTGAAAATTTTTCTCCGTGGTTTAATTTTACATTATTGCACTTCAAATAATTTGAGCCTGTAGATCATTATGATAAAGAATGTTTTGTTGCGTCCCTGTAAAAATCTATAAGGGCTAGATTCACCAAAATCTATACAGCTCGTGCGACATTGACTCATAACATGTGTATAAATTTTCAGCTCAGACAAATAAAATGTTTAGACGCTATCACGCTTTTAAAAAATTGGGCCCTTAGGATATAATGAAAAAGAATTTTTCTTCGTGTCCCTGTAAAAACAGGCATGAGAATTTTCCGCGGATCCGTGATTTTCCGCTTTTTGTTAATTCCACGTTCTTTTTATTTTGTTAAAATCAAACTCCAATAACGATCAGTGTTCGAACACTCCACGAAAAACTTTAGATTCTCAATCTTTTTCCATCCAAAATATAAATGTCAATATTCATTTTAAACATGCTTCATCAGATTCTATAATATATAAAAGAACAGAATTATTTAATATTTCTCACTCATGTAATTTTGTCTCCCCCCTCCCTTTTTTCATCTCTAACCATTGCTGATCAAACATTCTGCAAGAAGCCTTTTATTTTTGAATATTTATCCATCCTCAATATTAATTTTAAACTTACTTTATGATATTCTAGAACCCATAGAGAGGTAGAATTGTGTTTAATATTTCTCTCATGAACTACTTTTTACCCACTCCCCTTCTTTTCCATTTTCCCCCACCAGCCAATGATTAAATGTTGATTGCTAGCTAACTTTTTTTTTTTTTTTTTTTTTTTTTTAAACACATGTTTTATTGTGTTGATGTGCATTATTCTTTTAGTTTAATTTGTCACTTTTAAAATATTTTGTATAGTTTTTTCCTGTGAGCATTATTTTTCATTTGAAATAAATTTTATGAACGTATATTTGTATAGATTTCCCCGTGCGCGTTATTTTTCTTTTTAAATTAATTTTATGAACACGCATGTTTCCTCTTTTTCTAATTTTCTGCACTCTCATGCCTGTAAAAAAAAAAGTATAAGTGCTAGATTTACCAAAATCAATAGGGTTCGTGCTATAGTGACCTGTAACATACGTACCAACTTTCAGCTCATTCGAACAAAGCATTTAAGCGCTATCGTGTTCACTCGCATACACACATACATACATCATTGTAAAAATAGTAAAAATGAACTGATGGGGCCTTAAAACGTATAGAAACACCAAAATCTCAGAGTCGGATTTTCGACATGATTACAATACTTTCCTTACATATCTGTGCGAAAAGTTAATATATGTATATCATTTATTCATATGAGAAACGACTATATTTAGCATTTTTTATTCGTTTAAGATTTTCCAGATATCTTTTAGGATAATAAGTTCTGTCTGAAACTCAATCATTGAACATTGCTCTTTTCTCGTGGAGCTTCTGACGGTATAATATCCAGATTTTATTTTTATTTTTATTTATTTATTTTTTTTTCTCGTGAAGATCAGACGTAAAAATTATAAACTTGATTGTTCTCTAAAATTAATTTCCATTTTTCCATAACGACAAGGACTAAATATATATGGTTCGTCACTGATAATTTTAATAATTCCCATCAAAATTTATCTGTCAATTTTGCATTATAGGATCGCCACTGACGTTTTAAGTAAAAGCATATGAATATTTCTAACGATGAAAAAACTGGATGTTGCCTTTGGCTGGATTGTGGCGATGTTTAATGTGAGCCATGAAGATAAAGAGACTTTCATGATGTGAGCATAGTTGTAACGCCCAGTGTTGCCAAATTGAGAATTTTGTCCCCATTTTGGGAGGTTTGGGGGGCTTATGTGGACAACTTTGAGGACTGATTATTTGTGGGGAATTTCGAGGGGATATCTGAAATTTTGGGGGGAGAAATCTGGGGAATTTTTTTTTTTTTTTTTAACTTATTTTAGCCTACCTGTTAAGTTTACAGCATTGCTAACTGTATGAATTTGTCCCTACGTGTAGCACGTAGAGTCTTTTGAAGGTACCCCTTCTCCCCAGGACATCCTCAGGATATCCTGACTCTGAGGATGAAAGTACATCTTGCATACATCGCCTCAGCACTAAGGTACTTAACGCAAATTTAAAATTTTCTGATAACTAATGTGTATATAAAAGCTATTTTTGTATATGGGGATTTTTTTTTCTTTCAAAAATAAGTGTCATTTGGGGAAAAATTTGGCCTTATATCTGTTAAATATTTTTATTTTTTAGTAGAAATAGAGTTGGGGATTTTTTTCGGAAAAAGCCCTTGATTTGGGGAAATTTGAAACCTGTTTGGAGAAATTGACTGTCTACCATCTGGCAACGCCAAAAAAGATACTCTCTTATCTTCTGGTCTGTTCATATTTGCTTATTTTCCAACTTTACTTATTTATTTATTTTCATCCGCACTCTCGTAATTGGATTTTTAAACTTGTTTTACAGTATATTTTACATTTATATATTTAGGAACATTTAATTTTATAAATCTACATATTTACATCTATAAATCTTTTTGTGACTCTCATTTTAAACGTTTCATTTTATTGACAACTTTAACATTTAACCTTCGAGGATGAAATTTATGTGCCTCTGTAAAAATTTCACATTTTTTCCTTGCGTATTGTAGAATTCTTCCGTATTAAATGAATTAATTTTAAATTCTATATAAGTTATTCCAACTAGATGCATCTTTTTTTTTTTTTTTCTTGAGATTGGAGTAAAGTTTGGGTCTGTTTCTCAATTTTTCACAAGAATCGATGATTTTTGAATACACTTTTTACAAAATTTGGGCAATTAAAATAAATAAATACAATATTAGAAAACTTCGCATTTCGCTAATTTGCAGCGAAATTTGCACGGCATACTTCAAAAATTAGGCACTAAAAATAAAGAAACACTGCTAAATCGCAGCTAAAATAAATGTTTCACTAATTGATTTTACGTTTTTTTTTTTTTTTTTTTTTTTTTTTTCTTATTCTTATTATTATTATTAATATCGGCTATGTAAATCGTGTACAGTGTGAATCCGCCAACCCTACCCTAAAAATTGTCATTCGTCACTACAAGTTTCACATTGGGGAACAAAAAGAAAGGGGGGGGGCATACAATCGCGAGTGTGAAAAAGAGAAAATCAACACACCGGTTAAAAATAAATAAATAAATGCACGAAAAGTAATTCATATTCAAATTTCAGGATTCACAACAAAACAGTTAAACAGTTTCATAATTCCCACCACCCCACCCCTCTTCGGCTGGGTTGACTTGTGAAAATATTTTCTTGCGCTAAGTTTCTTCTTTTTTTCCTCTTCCTCTGCGTGTCAGGTCGAGTTTAATTTTCATGCCTTGCTCATTTAATCCTTCTTTCTCCCCCCCCCCCAACCGCCAAAATGAAAAAAAAAAAAAAAAAAAAAAAAAAAAAAAAATCATGGTTGGGGGTAGAGGGATGGCAAAATGTGTCAGTTTCACGTCTTGCTGTTTCATTTGAAACACCCACTTATGATATTTCGCACTTTCTGAAAAGCTGTCACGATTTCTAAGAAACTAGCTTTTGCATTTAACTAGCATGACTACATCAAAATGACTTGTTTTATATACACTTCTAATATGTTTCATTATGTTTGTATCAAACTGGCACTTTTTTTATATGGACTATGAATATTATTATTATTCCTCTGAAATGATGTAGAAAACAAAGTTTTCGTTTTATCTGCACAAAATAAATCTCTTTCATCAGAACAGATAACTTATTTCATTATTTTTATATCGAAACTGAAGCATTTTGATATGGGTATATAATTATTTTTATTGCTATTCACCTAAAAGTGATGTAGGGGAGAGGGGGGGCACCTTTGAACAGTTTTTTGGAAAATCAACATATTTTTTTATTTAGATGATAATTATTAATTTTAATTGTTGCACAAGAAAAAGTAGGAATTTCTTCATCATGTGAGCTAAAAATAAAAAAAAAATTAAAAAAATTAAATATGTTATAAGACTTTAAAAATTGTTAATATTTCTGTTCAAACCTGCCCCATGTAGGGGTACCTTTGAACAAGCTAGGGGCACCTTTGAACAAACATAAACAAAGAGAATTTACACAGAGTTTTTATCAAATGCTGAATATTTTTAAGGATTATAAAATAATAAGAATAAAATTAAACATATACATTTACTGAAATTACTAAATTTTTATTATTTAACCAAATTTATATCCATCAAAACTGACATCAAAACTCATTGCTGAAACAGCGCGTAGGGTACCTCCAGTAATGTTTGGTTGAGGCAGTTTTTTTACAATATCGTTGAAATCCAACAAACTGATATCTGGTGCTTCCGGAAAATAAAATTTATCATTTTCTTTTTTACAGAGAAACTTAACATTAAACTCTGTTTTATCCTGTAATTGCAATTCAATCTGACCAACATAGTGAAGATGTGAAGAATAGTTTTTTTGTAGCAAATTTTACTAAAATAAAATCATTCACATTAAAATCTTCTAAAACAAGAGTTTTTCCTTCTTCATCCTCCATAACGGTAATAGTATCTTCAAAGTCAGTTTCATCCACTGAGCTGAAGAACAACTGGAGCAAATGCTTCCAATACTTTTACACAGTGTTCGTGCGTGCCAGTTTTTCTGCAATCTTTCGCCGACCTTGTATGGCAAGCAACATTTGTCGGGTCATCTATTACTATTAAAATCTTTAAAGAATTAAAATTTTAAATTGTAATGTCATGTTTAGCATATGGTTGTTCGAACTGACAACCTTTACACAATTTTACTTTGAAATATAAATATATCAAATGCTTTTTGCCATACAAAGCTCGAAAGACAAACCTTCAAAAAACGGCACGCGAAAACCGGTCTAGCATTTCCTCCAGTTGTTCTTCAGCTCAGTGGTTTCATCATGCTCAGAAAATGTGCCATCTTCATCGCTGCTTGAATCAACAAATGTATGCAGTCTCTTCTTAGTTGTTTTTTCAAAAGCAGAGTTATACTATTTATATATTTTTTTTTTCTTTTGTTCTGACGTGCTTTGTGTTCAGCTTCAATTACATTTTTCTCAGGAGTGAAAGTCAGTATCCTGGATCATCCTTTCTTACATCCACTAAGTATGATGATAGATGACCATAATCAAAATAAATTTTTTCACTATAAATATTTTTAACTTTTTGCAAAGGAAGCAAACTTTTCTGTAGAAAAAATGACAACATGCAAGATTGAAAAAAACAATAGTAGTAATCAAAAGTGATGTTCACATGCATATAAGTAGAACTTTAATATTAAGTAAACAATAAACCAGCTCTTAAATAATTTGTATGTCTTCATTGTCACATTTATTTCTTAAATCCAAAATAAAATAATAGTATTGAGATTGATTTATAACTCTTTTCTTTAAAGTTTTGTTTGTTCAATGGTGCCCCAACATTTTTGTTCAAAGGTGCCCCATCAGGTGGAGTTTGGCATTAGAATAATTTACTCAGTTAGGTTTAAGAATTTGAATAAAACAAAATTTATAAGCTAAAGCTGAAATCTTTATTTCAACATTCAAACATCAATTAAAATTATAGGTATACAAGATTATCAATAAAAAGCTTACAACTTTATTTTGTACAATTTAGATTCAGGAAAGAGAAAAATACATACCTTGCTTAGACAGCAGTGTGCATGTAAAATGGTAAAGCTTTGGCTAGTTTGTTGCATTGAAACAATAGTAATGTGCTGCCATCATATTAAAAAAATACCATAATTTTCTATGAAAATATTTATATTGTTCAAAGGTGCCCCCAGTTCAAAGGTGCCCCCCTCTCCCCTAGAAAGCTAAATTTTCATTTTATCTGAGAAATATTTTTTTTTTCATTTGTACAGATAATCTGTTTCATTACATTTACAACGAAAGTAATATTTTTTCATATGGACAATGGAAAATAAATTTATCTATTATTATTATTTCTCTAAAAAATTTCTAGAAAACTGAACTTTCATTTTAAATGCACGGTCATCTGTATATATAAAAGAAATTTTCCTCAATCTTCAGCGAAAATTGGAATGAAAAATCTATCTAGCTTTAATTGATTTATTTTACTTACTTTTTTTAATAACTTCCTCTAACTGGAAAAACTTTTCGGCAAGAGAAGAAGCTAATTTTAAAAAAGAAAGTAAATGATGTATGTACTATTTTAAATTGTCGAGTTAATCGTTTGGATTTCTTGTAAATTGCGATGTAAGGTAATAAATAAAATTTTTAATGTATAATCTTGGAACTTATTAGTAGCAAGATAACACCATTGTAGATTTTTTTTTTTTTTTTTTTTTTTTTTTTAAATAGTTATATATATATCAGATAATAATTTTCTCTACTCTGTTATAACTGTCTTCTTATTATCTTTAACACAGTTTTCTTTATTCTTCCTCCCATCCTTTATTTATTTATTATAACTTGTCCATGATTATAATAAACAATATTCAAAGGTGGAATTGAGGAAATACCATGTTTGTTTTAAAATCGAAGTTAGGGTAAGTTAAGTTTTGGACATTTAGATACATTGCGTATACACTGCGCTTTTATTATAGCAGTTAAGGGGGGAAAAAATAATAAAGAAATAATAATGTTTCACTGTCTTATATTGTTCAGATGTACTTTTTTGCAGCAACATTGTATTTTGACAAAACTATATATAGGCTAAAAAAATAAATAAATAAAGTGCAGTAATAAAACTATTTTAGCACCATCCTCAAATTTTTCTAGCCAGATTTCTTTCTCCCGGAACGGGTTTAATTTTTGTTCTTTTTTTCAAATGTGTCTGCAAAAAAAAAAAAAAAAAAAAAAAAAAAAGTCGTCTGAGGTTGGGATACGTGCCTGTTTCATGTTTGCCCAGTTTATTTAAAACGCCTATTTATGACATTTCTATGAGAAATATTTGAACATTAAAACTATTTTTCTTATCCTAATCATCTTACGTCCCACCAATGGCTGAAAGGTTCTGCTCTCAAAGTTGAAAAACGAGAGTGCCAGGTTCTATCCCAGGTCGTGCTCGTCCGCCTAGCCATTAGTAGTTTTTCGTGGTTTTCTCAAAAACTCTCATAGATATGAGAATTACTCTCTTAGAAAAAGATCCCTATGGAGAGCATTTTACTCAATGCTAAGAACCTAGTGCAGATTCCCCCTGCTGGTAGTACATTTGGCAGCCGAATGTCAATAGTTAGCATTCTGACTTTCAGTTAATAGGTGCCGAGTTCGAATTCACTTCAAACATGGATGTTTCTAGAGGTTTTGATTGCACTTTAAGCCATAGGTTCTGATATTGAAAGCACTTCATGCTCCACTAGTGCCTATTTATTTCGCCTAATGAAGAGTCATAATATTGTTTCTAGCGGAAACATTTGTTGTGGGTTTTTGTAATTTATGGTGTTTTCTTACATTTTTTTTTCTATTTAATTATTTATTATTATTAATTCCCCGATCTAATTTGCCGCAAAATGCAAAAAAGATCTCCAAAACCAAACCAGACCAAATTAATCTTACTGAACTCCAAAAATCTTGTGAATAATTTTTCTTCATTGCCTTTATGTCTGATGCCTGGAAGTTATTCACACGACCATTTTTCTTCCACTTTTCAATATCATTTAATTATATAATATTATTTTAGTTTTTTTTTTTTTTTTTTTTTTTTTTTTTTTACATTCATTTTTTTTTTTTTTTTTTTTAGTACTTATTTTTACCTTTTAATTATATATAATTTTTTATTCACCTTTTTATGTATTTTATCACCTTCAATATTTTAAAAATCTTCCCTCATTTTATTTTGCCACTTTTTTTTAGCTTGATCAGTTATCGTGTTAAATTATTTCGATTCAAAACAATTCACGTAATTTTGTTAAGTTGTTGCTTACAAAATCTTTGTTCAACACATGAATTTATTTTAATTTTCCTATAAAACCTAATCCTGTTTATAGCGTTAATCGAAAACGTTCTGAAGTCGCCATCATAACGTAGTTCTCTTCAAACAAAAGAAGACTTGCTTCTTCTATTTGTGCTTTGATTTATTGGGCAAATATGCAAGCTTGAGTGATAGGTCTTTTCGGCAGTTATAAATTACACGTTTATATGCTTTGTACTATAAGTTCATCGCACTGTATTTATAACCAAAGCAATAATAATCTCTGGGTGTGTCAGTATCAAGCTTATATTCACACCGCTTATACGCGTGAAGATAAATATGCTCTTTATATTCATGGAACATAACGTATGTGTGTTTATATAAAGAAAGAAGATAATTTAATAGACACTACTAATTTCTACCACGTTCTATAACTCCGCAATAAATTTATGCTGTTATACTTCAACAACATTCTAACTGACAGCTTTTCAATGGAATACGGCGCGATGATACTTACTTTTAACAATAGATTCATTATTTAAATTTTTACCTCCAGTACTGCTTTGCCATTTTCTTTTCCTCCTAAAATTCTAGCATCTAAATTACTATCACCATTCGTGCTTTGCATTTGCTGAGCGTTGCCATTCCCAGTTGCAGAAATTTAATACGTGTTTCAGCTGAATTCTTAATGAAGGCTCAGGCTTCGCTGGTAGCACTGCGAGAAGTCCCCAAAGCACAAGGCATTAGTACTAAGTTCTTTCAGCTTGTCTTTTTGCTGCTTTTTTTTTCCCGCTTTTCTTTTTTAAACAAGTGTTATCTCATATATGTTCGCTGTCTCTAGTGGTCTTAGAATAAGAGGTAACGATTCGGAGCTGTGATTAACTTGGAGAACTGGCCTTAGGAGAAGAGTTGTTGATTGAACCGTGGTTTCTCGTGTTCTTTTCTGAGCCATTTTTTTTTCTCTCTTCTTTTTTAAGTATGTGTTTTCTTCATTCTAAATTCCTGCTTATTTATAATTTGGCATCTTTTCGCGCTTTTTGAAGCTTTTTAATATGTTATTTACTTCGCCATTTTTTTTTTTTTTTTTTTTTTTTCCGTTTATCGTCTGCTATATGAAAGAACAAAAATAAAATAAAGTTTGGAATGCAGATTTTAATTTGACCTCTTCTTTTTATTTTTCAAGACTTAACTCTCTTAAAAAGGCGTGAATTTTCAAAGAATTGCATCGTTTGCTTTTTTTTGTTTGTTGTATTTCTTGATAAATGTTTTAGAATCGTAATTTAGATTCTTTTTTTTTTTTTTTATTCTGAATAATGATGATTATGAATGGAGATGCTGAATAAGTGTATTGGTAAACAAATGATTTCTACGAAATTCTTTTATAAATGTCATAGTTTAGAGTTGATTACTGCCATATGTAAACACATATGTAATATTAATGTTTCTTTCACTCTTGATACATTCTTCTGAAGAACTTTTACATTGTTGTTATGAACTAAGTGATTTTCTTTTCACTAGAATGATTACTATTCTAAATATTAAAAGCGTTATATATGTATACTTCATAATTATAAGATAAAGAAAACTTTATGTACCATGTTTTAAATTTTCTGATGAATCATGTGCATAAAATGCTTAAAGTGATAATGACGTCCATTTTTGTGAGATGCATCATTTCACTTTTTATATTTTTTTAATGTTCACGTATTAAATGTATTTTTATGTCGAAAAAAAAAATGAATTCGTATTTTTTTTTTTTTTCAACAATTAAATTATAGCTAATGTTTTAATGGCTATTTTAACGCTATTAGGATGTTATTATTTTCATATTTTAATTAATTATAAGAAAACTAATCAAATATTCGAAAATCGAACTTCGAAGTATTGTGTTGCCACCGTGTTCTAAGAAATTCTGAAAGTTTATTTCTAGCTAGTCGGGAAGTTAGTTAAAAATCGATTGCAAGATTTGTACAAGATATTTTTCTAGGGAGAGTGTAACTAATAGTAGGAATTGGGAAAAAAGAAAAAAAAGACTTTTTAAACTTTAAATGACATTTTAAGTAAAGTAAAATAAAGATGTGGGATTCCGTATATTAATTACAAGATATTGCATAAATGGAGATTCTGAAAATGAGTATTAGTAAACAAATTATTCTACGAAATTCTTCTAAAAATTTCATATTCTCGTTTAAATTGTGTTTCTGTACTAAACATCTCTCAAAATGAAAAATTAATATTGCATAAACTTTTATTTTGGAGAATTTACATAGCAATATTATAAATTAAGACTTTTTAAAAAGAAACTATATAGGGTAATTGCACCAGTGATTGACACTTTTAGAGCAATCTGTGATGTTTTTAATGTTCTAGTCACCAGAAAATATTTTTAGAAATCTTAAGTTAATACATATGGCATGAAAGACATTCAGAACCACATATATGTTAAAATATATCTATTTGATAACAATTATTATTATTATTATTATTATTATTTTAATTAATTTTTATTTGACTTCAGTGTTCCAGTAATTGACACTAGAGACGATAGAGCATTGACATAAAAACTAACTCGATACTGTTTCAGGTGAATAATTTTCACGATAGAATTGCGAAGCTTTTAGTGTACGTTAAGACACTTCATACACATTTTTCAATGACATAAACTCAAAATTGTCATTTTCTGATTTGTGTCACTTTTTTTTACCGAGGTGCGAAATGTTAAAATTTGTCAATATAGAAATCATAATTTTTTTAAATATGTGATTTAATTTAGGTGGAAAAAAAATATATATCTTCAGAAATAAATAAAATAAATAAATAAATAGTAATAATTAAAAGTATTAAATACCAAGTTCACACGGAAAATACTTTTTTCCCTAGTTAACTTATTCTGAAAATATTTTACAACTTTCTTTAACTATTCAATTAACTGGATAACACTTTCGTATGAACAATTTCCTATTTTTCACTTAACTGGACACGAGCGACGAGCTGTTCATGGTTACTATTAATTACCAAACTAAAGATGGAAGGGGGGGCGGGGGCGGAGAAGAATTCTTTTATAAGATATTTTTTTCACTTTAAATTCTTTTTTTCTATTACTCATTCACATTCACTTGGACATCTGATCAATAGACGCGCTCTGTCGTGAAATTTTAAAATTTTTCATATTAATTGATTCTCACGGTTCACCGAGTCCTATTTAATACTTGCTTTTAAATATTACGAAAGTGTATGATTCATTGAATTAAGTATTTTATTCAATGGTCTGTTAAAAATTTGGAATTTTTCTCTTTATTAATCTTTTTTTTTTTTTCCCTAATTGGACTAGAAAATTACATTAATCGTCCCCCCCCCCCCCCCCTTCTTATCCTTGAAGATATAATCAGTCAAAAAATATCTGAGTATATCTAATCGACTAAAATCTGTTTTGGACTTTTATTTAAATTTAAAGACTTTTTGGTCGTCAAATTTCTAAAATGATTGTGCCTTTTTCTTTAGATTGGAAGGCAAGATAAGATTATTCCCCTTAGCATTTTAATAATTTATCATTTGAAATACTATGTTGACTAGAATATTAAAAACACAGGTCGACATGTAAAATTTTGATTTTATAATTTTGACAGATTTTTATGTTTTTTGGTGTGCTAAAACCGAAAATAAAGCCAGTTATTCTCTATCACGTATAGATTTTTTGTCAATACAGGGTGCCTACCTATACAATTTCTTCCATTACTCTTCCACCAATATAATTATATGGTAAGTTTTATAGTATGTTTTATGATTAATTAATCATTGATACCTATTGTTGTAATATCGCAGAACTAGTGCGACGTAAAATCATACTAACCAACCAACCTATTGTTAGGATGGTATATGTAAGAAATTGTGTCGGTAAGCACCCTGTATTGACAAAAATCTGTACGTGATAGAGAAAAATGGGCTGCATTTTCGGTTTCAGCACATCAAAAAATATGTAAAGTTCAGCTAAAATCATCAAATCAAATTTTGTCAACTTCAGTTTTGTAGGCCTGTGAAATTTGTCTAACCTCATCTTGCGTGAGATATCTGAATATATATACATAATTACGAAATAGCTAAATAAGTAAATAAAAATTAGTAAAACAATAATTTAATATATCTTTTTAGTATTTTACATATATATATTAGATAAATCGGTGTAGTAGATTATGAGCACACTACTGTCGTCCTTTTAATTTGCTAAAACAAATGTGATTTAAGAAAAAATAAATATCGTCTGCATCAGGCCGTTTTGAGTGAATAGCTAAATCACCAAATGAATATTTAAACAGAATTTGCTTTAATATATATATATATATATATATATATATATATAACGAAATCAAATGCAGTAGACCTCGAAAACTTCGATAACACGGATTCTGTCGTAAATCGAAGGGGAAACATACGCCGAAGTTTAAAATGGATGAAAACATAGTCAATGAAGTAAAATAATACATATATTACATATTTAAAGGTAGTCAGTTAAAAATTAAATACAATACATACATATATAAATTATAAAAATACGGTAAAAATTGTCAAAAATATCTACGCCGTTTGTCAAAAGCTATTCCAAAGTATGGAGAGGGGACGTGCGTACATTATTTTGTAGAAATGTATATTAGTATTTAAAAGGGGTGTATTTAGAGATATAAAAAAAACACACGCTCTTCCCTGAAATAGAAAAAAATAAGGGGAAGAAAGAGGGAGGGGGGGAGAGGAATTCTTATGTATGTAAATTTTGCCCATGATAACCATTCTAATCAGTCATTAATTTCTTTTTGTTTTGTACTGAAATTTTTCCGTGAAGACTAATAAATTTTTATTTTTTATTAGCTTCCATCATTATTTAGTACATCTTTATTTTATGACCGAGACCGCACCAGTTCCCTAGTGCTAAACTTGATTTAGGTGATGTAAAACCTTGCTCGTTTTGACGTTCGATCGTCCTTTTTACTCACTATGATGCATCTCTCGTATCCAGTTTTATAATTTATTACTATTTTCGATCGCCACTGAATTAATAAAAGGGCCACCGCCTTAAATTTACCGCCGCCACTTGTCACGTGACAATTCATCGTCTGAGCCCTACAATTGCAATCTTTCTCCATCCATTCTACTGTGCACCCTACAGCTTGTTATCCCATCTTTTAAAACACCCTTTCTTCCAAGTAGACTGCGTAAATTATTATTTTCGTTCTTCGTCCATTTCTCTCAGCACTTTTCGCCATTTTTTTCCCTTCTCCTTTCAGTTTCCTTTCATTATTTTGACGACGCCCATCCATCTTGCAAAAATTCCACCATTTTGATTCGGATCGATTGTCCTTTTATTTTTATTATTATTATTTTTTTTTCCAAGGCAAACTTTATGTGCGAGGTCCATGAGAAATATTTAATTATCGTCCTGTTGCTTTTGTCTTGAACATTTTTTTGGAGTTTAGCCAAAACTCGCCTAGTACATACTCTGGTAGGCGTCAGAAAAATGTTTACTTTAACAGCACAGCACCTCTAACACTTGCAAGTTCCATGTCAATTATTCGGATGTCAAATTCTTTCTGCATTCTCCCAACCTATTCATCATTATTTCCTTTTTTCTCCCTTCATATTCACGCTTGGATGTTCTATATTTACCCTCCGAAAAATTGTTCCCATATCTTTTTTCTTTTTTTAATGTTTAATCTATTCGTTTGTAGCCTATTATTAAAATGGATCTTTCTTTAATATTAGCTTTATAAATACTTTGCACGAAGTCGTTATATTATATTTATTCCCATGACTGTAATTTCGGGAGGGAAGAAAATGCAATAGGGGAATTGCTTTTGTATTTTTCGGGTAATCTTTTTATAATAAAGTGTCTTCCCATTATATAAAACTTCTACTACTTTACATAAAATATTGCATCCATTAGCGTAAAAATGGTTCCGGTACTAGATGTATAAATTTTTGATGTATTAGGGATTCTCCTGGTGTCTTGATGTATCTCCAGTTAGTATTTAATCGTTGTTTAGGGACTTTAATGTCGACTGGTTTTAGAAAATCCTGTTTTATTTCTGTTGTAAGTTACCGCTTGAAGTAATAATTTAAGGAAATACTATTAACTATTTAATGTTATTTGCAAGTTAGTAACGTAGGTAAGAATATTTTGATTGTATTTTTCTCTTTTTCAATCTAACACCGAAATGACAATTTTTTTTTTTTTTTTACTTACACGAAATAATCAAGGATGTTCCACATTTTTGAGGGTTTTAGCCTATTTGCTGCATGTTCACGATCACGCCACCAGAGCACGCCTCTGGTTACATACATAACATGTCAAAAGATATTCGAATTACTAATTACATTGTGTATATAGTCTGTTTAATACTTAACATTTACTACATACTCCGTAAATTTTAAAAATTTAACATTTACGAATCGAAAAAAAAAAAAAAAAAAATATATATATATATATATATATATATATATATATATATATATATATATATATATATACATATAATATTTCTTTACGACTACTCTTATTTTTACAGGTATAAATTCCCCCGCGTTTTAAGTCTGTTTAAACTTTGGTGACTTTACCTGCAATAAACAAAGTAATACTAGTGGATCTGCAGATCAGGAGCCTCAACGTCCTTTTTGCATCACGCATTATTCAACAGATTATTATTATTATTATTATTATTATTATTATTCCTTATATAACATAGAAATATATATTGAGTCGATTGATTTGCTACATAAACAGAAACATTTCTGAGGGGGACTGCCGCCCCCCTCAACCCCCCGTTGTATCTCTTCTTCTATAACTATTTGTACATATATGTATTCCTAATAACTGATTGCATTGTATTAATTCCTTGTAATTCATAAATACTTGTACCAAATTTCATGCAAAATGATTACATAACATATCGTAATTATTTTGTGTAACGCTGTAAATGAAATACCAAATCTATGCCCACACTTCTCCACTGAAAAACATTCTTTAAAAAATTGTAATAAAATTTCATTATATTTAACGAGGTCTAAGCATGCTAAAGTACACTTTAAGAAATACCGACTATAGACGTAATATTACAAAATTCTTTTATGTATCCTAGAAAAGGAGCCAAAGTAATTATATACACTTAAAAGAATACACCTATTTAATCATTTATAACTCATTAATATTTCAACCTAATTTGACATCATTTGGATGATTACAGTACGTCATCCGAATTCTTTTGTGGAGTCCCTTAAATGTCTATTACATATCCTTTTTCTAGAGAAAACATGCTTTTAAGCATCTTTATAACGTATATTAATTCCATTGCGTTGAATGCAGCATAAACGCATTAAAGTGCGCTTAAATAAAAATTTGTACATAGGCTCTAATGTCACGAAATTTTTGTGTGTCTCCCCGTAAACGGATAGTTATTATTATTATTTTAACTCTCTCTACTTATTTCCATATTTATAAATTTAAAAGCAAATTCTAAAATTCTTCCTCAACTTTCAACTGAAAAGTAAACAATATATATTATTAAGAAACTAAGTATTTCATAAAATTTTCATATCAGATTTCTGCAAATATGAAACAAATTCTAAAGTTCTTCAATATTTTTATTAAAAAGTAAAGAACGCATACTTAAAGAAGTTAAATATTTATAATATTTCCATTTCAAAGTCCTGCAAATTAAAGTCAAATTCTAAAATTCTTCCTCAATATTTTCATTTAAAAATAAAGAATCTACATTAAGAAAATAAACATTTGAAATACTTCCATACAAAATGCCTGCAAATGAAAAACATATTAAATTCTTTGTGTTACTCTTATAATGTCATTTATAAGAAAAACCTTTTTAATGCAAAATAATATAAATAAAACTTAATTAAGGGGGTCTGGGACACCAAATTTTTGTTTTTATTATTTATTGATGAATTGCTGTAATTATTTTTTCTGAAATGGAAGCTTTCTTGACGATGAAGTTAAGCAAGAAAGAATCTTAAAAAAAAATTTTAATAAAATTTTTAAAATGTAAATAAAATTTTTTTAATTTAAAATTTGTTATATCTCATGAACTAATGGTTCAATTTACAAACTTTTTTTCACTTTTATATACAAAAGATTTATCTTCAATTTGTCTTCGGGATTTTTAATTAGGAGCAAAACTTTTTTGGTAATCCAAAAGTTATGCATGAAATAAGTACTTTTTTCAAATTAAAATTAATATTTAAAAAAATTATTATTATAATCAGAAATCCTGAAGACAAATTGAAGATAAATCCTTTCTGTATATAAAGGTGAAAAAAGTTTGTAAATTGAACCATTAGTTCATGAGATATAACAAATTTTTGATTTATCAAAATTTTTAAAATTTTATTTTAATTTTTAAAATTTTATTTATTTATTTATTTATTTATTTTTAAAGATTCTTTCTTGCTTAACCTTTTACATGCCACATTCAGATACGGGGGATATTTAAATTAGTTTTTTACATATTTTGCCTTCTAATGCTCTAGTTTGTAGAACTATCATTAAAATGTATATATAAAAAAAATTTTAACATAATTTTAGATTATTAATAATATATTTATTATTTATTAATATTATTATATTTAATATTAATAATTTAATGCTATTAGATTTTAATATTATTATATTTTATTTTATTTTAATAATGTAAGCTATTTAAACATGCCAGCCCATTTTTAGAAGCATTTGCTCATTTTTCTAAATTATGAGAATTTTTAAACTGTGGGGTAAAAGGGAAAATGGTAGAATAGGCCATTTTTAGAATTTTCTGTACATTTCCCCTTTTATGATTGAACTGTAATTTCTGTTTCAAAAAATCAAGTCATCTTTCTATTATATCTGATAATTTTTTTAAGTCAGTATTCATAATATTTAATTTTTAAATGAATTTTTATTTCCATGTTCCCAAAGAGGAACATTGGCATGTAAAAGGTTAACTTCATCGTCAAAAAAGCTTCAATTTCAGAAAAAATAATTACAGCAATTCATCAATAAATAATAAAAACAAAAATTTGGTGTTCCGGACCCCCCTTTAATATAATACATTTTTCTTCTTCCGTCGAAAACGGCTCTTCTAATTGCAAATTAATTTTATATTCAATTTCCAGGTATTACATGTTAATTTGGCATTGCGTAATTCTTTTGATATCACTTTTTCAGTTAAATACTTTTACAGTATTACTTAACAACAGCCTTCTTTTCACGCCGTCCAAAAGTTTCTCCGCTTTTTAATTGAAGCCCCAAATCTCTTGACTCCGAATTTTCATCAAATCGTTAATTAATCTTGTTCTTTTTACAAAGACGGCAATTTCCTTGAAGTTGCCAACTTTTCGTGAGTTTTATTATCCGTTTCTTATCTTACCTGAATTTCAGTGGATTGGTGATTTGTTTTTTTTATTCACTCTTGTGAGAAACTACATACTGGTGAGATAATAGGAAAATGCTGTAGATGAATTTTAAGGAGAGAAAGTACTCTTTCAAAAAATCAATTTGTCAAAAGTGTTTTTATTACACTGGTGTACAAAATTTAAGCAACAACCTGTTTTCTCGTTTTTACTTTCTTCTATATGTAATATAGAGAAAGTA
This sequence comes from Salticus scenicus, assembly GCA_963930645.1. NCBI lineage: Eukaryota > Metazoa > Arthropoda > Arachnida > Araneae > Salticidae > Salticus > Salticus scenicus. The sequence goes on from CAWVNO010000001.1 coordinate 6,064,967, forward strand.
TTGGATTTGTGAAAATTTTCGACCTCCGTTTTTTGATGGATTTACACGTTTTGGGATGTCCTGAACACGAATTGATAGTTTTTTTAAAAAATGTCTGTCTGTGTGTGTCACGATTTTTGTGGGCACTGTATCTCACGAACCAATGAATGAAATTTTACCAAACTTGGTATTTAGTTGCACCCTAGCATAAACTGGTGCTGATTAGGTTTGGGGATCAATCGCTCAACAGGTGGCGCTGTGATTGTAATTTTTCTAAATTTTTAACATGGCAGTGTAGGACAAAATTTCGTATAAATGTACATAATAAGAGTTATTCTTAACTTGTGATTGTAAAATTGATATGAATTATTGATACTAGTAGTAGTTAACTAGGAAAAAAAAATTGTGCGGGGGGTGGGGGGGAGTTTCAAGATGGTTATCTTTCGAAAGGTCTCGTCAATACCTTTAAAACGAATGGTTGAACCATAAATATGTGATAATTTAAAACAAAGTTATTGATTTTTACTTTCTTCTATATGTAATATAGAGAAAGTATTGGATTCGCGAAAATTTTCGAAGTCCACTTTTTGATGGATTTACATGTTTTGGGATATGGAGAACACGAATTAATAGTTTTTAGAAAATGTCTGTCTGTCTGTCTGTCTGTCTGTATCATTTTTTTGTGGACGCTGTATCTCACGAACCAATGAATGAAATTTAACCAAACTTGGTATTTAGTTGCACCCTGACATAAACTGGTGCTGATTAGATTTTGGGATCACTCGCTCAATAGGTGGCGTTGTGATCGCATTTTATGCAAATTTTTAACATGGCAGCATAGGACAAAATTCCGTATAAATGGGCATAAAGAGAGTTATTTTACACTTGTGATTGTAAAATTAATAGGAATTATTGATAATAGTAGTAGTTAGCTAGGAAAAAAATTTTGTGCATGGGGGGGCATCGGTTCCCCCCCTGGGGGGGAAAATCCCCCCCGGGGAAGTAAATTTTCAAGATGGGTATCTTTCGAAAGGTCTCGTTGATAATAGTAATAGTTAACTTGGAAAAAATTTTTGTGCATGTGGGGGCATCGGTTGCCCCCCCACCGGGGGGGGAAATTCCACCCGGGGGGGCAAAATTTCAAGATGGGTATCTTTCGAAAGATCTCGTCAATACCTTTAAAACGAATGGTTGAACGATAAATCTGTGATAATTTAAACCAAAGTTATCGATTTTTTTTACTTTTAACAAAAAAAAACTTAGAAAAATATCGCAATTTTTTTTTTTTTTTTTTTTTTTTTTTTTTAACGAAATTTAACCAAACTTGGTATTTAGTTGGTCCCCGACATAAACTGGTGCTGATTATGTTTGGGGATCAATAGCTCAACAGGTGGCGCTGTGATAGCATTTTATCTAAATTTTTAACATGGCAGCATAGGACAAAAATTCGTATAAATGTGCATAATTAGAGTTGTTTTAAACTTGTGATTGTAAAATTAATATGAATTATTGATAATAGTAGTATGTAACTAGGAAAAAAAATTTCTACATGGGGGGGCATCGCTTCCCCCCCTGGGGGGGAAGTACCCCCCCGGGGGGGGATAAATTTTCAAGATGGGTATCTTTCGAAAGGTCTCGTCAATACCTTTAAAACGAATGGTTGAACTATAAATCTGTGATAATTTAAAACAAAGTTATCGATTTTTTTCACTTTTAACCAAAAAAAAAAAAAAAAAAAAAAAAAAATATCGCACTTTTTTTTTTTTTTTTTTTTTTTTTTTTTTTTTTTTAAATATTGTTACTGATTGAATATGCATAGGTAAATATAGAAGAAAGTCTTGTGGTGGCCACAACATACTAGTTTTTTTTTTACTTTTAACGGATTTTTTTTTTTTTTTTTTTTTAACTTAGTGAATTTGTATAGGAAAATATAGAAGAAAGTCTTGTGGTGGCCACAACATACTAGTTTTCTTTTGCGCATAATTTTTAAACAAATAAACATATGAACATAAAACTTGGATGGCATGTTCGTTATCATGTCATTAACCGAATTTTATTTCACTTTAACATAAGTAATATAATTTTTAAGCTAATAAATATTTTTTTTCTTAATAATAAGCTTTGGAAAAAATGAAAAAATTCAACATTTAAAAAAAAAGAAAACTTTATGAAAAATGGTCATAAGGATGCATTAGAGATAGGTGAAGATGCACATGCATCCATATGTGTTAGATTAAATCTGGATCTTTTTACCTGTATTCACTTTTCTGTTTCTTCTATTTTAACACGCTTTTATTAGCTTCACCTCTATGTATGTTTGCATATATGTTTGTAACCGCTCTTGGAGCAAACAAAATATCTATATTGTAAAAAAGACTTTCCCTACGTGAACGCTGTGGCTGTGAGGTAAAGCTCCGGGCTACGAATCTAAAGGTCTAACGTTCAAGCTCAGTCAGGGGAGATTTTTTAAAAATGGTTTTTGTTTAATTCTAAGTTATTTTATAATCACCCTGTAATAGGGTGTGTCACTGACACAATTTTTTCTTACCCTGCATTTTAATACTATAAAGATAGATATTTTGTTCTTTTTAGTTCACATTTCAATAAAAGCGTGCTCTTTAATTTTTTAAAAGCATAATTTTTATTTCGTATGCGAATAACTTTTTTAAAAATATACATACGTACATGAAAATTGGACAAGATGTTCATTATAAAACTATTTATCGATATTTTAATTATTCTGATGATGCTCATATTTAACAAATTATTAATTATATATATATTTTTTAAAAGTCTATTATAAAAGCAAAAGAAAAGTTAATACAGAAAGAAAATTTGAGATTTACAGTAACATATCAAGGCATGGGCGTCTTTATCTGTCTGCCATGCATGCTTAACCTTTTCCCGCAGCTGGAGCGTTGGCACCTTATGGGTTAAACGAAATTTACTATAAATATACTTTGCTACTAAAAACAAGAATGCCACTTTAATGCCAAACAGCGGATTTTTCACTTTTTGTAATTTATTTCTGTCCCGTCCCTTCCCCTTAAACTAACGATCGGCGATCAAACAGACCGCCAAAGCCATGCAGTTTTCATTCTTTCTCAATCCACAACTAAAGATATACCGAATTTCCGGTATTCGACTTATTCGCCATACTACCGAATTCGGCTAGCTAAATCTATAAAAATAAAATTTTTGTATATTTATTTAATTTTCACCTAACTACTAGTTTTAATTATCATTAATTTGAAATTATTCATAATAATCAAGAAATTGATTATATTTAAATAAACGCGACTATTTTATATATCTTCAAGAGTAATATTAAAAGAAATTAATTATTTAATTACAAAAAATCGTAACAATTAACGATTTGTAACAGAATATATATATATATATATATATATATATATATATATATGTCTGTAAAAAATAATTTAATACAATAATATTTGCATTCAGTAAATGAAAAGATTTTTCTATTGTATATAAAGGGGTCGATCCAGGCAAAAATTGGGACCCTTTTGCTGCCCCTTCACAAAATTCAAATTCAGAAAATGGATCCCATCACAAAATTCAGATTTATAAAAACAGCCCTTTCACAAAATTTTGTTTTCTAAAAATAATACTTTTGTAAAAATTTTCCATGTTTACAGTATTATTTTTAATGAGTGTGTAATAAAATGCTATTAACTTGGTATTAAACATCAGATAAGAGTAACTGCTAAAATGAAAAGTTTCTAGCGACAATTCTTTTTTTCACAAAAATATTTAGATTTTCACAAAAATAATTTGTTTAAAAATGAACCCCAAAAATTAAAACCTCGATCAACCCCCTGATATATATATATATATATATATATATATATATATATATGTATAAGAGAAAATACAATAAAAAAGAAATAATAGAGTAATCTCCCTTATTTTTCTGTCTATTTTTCTGAAGCAAAATCAGCAATTGTTTTTTAATAATCGAATCCGGCGTATTTTTATTAAAATTTAATATTTAAACGTCAGTTTAAATTGACTTATTCTAAACATTTTTGTCATCTAACAAAATTTTGTGTTTGTTAAGAAGTCTAATAGTCTATAATTTTCTTTGTTGTGAACTCAGCATCGCACCACTATTTATGCATAGTATTTATTTATTTTTAAATTTTCTACAGTTAAATAGACCACTGTTTCTCAATCCTAATATTTTAATATTAATTTTTCATGATTAAAAAAGAAAATATTACCGAATAGACGAATGTTCGGCATTCGGCCTAAACTGCTTCTCGGTACATTCCTATAACGCAGCATAAATATCAGTATTCATATCAAACTTGCTTTATCGAATTCTAGAACTTTCAAGGAGGTATGATTGCTCAATCTCTCTCATATACTGAGTTATATTGCATATTAACGATAACAAAAACAAAAAATTCATTAAATGTTTTATTACAAACCACGATCTTTTGTTATATTCATTTTTCAGACGATGCATGATATTTGGATTCGCCCTGTACATTAAAACCTTTCTGTATTTTTCCCTGTCCAAACTATTTCACATGTTATTATTACCAATAACTCCATTTTAACACAGTGATTTTTTTTTTTTTTTTTTTCCTTCTTAATTTAAACTCCAACTCTCTCGACTCCGATTTTATCAAATCTTTAATTAATCATTTTCTTTTTTTTTTTTTTTTTTCTTTCTCGAGGAAATTCCTGAACTTTCCAAACTTTTGATCAGTTTATTTCTTTTTCTAATTTTATCTGCATTCAATAGATAATTGATTTTTTTTTTCCCTTTCCTTTTGTGAAAAATCACGTGATACTTAGTGTAGGCCGCAAGGACGTTAATGGATGTAAGATGAAAATAATTGCCTAAAATGCGATTTTCGATAAAAAGGGGTCATTTAAGAAATCTTTGATTGATTTATTTTTTTGCTTTTCGATTATGGTATTTTATTTATTATAGTACCATGTGTTCCGTAAATTTGTAAACATTTTAAAAAATTATAAGATTCGAAGGAATTGGTAGAATGAAACGCGATTTGCAAAAAAATTATTCTCGTGAAAGCAGTTTTTTTTTTTTTTTTTTTTTTTTTTTTTTTTATGAAGGAAAAAAAATAGTTAAATTTTTCGTCAATAGAGGGCGCTTCACGGGTACGTAACGAGAAATATGCAATTCCATAACTTGCATGGGTTTACGATTAACATAGCTTATTTTTTGCCTCCTTACTTGCACATACATGAAGTTTTAATTGCGATGCTAACTTGGTGGATAAAGAAGATGTCTTCCCTAACTTAGGAACCACCGACTGAAGCAGTAGATAGTGGTTCTATAACTCGTTTGCAAGCTGTAATTTGAAGTTATGGCGGACACATAGAATAGGATTTATATGCCTGTGAATATTTGCGTGCAAATACATACAGTTTTTCACGAAAATATGTAATTTGCTTATGTGCAGCGTCCTCTATCGAAGAAAATTTTAACTATTTTTTTCTTTATTAAAAAAATCTCCCTTCACAAGAATAACTTTCGCAAATCGCGTTCAATTCCACCAGTTCCTTCAATTTTCATGAATTTTTTTAGACACCCGATACTTCTTATCAAAGTTATAATGATAAAGTGTATCAGTGTCACTGGCTCTCAATAAAGCTGTGTTATAACTGTATGTTTAATTTCATTGTTTTGTGTTTGAAGATAATACAATGTATTTAAAATCTATCATAAAACGTAATATGCAATCTGAATTTCTTTGTATTTCTGTGCACACAAACCAGTTGGTTTCGGTTGTCTGCTCTTCAGTCATTTTCTGCATATTGACGCTCATTTGACCAAAATTTAAAGTGGTTTCTAAACCACCACTAACATTCATGCCTGAATTAGGATTCGAGCCCACATTTTAACTAGAACGTTATTTCGTTCTTTCTTTCTTTCTTTTTTAATTTAAAATAAATTGTTACAAAAAAAAAAAAAAAAAAAAAAACGGAATATTAACTCATTATTTAATTATTTATTACCGACGATACACCACAAAGTATTTTCCAATTCTAAAACTATATGAAAGGAAATTGAATTACAGTAATATTTGTTATTCTAAAACAAAAAAACCGATATATTTTTTAATTTATTATTCATTTATTTTGAAGGGGAGGGGGGTGTTAGTTTGTTGTGACCGTCATAAAACTTTCTTCTATGTTTCAGGGGTGAAACTTTTCTGAGGCTACCCCTGAATTCAGGGTTTTTGAAAATTTTGCTGTCTTTGAATTTCATGTTAAATTACTTTGTTTTTACAGAAATTTTTCATTTTGAATGTTTAATTTGTCTTATAATGTATTGCAAAGTCTGCAAATGTTATTTAATATAGGTAGCCATATGATATATCATTAATAAATGTTCCCTATCTGCATGTACGGAACAGTTTTCAGGGTTTTTGCAAGCTAGGTAGTTTCACCCCTGTAATGTTTTCCTATAAAAATTCACTAATTACATACAAATTCATTATTTCGGTATTCTAAAAGACAATTAATGCCCTCACTGTTCATTTTGTGTGTCAGCGGCCCAATATTCTCCCGAACAAGGGGGTCCTCATCGTCGCGAGAAGTACCGATCTTTGCAGAAAATTCCCAGTAATATGTTTCTTTTTGTTTGGAATTTATATCTTCTTAATTAATGTAGTTATCAAATAAAAACGTCGTCTTAATGAAGATACTAAGGTATTCTGTTTGACAACTTGCAAATAGTTTCCCCTAATTGCTATTTTATTTAGTCTGTGATGTCAGTCATCAGGGAAAACAAAATGTCATACATACTGTAAAAATATGTGAAAAGAAATTGAAAGATTTGCATCCTCGAGAGAAGAAAAAAAAATATTAGAATAGAGCAAACGAGTCTAAAATGACGTATAGAAAATCATGACAATATACTTTAAATTAGAAATTTATTCGAGTGTTCGATAAATAGACAGACGATAAGTGCTTCACCACAACATCTTGCGAAAATGTAACTTGTAAAATGTATACTAATTAAAAGAAATGAGTTCGTAAGACATTTTGATAATTCAAGAAAATTTTAAACACATACACATAGAATAAATAAATAAATAAATTTTTAATTTAAAAATAAGATCTTGTTTTATCATTTATGTATTTCGTTATATTTTAATTTCTTCGATTACTTGATATCCATGATTTATCTCATAATATTTTCCCAGCACTAAAACTATAAAAGAAAATTGAATTACAGCGGCTTTTGTTATTTTGCATTAAAACCCGTAAAAGTGAAAAGAAATACTGTTTCTAAATTGAAGAGTTCTCAATGATCTGCCATATTATCCAACTGAAGTTTTGGAACAATTCAACACAATATGCAAAACCATTTTTTTTCCCTTTTTCTCCCTAAAAATTCAAAAGACACTATCTTCTTCTTTTTGGACAAATGCCACACAAGAATATATCGACGCTCGCATAGAACACATTAAAATACAAAAGCCAACAATCAGATCATAACAGAAACATGTTTCCTAGAATTATAATAGCCACCAAGTGAATGTCATCGAACGTTTTCCAAAACGCCATTTTTCCTATTTTGGACAAAGAATGGAAAGAAAAAAGATAAAGGGAAAGGAAACTAACTCAGTGATACTAATACAAAAATAAGTGGGATAAAAAAAAAATAAATAAAAAAGTTATTCGAGTGTTCGATAAACAACGGACAGACGATGAGTAGTGCCTTCCCCCCACACACATCTTGGCGCGTTTCCAGATTTGAATGTTCACAACAAAAGAACTGAATATTTCAGGGCAAAGTAGTAAGCGTGGAGGGGGCGCTCTAAGTAATTGATTTATGTATAATTAGTTGGAAGATGCGGCTTACAGCATAGGAATCTTTAAACGATCAATGTTAGTAAAGCCAAGTCTTGCTTAGGGATTTATTTGGTGGTTATTAGGGATAAAGAAATGAGATAGTTTCCTAAGATTTGGGATCTCTCTAGGGAATTTTTCTTCCCCCCGAAAAAGAAAACGGTTAATTAGCGATTTGATGAAATCGGGAGTCTAGAGGCCTGGAATTTTAAATAAATGATCTTGTATTGTTTGAAGTAGTCAATTTAAATATTAAGTGTTTTCGTGAAGTTAGATTGGTTGGGAAAAATGCTTCATTTAAAACCCGCAGAAGGAATTAATTATGTTTTATTTTTCCAACTGAGATGAACTTTCAATGTGCAGTGTGGTGTGAATTCTAGAAATTTTTAATGTTATATCATCACTAGCTTTATTGCAGAATGAAGCTAATTTTATTTTACAAAGATTGTTTTTATTTACACCTGTAATTGAAAATTAGGAAAATAAGTTTCGGATTTTATATATATTTTGAATGTAATGAAACGTTTTTAAAGGTAAAAGAAAACTTTAGTTTATTACATTTAATGAATACGCTTCCAGTACCACTTGTAAAAAGTAATAAATTAAGTGATTAAATTTTTGTAAAACATCGAAAACAGCTTCTCTGCACAGTGTCTTCTGTTGCTGTAAAACCAGTTGTACAGGCAATAATGGGTGATAGAAATCAAGTTTGAAAGTATTATGATTATTTTGCTTCACAAGTTGGACGAGCAAATTAATGATAATTTGTGTGAATAATAAATTTTTAATGATGTGAATAACTTTATAAATACGCATGATATACCGCTTATAAAAACGAATAAATTAAATTGAATGAACAAATTTTTGTATAATATCAAAATCAAAAACAACTTTTCTATGCAGTGCCTTATGTTGCTGTAAAACCGGATGTACAGGCAATATTGGGTGAGAGATTAACCCGTTAACGCCCGAATTAATTTTGCTAAATATTATTAGCTGATTATTTCACTTCTAAATTAATACAGACAACTGACAGTAAAATATATCAACTTAAACAATTCTTCTGATAGTTTTAAATTTAAAGCCTATTTTCATTTATTGGCGTTTAGGGTTATAGCGAGAAAACTTTGAGATAAGATTAATTTCCTATTCTATGTTGACACAGATATCGAAAGTAAAATATTATGATATATATTGTTATTCAACTTGATTTAAGTTAGCATACCTGCGCAAAAAGCAAATATATGTGCGACGAATGAAAAATCATAGAATGACTATCCAAATTATGAAATAATAAATAATAGTAGGCACATAAAACTTTCAGGGATCATTTAGAGTGACGCTATAAACTGTCACTAAAAAGCAGAAATCATTCCAAGAGACCACAAAAAATATACGTGCCATTTTATTAGCTGTCCTCAAATGAGGACACTGGGCGCTAACGGGTTAAGGTTGAACGAGTTATTAATTGAATTATTTTGATGAACAAGTTGGACGAACAAATTAATATTTTTAATATTAATTTATACAAATAACAATTTTTATTCATGTGAATAAATTTATAAATACGCATTCAATAGCTCACGTGAAAACGAATTTCATTAAAGATGAATGAATAAAATTTTGTATAATATCAAAAACAGCTTCTCTATGCAATGTCTTATGTTGCTGTAAAACCAGATGTACAGGCAATATTGGGTGAGAGATTACGGTTGAACGAATTATTAATTGAATTATTTTGATGAACATGTTGGACGAACAAATTAATATTTTTAATATTAATTTATACGAATAATAATTTTTAATGATGTGAATAAATTTATAAATACGCATTCAATAGCTCTCGGGAAAACGAATTTCATTAAATCGAATGAATAAAATATTGTATAATACCAAAAACAGCTTCTCTATACAGTGTCTTATGTTGCTGTAAAACCAGATGTACAGGTAATATTGGGTGATAGATTAAGATTGAACAAGTTTTGAATTTTTTGGTGAATAAGTTGGACGAACAAATTAATAATTTTAATATTAATTTGTGAAAAAAAAAAAAAAAAAAAAAAAAAAAAATTAATGATGTGAATATCTTCATAAATACGCATCCGATGTCACTTGTAAAAACGAATAAATTAAATTGAATGATTAAAACTTTGTAAAATATCAAAATCAGTTCCTCAATGCAGTGTCGTCTGTTGCTGTAAAACCAGATAGATATGCAAACGATATTGGGTGATAGAAATTAAAGTTGAGCGAGTTTTGATTATTTTGGTGCGCAAGTTGGACGAACAAATTAATAATTTTTTATACAAATAATTGTTTAATGATGTGAATAAGTTTACAAGTACGCATCCAGTGACTTTTGTAAAAAGGAATTTAATTAAATTGAATGAGTAAAATTTTGTGAAATGTCAAAAATAACTCCTCTGCACAGTATCTTTTGTTGCTGTAGAACAAGATATACAGGCAATATTGGGTGATGAAAATTAAGTTTGAGCGAGTGGTTATTATTTTGGTACACAAATTGGGCGAATCTATAATAATTTGTACGAATAAAAAAAATTTTGATGATGTGAATAATTTTATAAATGCGCATCCAATACCACTTGTAAAGGCGAGTTTAATTAATAAATAAAATTTTGTTAAATATTAAAAACAGCTCCTCTGCTGTTTTTGAATTGAATTTCAATGAAATTGAAATTGAATTTCAATGCTTTCCGTTGCTGTAAAACCAGATATACAGCCAATAATGGATGATAGGGATGATAGTTGAGCGAGTTTTGGTTATTTTGGTGCGCAAGTTGGACGAGTAAATTAATAATTTAATAATAATTTGTACGAATAACAAATTTTTAATGATGTGAATAATTTTATTTATACGCATCCGATACCACTTGTGAAAACTAATATATTAAATTGTATGAATAAAAAAAATAAAATAAAAAAAAGCTCCTGCGCTGTGTTTTCTGTTGCTGTAAAATCCAGATATACAGGCAGTATTCGCTGATAGAAATTAAGGTTGAATGAATTTTGATTAATTTGGTGCACAAGCTAAACGAGCAAATTAATAATTTAACAGTAATTTGTACGAATAATAATTGTTTTAGGGTGTCCGGGACACCAAATTTTTGTTTTTATTATTTATTGATGAATTGCTATAATTATTTTTTTTTTCTGAAATTGAAGCTTTTTTGACGATGAAGTTGAGCAAGAAAGAGTCTTAAAAATTTTTTTAAATAAAATTTTAAAATTTGTCATATCTCATGAACTAATGGTTCAATTTACAAACATTTTTCACCTTTATATACAGAAAGGATTTATCTTTAATTTGTCTTCAGGATTTCTGATTATAATAATAAATTTTTTAGATATTATTTTTAATTTGAAAAAAGTATTATTTCATGCATAACTTTTGGATTACCAAAAAAGTTTTGCTCCTAATTAAAAATACCGAAGACAAATTGAAGATAAATCTTGTCTGTATATAAGAGTGAAAAAAGTTTGTAAATTGAACCATTAGTTCATGAGGTATAATAAATTTTAAATAAAAAAAAAAAAAAAAAAAAAAAAAAGTATTTTTTATTTTTAAAATTTTATTAAAATTTTAAAAATTTAAGTTTTTTTTTTTTTTTTTTAAAGATTCTTTCTTGCTTAACTTCATCGTCAAAAAAGCTCCAATTTCAGAAAAAATAATTACAGCATCAATAAATAATAAAAACAAAAATTTGGTGCCCCAGACCCCCTTAATGATGTAAATAATTTTATAAATACGCACTGTAAAATGAATTTAATTAAATAATTTTGTAAACTATTAAAAATAGCTCCTCTGCGCACTATCTCTTGTTGCTGTAAAACAAGATTTACAGGCAATATTGGATTGGGTAATAAAGATTAAGTTTGGGCGAGTTTTAATTGTTTTGGCACATAAATTGTATGGGTAAGTTAATAATAATTTGTACGAATAACAACTTTGTAATAATATGAATAATTTTATAAATACACATCCAAAATTCCGTCATCGAATCTCTTGTAAAATCGAATTTAATTAAATGAATAAAAAATTTTCTGGAGTGTCAAAAATAGCTTCTCTGCGTACTATCTTTTGTTGCCGTAAAACAAGATTTACAGGCAATATTGGATTGGCTGCTGAAGATTAAGCTTGGGCCTCTTTATTTTTGACACAAACTGGGCGAGTAAGTTAATAATTTAATAATAATTTGTGCGAATAACATTTTTTTAATGATATAAATAATTTTATAAATACACGTTTAATCTATCATCATCATCCAAATACCTCTTGTAAAATCAAATTTAACTAAATGATTAAAAAATTTGTGAAATATCAAAAATAGCTCGTCAGCGTACTATCTTTTGTTGCTGTAAAACAAGATTTATAGGCAATATTGGATTGGTTGAAGGCCAAGCTTGGGCGAGTTTTAATTATTTCGGCACATAAATTGTACGAGTAAGTTAACTGAACGAGTTTTAATTATTTTGGCGCATATATTGTATGAGTAAGTTAATAATAATTTGTACGAATAACAATTTTTTTAATGATATGAATAATTTTATAAATGGGCATATTTAATGATCCATCATCCAGTACCACTTGTAAATTCGAATTTAATTAGAGGATTTTTTTTTTTTTTTGAAATGTCAAAAATAGCTCCTCTGCGTACAATCTTTTGTTGCTGCAAAACAAGATTTACAGGCAATATTGGATTGGTTGGTGAAGACCAAGCTTGGGCGAGTTTTAATTATTTTGGCATACAAACTGGACGAGTACGTTAACAAGTTAATAATAATTTGTACGAATAACAATTTTTTAATGATATGAATAATTTTATAAATACACATACAATGATCCATCATCCATCACCACTTGTAAAATCGAATTTAATTAAATGAATAAAAATTTTGTGAAATGTCAATAATAGTTCCTCTGAGCACTATCTTTGTTGCTGTAAAGCGAGATTTACAGGCTATATTGGATTGGTTGATGAAGACCAAGCTTGGACGAGTTTATTTTGGCACACAAATTAGACGAGTGAGTTTATAATTTCATAATAATTTGTACGAATAAAATTTTTTTAAATGATATTAATAATTTTATAAATTGGCACCAATGATTTATCATCCTTATACGATTTCTGAAATGTCAGAAATAGCTTTCTGTACACTATCTTTTGTTGCTGTAAAACAAGATTTACAGGCAATATTGGATTAGGTGATGGCGACTCAGCTTGAGCGCATTTGATTATTTTAGTACACAAATTGGACGAGTAAATTAATAATTCAATAATAATTGGTATGAATAACAATCTTTTGATAATATGAGTAATTTTACGAGTAGGTATCTAATTACTACTTGTAAAAACTAATAAATTGGGTGAATAAAATTTTGTAAAGTATCAAAAATAGTTCCTCTGGATCAGTGGTTGTTGTAAAATGCTATAAAATTCAGATATACATGCAAATTTTGATTTATGGGAATTAAAACGAATTTTGATTATTTTAAGACTATTTCGACGAGTAAATTAAAATTAATAATTTAATAAAAATTTGTACTAATTGCAAATTGTGTAAAGACATAAATAATTTAATGAGTACTCATCCAATATCATTTATTGAAAACAATAAATTGAATGATAACATTCTGTAAAATATCAAAAACTGTTCCTCTGCACAGCGCTCCCCCCCCCCTTTTTTCCCCTCTTTTTATGAAATCACATATTTTTACATGTCATATTGGTTATGGAAATAAAGTGTGAGTGGGTTTTGATTACTTTGGTCCACAAATTGAATGAGTAAATTAATAATTTAATGAAAATTTGTACGAACAACAATTATTTTATTCACAATGTCATTTTGTAAAAGCGAATAAATGGAACACATGAAATTTTACTTTTAAAAAAAAGGGAAAGGGGGAGAGGGGTGTCCACGACGTTTTTTTTTTTTTTTTTTTTTTTCTGTAAAACCCAGATATACAGGCAAAATAAGCTTGACCGAGTTTTCATTATTTTGGCACACAAATTGGACGAGTAAATAATATTATAAATTTCTACGAGTAAATTATCAATGACATAAATAATTTTATTAATGCACATACAATACCACTGTAAATTGAACGAATATTATATATATATATATATATATATATATATATTTTAAATATCAAAAGCACCCCCCCCCCCCGCGTGTTTGCAGTATACTCTGTTGACACAGCAGTGATAGGAATTGTTGCTGATTTCATACTACTATTTATGAAGGAAAGAAAAAAAAATCTTAATTAATCTTAGGTTGAGCAAGATAAGAAGGAAACTGCTTTTACAAATAGTGGTATTAACCCATTAAGCGCCAAAGCTCCCACTACGGCAATATTGAAGAATTTTTTTTCTACAAGTAAATTAATATAAATTTATTTTTTATTTTTTACGTTTGAATATTGAAGTGCTTAGCTTCGTTGGTAATTTTTTCAAAAAGTTTATAATATAAATTCTATTTTTTTTTTTTTAACCAAAATTTTAATTTCGAAAATTGTGTACATTAACATTTTTTTCTTGAATTACTAATACATGATTTTTTTTTCGTATTTGCAATACAATTTACAATATTAGAAGATCGATTTAAAAAATTATATTTTACACTAATTAATTCTGGCTCTGAGTGAACAGTGTAGATGTGATTATTTACTTGAAATTATTAGCTCACATTTGACTTTAAATACAAAATATGTTAGATGTTAGCTAATAATAATGTGATTGTTTACTTGAGATTATTAGCTAACATCTAACATATTTTGTATTTAAAGTCAAATGTATGCTAATAATTTCAAATAAATACACATCAGGTGTCGATCGAGGTTTTAATTTTTGGGTCCCTTTTTTGTGAAAAACAAAATATTTTTGTGAAATTTTTATTTATTTTTGTGAAATATAAAATATTTTTGTGAAAAAGTGAAATATTGTGTAAAATTTTTCGTTTTTACAATCACTTTATGTAATGTTTAATATCAAGTTAATAGTTTCGTTGAGCCAAATTAAGGCATTAATTAAAAATAATACTGAAAACATTTAATAAAAGGATCATTTTTATAAAAAAATCTTGTGAAGGGACTCATTTTATGAATTTGAATTTTGTGAAGGGTCCCTTTTCATGGATTTGAATTTTGTGAAAGGCCCCTTTTTATGAATTTAAATTTTGTGAAGGGTCCCTTTTTATGAATTTGAATTTTGTGAATCCCTTTTTACTATGTGTAATTTTGTGAAGGGGCCGCGAAAGGGACCCAAATTTTGCCTGGATCGACCCCTGCACATATATAATATTTGTTTAGGGTTAGAATTAATTCTTGTTTTCATTACAAACCTAAGCGATAGCATTTTTAAAGAAAGCGCAATAGGGGCGGGTTTTTCACAGCTTTCATTTGGATACCGCAGTCACTGCACGACGAGAAGCGCTAACGTCGATTTTACTTTGCGACATTTTTTAACATTGTGTGAACAAGCGGCAGCATTTTTCGTTCCTGTTGCGTGTCCCCCCCCCCCCCCCCCAATATAAAAATGACAATTTCCTCGTCTTAAAAATAATATTGAAATTATTATACACGAACTAATTGCATCACTTGAAATATTTTATGCTTTTTTTTCTGTTTTTAAATCTTTACTCTCCCGATTTCCAAAAATAACCCTACCTTAAAATTCCATCCTGGAAAACAAATCTTTTCTTTAATTTTATTCCCTACCGTGAATATTTACCATTTTTAAACACATTTAAATGCGTGTAATATGGAATGATTAAACATGCCAGCCTCAACCCCATATTGGAACGAATTTTCCCCCACCGGTAAAATACTATTCAAATAATTCTACGCCAACCATTGCATCACTCAAAATATTTATACTTTTGCTTTCTTACCTTTACTCTCCCGATTTCAAAAGTAACCCTACTTCGATCTCAAAACTTCATCCTGGAAAACAAAAATTTTTTCTTAAAATTTTATTTCCAACGTGAATTTTTACCATTTTCCATGCACGCTCAAGTGGGTGCAGCATAGAAATGATTAAACCTATTCCAAGTGGTTTCATCTGAGAACTTTTATTTCAATGAATGTGCGAAGCGGAAAATGATTCAGAATTTAAATTTGTTCTTTGCTACTCGAGAATTTCGGACCGGAATTAATCTGAAATATCATCATCATCGTGTGTATTCTAAAACGAAAATCAGAGCACTGTGTAATGAATGATTTTGCGAAACTTTTTCCCTTCAATTTTAAAACAAAAGCCTTGTTCTCTTCTCATCAGAGTTGATTTTGAATATTCATATATGTGCAAGTTTTTCCCTTTTTTTTTTTTCCCCTTTTGGTTATTCGTTGCCAAAAATAGTTTGAAAATGTACGTTTTAGTATCTCTCTTTTTAATTTCACCTTTCTCTGAACGTTGAATTAATTTTATATGAAACTCCCGTTTGAATGGAAAAGAATTGAGAATAGGTGATTCGAAAAAATTTTGCGAGTTTTGAGTAAGAATTTATTTTGCATGGAAAATAATTTGTGTTTCTTAAATAAAAATCGTAAATATCTCTTTGTTTATAAAGTTGTGGAATACTAATTTATTTTTTAAAAATATTCTGCTTTTGTATTTTCTAATTTCTGATCGAATGTTAAACTAAGATATGTGAAGTTTTTTTTTTTTTTTTTTTTTTTTTTTTAAATGCATGTTCGAAATAGCGTTTTATAAAGTTAAGCAATTTAAAATTACTCTCTTTTAATTTCCCACTTTTCTTTCTTTCTTTCTTTAATATGAATTAATTGAAATTCATGTTGTATTGATTTCAAATAGAGTATGTGTTTCGAAAAAGCTCAACCATTTTTAAAGTAATTATTTAATTAAATACCTATGTTAATAACTAAGTTCATTAATATACATATATATATATATATATATATATATATATATATATATATATATATATATATGTATACAGTGAAACCTCTCAAGTTGGACACCCCTATAAGGTGGATACCCCTCTAAGTTGGACGCTTTTTCTCGGAACGGAATGTATCCATTAACATTTTGTCTAACCCCTATAAGTTGGACACCTCTCTAAGTTGGACACTTTTTCTTGGAACCGTAGGTGTCCAACTTAGAGAGGTTTTACTGTATATATATATATATATTAGAAAACATATTTGCAGTTTGCTTATTTTTTATTATTTATATTAGTATACGATTAAATTAGGAAATGTAAAGCCCCCCCCCCCTCAAAATTTTTGAAATAATGTAAAAAAAAAAAAAAAAAATTGCGAGAAAATTTTTTCATTAGCATTACTTCTATATGTATATGAAGAAGAAAATATTGGATTCGTGAAAATTAAACTCCCTTTTTACACGAATTGAAACGTTTTGAGATGTTCTGAAAACGATTTGACCTTTTTTAGAAAATGTCTGTCTATGGGTAACACAAATTTTGTGGGTGCTGCATCTCACGAACAAATCAACGAAATTTAAACAAATTTGGTATTTAGTTGGACCTTGACCTAACTGGTGTTGATTACATTTTGGGATCAACACACATGGCACATGTCCACAAAAAAAAAAAAAAAAAAAAAAAAAAGACAATTTTGAGTTAATGTCATTGGAAAATGTGTATGAAGGACCTCAACATGCACGAAAATCGTCATATTTCGTAATTTTTCCACCTGTGAGACAGACGGTTGTGTCAGATTTATTATGTAGGCGAGTCAATGCTTTTTCATTATCCTTAAATTGATTTTTCTCAAATACTGCATTTTTGAGTTGTCACTTTTCAGGGTGCGATATATCGTATATCTCCTCCCATTCTCTTTTAATCTTCGAATTTCAACACTTGAATTATTACTCTAGAAGACATTTTCTATTTTTTTTTTTTTTTTTTTTTAATAAAAATTTCGTATCCGAGTGGTGTGTACTTCTCATTAAATTCTAAATTTTAATTAACTTTTATATTTTACATGTATCTTAAAATATCGTATTAACTTAAAGAAAGGGGAGGGGGACTTGTTGTTTACTTTAATGACCCTATAAATCTAACGCCTGCCCTCTCCTGCCCAATAAACATGCACGGAGAAATGACTTTCTGTATATTTTTTATTTTCAGATATTTTATGAGACTGTCTCTTCCAAACAGCTTTATTTCTAACTCTTCATCAAGCTTGAAAATGTTCGATTTCGATTTTTTTCTCATTCCTTTTCTCTCCCCCTCCCCGCAAACTTTGCTGTGTGCAATATTTTTTGAATCATTTCTAACTCTCCACTCCATCAGGTTTTACCTTTTTATCCCCCCCCCCCTCCATCTTTACGAAAAATGTATCCTGCCGTAATACGGAAAAGGGCATAAATCAATGCGTCGTAAATTTCTATACGGTTGGAAAACGATTAATAATAAATTTTCGCCTTGTTTTTTCCGCAATTTTTCCTTTGCTTGTTTTTCTTACGTATGTTTGTATACGTAGGAGATACCATTATATACTTCTCTTTTTTATTGTTTGATTTTTTAACCTTCTCTGCAACTTAAAAAAAAAAAAAAAAAATACTTTAGATAAATTATTTATACGTGCTTATGTTTTTCGAAATAGTGTTTTTAGAAATAGTTCTTCTTTTCGGTTTTAAACATAGCTTTAAAGTGTTCGTGACTCCAGTTTTTTTCGTCAGCTCGAATTATAAATTTTCGCCGAAGTGTGTAATCTAGCTGGAAATTCAAAGATATTTTTAAAGCCGTTCATATTTATTTATTTTTACTTTGAACCAAAAACGCAAAATAAGCTTTACTAGTTTTGTTTTGATATCATGTAACTTATTTTCTTATAAATGTTTTACGGTTACGCAATACAATGTACAAAAAAGTAAGAAAATTGGTTTTGGAATATCAACATTTTTACTTTGAAAAACATCGTAAGTTACTCGAAACTTTAAGAAATTCTTAACGTGAATAGAATAAGGCAATGTATCGTATAGACTTGCATTTTTGAAATAATTGCATGGAATGTTGTAAAATATTTCAAAAGTGACACCATTTAAATTATGTTGCAAATTAAGTTTAAGTAAATGTATCGAAGCAGAGAAAAGAGTAGCCAGTAGTAGATGAACAATTTCAATCACCATGTCGACAGATCATTATCCTAGTTCATTAAAACCCGAATAAACTACTACGTCAGAAACGCCAAAAGAAATATATTTGCGATGCATACAGCTGTTTTGGTAGCCTTAAGCGTACCGTCTTCAGTGCAAAAGCATTCTTTTTGCACTGAAGACGGTACGCTTAAGGCTACCGAAACAGCTGTATGCATCGCAAATATATTTCTTTTGGCTTTTCTGACGTAGTAGTTTATTCAGGTTTTAATATTCCAACGCCAAGTCTCCTGTTTTCATTTTATCCTAGTTCATTGTTGTTATTAAGAATATAATATAATGACCCATAGTAAAAATTCATGAAAACAAATATGTAATGGAGAAATGCATCGACTCCACCCATTCTAATTAGTTTTATCTTTGTCGGAACAAATAGGTTTTAAAATTTTAAATAATTTATTTATTTTTTTTTCCCCTATTCCTTCAAAAAACAAAATTCAGATTCCAAAGGCTTAGCTCCTATAAAAATTCCCCCATTACTATCGTAACCACGTGATCTTGGCATAGGGCCATATTTTGTCCAATTGATATGCAGCCCCTGACCCAAGCACCCACCAACGCAAAGCGGGAACTAAAAGCAAATAGCTTTAAATAAAAAAGGGGGTGGTGCGTATGGGGGTGGGTCAGTCCAGAAACATATGCTTCACACGAACTACCGCGATGGGGGTTTGCTGCAGTATAAAAACTCGGTTTTTTAATTCTTTTTGAAGATACTTTATTAATATCAAATTCAAATAAATTATGTAGTAAGATAATACAAATTGCATACTGTCACGATATTATAGCTTAAGTATCGCTTTTTTTTTTCAAACTAAAGTTTTAAAATGAAACGTGGGCGTGGCTTAAATCGGCACTTTTTTTTATGATTTCTTTATTGCCTCCTCCGTTGTTAAGTTAGGTAATTTGATACTTTACTGTGTGTCGACTCGTGTTGAATATTAATTAATCAAGACGTCCATTCTGACAAATTGTCGTGAAGGATACATATGTTTTATGTTAGCCGTTTATATGTTAAAGGGATTGTAGAAATAAGTTTTCTTTATTTTGCTTACATTATTCTGTTAAAATGGCTCTTCAATAAGAAATTAAAATCTCGAATCATCCGGGCTATCCGCAATTTGTGCGTTATTGATCATTTTTAATCCAGTATTTTTTTTTTTAGATAATACAAATTGCATATTTTCGTAATTAGTATGTATATAAATATATGTATTTTTTTCTTTTCTGGATTGAGCTTTTAAAATTGAATATGCGCGTGGTTTAAATTGATATTGTAATTAATATTATAATTGATATTGTAATTGATATTAAATTGTAATTATAAGATGAATGGCCTGTTTAAAAAACTGTCTGTAAATTTTAGTAATATTTGCGTAAGTTTAAAATTAAGAATCTACTGCTACTTTGTATCTGTTTTAAGAACAATAAAAACTAACAGCAGTTTAATCCTAAAAATCGTTTTATTACTTAAAAAAAAAAAAAAAAAAAAAAAAAAAAACCCCTCATATTAAAAATGAAAAGACTCTGCTCAATTATTTAAAATATTATTAATTTATAATGAATTCTTGAAACTTTCGCGACCGCTGACGTAGATTCACGTCATTTCAAAAACTGTGACTCCGCCAGTGGGCGTTTCTTTTGCAATTTGCATGCCATTTATTTCTTAAAAATATACACAATATTCATATTTGTACAATCAATGTACTATGGATATAAATACTTTGATTAGAAAGAGTATGATTATAATGATATCCATTTGTAATATGAATATAGAAAATTTTGTTCTGAAATAACGTAACTTGGACGAATAACGCCCTCAGACAGACCTTATTTTCAAAATGACAAAAACATGCGGTCGCGAAAGTATTAAATAACAAAGAATTTTCCCCTATTTCCAACGACATTATTAGTTAAATGTTAAATAGTAACTGTTTACATGTTCAAAATATTCTTCCCTTTTATACAATTTTACTTTTTAGCATCAATCCTTGACCTTCCAGTTAAGACATCATCAACCTTATACGCCCCCTGATACTGATAAAAACCTTTTCCGTATTATTTCCTGCTGGTATTTCTATTCCGTTAAAAGCGGAACTTGTAAGTCGTAGCTCCACCCCTTTACCCTCCCTTAACCGATACGATTTGATACCCACCCGTATTTTCTCCTGATTCCAGGAGGAGAAAAAAAGAAATCCTACGAAAGATCTTACCATTACCTTCAAGCTGAATGTATTCAGCTATCACAGAAATTCTTGCATCCAATACTAAAAAGAAAAGCAAAGGCTGTAGAAAAGAATAATATAGAGAAAAAAAAAAAAAAAATGGTTTATATTTCCCCCCCTATTTCTGCATTGTATAAAACCTTCCTTTTCAGTTTACGTTTTTATCTTCTCTCTTTTGTCTTTATACATCCGCATATACTTCTATTTATGCCCTTCAATATTTTTTTTATTGTGTCCAAATACCCTTTTCCTGAAAATGGAAAACAATTCTTCCCTTTTTAACAGGTGACAATTCTCCCAATGCCTAGTTTTCACTTTTCACATTCGCTCCTCCTTTCCCTCTACACTCCGCCCCCCGTCGAATACATTCGGCAAAACAGGGAAAGGGAGATCTATTCCGTTATCTTTTTTCATTACGGTTTATTTTGCCCAACAGGTGCGGCATCGGTCCCGTTTTCCCAGATTATAACTTGGGAGTAGGGAAAAGACCCGAATTTTCCCTACTGCCCATTAGGTTTAACGCAAGATTTTTAATGGTTCCATATAGCTTTTGAAAAGGATTAAACCTGAAGGAGGGGGCTTAAGAGGGGGTTCAGATTAAAGGGGAGGGGGGATTATAGAGCGCCGCCAGTTCCGTTTCGGTGCTCTAATGCAACTTTTGAGATCCAATTCGCCTCTTGAATCCGGCGGTAAACTATCCAGGCATGTCGCCGTCTCTGAAGCTTTTGATTTCATCCTCTTATAAAGAAAATTTCCATTATTTCCCTTTTTATCCCCAGTCGGGATTTAAAACTTTTTCGCTGCAAATTCTCTTTTTTTTTTTTCCTTGCCCCAATCACACATGGCGCATTACAGTTTATAGTTCTGTAAAAATTAAAGAATATAAATGTCAATTATTATACCTCTTAAATGTAATGTCAGCTTAAATATATTGTAGCACAAAATGTTTTTATCACAGTAGAAATCAGATTTCAACCGACATGCGGATAAAATCAGGTTATCCGGCATAGGTAGACAACGCTCAATTCCCCCATCAAATATTTGTTCTTTTAAATTTCTACTGTAAGGCATATTCTTTTCAGTTTCGGGGGCGTAAAAAAAGGGAGGAGATGAGTTGGCTTACGCCCCTCCGCCCCTATGCATTATTATGAAATTTCCTTTTAATGTAAAAGGAAATAACCACCATTTTAAAACCAAAATGAATGTCTTTTAAATGTACATAATTGATATTTTATAAATCATACTAATATTAATTAACATCTAATTAGTAATTGATTTTCTTAAGGTTAGTTTTGAAACATTTTTAAATGAATATTTTTGAGCCGCTATCATGATTTTTTTATTGCTACACCCCTGATTATATTCATGGTAAGAGAAATAAACTTCACAAATCGCTCTGCATAATCCAGACTGAAAGGTCCCATTCACTCGGCTACCCTAATTCAAATTAGATAAATTTCCTCATCGTAATCAGTTGATTATTTTAAATCTGGTCCGACTTTTTCCAATCATTTGCTCTTCAGATACTGTTTGCATAAACTACCGAAGTAACTAATGAACTAAATGACTAACAAACTGACTAAACCTGTAGGTAGACATCCCATGAATTTTCGGAATTTTGGATTCCTTAAACTAAAAACGTTAAAAAAAACGTAATATATACAGTGGAACCTGTCTAAAGTGACCACCCTAGGGAACGGCTAAAATGGTCACTATATACGCAGGTGGTCACTTTATAAAGTCTCTTTAAAATTGGAAAATGGTCACTTTAGTCAGGAAAATAATCACTTTAGTCAGGTGGTCACTTTACCAAGGTAGTCCCTTTTACAGGTTCCACTGTATATATATAAATATTATTGACATATTTTTTAGATTTATTCTGTCATTTTAACAATTTTTTTTTCAGTTGACCAAATCAACTTGCTTTGATTAATCAAAAGAATGTGGTTGGAAGAAGAGCATTGTTCGTTCTCCGATCCGAGTCGTGGACAGACAAAGGGAAATTCAACTACGATAATAGAATTCTTCTGTTCATTTATGATTCAAATCATATGACTGAATTGTCACTGGGTAGTTTGATAATCTGCGTCATAGATCTCTCTGTAAACAACCCATGAGCGAGCGATGTGTTGAGTCAACAAAATTGTTTGGTTAAAACAGGCCCCTGCCCCCATTAGTGGCCGAGCGGTTCTGCGCTCAAAGGTGGTAGACGGGAAGTGCCGAATTCTATCCCAGGTCACGCTCATTGACATCAGCCTTTTGGAGTTTACCGTGGTTTTTCTCCGAAACTCGCGTAAATACGGGCAAGGAAGTAAAGGGCAAAACTGGGAAAATTCATTAGTGGCCAGTGGCCGGTACTGTCAGTTTCATTAGTAGCCACTTTTTTAAGTTAGTGGCCACTTTTGACATGATAAGACTATTTCTTTCAGAGTGCAAAAAGCATTGTCACCATTTTGTGGTATAATTACCACAAGAAAAATATGAAAATAAGAAATACATATAATAAAATTAACACAGGGACACTGAAATTGTAATTACGCTCTTTTTAAAAATCCTAAATTGCACATCCTAAATTGAAATCTGCTTAGGGCTGTAATAATAACAGCAAAAGTTTTTATATTTCAGATAATTTAGTAGTACTTTTTTTTTCAATTTATTTAAGTGAAATAAGCTGTTATCATTCACAGTTTACATTGCTATTTTCTAAGTAAATGAATGATTCATCATCATCACAACCTTTTACATGGTCATTTTTAAATACAGTTAGCAGTTTTATTATTTTTTTCTTATTTCTAAAGACACACTTTTTTAAATGATTTTATTTCAATAGAGTTAAAATATTTCCTCTTAAAAAGTATAGATATGGAAACTTAGCTGCTTCATTAAATATAATTTACTTAGCTGCCAAATTTGTAGCTTTAAAAATAGGGAGATTTCTACTTTAAAATGGGAAGAAAAAAGGAAGATTTCTACAAAATTTTTTTGAAAAATACACATTTAAGTCAAACCAAATTTTGATACACACATTTGTCAAATATCTTAAATGGGTAAAATATACACTAAATACTATGGAAATAATAATGGAAAAAGACACTGCTTTGCAGGACATTTGATATTTAACTGCTGGTTGAACTGGAGCGCACATGTGTGTGTGGGGGGGGGGGGGAATACATCCATATACTTCTTTATAGGTTCTAGAATCTAATCAAGAAAGTTTAAAATGAATATTTACATTTATGTTATGGATGGAGAAAGATTGTAAATCACAAGGCTTCAGTGGAGCATGTGATTGCTAATCATTGGAGGGGGGAGGGGGGAATTACAAGAATTATGAGTAAGAGATATTAAACAATTCTACTTCTTTACAGATTCTAGAATCTAATAAAGTAAGTTTAAAATAGATATTTATATTTTTGCAGCAAATGGAAAATGGTTAGAAATTATAAAGCTTTCTATAAGCTGTGTGAGCACAGATCGTTAGGAGGGGGGGGGGGTTCAAAAAATTATATGAGTGAGATATATTAAACAATTCTACTTCTTTATAGGTTGTAGAATATAATAAAGCAAGTTTAAAATGAACATTGACATTTATGCCATGGATGGAAAAAGATTGGAAATCACAAAGCTTAGATTCCCTATCGTCGCTCGATTTTTAGAATCTTTTAATGATCACAAAAAGTGGCGACTTTAGTGGCGATCGATGCATAATTTTTAATCGCCATCTTTTTTTATTTAGTCGCCACGTGGCCGGTGGCGACCGTTAATTTTGCCCTTTACAAGGAAGGCTTAAAAAAATCTTCTGAAGCGAATACCATAGACCTTATATATAGAGAGACTACGCCACCAATAGGACTTCCCATTATAGTGAATGTCTTCAACATGAGGGTGTAATCTGATACCTTCATCCTTTGCGGTCAGCGCTGTATGTCACGTGACAGGGAGTTAGGGAGATTCCTCCATAAGAAAGCATTTATTTTTGTAAGAATTCAAACAAAAAATTCTCCCCTTCAGAATGGTTTCTCACAAAAGAATTTTTTTTATAATTAATCTATGACATTTTAGCTTTCCAACGATGCGTAAATCTAAAGGCTTAAATAAAAAGTATGTGTACAATACACAAATTAAAAAACTCAAAACTACTTTCTTTCCTATGAAAAATCACATAATATTCATTCTCGTCTCTCTCTCTCTCTTCTGGTCTACATCACGTGATAATTTCGCTGGGGAAGCTACTTCATGTCGCAGACAGATAATGAGAGGGGATGCGTGGTCTATTATATAAGGTCTATGGCGAATACCATCTCGTGCTAGGACACCCCTGTAGTCAATTGGCCTTAACCCCTGCACCATCTAATTAAAACAAGAAAATTTAAATTCTTATTACAAGATTTTTGTTGAGGCTATACTAAAAAAAAATATTTAGTTTGTCCACCCTTTCATGAGCAATGACATTACGCTCTTTTTATATCAAACGCCACCAGAATTTACGAGCAGAGTCAGAAGAAAGGATATAAATGAATTATTTCCAATAACTTATAACATTGTGTACTGGGTGTAGCACTAGGTAAACCAACAATGGACATTCCAGTTACAGTTATAACAGTTAAATACTATTTAAAAAAAATCTGGAATGAATTCTTAAGGTTGGGGATTAATATTAATTGAGAATAATACAAGGTGGCCATAATTAAACCGGAAGTGCTCATGGTGTTTTGTAGTGCGATTTAACTGCGAGATTGGCGCCCAATTTTGATGACCATAGACCTTATATGCTAGACCACGCCACCAATAGGACTGACCATTATAGCGAATGTCTTCAACATGAGGGTGTAATCTGATACCTCCATCTTTTGTTCTCAGTCTCCGAAGTCACGTGAACTGGACTTGGGGTGATTCCTCTGAAATCTGTAAAAAGCTCTCTTTTTTTCCCCTTTCATTTGTATGCATGAACGATTTAAGATGGTTATGTCAATTCAAACGCAATTTTTTCGCTTGCAAACTGATTTATCATTTTTTTTTTCTATGAAATTAATCTATGAAAGTTTAGCTTTCCATCCATGCGTAAATCTAAATGCTAAAATAAAAAGTGCGTGTACAATAAAAATATTAAAAAACACAAAACTCGTTCCTACAGAAAAATAACACAGATCATTCTTCACTCTTCCTCCAGGCCAACATCACGTGACAATTTTGCTGGGGAAACTCCTTCATGATGCAGACAGATAAGGAGGGGGGATGCGTGGTCTATATATGTAAGATCTATGGATTAAACCAGACGGGGGTCGAAGGATTCCATGACAAAATATTAGTTCCGAAAGTCACCTCAAGGGGAATGTGTGGCACTGTTTTTCTAAGTACCATTTCTTATTTTGAAGTTGGAGACACCGCGTTACCATATCCCTACTTTCCATTTTTTTTAAACTATTTTCTATTACGCAGCGCCACATAATCGCCTAGTGGTGACTTCGGAACTGTTTTTATTTATTATTATTTATTTTATCGCGGTATTCGTCGTCCCCCGTCTTGTTTCTTTCTGCAAAATTTGGTGCCATTCTTGCAATTAGATAGTGATACACTACACTGCGAGCATTGTCCGTTAAATTATGGCCACCTTGTATATACCATCGCCCTTGAAAGGGTTAAGGGGATTCTCTACCTATCGTCTCCGAAAGCCGAAGCCAATGTTATTCTATGGGAAATTTTGCTCCATTATAATTCATTAACTTATACATATTTTTAAATTCCGTTTCCAGTTTTCGAAAATTCACAATTAAACAATTTATCGCTTTCTAAAAATTGATTTTTTTATTTTTATTTTTAAGATTTAATTTTTAAGCTCAAAAATGAAAATTTTCACATTGCAAGAATTCGCATTTTACAACCTCAAAACAAAATTTTAAAAATTAAAAAAAAAAAAAAAAAAAAAAAAATTTGAAAGTGATAAATTGTTTAGTAGTTGTGAAGTTTCTGAATGTGAAAACGGAATTTAAATATATATATTAGTTAATAAGTTATAATGGGGCGAAATTCTCCATAGTATAACATTGGCTCTGGCTTCTGGGGATAAGTGGAGAGGCTGTTAAACAAATTTTTTGTTATTTCACCAAACCATTTATTCCTGTGCACTGTGCACTATATCTTTTTAATCAACCATGTTCATCATGTGTACGTGTAACTATGTAGAATAGAGTATGACTTGCGGCTTCTTTAAAAATTCGAATTATTCGATGTGCTCCTTAATTATGTATGCCACATACTTGTAATGTAAGTAATTACATTTACATATTCCCATATACTACATGGAATCTCTTGCACGCGATAGGTTAATTCCTTTCTTTACACTACGGATTGACAACTTCTTTTTTTTATTTCTGCAACATTGTTTCTTTGCGGAAAAATGTCATGACCCATTAATTCTATTTTTAGGAAATCTCTTATAACATAAAGCGTATGAAGGTGAAAGAATTCATTTTTTTTTCCTAGCTCCATCTCGTGTTAAATATCGAAATTATTATCCTGTATTAATAATATCATAGAACAGTAATTCCGAGAATTATTTCAGGTGTGAGGGATTGCCGAGTAATTTGGTTAAATAAAGTGTTTAGATAGGGAAGAATAAGTAAGAATTCACAAAATCGGAACATCGCCCCCCCCCCTTCCCAGAGGGGAAAAAAACTTGTTTTTGTCCTACTCGCCCCCCCCCCTTCTAGAAGGGACCCGCCAGCAGGCATAAGCATAAATTTTACAGTCTAAAGACCTCTTAATCCACTGCAAGGGGCCCCCAGAATAAGCTTGCCCCGGGGCTCCAGGTAGTCAAAATCGGGCCCTGTCCGGTTATGTTCATTGTTTTCACTTTCTGAAATGTAATATAATCACCTAATTGCAACATTTAAATTCTTTTATTAAAATAAATTATTGCCATTATTTTTTAATCGACGTCATACACGTACATGCATTGTGTCTTACATGTGTTGTATGTAATTTTGTGGGATAGTAATGTCTGTTGCACTTTTATCAGTCAAATCAGTAAAGGTTAATCAGGACTCATTGTGTGTAGGATTTTTTCTTTTCTTTTCAATTATTTTTCAGTGACAGTTAAGAATAAACTGTGGAATAATCCATAGCTGCTAATTAATAATCCGGAGTATTGTTAGTACCCGCCCCTTTTTCCACACCGTAATTTTTATAGTAATTATCTTCAAATGTATTTAAACGGTGAAATAAGAAGAAAAGTACTAAAAAAGAGTGTGTACTATCAATGCTCTGGATTATTAATTAGCAAGCTTGCCAACCATCTCATTAATAATCGTAACATTGTTACGCCCCTTTTTCCACACCATTTTATTTTTAAGACTAAATTTCTTCAAATGTGTTTACGATTAAATAAGAATAAAATTACTCTAAAAGAAGACTGGTGTGAAGAAAAAAAAAAAAAAAGCGTTGGTACTAAAAATGTTACGATTCATAATGAGATAGTTGGCAGGTATGAATTAGGATGTTAGCAGCTGTGATAATAGAAATTCAGGAATATATTTAGTAATTTATTATTATTTAAAATATATTTATAAAAACTTTGCATGTATTTTATTGGTTACAATCATAAATTTTAATCACCTCAAGGCTTTTTTTAAATTTTAATTTCAGGATTTTTATAGTAGGGTCACATCACAATCAGACCTGGTTAATGCTACTAGTTGTGTGTAATGCTGGATTTGTCGTTCCAGTCTTTTTTTCCTTACATCGGCGATGGGGGAAAGATCTGATGAACTGACAGGCCAAGTCAAATAATGGCTATACTCTGTCAAGTAGGTTGATGACAGCAGCGCTATGAGGGCGAGTACTTTTCTGTTGGAAAATACTTACTTGAATACTGTTCATGAATGGCCTCAGCTGTTCAATCACCAGCTGTATGACGGATAGATTTGTTGCCAAAGTGCTTAGGATAATCATAGCGCTTTCTGCCATAAGAAATCGTTTACGAGACCAGAACTCGTATTGCAGGTGTAGCGTGCCTACACTACAAGCATCTTACAAAGAAACATTCAAAAGGTGTCGTCATAAAAAAATATTTGAAAAAGAAAAAAAAAAAAAAATGTGATTCTACTCTTCATAAAACACCAGAAAGTGAAAAAATTATCGGCCGAAATGAATTACAGCCACCACACCACACAAAATTATCAAAATGAAGCATTTTTGGCGATTTAGCGCTGTTAGGCGATAAATTCGCTAGTCGAGATTGCCGTGTACGAACAAAACCGTGTTTTGCTTCTCCGCCAAGTATGCTTAATTTTGATAATTTTTTTGTGGTCGCTGTAATTCATTTCAGCCGATAATTTTTTCATTTTCTGGTGTTTCATAAAGAGTTGAATCACATATATTTTTTTTTTTAATATTTCTTGAAGACGACGCCTTTTAAATGTTTCCTTGTTAGTTCCAATCAAGGGCTTACTCGACTTCACTCTTACAACATTCGACTATCAACGATGGCAGCATGTGTACTCTTGTCGTTATTCGAAACACTGTGACACCAAATTTGTGCTGCAGACTGGTGATCGAACTGTGTGTTGCGATTCAAGAGCAGTATCAAAGGGGATAATTACCAATAGGAAAACACTTGTTCTGGACAAACTGTTTTTGCTTTGACCTGCAACGTTAGCAGATCTTTCTACTATAGAGGATGTGTATGAGAAGTTCTAGACGACTAATTCAGCATCATCCACATCGTCTCCGAAAGCCGAAGCCAATGTTATTCTGTGAAAAAATTTGCCCCATTATAATTCAATATATAATGCATATTTTTAAATTTCTTTTTCACTTTCCGAAAATTCACAACTATTAAACAATTTATCGCTTTCTAAAAATTGATTTTTTCTTTTTTTCTTTCTTTTTTTAATTTCATTTTTAAGCTCAAAAATCAAAAATTTCACATTGTGAAAATTCGCATTTTACAGCCTCAAAATCAAATATTAAAAACTTTAAAAAAAATAATTTTTAGAAAGCGATAAATTGTTTAATAGTTGTGAAGTTTCTGAATGTGAAAACGGAATTTAAAAATATATTTTTGTTAATAAGTTAAAATGGGGCGAAATTCTCTATAGAATAACATTGGCTTTGGCTTCTGAGGACAATAAGTGAAGAGGCTTCTTAATATTGATTGACCAAATCCAACAGGCATGGAAGTGTATCCCTTAATAATGGCATATGACACATGTATTACACACACCTGCCAACATTCTAATTAATATACCGTACCATTGTTAATACCCGCCGTTTGTTTCACACCAGTCTCTTTTTTAGAGTATTTTTCTTCTTATTTAAATGTAATTAGATTTGGAGAAAATTACTCTAAAAATAAAGGGTGTGGAAAAAGGGTCAGGTATTAAGAATGCTACGAAATATTAAATAGAATACTGGTAGGTATGATGACACAATGTGGTCACATTTATATAGTGTAAGTGCACCAGTGATTGACACTTTTAGAGCAATCACTGATGTTTTTAATGTTGTAGTCATCAGAAAATATTTTTAGAAATTTTAAGTTAATACATATAGCATGAAAGACATCCAAAACCGCATATATATTAAATTATATACATTTTGTAACAATTATTATTATTATTTTTATGAATTTTTATTTGACACCCACTTATTGTTCCAGTAATTGATACTGCCAGTTTTTTCTTTTATTAGTAATTGACACCCAATGTTCCAGTGTTTGATACTGCTAGTTATTCATTTTACCAGTTATTAGCACCCTATGCTCCAGTGTTTGACATAAAATGCTAAAAATCTTATAAGTAAAATATATGATTTTATTATTTTTCTGATTTATTAATTAGTTCGGGATAGATGCCAATTACTGGAGCACCTACCCTACTTAAATTCAAAATCGGAGACACTGCAACCTACAGTGGTTATTATGTACCATCATTATTGTACACTCGAAGACTTTTTTCGCGCATACATTTGTGACTTTCAATTTTTGCTTTTCTCCCCCCCCCCCCCCCCCCCAAAGCAATTTTTAATAACTTTAATATTTTCGCCCAATTTATTTTGCTTACTAAGTTCTAATTCTGCTTCATTGTCAGAATTATTAGCAGCTTATGTCCCCCGCAAACCTAATTAAAAAAAAAAAGTTTATAGTTTTTACCTACTAACCCAAATTTTCTGCCTCGTAAATTTTATGCTCCCTTTTTCTTTATATTGTACATTTCATAAATATCTCCCGCCTTAGTTCAAAACTTGCTGTCGGTTATAATTAGCGATATATTTACGTTCGTTTAAGTTTGGGGTGGGGTCACTGCTTGCAGCCACCACCCAACGTAATGGAGTTAAGGTGTTGTCCGTTTTGAGCGAAAGTTATTTTCGAAAAATAACTGTACCGAATTAGTGTGTTCTCATTTATAAATTTCTACTGTTAATGTAAGTAATTATCTTTTGTACATGCTCAAGAAATGTGGCTGAAACATTTGTTGCTTTCGTGTTGATGATGATTAGTATATCTTGCATAAACTGCAAATGTATATTAAGCTCCCTATTATCCGCGGAAATAAGTGACATGGATTCCGCGGATAAACCGCAAAAGTTTTTATTTTTATTTATTTTTTTATTTTTTTTTTTAACTTAAGAACAAAATATTTAAATAAATAATATTTGTAAAATAAGAACAAATTTAATAGTTTTGAAATTTCCGGGAAAAATAAAATAAAGTAAAAATAGATTGGAATATAAATGCAAGTTGTTGTTAGAACCATAGACTCCTAAACTAGATGCCTGTCGCGTGGCTCGGTAGCTTGGCAACAGTTGAAGTGGTAGACAGCACCACCTGGTACAGATTGCGCGATTGTTTTATTCAACAGCCACAAAAAAATTATAAAAGTGGGATATGATATACATAAAAGGCGAATAGAATCGAAGAAACGTCGATTATATATATCACTTCTTAAAATTATTGGTGACAGTTGAAGGAAAAAGTCACGCAATCTGTACCAAGTGGCGCTGTCTACAGCTTCAACTGTTGCCAAGTTTCCGAGCCACGCGACAGTTATCTAGTTACGGAGGCTATGTTAGAACATGTGTACGTAGTCGAGTATTAGAATTTATGCATTGTAGTTTTTATTACTGTATAATGTTATCTTTTCAGTGTTCTAATTTCTTTCTTTTCTTTCTTTTGTAGCTAACACTACGGCGAATCCTTAAGAGAATTAGCACCACAAAAGCCGTTATGAAGAAGCGGCAGAAGCGGTGGTCTTTACCACCGCCCACTTTTCTGAACACCCTTTTGTTGCTGGGATTACTGGTGTGTCCAAGTTTCGCCCACGACTATCCAATATTCGAAGACCCAGAAATAGAAAAATTCAACCACATGACTGTGCACGACTACACAGAGCGAGTGTATATTGGTGCAGTGAACAGGATATATCAGTTATCGAGGGACTTAAAGAAAGAAGCTGTTGCCGAAATGGGGCCACAAGAGGACAGTCCTAAATGTCCAGTCACTAGGGTGTGCCCCAACGAACCAAAGCGCCCAACAGATTATTATAACAAAGCACTGGTAGTGGACTATTCACAGAGCAAATTAATAGCTTGTGGCAGTTTGTTTCAAGGCACCTGTACAGTACATGACTTGAACGATGTCTCTAGCTATGAATCTCCAGCTAGTGAATCTGTAGTTGCCAACAATGCTACAGCGTCTACTGTGGCATTTATAGCTCCAGGTCCTAAGAATCTCCCTCGAACGCATGTACTGTACGTCGGTGTGTCGTACACTGGTAACGGGCCTTACAGGTCTGATGTGCCAGCAGTCAGTAGTAGAAGTCTGGACCCTAGCAACATGTTCGTCATCGCCCATAGCGGAGTGACGACCGGGACGAAAATTGCTCTGAACAGCATGTCCAGAGAGATTTACCCTATCACCTACGTCTATGGTTTTAGCAGTAAAGGATTTTCCTATTTTGTGACAGTGCAGAAGGCATCTACGGATCCACCGAAGCCTTTTATATCAAAGTTAGTCCGCGTGTGCCAACGAGATGTTCAGTACTACTCCTACACGGAGGTGCCATTGGTGTGTCGAACGGCACCTGATGGCACCGACTACAATCTCGTCCAGGCCGCTTTTGTCGGAAGGCCTGGTTCGGAGTTAGCCAAATCGCTTGGAATATCTGCCCAAGATAATGTTCTTTTTGCTGTGTTTGCGAAATCGAAGGATGAAGCGGACATATTTAACAAACCAAGCCCAAATTCGGCATTATGTGTGTATGCATTATCTGCGGTGCATAGGAAATTCACGCAGAATATACAGCACTGTTTTAATGGTTATGGTGAAAGGGGCCTGGATTTTATCAATCCTAGTCAGCAGTGTTATCCAACGGTGAGTACTTTATCCATTCGTCTTTTAAGTTATTTTTAGTTACTGTGTTTTCTTCCATTGATGTTTTGGCATCTTAGTTTTACTGAAAATATTTCCTATTAATTTAAGGTAGTGGTGCACAAACATTCAGAAGAAAGGGTACTTCTACTTCATAGTTGCTAACATTTTTTTTTCTTTTTTTTTTATTAAGAATTACCACCACTATTTTCTAATAGTATTTTCCAATACCATTTAGCAGTAGATAATTACTAGAAAATTGCTATTAAAAATCAGAGGTAACCCATATTTCAGGAAAACTAGGCAACTATGGATTTGTACAACTTTTTGCGATAAGCAGGGCCATTTAGTGACAGTACAGCCGATTGAGGTATGAAAGGCCGTTACAGTATTAATGTCTGTTATATATATATATATATATATATATATATATATATATATGTTCATAACTTTCATTAAAATTACCATTTACTGTAAGAAATGCGTATAGAGAAAATGCCCATAGGCCACGCATTAAGTGACGAATTTCTCCTTTACTAGTATAGAACAACACAGATTGCACGTATACAGATATTAACTTTGGTAAGACGACCCTTCATATCTCAATCCACCTGCATTGAGATTGAATGGCCCTTCTCACCTCAATCAGCTGTACATGTACCCTCGTTCCTAAAAGGTTGTGCAACTCTATTTTAGAGGGAGAAAATGCCTAAATGTACTTTTTAAGACGTGTGTGAAAAAGTTTATTTATAAAAATAATAAATAATTAGATTATAAAATGAAAAACATTCAGCAGTAGTATGTATTTCCTAAACAAAGGTTTATGCATCTTAAGTTATATAAAATTGTGCATGCATATTTATGTATGTGCAGTTTGATTATAATTAAAGTTACGATTTCAAAACTATCCATAATTTTAAAATTACCCATCAGAGCGAATTGATATTTTACCAGAGCAATCGTGAGGCAATGAAATTTTGTCTGGCAAAAGAAAAAGAAAAAAAAAAAAGTTCCAAAATGTGCCGTTAATTATTTGTAAATTATTTTTTCATGAAGCTCCTCACTTTCTCTTTTCACTATGACTGTTTCCGCTGTAAACATGTATTCTTGTCTTTTTTGCTAAAAAAAAAATTGTAGCAAACCCTTGAAGTCATTGTTTCCTGCTATTCCATTGTGTTGCTAACAACATTCCTGTGTTGAATGAGTCCATTTAGGCGTTTCCCCTGACATTACCCTGACAGCGCCATCTGTGGGAACATGTTGAAACTACTTTTTTCCTCCCCCAAACAAAATGTTCATTGCCTCACAATTGCTCTGGTAAAATATCAAATCGCTCTGATGGGTAGTTTTAAAATTATAGCGTTTTGAAATCGTAACTTTAATTATAATCACCCTGTATATCAGATAAGACTCCCAAAAATAAAGAATTGAATGAAAGTTTGAACATCGTGTAGGGAGTATAATCTCCACACTTTAAAGAAATATTAATTTTAACATTTTTCTTTTGTTAATGATTGAAAAAAGGATACGACGAGGGTTTTTCACAACACAAGGTTTAGGTTAGATAGTTGTCGTTAATACACACATTATCATTACACATGTAGCTACTATAGTACACCAGAAAGATTTTACATGCACGTATAGTATAATGTTCGCACATGAGCAGGGCCAGATTATGATACGGGGCACTGGCCCAGGGCCTCCAAATTTAGGGGGCCTCATTTCCAAAAATTAAGAAGTAATAGTAAAAATTTTTTCATTATGTCTATTAAAAACAAAAATTGATTAATTTTTTTTTCTATATTTTATTAGAGAGCTTAAACATTTATTAAATTTTGTGACTAATTTTCTAAACATTGGCTGATCAATGGTGCTTCAGTTTTTCGTTTGTCTTGAACATAAAACTAATGATTTTGTTGTAGGTTGCTAAAAGAATTGAGGAAATAGAAGGTGTAATTGAAGGAAAATTTTTAAAAATGCACTATTTTTATTTATTTATTTTTGTTTTTGCGAATGGGTTCTTTTGGAAAGCTCTTTAGAGCAGGCTAAAGGGGGCCTCCAAACAGCCCAGGTCTTCAAAAAGCATAGTCAGGCTTTGCACATCAGTGATTTAGTGGGTGAACATCAAATTAAAACATTCCGAATATACATCCAATACTAAGAAAGTTATTCTTCGGAATAAATCTAAGACTGTGAGACTTTCTTGGTTTCAAACAACTCAAATTCGACAGAAATATAAAATAAAGACCTTTCCTTTACTATTCTTCTGACTTTAGTTTCTTTTAGGGCTTCATTTTTAAGTATTTTTAGGAGCCTGTAAAAAATTTTTTCGTCCCTATTTAGTCCTAGAAAATTGTTTTCTTTAGTTATTATTCTTAGATAAACGCAGGAAATCTCTTCTCTTTTGAGGTTTTTAAAAAGAATTAAAAAAAAAAAAATCACAAGAAAGACTGTCATTAGGAGCTTTTGTTTTTCTCCTGAATACTGGAAAATAGACTTTAAATTCTGCATTTTCCAGTTTTCTTTGTTTTCTCCTTGCATAGTCCTCGTTTCTTATGTTTTTTTTTTTTTTTTTTTTTTTTTCTTTCTCAACCCCCTCTTTTTTCGGGTAAAATTTTCAGAGGTGATAAATTTAAGTTGCAAAAATGTCTTTTTTTTTTTTTTTTTTTTTTTGTAGTTATATATGTATAAATAGGAAGATTTACTAAAAATTCATTATTTTAAAAATTGCGTCTAAATTTAAACAAGAAATTTCTGAGTTTTTTAATATTACATGAAATTTGCTATTAGTATTTTAGTTTAATGTATTAAAGCTGGTTATCAGTAAGGGGTCATCCAAATCTAATGTTAACCAGTGGTGACGAAAATAATCTTTCTTATTATTCAATAATGCATATTTTTAAAATCCATTTTCACATTCAGGAAAGTCATGGACTGTCAAATAAATTGAATCTCGTTTTTCAAAAATTGATTTTTTCCCCCCTTTTACTATTTTATTCTAAAGCTGTGAAATTTCACAAAATGAAGTTTTGCATGTTACAACTTTAAAATAAATAGTAAACAAAAATCAGTTTGTGGAAAACGGCACAATTTTTCAGATTTTTATGCAATAGTAAAACCATTTTAACATTTATAAATTGTTAAAAATATAATAAAATTTCAAAAAAATTCCTTTATTTTCTTATGATTTTTGAATAATATACTTTTATGCATTTTCCACACTCATTTATGATCGCATATACGTTTTGTATCTTTATTTTACAATCATATAGTTCATATTGAGAGTAATTGCAAAAATCAAAAACTTTTTACATTTTTATGGAAAAATTTCAGACTTTTTATCCATTTCCCACTACCATTTCGTCCTAGTGTAATCAATCGACCTTGAGCTCCACAACCAACCAACCAACCCACTCTCATTTCTGAAAATGTGTTAAAAAGTTAGACGAATTTGAATCGAGGCGTTATTTCATTTAGAACTAACACACAAGTAAACAACTCACGTAGTTTCTAGTAAATATTTCTCTTTTCGACATGCTTTTATTAACTTCACATGATGAAACTATTAATGTATGTAACGGAATCGTGCAATTCAGTTTTCGACCACTTCTGGTCGTCTCTTTGACATGAAATTTTGCACACAACGCGATAATCGATGATACAGATACAACTGTTTCCAGGTGCCTGTCCTACCAGGGGCAGGTTCCAGGGTCAAACAATATATATATATATATATATATATATATATACAGTTCCCGCCGCTTATTAAAATCACATTCGTTCTGAATTAAAGTGATTTTATTAAGCGGCTGATTTTTATATCCGGCGAACGTTCATGCCCTTAAGGAAAAGATATTACTTCCCTAAATTTCGAAAAAAACTTCAAAAGGTAACGAATAATGGAATTAGTGAACAATATTAATTAATTTTTGGTAGATAATTAACTAATTGTTTCTTCGATATAAGTAAACGCATTCTAAGTTCCCGTGCACTTTCGTTAGAGGAATATCATCAGTACTGTACAAAAAGTTCACGCTTTTCCTATAAATTTAAAATCTTTCCGTTCAAACCTCATGAATGATAGTAATTTCAAAATAAGAACTAATAATTGCCTTCTAATAATTAGAAAAAAAAATCATTTCAAATAAAATTTCTAATTTATTACTGCACTTTGAAGAATACGTTCCTTGAAATTGTTACGGAGATAAGTTATGGGGCGTGTTTAATTTGTGCTGTAAGTGTAAAATCTTCAACAATGAGCGATAACGGAGGGTTTGTTGTGCTTTAATTTCTTTTTTTTTTTTTTTTTTTATGCATAAATCATATTTTTGGCTGCTGAGGAGATATTTTTGAGTTTATTAACCAGCGATGCTGATTTTATTAAGCGGCGGCTTTAAAAGCTGTTTGTATTTATTTGATTCCGGTCCTGACGATTTGATCAGATTAAGCGGCTGATTTTATTAACCAGTGATTTTATTAAGCGGCGGTTACTGTATATATCACTATCGTATGCGGTATGTAAACTCTCAGGGTTGCTACGGTACCTGGAAAACCTGGAAAATTCAGGGAATTTTGAAATTTATTGGAAATTTTTTTCATAATCAAATATTTTTTTTTATTTTAGTGCTTTATATTCTATCAGTTATGATCCCCCCCCCCCAGCTTTAGTAAGTAAATAAAGTTAATATACCCTAAATATCTTCAACTGACTTGTAAACATGTTAAATTCTAATGCTGCATGATTGCGTGTCATCTATTTTACTTCTAAAAGAGACAGGGAAAACTCAGGGAATATTTTCTCCTGATTTCTGTAGGAACCCTGACACTATAATTAACGTCCTGTGGTAACAATAAAAAAAAAAAAAAAAAAATATATATATATATATATATATATATGATCTGGTGTGTTCCTCACACGACTTTCTCTTACAATTCATTTCAGTACTATAAACATAGATTTCTGCAATTATTTGTTTTTAAGTTATGTTAAAAACAGATATACATAAATATATCAATCGCCAAAAAAATGGATTTTCGTATTCAGGGCACCTCAAAATATGATATTATACAGAAAACTAAAGGTGAAAATAGAACTTCAAAAAATATTTTATTTACATTATGGGTATGGTTAGTTCACATTTCAATAAAAGCGTTGTCTTTATTTTATTTATTTATTTATATAATTTTATTATTTAAATTAAAAAGAGTGTAATCTCTAAAGCGCGTAAAAATACAGAAAATTCTATTCTAGGAATAACCTCTATGAAGCATTATTACTTTTAACCATCTTTTATTTTAAGTCCTCCTTTCCTGTTTTATCATTCTTTGGTATACATGTCGTTTTGACCGGATTTATTGATTTGAAGACATCTTGCTCTTCTCCTCCATAAGTGAAGGCTCAAATGTTTATGCTTACCCAGGCATGAAGCGCTTAATAAATATTTATCGACGATGTGAGTTTTGATATAATTATTATTGCGTAGGTATTAAATGGGAACCGACATTTTAACGAAATATTTACGATATAGTTTATGAAATTTACTTATTCAGTTTTCATGCATAATTTTACATGAATCAAGGGTTACTTCATTGGATTTAATTAACTTTATTTTATAAATTGTCACTTTCTATTTTCTTTTTGGCCATTCGTTATAAGGTAAAAACCATTCTGTTTTAAAGTACCTAGCATTTCCTGTGAATTTTATGTTTTTTAAGTAAAAAAGGTGTTTCTTAAAAATTTTTTTTTTTTTTTAAATCGGTAATTGGAATTTTGATATAATTATTATTGCGTAGGCTTAATATAATATCAGATATTTAATATAATTTAGAAGTTTTTAGCTGGGGCCGAGGGAAAAAAAAAAAAAAAAAATCTCAATTGTGAAAAGGCGATCATCGCATTTTACATCTATTCTTTTTAAATTATCTTTTAGAATTATTTTATTTCAGATCACAGATAAAATTTATTTTTTTGTCATTACATTACACAGACCGACAAAAATGAAGTTTACAAAATTTGATTCGATGATTTTAGCTGATCTTTGTTTTTTGATATGCTGAAACCGAAAATGCAGCCCATTTTTCTCTATCACGTATAGATTTTTGTCAATGCAGGGTGTTTACCGACACAATTTCTTACATATACCATCATAACAATAGATTGGTTGGTATGGTTTTACGTCGCGCTAGTGCTGTGCTATTACAACAATAGGTAAAAACTAAAAAAATCAAACTCTTTTAGATTTTAAGGGTATCTAGTTGCATTACAGTATGTTGGCTTTTAGTTCCATTTTTTCCCCATTCGCTGATTTGTCGTTTTGGCCGGATTGATCGATTAGGAAACGCTCTTCTCCTCATAAGTAAAGGCTTAAATATAACCGAGGCAGGAAGCACTTAATAAATATTTATTGATGATACCAATTTTGATATTAATTATTATTGCGTAAAGTATTAAATAGAAACCAAAATTTTAATAAAATATTTTCGTGCGATTTATTTATTCCATTTCCATGCATAATTTTACTTGGATTTTAAAATGGTGTATCGAATTTACTCTGTTTTACACAACCTTGTGTTGTTGGGTTGTTTCTAAATTTTTAAACTTCATCTGTTGATTTTTTTTTTTTCTTAATTCTTGAATTAGGTTTTTTTAAATACTGTATCACCAAACAAAAATTCTTCTAATTATCATGCTTTATCAGAGCTCGAAATTAGCGGTCGTTAGTTGTATTTTGCAACTAAATATTTCGTTTTGACGACCACAATTTTGTAACTAGTCGTCACTTTGACGCCTAGCGTCTTTTTCCCTTTCAATGTGCAGTTGTAATGTGCGTTGAAAATAAAGGCATTAGCAACAAAGTAGTAGACGTAAATTCCTGGCTTTCTTGTAAAAACATTAGCACTAGCAAATTTTTAAAATGGAAAAAACTAACTAGATAAAGTAT
Organism: Salticus scenicus; assembly: GCA_963930645.1. Taxonomy (NCBI): domain Eukaryota; kingdom Metazoa; phylum Arthropoda; class Arachnida; order Araneae; family Salticidae; genus Salticus; species Salticus scenicus. Next base: position 6,105,495 of record CAWVNO010000001.1, read on the forward strand.
CAGTATTTTAAGTAATTGTAGTTTATGTTTACACATATGTTTCTATGTGTAAATAACAGTTTTAAAATGGCACCTAAGTACAATTTAATGACACCTAAGAAAACAATGTTAGTTGCCATTTGGCACCCAACTTGCTGATTTTAATTTCTACCTCCTGTGCTTGATACATTACCAGTACAGGAAAATGAAAGACAAACTGTGCATAATGCAGATTTTTGATAAGGAATTGAAATTTTTTTCTATCAAACTCGAAGTACTGTCTCATAAAATTGTCTAATTTAGACTAATAAAATAAATATAATATATAAAATTTATTTCCTTGACATAGAAACATTGAAAAGTTTGAAGCTTACAAGAACACTACTCTTCTTTTCGTATCTTTTCAACTGCCTAAATCTAATCAATTCTTTATAGTTATTTCTCATCCAAATGAGACCCCCCCCCCCTCTTCCCGTCTTTCTTAGGGATTTATCAACAATTATCTCATTTGTAATCGTTCTCAATCAAATACTGAAGTATGAGCAAAGAGAGCTAAAGAATAAATATTCCGTGTTCTTACCTCTTTTACACTTTTCCATCATCCGTTGTCTCTTTGATTGCCATTGATTCAGGATTTACGTTGCTTTGCTCCGTCCGTCCTTGCTTGTTAAGGCTATACATCAGTCAGATCCCTTTCTCCCTTCCTATGTTATCCAATGGGATTTTCGTTGCTTCGTTTTATAAAAATATCGCATTCAAAAATGAACTTTTTCGAATTCTGTTTTTTGAATATTACTCTTTGAATAAGTTGCCTTTTAGCTTAGTGAGTAATTTTTCGAAAAAATCAATTTAAATATTTTATTTCAGTAAGTAATTATGAACTCTAAGTTTAGATCTCTGAGTGAAATATTTAAATTTATTTTTTCGAAAAATTGCTCACTAAGCTAAAAGACGACCTGTTCAAAGAGTAATATCTAAAAAACAGAATTCAAATAACTTTATTTTTGAATGAGATATTTTTATAAACGAAGCAACAAAAATTCCATTGGATAACATGGGAAGGGAGAAAGGGAACTAGGTCTTAAACAAAACATCTATATTTTCTGATCATAAATGCGATTTTTCGACATTTTGAGAGTTATCTCCTTTTTAAATTTTCTGGGGGGGGGGGGGGGGGGGGCACTTTTTCAATGTTTTCTACCCGTCTAATGAAATCCGATCAAACTTTCCGCTTATGAAACTTCCAATCCTTTTCCATCCATAACATAAATGTCAATATTCGTTTTAAACTTGTTTTATTAGATCCTAGGAACTATGATAAGATAGGAGTGCTCAATATTTCTTCTAGTTATTTATTAATTCGAGTAATATTCATTGATAGTAAACTTTGTTATTGAACTCTTTTGAATTTGTTTTTATCAAAAGGGTTGAATGGCATATTATCAAGCTAAAAGGTTATTCTAATTCTTATGCATGATACTTAAGGCAGATTCCCTCTTTCTTTCTTTTCGTGTTATCCAATGGCATTTTCTTTGCTTCGTTTTATAAGAATATCTCATTCAAAAATTAAGTTTTTCGAATTCTGTTTTTTGAATATTACTCTTTGAATAGGTCGCCTTTTAGCTTAGTGAGCAATTTTTTGAAAAAGTAATTAAAAATATTTTATTTTAATTTAAATTAGAAATTTATTTATCAAGCTTGAAAGTTCATTTCAGAAAATTTTGGAGTGGAATGCTGATTTTTTATACAAACTATGTGAAAAATACCAGAGCCAAGAATCGAACCCTGGCCTTCCGCTTTACGTGCGGATGCTCAAACCATTGAGCTGCCCTGGCTTATTACCAGCTGGGCATTTCTCACATAACATTCGTTGGCAAATAAAAAATCGGTCTTCCACTCCAAAATTTCCTGAAATGAACTTTCAGGCTTGATTAATAAATTTCTAATATAAATTAAAAAAATTTCGTGGTCTATTGGAGTTGTACCATGATTAATAATGTCACTTGATACAGCTGTGTTTGCAGACTCGGTGACTTTGCCAACGAATGTTATGTGAGAAATGCCTAGCTGATAATCAGCCAGGGTAGCTCAATGGTTTGAGCATCCGCACGTAAAGCGGAAGGCCCGGGTTCGATTCCCGGCTCTGGTATTTTTCACATAGTTTGTATATTTTATTTTATTTAGAACTGTAAGTTTGGATCTCTAAACGAAATATTTATTTATTTAATTGCTCACTAAGTTAAAAGACGACACATTCAAAGAGTAATATTCAAAAAACAGAATTCGATAAGTTTTACTTTTGAATGAGATATCCTTACAAAACGTAGCAACAAAAACCCCATAGGGTGAACATGGGGAAAAGAAAGAGTGAATCTGACTGATTTAGAACCTTAACACTAGTGTCTGAAAATATATGCCTATCATCTTCCACTGCAGATTTTTGGGAGTGTATTGTTACTGTTTCCCTTAGGCTTAAAATACTGTGCCATTAAGCTGACTTATAGACTAATAAAAATAAATATATAAAATTGACTTCCTTGACTCGGAAAATTCAGAAACTAAACGCTCTCTCTTTCCTTACCTTTTTAACGTAATCAAACTAAGTCATAATTATTTCTCATCCGAATAAAGAACGCCCCCCCCCCCACCCCCTTTCTTAGGGATTTGTCAACATTTACTTCTCGCTTAATCGTTCTTAATCAAAACATTCTTACAGAAGTATGCGCAGGGAGCGCGAGAGAATATTCCGGGTTCTTACCTCTTTTTCGCCCCTCCATCATTCGTTAATTTGTCTTTTTGACTGTAATCACTAGATTTATTGATTGAGGATTTATCTTGCTTTCTCCTCTCTCTCTCCTTGGTAAAGGCTTAAACGTTTATACTCACTGAGGCATACAGCCCTTAATAAATATTTATCGGAGACATAAGCCTTGATATAATTACTACAGAGGCACACTAATGGAAAGAAATGGGGCTGAAATTTTAACGAGGAATTTAGATACATTTTGTTAGATGTTCGTTCCCCTGTTTGGCTTTCGCGCACAATTTTGTTGACTTTTGTCTTTATCCAATGGACAGTATTCAGGTGATGTAAAATGATGAGGCACTGACTTTGTATTCATAAATAACATTTGCTATGATTTGATACATAAAATATAATATATAAAACTAATAATGAAATTAGAGATTTATTTTTAAATGCTAATTATCATAGGATTTTTATTCTAGTATTCAAGTTATTACTAATCCTTACTGTTTCTTTTTTTTTTTTTTTTTTTTTTTGGGGGGGGGGGGGGGGGCGTAAATAGTACTTAGGCAGCCATATCATTTGGATGTACAGGTATCTAACCAACAAATATAACAATACTAAAATTTTCTCATAATGGAAGCATGCATCATGAGCAGGTCTATGTTATACTGGGCTGCCCCACCAGTGGCTGAGAGGTTTTGCTGTTAAAGCTGGAAGACGGGAGGTTCCTTATTCGATGTCTAGTCGCACTTAGGCCTAGCATTCACCTGTAGTAAATCAGTTTGACACCTACACTAACATTTCTCAGGTCGTGTTAATCATTCGGAGTTTTCCGTATTCCGTGGTTTTCTCTGAATCTCACATTAATACGGGGTAGGGACTTTTGGAAATATCCCTAAGAAGGAAATTCTACCTAAGCGTAGCACCCGATCGTAGTCAGTCGGCCTTAACCCATACAATCACAATCTACCACATTGAGTTCATTTCACGTAGATAGTTTCAACAGTCTAGCATATATTTATTTGCTGAAATTTAACATAAATATGTTTAAATTAAGAATGTATTTCTTTATGAAGCATTTTCCGTGCTTGATGTTATTTTTCAGAAGTTACCATTTTTCTCCATGAATATTTCTTATTTCAGATTTTTTTTCTTTTAGTATTCTGTCATACAATCACGACCTCTCTTATAGATGGCCTGCAGGATCATTTGTGACGTCATACCGAGTAGGCCGATGAAGGATCGTTTATTTATTCAGTAGCATACTTGTTATGCTATGGCAGAAATATTTTCTGTTCTTTGTGATTGTGAATATATCTGATGAATGATTCTTGTTATGTTTAAAAAAACGGTTTCTAGATACATTATATATGATTTTCAAATAAAAATAAAGAAAAATCATTTGAAACAACTTTCACCCTGAATATTTAAATTATATCTTCTTAAGTTTAAAGAATTATAAATACATGTTTTTAAACTCGGACGAAAAATTTAATGTTTAAAAGTTACAGATAACTTCAATTCTTAGATGCATGATTTTCTGAAATTAAATGAACAGCATATATATTTTCATGTGATTTAGGAAATATATGAAAATTTATGCCTCGTTATTTCACCACCCCTGATAAAAATAAATTAATTAAATTAAAATATTAAGAACTGGGAATTGTGGCCAAGGGGTGTGTGGTCCTCATAGAAAGACCTCGCTATTTAGAATTTTGAGTAATTTTTTTCGGAATCTATAGACTTGCGCACAGTCTTTAGGACAATTGTTTAAAGAACTTGTCTTTAGAACTTGCGTACAGTCTTATTACGTCCTAAGAAAACATTCATTAGAATCTTAACAGAACATATGCCATTAACTCTTTGACGCAGATGGGACACCGGTGTCCCTTTTGCTTATTTATTTTTTGACGCTCTTATTACAAATATTATTATTATATGATAGTTTTTTATTATAAAAGAGAGTCTAATAGTTACTATAAAAAATCTATTAGATTATCAGAGTAAAATTTTTACTAAAATAAAAATGTTAAATAAAAGTAGTTTAAAAATTTTTATCAACCAATTTCAAAAATTTATTTCTAATTAAATTTGATTATTTAAAAAAGATCAGTAATGAATTATTGCTACTCCTGTATCTAAGTAATTGTAAATAAGTGCAATTTGTAAAAATATTTATTCATGGGACGCCCGTGTCCCATGATGAATTTACCTTTAACGCAGAAAGGGACACCGGCGCCCCACTCTATATTTTCGAACCAAAATTAATAAAAATTTTAAATACAACATTTTCCACTTATTTAGATCTAAAATAACTTAAAGCTATCGAAAAAGTGTAAAAATTATGTTTGATGAGAAATCTGCTTCAAAGGGTTAAGATTAAGTATGTATCCCAGCAAAAACATAAATGTAAAAAAAGAGAGCCAAGTTCAATACAAAAATTATGCTTGGCTGGGGGCTTCGCTGCAAAAAGAATGGAGATCTAAATGAGTGCCAAGTTCTATGCAAAATCGAAATATGTATTTATAGGAACAAAATAACATTATGAACAAGTATTAAACTCTATTTCTTTGCTTTATTGGATACCTATAACAACTGCTTTATTTAAAAATGTGATATCTTAAAGTAGATTAGATTTGACTTGGCCAGTTTTTATCAGAATTAAAATGTTGAATAACTTTATAAAATGACTGATGTAATGAAAACTGGCCAAGTCAAATCTAATCTACTTTAAGATATCACATTTTTAAATAAAGCAGTTGTTATAGGTATCCAATAAAGCAAAGAAATAGAGTTTAATACTTGTTCATAATGTTATTTTGTTCCTATAAATACATATTTCGATTTTGCATAGAACTTGGCACTCATTTAGATCTCCATTCTTTTTGCAGCGAAGCCCCCAGCCAAGCATAATTTTTGTATTGAACTTGGCTCTCTTTTTTTACATTTATGTTTTTGCTGGGATATCATTACTTTTTGTAAAGAAAACTAGGCAGGTATTGAAATCTAATGTTTTTTCTTGCGTTTCCGCTGCGTGGTTTTCTTTTCTATGCTATTGACTACATTCTCTTGAATGTTAGAGATAATAGTGCGCATTGCCCATTCTTTATCTGCTACCTTTTTAATACGCTAGGATATTTTACATTTATTTAATATGAATATTTTACATTTATCTCAGAGCCGTTTTTTAACAATATGACATCATGCAGTTAATGTCCATATTTGTAATTTAAAAAAATTATCACTGAATAATATTCATAAAATTCATTTTTTTTTTTTTTTTTTAATCCAATCGATTTCACTTTCTTAAAGCAAAAACTTTCGAATAAAATTTTATGTTTTATTTAGTTAAGATTTATTCTGAAAAACTACATAGACACAAAACAGATGTTTCCGAACGTCATTTTCCAAGACTATGACGTCACTGTCCTAAGACTATGACGTCATACTGAATATACTAAAATAAATACTGTCCATATTTATTGATTTATTTATTTTTAACGCTATTCCGGGAAATAAATTGAGTTTATTTCAATTGGTTTCATGTTTTGAATATTTGTAAAAAGTTTTTATATAATAAATATTATAAAATCTATTCATAAAAAAAAAAAAAAAAAAAAAATCATGGATATTTTTAAGTCACATGCTTCAAGAATTTCAACAACATCTATATTTTTACTATCCGCGTTTGTAATGATCGATAGATGGCGCTCTCTGAACACTGCAGTTGTTAGTAAATATAACAGCCACGTGTAATTATTATTCTTTCTCCGCCATTTCATCATGGAAAGTCGATTGCATAATATAAGGATATGCAGTGGTGTGATAATTTCACCTTAGCCCACCAGAGGGCGAGCATTTCATTACAATCGCGGATAGCAATGTAATTATTATTAAATAGTCAGATATCAGTTTATTGAATTGTGTTTATCATATTTTTGTTGGCAACATGACATAAATTAAAAAAATAATATTTTTTCTTTAATGAGAATTTTTATATCAGAAATGAAGATAATTTCGAATTAATATAACTCTTGACATAATTAGGCTACCGATAAACGGTTTGTTTCATTGTATTTACTGTACATTTTTGAACTAAACTACTAAATATCAAGTTTTTATACGAAATAGTATTTTTAATAGACGCAATAAAGAGAAAAAAGCATAAAAAGAACGCAGAAAAAAACAAGAAATTTTTTTTTTTAAATCTATAAAAAGTTTAAAAATTGTAAAAATTAAAAACTGATTGCACACTGCACTCCGCGGTATATTGAAGTATCTTCTGCTAAAAAATTATTGAGCTGCTATGAATAGTTTTTGAGTCTATAAAACTTTTATACCAGAAAACTTTTTGCTCACTTCAGCCCTGTATATCTCATAAAATATTCTATTTATAGAAAAACGGTTTTCTTTATTATGTTTATTGATCATTTATGTACAAAACTACAAAATGTCATGTTTTTATATGAAGTAGTTCTTTTAATATAAGCCAAGAAAGATAAAAAGACGCGGCGATTTGAAAGGCGGCAGCGGCAGCGGTAGTTACTTTTTTTCAATATAGAGAGATTTTATGCATACATTTTGTATGAACCGCATAAATTCTATATGTATTTTTCTACTCTCTAAAGAACAGTTCATAAACATAAAACTAATCAGTTACATGAAAATGTTACGTCATGCAATGGCCCTTAATAGAAATAAAAGTCAGTTTTGAAGTAGTCAGTCAGTCAGTGCTAAAATTTATTTTTTGACTTTTTTTGATTTTTTGATTTTTTCCTACGCTTACACACAATTACCGAGCTGGATTCCAAATTTCATCTTTCTAGGTCATCTGGAAGTAGGTTAGGTTTAGGTACTATATGTCAGTCAGTGAGAAAATTTACGACCTTTTGACCTTCATATTTTTAAAACCGTTTGAGCTAGCTTCATGAAATTTGGGCTTTTACATGTCCTTATGGATATAATTAAACACACGTAGTTTTATGTGTTTACGTTAAAGAGGTTTTGAGTTATAGAAGGGTCAAAAGTGGCACCAAGTGGTTCGTGTAATATTACACTCGGCGCTACTTAGCCTTTTCCTTTGCTTGAACTTGGCTTGACACGCTGCCGCGTGTCTAGATCTAATCTATGATGTTTTGAAAGTGTTTTAATCTACGAGGAATGGTTGTTTCTTCTGCTTTATCGAAAACCCAAGTATTATGCATAGATAGTGGCAGTCAAGTTCAGTTCCCATTAGAATATTTTCCTCCGCAGAGTCTCAAAATTGTGGTGACATACCTTCGGGCTACTCCTAGGGTTGAATCCTAGACCATCACGGATTGCCCTTTGCATAGATGCAAGGCCGTAACCAAGGAGGAGGTTTGGAGGGTTCACCCCACCTCTCCGAAATTTGCAAATTTGTCGAAAAATTTTGAATTATCTTTCATTTTTAACACTTAACATTATGTACTAAAGTTTGAACCTCCTCTGAAAAATTTTCTGGCTACGGCCTTTTGTAGCTGTAATGCGACGTTAAAACCCACTTAATATCAACCTATTAGAAGACAGAAAATCAAACAGCCTTGACTTAGTCAGTACTTCAGAGGGTTTATGCCTATCTCGACTAGTCTGCGATGGGACCGATAATATGACGGTGTCTGGCAGGCCCTCATTATTCTGTTTTGCACTGTCACGTGCTCGACTTGGTGCGTATGTCGTGAAACTACAGCTACTAAAACAAAAGTCATTATCTTTGGAAAAGGTCAAAATTACGACTCGGAGTGATTGTCTCACAACGTCAACAGCAACCTATTGCACAGCTCTAGTGCGATTTAATACATTCAAAGTCAAGCTCTTCTATTTTATGCTACTATATAAAAACATCATTCTTAAAAAATAAATAAAATAAATAAATGTCATTCCATTTGAATTCTTTCTTTCATCCTTTCTAAAGACTGGATGAGAGTTTAGTAAGCCTTATTTTACAACCAAGATGAATTGAAGCGTTTTAAAAACACGAATAACTTCTTACCAAGTTATTTTAAACCCCTCACCCCTCCCACCCCCCGAGATTCCCTCGTTTTTTCGTTTTTATCGAACGTAAGGAAAATGAAATCCCGTCTGTTGGTTTGAAAATATTATTTTAGGGGGTGTCGGCTGAACCGAGTAGTACCTTCCCTTTTTCTAAATAAAGGTTGGGGGAGGGATATTATCGTTCGTAAAACATGGACGTTGGTCAAGGTACAAAGGTTTTTCGAATCCCTGGTGGGGACGAGAACTTTGTTTTATTCCCCTCTTTTTCTGGTCATCATTCAAACACGTGACCAACCAGGCTGTCACGAATCGCACGTGATAGACTGCATAAAACGTGGACACGCGCTCACGTCGTAAAACAAATTATATGCTATGGGAGTGTTTTCTCCCTCCACCTTTTTTCTTATATGTAATTTTTCTTTTTTCCTTTTTTGGTTTTATAATGCTTTCTTTTTTGTACCGAATTTTACAAAAGGGAGAGTATTTCGTTTTCAATGTTTTCTACCCGTCTAATGAAATCCGATCAAACTTTCCGCTTATGAAACTTCCAATCCTTTTCCATCCATAACATAAATGTCAATATTCGTTTTAAACTTGTTTTATTAGATCCTAGGAACTATGATAAGATAGGAGTGCTCAATATTTCTTCTAGTTATTTATTAATTCGAGTAATATTCATTGATAGTAAACTTTGTTATTGAACTCTTGTGAATTTGTTTTTATCAAAAGGGTTGAATGGCATATTATCAAGCTAAAAGGTTATTCTAATTCTTATGCATGATACTTAAGGCAGATTCCCTCTTTCTTTCTTTTCGTGTTATCCAATGGCATTTTCTTTGCTTCGTTTTATAAGAATATCTCATTCAAAAATTAAGTTTTTCGAATTCTGTTTTTTGAATATTACTCTTTGAATAGGTCGCCTTTTAGCTTAGTGAGCAATTTTTTGAAAAAGTAATTAAAAATATTTTATTTTAATTTAAATTAGAAATTTATTTATCAAGCTTGAAAGTTCATTTCAGATAATTTTGGAGTGGAATGCTGATTTTTTATACAAACTATGTGAAAAATACCAGTGATTTCTGATTCTCCATTTCCCTATGAAATTCCCTACAGAATACAAACAATTCCCTATAAAATACAAAATTTTCCCATACGAAACAAATACAGTAAAACCTCTCTAAGTTGGACACCTACGGTTCCAAGAAAAAGTGTCCAACTTATAGGGGTGCTTACATTTCTTGATTTAATTAAACTATATCTATGCATGCTTTTTAACTTTTAATCACATCTACATATAATATAATTAAGTATCCACGACTTATATACAAAAAATAATTAATTTTCCGATTTAAAATTTAAATTTAAATTGTTATGTTGTGGCCATTATAATAATTTCTTCTATAAGTTTTTATATAATAACGATACCTACCAGTTAACATGCAAGAAAATTTAATCAATATAGCTTCTCACAATAAAGATTTTGCACATGCATTTTGGTGCAATTTTATCCAATAGATGCTGAGATAGTTATGTGGAAAATCAGAGAATGTAAGTAAAAGTAGCACCACCTGTATGCTGATCCACACCCAAATTAAGCTGATATTCATTTTCATAACGGCCATCTCACATATGAAGTTTGGTGAATTTATTCACTCTAGAAACTGTGATATAGTTTTCCGGTGAATGGGGAAAACTGAAGCATAGCAGCAACACCTGTCAGCTTACATGCATTCAAATTGAATCAGCATCGTTTTTCACAACAGACCTCTCTCATATTAAGTTTAGTGCAATTATACACTCAAGTTATATACTTGGTAGGAAAAATAAAAGGGGTAAATGAAGAGGAACTCTTCCAACCGCAACCGATATGTATTTTCTAATGCCAATTTTTAAACAGTCTAAGTCAAAACATGCCTGTAAGCTCTCTGTGGAATATTAAGGAAAAAAAATGCAAGGATAATTCATGCAATTTAATAAAAAGAAAGATTCTTGCATTATGCACTAAATTACAGTAATTTGTGAATGTTTCAACTGAAGAAAATATGTATTTTTTATAAGACAGAGGTAAATATATTGTGACAAGAAACATTTTATATATATATATATATATTTACAGTTTTTTCTGCAAGGAATAAGTAAAATTTCAAATAAAAGAAGTGAAAAACTAGAAGTTTTATTTCTTTTTTTCCTGTCTCATCGGGTAAAAGTGTCCAACTTAGGACAGTATTTCACTGTCCAACTTCCAAGTTAAAGGGGTGTCCAACTTATAGAGGTTGGACATAATGTTAATCCTATGGATACATTCCGTTCCGAGAAAAAGTGTCCAACTTAGAGAGGTGTCCAACTAAAGGTGGAAATTAAGAAATTTGGTTGGTGGCCACTGGCCACTAGCCTTCATTTTTTTAGTGGCCACTTTTAAAAAGTTAGTGGCCACTGGCCACTCGCTGATAAAAGTAAAAGTAAAATAAAATTTTCTTTTCTTTAATTTTTTCAATGTTCAGTCTCGACAAATCATTAAGAAAATAATTAAGGTAGTCAACTTTTTTGAAACTCATCCACAATAATACATTTCTGATAAATTTTAATAAATGAAATAGGAATAGATTTACATAATTTATACTATGAATGTAAGAAAATACTATTCAATACAAAATTCATATGTTTAAAATGCTCTTTTGGTTATATTATTTTATAACAGAAAAATTCTGATTATATTGCCCCTTCACTATCCTGAATGGTGTGGATTTTCTACTTTTTCAAAAAAAAAAAAAAAAAAAAAAAAAATCTTTGATTTATGAAAATATATTAGTATATGTAAATAAAAAAAATATTTTTTTAATAATACTTTTTTATTTTGCAAATTTCTTTTTCCTTTTTTTTTTCATGTTACAAATGAATTATAAATTAATTTTTCCTTAATAATAATGAATTTTGCAATTATAATCCCCCTCTCTAACTATACTGCCATGTTAAAAATTTACGTAAAATGCGATCACAGCGCTACCTGCTGGGCTATTGATCCCCAAATCTAATCAGCACAATGCCCCGCCAGGGTCCAACTATATACCAAGTTTGGTTGAATTTCATTCATTGGTTCGTGAGATACGGTGAAAACACTAAACCACAGACACACACACACACAGACAGACATTTTTTAAAAACTATCAATTCGTGTTCAGGATACCCCAAAACGTGTAGATCCGTCAAAAAACGGAGGTCGAAAATTTTCGCGAATCCAATACTTTCTCTATATTACATATAGAAGAAAGTAAAAAATAGTAGTTCATATGCAATAACAAATATTAAATAATATGTAGTAAATAAATAAAATATTCAATAAATTATGCATTCTTCTGATTAAGAACTAAACATATACATACATATATACATTTTTTTTTTTTTTTTTTAATAATAACAGAAAACGCACTTACCTTTTTCCGAAAAAAGATGTTATTTTTACAGAATTATCTGTAGCTCCACGTTTACTACCACTACGGTTGCTTTGTGATTCAGGATTTTCTTTAAATCTCTTCATATTAAAGCAATAAATCCAAAATTTATATTACTATATAAAGCTTGTTTTAAAGATTGAAATTCCGAGAAACCACGCGTATGACTGAATGCGATACGGCCGTTGGGAATGGATAGAAATGCCAAGTTTGAAAAGAAAGTGGTATAAAATAACAAAGAAAATGCGTTGAATGACGTTTTTAATTTTTTTGCAAACGTAATACAATCGGAGTTTCAGCCGATTGATTATCTCACGAGCTTCCTTTTCGTCTCTGTCTCCCGAAAGTCGGCCGAAACTCTCATTTTGACATTTTTTAAAAATCAAAATCTAATACTTTTATAGAAAAATGGAAAAAAGCCATACGTTTTTTTAGTATATGAATAAGACTACCTGCCAATTTCCAGTGTTTAATGTTAAAATTGACTTCCGAAAATGTCTGTAAGTAGTAAGTGGCGATGTTAGATTTGAGAAAGCCTGAATTCGAGGCGCACGGCGCGTTTATTGCGAAAACGCCGCCGCGCGATCCAAGTTTGCATTGGAATGGGGTATTCTATAAAGAATGGGTAGAAGAATTTTAAGTGTTTACTATTAAAATTGACTTCCGAAATATGTTTGCAAGTGGCGAGGTTAGATTTTAGAACAGCCTGAATTCTTTGCGCGGCGCGTTTACCGCGAAAAATCCGCCGCGCGATCCAAGTTTGCCGTGGAATGGGGTATATTTTATAAAGAATGGGTAGAAGAGAAGTGGCCACTGCAGTGGCGACCAAAGGCAATTTCTTTAGTCGCCACTTTTAAAAATCTAGTCACCATGTGGCGAGTGGCGACCGCTAATTTCCAGCTTTATGTCCAACTTATAGGGGTGTCCAACTTGAGAGGTTTCACTGTAAAAACATTACAATGTTACACTTTTCCCTGCAGTGGTCACATGTCAGGGATTATATGACGTAACACTGATAAAGTCCATTGGTATTGTTACTATGTTGGTGGCATATATTTGTAGTACAGTTGTTGATAGTTAAAAACTATTTTTGTGAGAAAGAGCATTTGCATTGTAGCTTTCCTGCTCCTTGCGTAAGTGCCCACATCTTTTTACTTCAGGAAGATTATTGCTTGTTTATTTTTACCCAAAACAATTGTTGCTTCTTTTTGCAATTGGTGTAAGAGAGTCTTCATTCTTTACTATTCAATACTGGTATTTCGCTCCCCCCCTTTTTCCCCCTGCTTTTGCAATAATAGTTTGATCATTTGCCTGTCGCCATATTCAAAAATTTCACTAATATTGCCAGGAAATAATACGTGATAACATTCTGATTATGATGTATTCCATACAATCAAAGTCTGACTAGTGACGAAGAGGTTCTGCTGTCAAAGCTGATAGAAAGGAGGTGCCAGGTCTAACCCATCAGATTTTTCCATTATTTTTCTAGAAACTCACTTGATTATGGCTTAGAATTCCTTAGTAAGAATTCCTAGGAGGGTATTCTCATCAGCCTTTGTCCCTCGTGTAGAAAATCTGCCTTAACCTGCGGACCACATTTTACTATCATTCGGTATGAGTTGCAAAATTTTCTTTCTGGGTCAAAAGTCATAGTATTTTTTCTATTAATAGAGCTATTTTTTTCTTTTTTTAAATTGTTTTCTAAATGCAACATAAATAATTGAATTACAAGACTTTGGTGGAGTTGCATGTTCACAGACTGTATAATTAAGAAGCTATACTGATTAATAGAAGTGGGGAAAGAAAAGGAGGAATAAGATACTGCCTATTATGTTATCATAATTTCATGCGTAAGTGATATCCAAACTGTCTCTCCGCGTATATATTTAAGCCGTCATTATCAACTTTTAGCGATTTTCCTGTTCTCATTTGCAAAGGAAAAGCACTTTTCTTAACTTGTTAAATTCTGAAACTCTCATATCCTGTTTCTCGAATTTCAGACGATGCAATTACTATTAAGATTACAAAATCGCGATTCGTTAATTGGGTCATTTGCCTAACGAACAGAATTGAGATACTTTAACAAACTACGCCATCTAGTGACAACATCGCTATATTCATGTTACAGCATTCGATTCTTGTATCGATTTCGCATTCATTTCGTCCTGATTACTCACGCGCAATTGCGGTCACCTGAACCACCCCCAACGTGTCCACTATCGTCTTTGAACTATGTCTTAGACGAGAAAACCATCCCTTTAGTGTCCCTACGACGACCTTTGCCGCCCCCTGCTTCCCATAAAGCCCCCGCAATTCCTTGGGCAATCCCTAGTAACCAGGTAATGCATCCAGGTAACAATCTAACGAACCCCTGCAGGGTGTATATTAAAAGTTACCGTAATAAGTCCCAACTCTTGTGTTCTACAGAGCGTAATAACTCTTGTCACCCCCTCTGCTTCTCTCTCTACTCTCACCCTCCGGAAGTTAGCGAATTCGTCTGCGTCACGGAAAAGGCTTGACCGCTGGTGGCTGGACGTTTGATCCGGGGGTACCTTACGGGGGTGGAAAAGGGAGGTTTTCTTTAATTAGAAAGGTGGTAGTTGGAAATGAGTTTGAATGATGAGTCGGTGAATTGGAGAGAGAGGTTTGATTTGATTGCGCATGTGCAAGCCGGGAAATTGTTGAAATAGTTTTGCTTGATTGATATTGTTTAATTTAGGAGTCAGCGGTTCTTTAGAACTGGTGGAAAAGATTGGGAGTAAAATCTCGTTAGCACCAATTTCTACAAGTCATTAATTTGATTCTGGGATGCCCACGGGACTTCGGACGCCCACCAATCCGTCACTCATAAATTGCGGTTATTTATCTTACAGTCGATTGCGATCAGATTTCTTCGTTGCTGTCCACGTACTACCTTAATATTAAATAAACGTACCTTCCAAGATTTTGCCCTGTTAAGCAGTAAGATGAACTTCTAATTGGCGAAACTTTCGTGACGCTTCCCTGTTACAAACACCAAGTTTTTGGTGTCTGTATGTTTGTATGTACCTCTCATAGAGAAATACAGGGTATCCATAAAAAATTTTACTTCATTACAAAAATTCTAAAATTTTTGTGATGAAGAGTAGAATGTATGTTAAATTGGTGGGAATATAATCATTTTTTTTCCCCCCTGAGTACTAATGATATAGTGTGAATGAAAGAAGCATTGTATCAAAGAAACTGAAAATGTATTCGAATAATAATAATAATATAAATAAATAAATAAAAGCCATGTGCGGGTGGTGATTTTACGAAATACCACAAGGGAAAAATATATATATATACCATTATGATATTATAAATTCCATACAATTATCGTATAATAAGTTCAAGCAAATTAGAAGCTTATGTGATCTAACAGAGGAGCGTACATCGACATGTGTAGAGAATTTGGAGGAAGTATGGCAGGCATCTATTAAATGATATTATATCATAATGATATGGTTTATTTATTTATGAAACCACTGCACCCACTGGACTGTTTCTTGTTTGAGTGCAATTTCAGTTTCTCTTCAGCGTTTTTTTTTTTTTTTTTTTTTTTTTTTTTTTAAGCACCGCATTATCAAGAAATAAAATAACCCCCTCCCCCCACTCTGACATATATTTTACTCTTCTATCTTGAAAACTTGAGAAATTAAGAATTTTTTTAATGGAGTAAAGACTTTATGGGCGCTCTGTATATCTTATTACAATATACAGAACTGCTCAGTAATAAGTAAAACAAAAATAATACCTGATGCTGAAGCTCATGATTTGAAAATCCGTTAGTCTCTTTCTCTTTCTTTTTTTTTTTTCCAAAAACCATGCAATATATGCTTCATTATAAATCTATAAGACTTTCCGATATTTATTGTTATTTTAATTTTAAACAAACAACGCCTTAGAAAATTTACAAAAACATTTACCGTCTTTGGCAATATTGTTATATCCCAGATTTGGACGGTTACTACGGACGGTAAATTCAACTTAGAAAGAAAGAAAAAAGTTTGGAAACTTAAGTGTGTCATTTTTGAATAAGTACCGCCGAACTCATTTTAATTTTAAACTGGAATCCCCAATGATGTAAAATTTTAAATTGGATAATACATATTTTAAACGTAAGATTAATATAGGCCTTATTTGCTTCATTAGTTATTTTCGACGTGTGAATAAATCTCTTACTAGCCTTTTTAAGAGAATTATTCAAATAAGATTCCCTTACTAATAATCCCTAATAATAATAATTGTTCTTTTTTAAGGATCGAAATTTATCATCCACAGGCTGAAAATTTTTCTTCTCTTTGCGAAATAAGAAACAAAAGCCAAGCAACAGTTATTATTCCTCCGCCTTTTTAAAAATCGTCTGCAGGTCAAATCCCTACGAACAGCGGAAGAAGGTTAATTTCGGTTACAGTGAAACTAGAAACAGACTGATCATCATTTATTAATAACCGTTGCTGACAAGTTGCTTAATTTCGAGCGCTGCTTAATCTTCATTTGCGAAGACCTGGAGATTAGCTTTTTGTTCTTAAAAGCACCAAATTGAGACAGCTCCGTTAATCTTTATTAATGAAACTTACCTCTTCTTTAATGAATAACCATCCGCTGTAGAAAATCTTAACACATTTTTTCCCAAAAACCTTCTCGCTCATCGATTCTTGTTGCCACGTCAAGAGAGCTAACTTGCTCGAAGGGGAAGTTGAAGTTAAAGTCTTTTGAAATTTAGATTTAGGTTGAGCTTTTGTTCATTTATTTTTTTCCCCGCCAAAACGTACGAAGCTGTGGAACAAAGAATTTACCTTTTACCCTGCTGTGTCTAACTAAAGACTAAAGGGCAAGAAAAAAGATTCCTTTCATCATATATACCACCTCCCTTTTCCAAAAATTAAACTTCTCAGCTGTTTTAGGCGTTAATTAACGATTTAAAAAGAAAGAAAAAAATGGCATCAAACATGTCTAGAGGCGTTGGTTTCGGCAGCCTGGAAAAATCTATGCCGACACAAAACTCTTGAAGAGCTTGTTGTATTTTGAAATATTTTTCCAAGGGAAAAACGCACTTTAATGCAGTGGGAAAATATTATGGGTACGGTTAATTTATGTACCCATGCAGTTTCTTTATTTTGGAATTTTGTAAAATTTAATTATGCATACACTTTAGACAGAAGTATTTTAAGAAGCATGCTTAACCGAACTCTCTTCACGCTATCCATGAATTAGAATTAAGATTCAAAATTGAAGAATTAACTTAGCGTAAAAGAAAACCAAACTCGCGTTGTATCTGTGAATTGAAGGTTGAGATTCTTCTTTTTTTTTTTTAATTCTCCTGATGAAAAAAATGTTCTTTGGCTATGTACTTGAGAATTTTATTCTCATGTGAAAATTTCAGGCACTTACTCTATTCTTCGCAGCTGTTGACTATGAACTTTTATTTGGTGATGTAAAAGGGTTTTTGTCTATACATTTCTCTTTTTTACTTTGTATATTGCATTTTATAGTTTTTAAATAAAAGTTTCTGAACTACGTAAAAGCACTCTGTTAAATAATATAAAGAGATAAAAATTTCCACATTGTAAAGAAAAGAACACAGTTCACTACATGATGATATATTATTCATTTTTAATTAGAGTATTTCCTGTAATTCATTTCAATTTTTCTGCGTACAGTGTAAAAAAAAGCATAATTACTTAACAGTTTAAAAGAATTGAAACGTATAAATAAATCTTTTTATTATTATTATTATTGTAACTTTAGGTATATGTATCATACATATTTTTGATAAAAAGCCAGAAATAATTTTAGTAATAGCAAAAAGTGTCCAAGTTAAGATTCACATCTAGGTCTTTAGGCTTTCTGCCATCGCTCCACCGATTGAGCTACTCGATCGTCATGTAACCGGCATACAAACCCCTCTTATGAACATTTAAAATTTTTATCTGTTCTGCCAAAAGACGTGCTTGAACACTCACATATACACATTTCCGCTGTGTTTCCTGTAATTTTTTATAATTAATAAAAAGCAATAGTGAAGTCTTTTGATTTTAACATCATTTCGTCATTTATTACAATACTTCATAATGTTTTTCGCTAAATACTGTGCATATTTCAGAAGGTTGTGCGACAGGTAGAAAATTATTTTATATATAGGCCTTCGCGCATTGAAAGTGTTTGAAAAGACACCAAGTGCTAAAATGTGTTATAAAGGGGTTGCTGAGTGTTAAAATGTGTTAGAAAGGTCGCAAGGATTTTGCACCCTGTTAAATTGTTTTACCATTTTACTGTTTTAATTACAGTTTTGTTTTCTTTAAATTGCAGTCATTGAATAACGTACTTATGGATAATGATTTAAGAATACAATTTCAGTGCGTTGTATTGTTTGTGTGACACGTGACTTTTCTTGTTTCCAGCGCCTAATTGGTAGTCCGAATGGCTTTCTGGTGCCGGGTGCAAATTCCAGTTCAGGCATAGATTTTCGTAGCAGTTCGAAATTCACTTTAAGCCATAGATTCCGGTGCTTAATGTGCAAAAAATGACCGTAGAGACGCTTATTTCGAGCAGGCTATTCACTTCGCGATAAAAAGAAAGAAAAGAAAAAAAAAAAAAAAAAAAAAAACTTCGGACGCGAAACAAAACATTAAGTTCTCTCGCATGCTAAGAAAATCCCCCTCTCCTCTGCTAATGGGGTCTCTACTTGATAGCTGCATGTAAATTACTTAACAGGATTACACTTGATGGAAATTATTCCTTAATGGAATTACTCTTAAGGGAAAAGATACCAGTTAATAACATTATTCTTAAGAGGAGGACCTTCTTTAATGGACTCCCTTGTTTCTTGGTTTTGAAAAGGGTCAATCCTTCTCATCCTCCAGGGAAAAGGAGCATAATGGCTGATATAAATGTTACTGATTTAAATTTATCTGATTAGGGATTTCCTCCAGTATTAGGGAAATTTTACTGTTCCGGATTTAGTCTTAATTTTTATGTCCCAGGTATTTTTTATTTATTTTATTTTATTTTTCCCATTTTGTCAATATAAAAAGTTAGTAAAACTCGTTTTTGTGGAATGAATATATGCACAAAAGAAAAATTCATCAATTTATTTGAAATGTTATACGTAAAGGCATTTTACAAAGCTTGAATGAAATTCTAAATATACTCGTTTGAGTTTAGGTACGTTTCATATAACACGTGATTGTTCCGGTCCTTTACTTAAAAATAAATAAAAAGGAAAAAATAAATACAGTATCGGGATTGTAGTGGACGCATTTCGTTAGCCGGGACAAATTCTCTATTTTTCACACCTGAAGCCAAGCATGCCTGGACAGGTTGAATGACAACTGATGTAAATTCCACAGTTGGAAGTTTCTTTGACCCAAACCCCAATGAATAACTTCCCTCAGTTCAGAACTACACCATAAGTCACAATACACTTAACACAAATTCTAAAATATTGATACAATATGCCTGATGTTAAAACATTGTGACAAACAGTCTATGACAAACCGATCTGCGCATGAGCAGAGAATCGAGGACCCAGTGGATGTGAAGTGAAGAAGAAAAGTTCAGCGGCAAAATGCTGAAGTGAGTGGACGTTTTGTACCGGCCTGTGAGCTGGGAAAGAAAGGTTGGTTGGTTGGTTATGGGAATTAAGGCCGATTGACTGCACTGGGGTCCTAGGCCTCTGGGAAAGAAAAGAGAACATCTGTTTTTTTTTTTTTTTTTTTTTTGAGTGCTTCGAGAACTCGTCTAAATGAGTATTAATATTCCCATTAATTTTAACTTTATGTGAATTTATTGGTTGTGATGTGCCTTGTGTATAAATAAAAGTGCTGTATACAAGTTCTGACCTCATCCTCGCCTTACGTATCCTGGTATACATGCGTTACAACATGTTATGATGAAAAAGTCAATTTGATTTCTCTAGTATCTTTTTTTTTTTTTTTTAATGTAATAATACTGGTACAATTGTCCACATCATGATCAACCGTTAGTTGACTGCTGAATATAGGTCTTCATCAGATTTTTGTCTGTTGTTCTGTATCTTGTGCTTCGTTTATTTTTCTGATTTCGTTGCTCATATTGTCGGAGGCCGTCTTTTGGGTCATTAATTTTTCTGGAGACACCTATGTTGGAGGTTTGTAATCAATCTACTATCCAATATTCATAATTTTGTAGATGATATACAAATTTAGCTTCTGGTATAGTTTGTTCTCCTTCTGTCTGATATGGTATTGTTAAACATTCATTTTTCTGTAATTTTTTGTTTCACCCCCCCCCCCCCCAAAAAAAAAAAAAAAAAAAACTCTGGTTGTTAACTAGAATAAAACCTTTAAATTATCTCCAAGGAAGCCTATAACGGTGCTTTCAGGTATTGGTGTCGAGATCGATGATGTACATTGCTTCAACAATAAGTAAGGTTTGCAGAATAAAATGCAACTTTAAAATGAAAGACATGACAGTCAGGATCCAACTTGTTTTATTTACGAAATCATGCCTTGTAAATAATGTCAATCAATTTCAACTAAATAAATGTTACATAAAAGTAGATGTTAAAACATAGAGATGCACATTACGAATATGAAGAGCTGGAGGAGAGGATTCTCACGATGATGTTTTAGTGTTACCAGAAACGAGTCCCGAGATCGAATGAATACCGGGAGCGAACAAAATGAATTTCTAAAAAAAATGATAGAAATATTAATCGCCAGAGCGCCAACCAGATGTTTCTTTGTCTCTATGTTAAGTATATAGGAAAATTTGAAAATTGAAATGACGGTCTTAATCTGGCATAAATTTGTTCGTCAACAAAAACCGTTAGCAGGTTGAAGGCAAAAAGTAATTATATAAAGAAATCGACTCGAAGGAGGAGTACACTGTGTAATGCAGGCCCTCTGCATAGTGAATGAACATAATGTAAACTCTCTGAATTCTCTTTGGTCAACGTAGAGGAATTGTTCCCCTGCCACTCTGAACAGTGAATAATAAGAAACACAGGTAGAGATTTCCCTTTCGAAAGCAAGAATAACTGTAATATTCTAAGATATATTTTTGTTTTTCTTTTGAAAGGTATTTACTCGAATTTGACTTGCCTTCAAACAATTAGGGCAATGCCAGATATATGTCATTTGAAAAACTACAATATTGTTAAGATACAGTTACTAATCGAAAAATGTCCTCTTTACAAATTGTTATTCCATACAGACATCCAACTGAAGGAATCAAGTGTAATGAAACCTTATTCAGAGAAAGAGAGATTATTAACCAATCCTTCCTTTTAATTCGCACAACAAAATAATTTTGAGGCAAGGGATATAAAGTTTCCACCCCCATCGGCCTCGCCATTTCAGTTAGCAATTCATCAAATCGATCACTGAAATCCTGCAATGAAAACCGAAAAAATAAAGTCGCCCTCAAATAGAGAATGTTGTTAATTTAAACCACTATTCATCATCCAAATCCTCATTTAGGTACACTTTAGCCAATTCCTTTCTTTTCCTTAAAAAAAAAAAAAAAAAAAAAAAAAAAAACGAAATAATCCAATCTTGCAAAAGACATTTTTAAATCTTACTTCATACATACACAGCACAAAATGTTTGTTTTTTATTATTGCATTAATAACTTTACAAATCTTAGTAATCCCCCCCACGTCCTCTCCTCCGCAATTGGATCCCGTTCAGTGTTGGAAATCTCTATCCTCACCCCTCTAATTTATCAGCAAAAGTATTGGAAACTATTGAAGTACTTCTAAGAAAAACAGAATAATTCTGAATAGCTCCATGCCCTTTTCACAAAAGTGATTTATAAATGATTTTCACTTTCTTCTATATGTATATATAGAGCAAGTATTGGATTCGTGAAAATTTTCGAACTCCAGTTTTCGATGTATTTACTGTTTTTAGAAAATGTCTGTCTGTCTGTGTGTGCGTGTATCACAAATTTTGTGGACGCTCTATCTCACGAATCAATGAACGAAGTTTAACCAAACTTGGCATTTAGTTGAACCCTGACCTACACTGGTGCTGATTAGATTTGTGGAACAATTGCTCAACAGGTGGCGCTGTGATCGCATTTTTTCGAAATTTTTAACATGGCAGTATAAGACAAAATTTTGTATAAATGTATATAATGAGAGTTATTTTAAACGTGTGATTGTAAAATTAATATGAACTAGTGGTCGCCCAGTGGTCGAAATTCGACCATAATTAATTAAAATTATAAGTTTAAACATTATTAAGGTTCTATTGTCAAAGAATGCAATTACTGCGTTCCAATTCGAGAGAAATTTCGCGCATTATGTTGTTGTTACATGTTTGATTAAAACGTTCTTGTAATCTATAATTGATAGCAGTGTCAACATCATAAAAATATAATTGCGCATAACATGGTGAACGACCATGTGCAGCAGTCATTGGACCCGATCTGTGATAAAAAACATCATGTATTTTGAAATGATACACTCCACTTGTAACTGCCTCGGATACTTGAGCTTCTGAGCTAACCATAGCAAATGATGAATTGTATTTGCGAATATTTTCAAAATAATTTTTTGACTTACTTTTTATTGAAGGTTCATTTGAAATAAGTCCATCATACAATGATTTAAAATATTCATTTTGACTTAAGGGCGGTAATATTGCTTTACCCTTATGACAACATGAAGTGAATGCAGTTCTGTCACCTAAAGTGACTTCAGATTCAAAATGTTTCGCATTGCAAAACCTGCATTCCAAATCCATTAATCCACAATCATAACTATAAAAAACTTTTGGAATGACATTTCGTGCACATTTAAATTTATCTGTCAAATTCACTTCTTCATTCTGTATAATATTAACACTATTTGTATTTTCATTACTATTATTATTATGTGTCCGCAAATATAGATTCCTTCTTCTTTGTCTCTCACTCCGACCCGTTAATGTTCTATGTCGAGGCATAATAAAAGTAGAAAAAAACTTTCATCGTCAGTAGAAAAAATCGTTATTTTTTTTTATTTTAGGTTGATTTCTTTAGAAACTGATCTATACAAATTGAATGAGTTGAGTTGAGTTGATTAATTAGTATATATATAATGCAAAACTTGTGTGTTTTTAAAAAATATTAGCATTCTGCGATAACTCTTTCAGATGAAACTGGCTATTTAAAAAATAACTCATTGTTATTAACTTTTATTATTGTTATTAACATATTAACTTTTTATTATTAATTGAAATTTCAAAATTTTGGCAACAGTATAAAAAAATGAAAATGCTAATTTTAATCTGGAAATAAAACCCGATAATATAGGCTTTGAATTGCACCTTTGTCGTTTCACAAATGTTCCAATTTCTCGTCTTTGTCGTTGTATTTTTAAAAAATATTAGCATTCTGCACTTCTTCTCTATATAAACTATAAGTGTGCGAAATTTCATAATCCTCCGTCCGCGCAATTTTCGTAAAAAGGGGTACAAAGTTTTTGCTTCACGTATTAATATATAGATTATTGATAATAATAGTAGTTAACTAGGGAAAAAAAAATGTGCATGTGAGAGCATCGCTTCTCCCTCTTGGTGGGGGTGGGAGTAAATTTCCAATTTGGGTATCTTTTGAAAGATTTCGTCAATACCTTTAAAACGAATGGTTGAACTATAGATATAGGATAATTTAAAACAAAGTCATCGATTTTTTTTTTTTTTTTAATCTTTTAACGAAAAAAAAAAAAAAAATCATCTGGTAATTGCAAAAATTGACTTTCTTTCGGCATTTAGTGATAATATATAATTCTGTCAGATAAAAATCGTCTGCATTTATAATGGAAAATAATTTAATAGTTTAATAAATAATGTGTATTGAATGAATGTTATGTAAATATAAGAAAGTCATGTGGTGGCCACATCATACTAGTTAATAGTATTTTTAATACTCTTTCTTTGGAAAATTTGGCGTTACCCGAATCAGAATCCACAGCCAAAGAAAACCAACCCGATACATATCGTACGAAGAATATCAAGAGATATCAAAATACAGATACTTTTTAATCAGACATTCAACTAGAGGAGTGAAGTATTGTAATGAAACCTCACTCGTACGTAAAAGCTTGTCAACCAAACTGATTACATTTCCTTTTGCATTGTTTTCATATAATCCCTTTATTCTCTTTCTATGTTAATTTGCATAACAAAGTAATTTTGAGGCAAGGGATTATAATGCCTCCGTTCCCTATCGGACTCACCTTCTCAGTTGGCAGTACATCAAATCGATGACTTAAATCCCACAATGAAAAGCGAAAAAGGCCTTCTCAAATAACGAATCGCCGCTCACTGCTTAATTTAAACCTCGATTCATCATCTGAATCCTCGTTTAGAGACACCTTCGCCAACTCCTTTCCCCTTTAAAAAATCAAAACAAAACGTCGCAGTCATACAGTCTTGCAAAAGACATTCTTAAGCCGTAGTCCGTACATACGGGCGACGTTAATAACCCTTGCACACAGCACAGAATGTCTGTTCCGTGTTACTGCATTAATACCTCTTTAGTAACACCCCACCCCCACTCCTTTTCCCCTAAAAGCAGAATTGAATCCTGTTCGCCAAAAACGCAAAAATTGGCGCACTTTCAGGATTAATGGTTCTTCAACGTGATGGCTATATATCTGTCTTGCCTCCCCCGCCCGACTTGCCTGCACCTTTTGTCTTCTGTTTTCTCTTCTTTACAAGTTTTATTTCATTACTCGAACCGTTTGTTCAAAGTCACGTCTTCTCCATTGGGAGGCATGAATTGGTGGAATTAATTGCTCTCCCGTTTTAGTTTATTTACAAATTGTTGCCCATTTTAAAACGGTTGAGTTGTATGGTCGTTTGTTGCCAGTTATTTGTGGGACCTGCCATATTTTAGACCATCCCTTCCCCTCCCTCTTCTTGGACCAAAGGCGCTTTTGTTATTTTAGATGATATATTTCCCGGAATATTGTAATTATTTTTCCGGCTGTGTGTGTTCAAAATTTTTTATATATATATAGTTTATCTCTCTTTTAGTGTAGCTGTCTTTTTTTTTTCCTTGGAATTCTCTTCGAGTTTATTTATTCCTTTATCTTCTCTTCCTGTCTTATTGAAACACATAAAGAAAATTTAGTACACAATTATGACTTTTCCATTATTGTTTGAATAAAACTCACTGAAATATTTATGTTTAGTGTTTTTATTTATTTTCGAAACGAGAAATTTATAATTCGACGTCTCATTTCATTTATTTATTTTCTTCTTAATTTCTTCTTTCTATTCATGTTTTGTTTAATGCGCTCTTTGTTTAAAGAAAACGCAAAGAATATCTTTTTTTTTTTTTTAAGTCTTTTGATCTAATTAAAATAATTGAAATCCCTTTTTAAGAGTTAATGTAAATAAATTTTTTAAATAGTTTATTAAAAAGTAAAACAAGTAACTAAATTAATTGACATTTGTCGGTAAATTTCAGAAATTTCTAAAAATGGAAATTCCAGCGTATTATACAGTTAAATACTAATAAAGATTATCCAGAAATTTTGTAACTTGTTGGTGAATATTTCGAGTTGTAGTCATTATTTATTATTATTTGTTTATTTATTTTGTGTGTATGTGTCAGTGAGTGTAAACCCTTGTGTTTCCCCAATTTAACAAATCCATGAATATGCAGAGTTATTGTTTTTTAATTTTATATTAACTTAGGACATTACATGCGTATTATTTTTAATTGCATGTAGTTAATTTTTTTAGCAAATCGTAGCAATGATCAACAGTTTTATGTCCTTCCAATAAAGCCCACCAGCGGTCGAGCGGTTCTGCGCTCAAAACTGGTAGACGTGGTTCGATCCCAGGTCCCGCTCATCGACCTAGCCGTTCGGAGTTTTCCGTGGTTTTCTCCGAAACTTGCGTAAATACGGGCTAGGACCCCCTTAAAAAGACCTCCACGGAAAGCACTCTCCCTCAGGCCTTGGACCCCAGAGCAGTCAATCGGCCTTATTCCCCAACACCATCCAATAAATGTCCTTAATATAAATTCACTGTAAATATTAAAAATGTATTACATATATTCAATGTAAATATTAAACATATTCATGTAATATTTCTTACAAATATCTGTGCTGGTAAGTATAAAGGATTTAAGTCCATATTCTTGATTTTTCAGGAGACGAAAAATAAAGTTAAAAAAATTCTATATAAAAACTTATCGGCTCAATACAGTTTTAACCAGGTTGTTATCATAATATACAATTTTATGATTAAACTACATACATTTAATTTTGAAGTTTATTTTTATCAGATTTATATAGTTTGTTTCATACCAAAAATGAATGCTAAATTTCTGACTTGAATCTTTTTTTCCAATGGATTTTCTCAAAGACCAAATGACATGGACTTAAATCCCTTATACCAATCGATAGAGAATTTATTTCTGAGTTTGACTATGTACTTAACTCAAAATCGACATTTTTGGACTTAAACCCTTTATACTTATCAGTACAGATATTGTAATTGTAATTTTATTTCATGTGAAATTCGTTTTATCTGACTTTTAAAAAAATCACGACAAAATAAATTAATGAAAGATATTTTTTCAGGTTTTCGATTTTGATTCTAAATAAAAATTCGTTTTCAGATAATTATTTTTTCCTATCTTACTTTTATTTATTTATTTATTTATTTTTTCTCTTATCGATGATTCGGAGAAAATCAAAATCCTGAATTTTGAGTGATTTTTCACCTTCTTCCCGTTTTAATGTATTATTAATTTCCATTTTGTCATTGCATTTATATTACATCTATTGTATATAAAATCTCTACATGTTAGAAATTTATTATTACATTGTCTAATCATAACTGAGGAAAAAATTCCCAAGATAATTTTCAGTTTTCGTTCTTTTTTTTTTTATCCGTTATATCTATTATTTATTCTTTTCTTTGCGTTTTTATATCCCTGTTGTGGAAAAGATGACGAAATCCTGGATTTTGTGAGATTTTTCCTACGTCACATTCTTGATGGACAGCGGAAACACGGGATCGATGAATACTACTAACTGAACTGTTAAAGCGAAAATTTGGTTTTAGGAAAATGGCAACGATGATGGATGTGGCAGTATGTCGAAAGGAAACATGCTGGGAACAAAATATAATGCTTCCATTAAGATATCCCTGAGAGGGAAAAATCAAAATATGTATTTATGTACTGTACATGTATGGAGAAGTTAATAATAATAAGTAGGGTGGACCGAATTTTGCATTTCAAATATGAAGGATTGAGATAAATTGTGGAACGTATGAGATTCTAGCGTGATGCTTGCCTGCTATTTTTAAAATTTTAAGCTCAATGTTTAAGTGTTTAACATTTATTTCTGTAATTATATTTTAAATTCATTTAATAACCCTTTGAAGCAGATTTCTCATCAAACATGAATTTTACACTTTTTTGATAGTTTTAAGTTATTTTAGATCTAAATAAGTGGAAAATGTTATATTTAAAATTTTAATTAATTTTGGTTCTAAAATATAGAGTGGGGCGCCGGTGTCCCTTTCTGCGTTAAAGGTAAATTCATCATGGGACACGGGCGTCCCATGAATAAATATTTTTACAAATTGCGCTTTTTTACAATTACTTAGATATAGGAGTAGCAATAATTCATTACGGATCTTTTTTAAGTAATCAAATTTAATTAGAAATAAATTTTTGAAATTGGTTGATAAAATTTTTTCAAACTACTTTTATTTAACATTTTTATTTTAGTAAAAAATTTACTCTGATAATCTAATAGATTTTTTATAGTAGCTATTAGACTCTCTTTTATAATAAAAAACTATCATGTAATAATAATATTTGTATTAAGAGCGTCAAAAAATAAATAAGCAAAAGGGACACCGGTGTCCCATCTGCGTCAAAGGGATAAGGATTTTCCCTGGAAGTATTTCAATTGTTCTTATTTATATTGAAAGTAGTTTTAAAAACCAAAGTATATTAGTTCAAAAAAAAAAATATATATATATATATTTTTTTTTTTCAAAAACTGTTAATACTATTCATTCTAAAAATTTATAGCAAGCATTACTCAATAATAAATGCATTTAATAAAGAGTTTTTTCTTTCTTTATTTTCAATCTTATTACTATGTCTATTGCTGATAAACTATTAGTGCCACAGGCATTTCTTTCAAATTTGCTTTTCACCTGATCTAAAAGTCGACAACTTGAACTTGAATGAATTTGGATGCTTACAAACTTAAGTTTATGCAATTATCTAGTTCGACGATTAAAATGTTTTCTTCTTATATGTGTACACATAAACATTTTATCACCACATTATGAAATAAACAACAACAACAAAAAAAACAAAAAAAAAAAAAAAAATTAAACATAATGAAGTGGTACTCATTGTACCATTGGTACAGAGATGTCGAAAAAAGATCAGAACCTTGAAACAAATGTTAAAAAGTATTCATTACCACGTTTTTATTAACTCGATTTCTTGTTTGTTTGTCCAGTACAAATCTTGCAATCGATTTTCAACTAATTTCCCGACTAGCTAGACATTTGAAACTTTTAGAATAGCTCAGAACACGATGACAATGCATTCTTTTAATGCTTTTATTCAATTAATAAATGTCTGAAAATTTCTTATAATTGCTCTCTTTATTACGCATTTGATCATTTTCTTTCAAGTGGATGGGATAATTCTTAAAAAAATTTTTAAAAGAAGTATTTATTAATACATAGAATTATCAAGTTTATATGATTCAACAGAAAATTTAAAAACGTGGTATATAAAAAGTTCTTTTTATCTTGTAATATTTTTTTATTCTATTTATATTTTTTCAAACTTGATGGTAGATTTTTTGAGATAATATAAACTAATTAATAACACAGATGAAAAATAGCTGTCTGAAACAGACAGCACTCTGTAAAACCTTTTCTTGAACAAAAATGGCTTCATGTAGCATTGAATTAGATTAAAAATAAAGTTCGATCTTTATAAATATTTTTAATATTCCTTCTGTGGATTCAATTTTATATATATTTTTTTTTTATTCCAATGGACTTTAAAATCCCAATGGATTTGATCCTATTATGAAGACAAAGGGTTATTCGATGTCCAGTCCTATTGGAGAGATAGAAGTTTAATTTAAATATTATTTTGCGAAAAGACGATTTTGCTCTGAAAAAGCCATAGTTTTATAAGACCTACATTCACAGAGGGTTACTGCATTTATGAATAATACAGGTCGGCATGTAAAATTTTGATTTTATGATTTTGGCTGATCTTTGTTTTTTGGTGTGCTGAAACCGAAAATAAAGAAAGTTCTCTATCACGTATAGATTTTTGTGAATACAGGGTGCCTGCCTATACAATTTCTTCCATTACTCTTCCACTAATATAATTATATGGTAAGTTTTATAGTATGTTTCCATGATTCATTAATAATAGATGCCTATTGTTGTAATTGTGCGAATTAAAACCATATCAACCTACCAAGTGATTGTTATGATGGTATATGTGAGAAATCGTGTCGATAAATACCCTGTATTGCTAAAAATCTATACGTGATAGAGAAAAATGGGCTGCATTTTCGGTTTCAGCACATCAAAAAACATAAAGATCAGCTGAAATCATCAAATCAAATTTTGTCAACTTCATTTTTGTCGGTCTGTGTAATTAATTACCACTACTATCTGGACCAAAATAAATTTCCTACTTTTCTGTGTGTCATATTTTTTCGATGTACTTCAACTTTGCAAATTTTTCTTGCAACAGATAGGGGGAAAAAATGATCACGTCTTCGCTCTTTTTGATCAATAACTCTATCTTTCCCGATTCCCCCAAATCCCTGTTGCATCTGTGAAAATTTTTCCAGGTACATCCCCCAGCGGATAGACTCGCGTAAGTAGCTGTTATCTTCCGAAATAAATTACGCTCAATTTTGTCGCGGTGGCAACGCGTTCTTCTCTTCTCTACGAAAAGCTAATCCTCCTAACGAGTAAAAATGGCCCAAATGCTGGCGACGTGACGGCTAACTGATGGTGCTAGAGTGTTCTGTCGAAAGCCCTGCGAAAACAATAGAGGTGGTGGAGATCCCGTCTTCAAACAACACCCTTGGGGTAAATGAATAAAATCTTGGGATAACACACGCAAAGAGTTGGAAGAAGATGCTGGTGTAAGCATCACGTAAGACAGTTCTGTGTCGCTTTGAAGTTTATTGCTTACCTCGATAGATGGCAGGAGTGAATGGGATTTACGTGGGGCTTTGATAGGACACCTAGAAATGTGTGAAGGGGAATTTAGTGTTTCTAGAACAACATGGCCAAGAAATTGTCTCGGCACATTAGTACAATATTTGTTTCGTGGTGAGGAAAAATTAGATTCTCGTTTCATCTCTTTCACTTCACTTTTCGTTAAAGTTAAGGAATTTTCGGTGAACTTACTTTGAGATAGATGTTAATGGTTAAGATGAAAGTTGTGTTCTCTGCTAAAGATAATGGTTATGGTTGTTTTGGTTGATAGTTGGGCTCGTTAGATATCAGCTTTTTTTTTTTTTTTTTTTTTTTTTTTGAACGAGCTTTATTAAAGTAAGATTTGTTCTTCATGCCATTCATTAAAAGGGTTCTTTTACTTGCTCATTTTGGGAAATGATGATTAAAGCGTGACATATGTTTGGACTGTGGCAGTATGCTTGGAAAATAGTTTGTTTCCATTATCGAACGGCTTTTGACACCAAAGTCAGATACTAGCGAGAAATCTTTCTCGATATAGATATAATGTCAGCTTGTTATAGGTATAAGCTCAGTTAATAACGTCTAATTATGTTTAAAAATAACTGTATCAGGGTGACGACAATCAGGGATGGATGGATGGATGGTTGGGTTTTACGTCGCACTAGTTCTGCGCAGATGGGAAATTGGCGACGGTCTGGTACACACCCCTAGAGGTGGTCCGAAGACATGCCATCACCATTTTGATCCTCCACGGAAAGGCTGGCTCTCCCGCTTCGGTAACCCCCAGAGGTATAATTTTTGATGGGAACATGGAGGACATTGCGGCCATGACAGATTTTACGTGCGCCAGCCACCATTAGTGTACACGACGATCTTTGGCCGGCTCGAGTACCGAACCCGCAATTTTCCAATTACGAGGCCGGCGCTCTACCGACTGGGCTACCGCGGCCCGGCGACAATCAGGGAAATCATGGAAAAATCAGGGGGTACTTTATCAATCTGGAAATATCAAGGGGAAATCAGAGAATTTTGTAAAAACACTCAAAAATCATGGAAATTTTCAGTTTTGCCCAGCAAGCGTTACTGAAAGATCGCCAAACAGGTGTTGTCTTAACCATGATTGCACAAGATTGGTTGCTTTCTACCTGAATCTCACCAAGTTAACATAAAATAAATAAATGAATAAATATTTTTAGCGCTACAACTTGAGGAATAATTTTGTCTTAATGCTAATATGTTATGCAGTTAAAATAAGTCATATTTTTATAATTTTATTAATTTCTCCAAAATTTTGAATTTTTCATTTTATTTTCGTTTTTGTAAGTGAACAAATAAATAAATAAATAAAAAGATTGAGATATTTTTGCCCATCAGTATAGTTTTTTGCAGTGATTTAGCGAGCATGTTACACAAGAATGTGATATATAATTATGGAATGGTATGTAATTGGTAACGGAAATCATGGAAACTTGTCAAAATTAGTCATGGAAATCATGGAAAAATCAGGTGCCGTAATTTCTGGTAGATAACCCGCAGATAAAATGTGTCATTTCTCCACCAGAAATTTTATTTAGTAGAGAAATCTATACTTTTTCGAAGGAAGAGATCGTACAAATATAAATTTATTTATCAATTGAAATTTCTGGTGCAAAACTGAATTATATAACCTGTGGGGTATCTACCAGAAATTACGATAACTTTTTTTCTGAATATCTGTAGTCACCCTGAATAATATTTTATGTGATATTTAATTGTTTGAAAGATCTGTTCAATAACATAACTGTATTTTGTGAACAAGAATTATAATTGTTTCTTATATAACATAAAGGGAGCAATACTTTATTCTGGTTGCTAGCTGGGGTCGGGTGCGGGTCAAGTTTACATATCCCGTGCAGGACTCTAACCGCAATTCATTAATCCTGCTGAAATTTATTGAATGACGAACCTACAAGTTAATAATTTCCCCTCTCCTAGTCCAATTTAAATGTTACCTTCGTCTCAGATAAGCCTAACACTTAATCTATCCCCGTCTTCCAAAACATCTGAATTTTCTGATAAATATTAATCTGACCATCTAAATGGCATTTCCCAAAAGTCTCATTGAATTCTCTGCAAACCTTCAAGAATGAAGGTCTTGGCTATCGCTCATTCCACGATTCCAAAATGATTTAAACCTTCCCTTTAACTCTCTTCTCTTTTCCTTCCACTACTACCTTTTCCCAGTAATCTACATATCGCATTTAAACCGATGAGGAAATTCAGGAATGCCGTGTTGGCAACAGCTAATCGATGACTGCATCTTTGAAGTGGGGCAGTTTGATCTGTAGCTGGAGTTATACAGTTAATGGCAATATGGATAATGGGCCATATCATGTATTACCTTGGCTGACTTTAATGGTAGTGGTACCACCACCAACCGTTGTTGTCTTTTGTCTTTTGGTATTAAAAGAGGGTTGAAAGTTTTGGGGGGTTTTGAAATATGGTATTATGGTTCTTTATGAGAGGAATGGGCAGTTTTCGGGGGATATTTTATTGCTAATATTTTAAAATGATTAAGGTCCTGTTTGTTAAGTCACATGTGCTGTTTGTTAAGTATTAAGTTTGCTGCGTGAGGTCTTGGTTAAGGAGATTTGTATAGGTGCCAGCTGTGCTTGTTAGCGGGTATGTTACAGTAAAATGTTATGAATCACCAAACTGACATAACTTATTGTTTGGTTATTAAGAGGTGGTTTGGAACCCGGATAAAATTAGAGTATCAGTTGTATTGCTTTGTTGATTGTATCGTTGGATGTTGTATGGTTATTTTATTAGATCGTACTCTATAGAGAAGAATATAACGATATTTATTTATTTATATATATTTTTTTAGTGCCAGAGGCCTATTTCTATTAATACGTAATAAAAGCATAGTCTCCAATTTTGCGAACCCCTTAAATAAAATAGAATTTTTATCAACGTACGCTCTGGCGAGGATTTTTTTTTTTTTTTTTACTTGGCTTTGAGACTTCTTAGGACCTTGTGCCATAAAAAGGCACCAACCAACAAACTTGGCTTTGAGAAAACGTTTGTTTTATGCATTTAATATAGAAATAAAGCGTAAAAGTTAAATTTGTGTGCTTTGGACCAGTAGAAGAGAGGAGGGGTGTGTGTTGCTGTGTCTAATAAATAACTTTGTAAACGATTACTTTATTTATATTAAGGTGATTAGGCTTTTTGTACTAAATTAAAATCTGTTAAGAATAAAACCTTATACAGACTTAGATAAATATAAAATCTTTTATATTCCTAAATGCTTAATCTGACCGAAGCACCAAAAAATTTCTTTTTGAATTACTGAAAGGATTTTTCATTAGGTGTTTCCTTCTACGTGCCAACTCACTGATGAAAAATGGCTCATCTTTACTTCTGTCTATGGGAGTGAAGGGGAGGTGGGGGGGGGGGTTATAACTGGGTGATATGGTTTATTCTGGCAGACCGGGAATCAAAAGCGTGGGCGGAAGATGGGCCTGTGTTATAAAAGCCTACAGTTCTCTCAGTCTACGTGTTTGTCTTCGGTATATGCGAGTAACTCGGAGCTTGATGGATGAGGGTACTCTGTGCAGGGTGAGAACGATATTGCGAGGACACCACTTTCTGTTATGATGATGCATTATTATTTCTTTCGTTTCGTGAACCACCCTGTCTTAAGTGTGTTAAGTGGACTCACTCTGAGTGAATCATTCTTGTTTTAAGTGTCAAACAATTTCTGAAATGTTATGTTTGCGAGGCGCCGTAATGCGTTTTTTATAGTTAAATGTCTGAGACATATAGCTTTAGGAGTTGACTTTGCGGATAATTAAAAAGAATAATTCAACCAGTGATGCCAGATTGGAGATTTTGTCCCCATTTTGGGGGATTTTTGAGTCTTCTGGGGACAATTTTGGTGACCAAATGTTTGTGGGGACTTTTTTGGGGAATTCTAAAATTTATGGGGACAAATCTGGGGAGTTCTTCAACTTTCTGTCAATGTTGGCAACGTAATGATTTATCCCTACGACTAGAGACTTTCAATAGCTTTATTGTTATTTGGAGATTTTTTTCAAAAATTGCCTTCATTTGGGGAAAAATCTGCTCGATATATATATATATATATATATATATATATATTTTTTTTTTTTTTTTTTTTTTTTTTGAAAAAATTTTATTTTCCCTTTTTAGTAGATCAAGTTGGGGATTTTTTAGAAAAAAAAAAAAAAAAAAACCTGATTTGGGGAAATTTGAAGACCTGTTTGGGGAAATAATTTTCGACCGTCTGACATCACTGAATTCAACTTATAGACTGTCGTTTTTATTTTCCCAGGGTTATGGTTTGGCAGTTCAAAACTGGTTTAACTCAAAACAGGTGATTTTTACCTCGCAAAATTGATTAAAACTATTCAAAAGTCAGAGTTGCTACAGTACCTGGAAAACTTGGAAAACTCAGGTAATTTGAAAATCTATTAAAAAACAGGAAAAACTCAGGGAATTTCAAAATTTACTGCAAAAACAGGGAAAATTCTGGGAATTTTGAATTTTTGGGGGGAAAAACAATGGAAAATTTTATCATGATCAAATATTTTTTTTTTTTTTTTTTTTTTTTTTTTTAGTGCTTTATAATAAATCAAATATGTTTTTTTTTTTTTTTTTTTCCCCAACTATTTTTTATTTACTTTTGTAGTAAGTAAATAAAATTAATATACCCTAAATATCTTCAACTGACTTGTAAACATGTTAAATTCTAATGCTGCATGATTGCGTGTCATCTATTTTACTTCAGAAATAGACAGGGAAAACTTAGGGAATTTTTTCTCTTGATTTGTGTAGCAACCCTGAAATTGTTCAGAACGTACTAAAAATATTTGTAATTTGGGGGGAAAAAATAAATAAAATAAAACACTTTCCATTTTCTCTTATAATATCAGGAGAGAATAACGAGGGAGCGAAATATGCAAGGTTGTGTTTGATGCTAATTATTTATTTATTATTATTATTTTGACGCTGTGTAATAATAAAAAATAAACTTGATAAATTCATTTTCTTTAATTAATTAAAATTTTTGCAATTTTGATTAAAACTTTACTTTAGAATAATATCTATGAAATACATTAGATTATTCTTTTATCAAAATGTAATTTTCTGGCAAAATATAGTTTTGGAACTTTAAGACAGTGTTGGATTTTACCTCTATGTCAAAACCTTAAAACCCTGTTTCTTTCGCTATTGGGCGAAGTCAGGTAGTTCAGTTTTTCCCTTAATGTTTCCTCTTGCAGTATATTTTTTTGTAGTCTATCTGAGGAGCAAACATTCAAATCAAGTTTTCTCCTTCGAATACAATATTTTCAGAAAACACAAAGTAATAAATTATAACTAAATTTAAAATCCTTATCGTTTGTTTAGATGTATTGCTAGTTACTAGGAAGATATGTAAGTATATCTAGTAAGACATGTAGACGTACTATTTTAAGTTGTTCAAAG
This sequence comes from Salticus scenicus, assembly GCA_963930645.1. NCBI lineage: Eukaryota > Metazoa > Arthropoda > Arachnida > Araneae > Salticidae > Salticus > Salticus scenicus. Next base: position 6,141,407 of record CAWVNO010000001.1, read on the forward strand.
GAAAGTTACTAACTCAATTTTATTATTATTATTATTATCATTTATGGAAAAAGCATTGTTTGAATGTTTGCTCCTTATATTGGAAAATATAATTTACGTCTATTATCTGTGTACATGCTCTATGCTGATAAAAATATTGCAAATCTAAAAACATCATATTTTACCTTCATTTGTTATAGCAAATTTTTGCATATGATTCATAATGCAATCATGCATCCCCCCCCGAGAAATTCATTATGCAAAATATGTATCTATTCCTGAATTTTATACCAGAATATTGGCACAAAATTCCGGAGGGGAAAATACCCCACAAATTACGTCTGTTATTTAATTTCTTTCTATTTTTTTTCCCTTAATCAGCCAAAGACCCTTGCTCTTTTTTTTTTTTTTAAACATACTGTATATGTAATCTTATGTATTCATAATAAGCTTATTTAAGTTTAATTCCAGCCAAGATTTATTTCGTAGTCCATCCCAAACTCCCCAAATTAAATCGCATATAAAAGACGTGCGCGCTTTCTCTCAAAATAATTATTAATAGAACGCCGCGTGTTATGCCCCGAGGCAGGCTTGACATCATGCCGCGCCCTTCCCCTTTCCTTTTACCCTTCCTATGTTTCCCCAACAAAGGAACGAAATATTAATTTCTCTCCTCCAGCCTTAAATGGGAAAGATTCCTTCATCTATACCCCCGTATCGCTTGCTCAGAAAGCCAGAACACAAAATTCCATTTTATTATTAGTTTCCACCCCTTGGGGTATTCCCTCTTTCTGCTACGCTCCTTACCAAATCAATTTTAACATTCTAGCCATTGCTTTTGCTACCTGACGAAAAGTCAGATAGTTTTGTTTTGTCCGTAAAGCATACACACAAAACATTTTCTTCTTTCGCTCTGAAAACGCGCGCGCGAAGGGGGAGGGGGAAGAGATTTTAATTCTTTTAATCGAACTTATGAAGTGGAATTATTAAAGAGGTTGGAAAGATTTCGCTGAGGGAGGGAGAAAGAAAAGGTGGGGGTGTCTGTTTCGAATGTCGACTTTTCTAAAGCGTGCAGATATATATATATTGGGGAGTAGGAGGGGGGGGGGGGTAGTTTGGCGCGCCGTTTTATTTTGCCGTTCTTTTGATGAGGTTTTAATTGCTAAATCTGGCTTTTCATATTCGAGTACCTCGGAAGAGGCGTTCTTTTGAGAAATGAAATAATTGCATATTTTGTGTCCGCAGGAGCGTATCGTTTTTGGTTGCATGGAAGCGAGCGGTGCACTTCACGCGATAAAAGTGAAGAACATGAGTGGATTACCAGTTTAAATACCACTGTCGGTTTCGCGTTTTCGTAAAAGCTATTGGATGGTTTATTGGAGTTGATAGTATTTGCTGACTGCGCCGAGTTAGATTTGAAAAGAGAAAAATGTATTTTATTCTATTATATAAATTTATTGGTCTCCTAATTTTCTAACGAGTACAGATTAAAAAAAAAAAAAAACTGGTGTAACAACCCTGTGGCGGATCTAGGGGGGGAGGGTAGGAGGCTGAAGCCCCACCCCCCTCCCAAAGTACTGACATTCAGAATTGAATATTACAATTGTAAACTTTTCACTGATCTGGAATAACATCTTGAAAAATCTTAGCCCCCCCCCCCGTCCCCCAACCAAAAGTTAAGTTCTGGATCCGCCTCTGTAACAACCCAACTTTCATTACCCACTACTGTGATGAAATAAGAACCATAAACCCTAGTAGCACACTTGTCCACAGAACACCCTGAGGAGGTCCATAGGATTTTCCTTTTATCCACAGGATATCCTGTGGATTCTTTTCGGAGAAGATATGCTGCTGGGGAAATTGATTTAACAAATTAGACACGTAACAATTTTTCTGTTAGCGCAAATTAATATATACGTCATAATTATTTCCGAGATCTATAACTGACCTACCTCATCAGGACACCTGTCAATTTTGCTATTCTAATCAAGTAATACGGGCTAGAAATTCTAAAAAGATAATCAATAGAGCCGTTTTCGAGATGCCGACTTTCAGTATATTATACTCGACACTAAAAAATTCGTGATGATTATGAAATTTACATTAATTGTTTACAGTCTTCCAACAAAGCAGAGCATTAACACAGCAAACAGAAATGCATGGAATTGTATCAGCCATTTTTGTTGCAAAAACGAAAAAAAAAAAAAAAAGTCCTATATCGAGATAGCGGATAGTCTTTTAGTGTTATTGGTTAAAAAGATATTTATGGCTAAAAAACACTTTGCACCCCTTCAAAAAGAGTGGCACAACTCAAAAATGGTGCATTTGAGAAAAATTAACTTACAGGATACTGACACATTAATTAGCCTACGATAAAACGGACACAATTGCTTCTCTGGTGTATAAATTGCGAGATAGAGATGTTACGCTTTTTGTGTATGTTGGGACACTTCACATGTATTTTTCAATGACAGAAACTAAAAATTGTCCTTTTTTGACTCGTGTCAGTTTTCTCGCTTGGGTGCAGCTTATTAAAACCCATGGACTCACTCAGAAATTTAGTCATTGATCAATGTATACAATATGGAATCTATTAGATTCTCGCAGTTTCTTATTCGATGCTGCGCCGTATGAAAAATGGAGGCATTCAACTAAAATTCTCAAACATAACAAATAGCGCCAAAATTCACTTTGAAGCGTAGCAAAAGTGTCAAAAGAAGTATCTTCAATCGAAACCCAAAGAAAATCGATTAATCAGATACTATCTTCTCTTACCCCCTTCCAGGAGTAGAAAATATGACAATCTTGGCAGACATTTTCCCTTTCACTGTTGTGTACGCATCGCATTATTTTGACGTTATTTAATAATGGTTCATTTGACGCATAAATGAATATTAAAGACCGTATTTTTTTCTTGAAAGAAAACATGTGAAACCTTATCAAGTAATATAACACATTATATATACATAAAAAAAAAAATTATATCTCATTAATTGAAAAAGACAATTTTTAAATTTAAAAAGAAGTAGGCAAAAGATGATTTAAATTTATTTACACAAGTCATGTCTGCTTTCAGTTAAATAATTTTGTATCTCTATCTATCTATATAATATTTAAATTTTAGAACTTTAAAAAAAAAAAATACTGGGCTTCGGTTTAAAGTTCTGCAACCTGACCCGAACCCGACAAGTGAATTAAAACCAACTCGAAATGAAACCCCACCCGAACCCGACAAACAAATTTTACCCGATTCCGCTATAGACAATTTCGATGACCCGAAATCCGAATTCTTTTCACCCGAACCCGACCTGAAACCCGAATCTAAATGAAAATTAAAAATTCATCTAAAAATCATAGAAAACACTTTTAAATTATAAAATAGAGTAATTTTCATTGTCATAGAGTAAATTTTATTGTCACACAGTTGGTAAATTATTTTAAAAAGAATTCAAAATGCAATTACTAAGTTGAAATGTAAAAATCTGAAAAAAAAAAAAAAAAAAAGAGAGAGAGAGAGAGAGAGAGAGAGAACAACTATAGGTAATAAAATTTGTTTTATTTATTTTCATTCTGCAGTATAAACTTCCTGGTGTTCTTTAAAAAAATTAAACAGGTAGAGTTATTATCGTTTATATGTAAAAGGTTAATTTGGTGATTCGTTTCGAGATTAATGTAAGTATCCATATGTGATAATATTATAACTTCAGAAAGTCCTAAAATGTCTTAAGAAAAAACAAAAGAGCCAGACTGTATGAACCCTGCAGATGGTTCGACTATAAACATCCCTTAAACAATATAGTGTTTCCATGCCAAACAAAACGGAATAAACTTACTCCCATACCATTTTAAGCGAAGAAAGAGGTCCTATATCAGATCGTCTTTTAATGTTATTGATTAAATAAAATATGATAGTTATGATGACTAAAAATAAACACTTGTGAAAACTGATAAACTCTCTCAGATACGTTGGATCAATATGGAATCCATTAGCTCCTTCGCAGCTCCTTATACCTGATGCTGCGCACTGTGAAAAATGGAGGCATTCAACTGAAATTCCTACTTTTAATACATTACAAATAGCGCCAAAATTCACTTTGAAGCATAGCAAGAGTGTAAAAAGAAATCTCTTCAATCGAAACCCAAAGAAAATCGATTAATCAGATACCACCCTCCTTCGCCCCCCTCCCAGGAGTAGAAAATATGATAATCCCGGAACGTGTTTTCCCTCTCACTGTTATGTATTCCACGCTTGCCTGGGAATTTGGAATTCGCGTCGTGATCCGGGAATTTTAAAGGTATGCATATGAAAGGAGGTAAGACTTTAGTTCCTTCTTCCCTCACCCACCCCACCTTTCAGGAAACGTGACTTTTTTTTTTTTTTTTTTTACTTTGCTTGGTAGTTATTTACACTAGATTACATTTGAAATACAGGGGAGTTTACGGAAGGATTGATAATATATGTAATTTGGACTTCTTTAATCTATGTTCCCTGGGATTATTGTATTTAATTACACACTAGTATTTTTGCTGATACGAATCTTTTACATCCCCCCTCTTCTTATTCCTCAACTGATAATATAAATTTTTGGGGTTTTGTTTTCGTGGTTATAATTATTTTCGCTTATTGGCGATTATGAACAATTGATTTCAGTTTCATTAAGATAATTTAAACTTCGTAAATTATATAAATATTTTAATTTAAGCAATCTGTGTGTGAAGGCTTTTAATAAAATACAAATTTCTAAGCTGCATGACTGGTTCCCAAGAACCTGATGGATGTCAACTCTGGTTACATAGGAAGAACGGTCTTCAGAAATAAGATTTTCTAATACCCCTTTCCGACCCGAAACATTTTTACCTTGAGGCCTCTTCACTTATCGTCCCCAGAAGCCAGAGCCAATGTTATTCTATGGTGAATTTCGCCCCATTATAACTTATTAACTAATATATATTTTTAAATCCTTTTTCACATTCAGAAACTTCACAACTATTAAACAATTTATCGCTTTCTAAAACATTTTTTTTTTTTTAATTTTTTTATTTTGAGGTTGTAAAATGCGAATTTTCACAATGTAAAAATTTTCATTTTTGAGCTTGAAAATGAAGTCTTAAAAATAAAAACAAATCAATTTTTAGAAAGCGATAAATTGTTTAATAGTTGTGAATTTTCGGAAAGTGAAAACGGAATTTAAAAATATGTGTTAGTTATGAATTATAATGGGGCAAAATTTCCCATAGAATAACATTGGCTTCGGCTTTCGGAGACGATAGGTAGAGAGTCTCCTTAAAACATTACATTCTTCTGTTTTTGAAAACTGAAAGAAAAATATGGACTATAACTGACATTTGTTGATTCAGAATTGTACTTTACACATTCTGCTTATTAGTTCTATCGCTCATTTCCTGATTTTACTACATACGACTGTCCCAGATGCAAAAATGTGAGTGGTTGTCGTGGATGTCTAACCCGCACGATCGTACGGCCTGGGTCGGAAAGGGGTATAGTGATAAATTTGCGTAATCTAAGCACACACAATTATTAAGTAGTAAAATTAAAACATTAGATTTTCAGTATTAAGAATTGAATCTGTTCTATACATCGGGTTTTCTTGAAAATAAAAATAGTTTGGTTTTAGGCATCAGGAGAAGATGTGGTTTTTAATTTTGTTAGGACAAGTAATTAGGTCTGCGTAAGATTGAATGCAGAGCAAAAATTTAATCATAGTATAATTTATTTCTTTTACTATAAAGATATGCCTGTATATATGATTTTCAAAAATAGGAGAGTGAGTTTTAACATGCATTCAGGATTGTTGACTCACTTTACTTGATCCTGGAGAGACGAAACTTCCCATTTTCATCTGGTAGTTATGATGTCTTTTAAACTTTAACTGTAATTACCCTGTATCCTTTATGCATATTTTCCTTTAGAAAACGGTGTTTTGTTCTTCATGTTTCATAACAATTAATACTTTTGGGAGTTAGCAAAACGGGGGAGCTATCCAATTCACGGAGTTCAGAATTATGAAGGCATATCTACGGACCACCCCTAGGAGTAAATCACAGAACGTTGCCAATCATTCGCTGCGTAGCTCCAGTGCGACGTTGAACCCACTCAAACGTTAGAAAAGGGGAAAATATGGGGATTTCGTTACCCCTTTCCGACCGGAAAATTTTTACCTTAAAACATTACATTCTTCTGTTTTTTGCTGGCTGAAAGAAAAATATGGAGTACAACCACCATTTGTTGATTGAAAATGGTACTTTACTCTTTCTGGAAATTAGTACAATCGTTCATTTCCTGTTTTTATTACATACGACTCCTGTAGATGCAGAAATGTATGTGGATATGTAGATGTTTAACCTATACGATTGTGTAGCTTAGGTCAGAAAGGGATTTATGGGGAAAATATATTCTAGAAGTACCGTTGAAATTTTTAATCTTTGTCCATAGCTATTTATTTTGCAAATAGGTACTAACCTGTAAACTGCTTTCATTCTTAACCTGTTGACCGGGGAATAAACTTTTGCCAGTCGTGAGTGGCAAAGATTGATTGACGGAGCATTTGTTTGTAAACATTCCCCTTCTTTATATGCTCGCATATAACGACGCTAGGATACATAAAACTTAATGCTTTCAAAATATTACGGCAAATTTCCATGACGAAAAATGTCGTCATGCCCATTGCAGTAGTAGTTCGTGTATGACGAAATATTTCGCCATACGCAGTTAACAGATTAATTCACCGTGCAAATTCTGTATTTCATTTATTTTATTCAGTAGATATCTAAATATTAGCTGCGTGAAAGTTTTTTCCCCTTCTTCCTTTTCAACCTCCAATTTCCACTTCTTTAACGTTCATCATCACACTCCTTTTTCCTCTTCCGCCTTTTCAACTCAAATGAACTTGGACATCTCGCTATTACATTTGTTCTCTTAATCAATGTTCACACTTCTTAGAAAGAAAAGAAAAAAACTTGCTGTGATCCTCTGAAATCGATTAATCAGCTGCTCCACCTCGAGTGAAGAAAAAAAAAAAAAAAAAAAAAGTTTGATAATTCCATTCTTATCTTCTTTTTCCCTTTGTTGGCCCACAGGTCTGTTAGATATCTCCAGAAAAAAAGAAAAAACCTGTTCAAAATTTACAGTGGATAGAAAAGTGTCTCAGAAGTTAATCATATGGTAATCCTTGGTGCATAGTCAGTCTTCATCTTTGACCATTGTTTTTTGGTATCGTGTTATGATGAAGTCGTCAAATTACCGAAAGCATGTATGTTAAGAATCTCTTATTAAAAATATTTAATAAAAAGCATGATGTGATGTACGCTGCCCCACCTCAAGTTATGATAAAAAAAAAAAAAAAAACTTTTCTGCCTTTGTTGTTCTACAGCTTTGTTAACACTTAAAAAGAAAAAGAAAAACTGTTTTGAATTAACAGTGGATGGAAAAAGGTCTGAGAAATTAATCGTATTGTAATCGTTAAAGTGAAGCTTAGTTTCCATGATTGGCTGTTCTATTCGGGTATTGTGTTATGATGAAGTCATCAGTCAAAACTACAGAATGGTTCCAAAATGTATCTAGTATTTTACGGAAGCATCTATGTTGAGAATAACTAATAATAATTTATATTTTATAAAACCGTTGTGTACACTGCCCCACTTCAAGTGGTTATTAATTTTTTTTCCCCTTATCGTTGTTGTCCCACAAGTCTATTAGATATCTTAAAAAAAAAAAAAAAAAAAAAACACTTTAGAATCTTAGAGGTTATATATATGGTAATTACGGAACTAAAAGCGTCTCTAGGTTTGACCATTTTTGTCAAATCATATTGACCATCATTGTGTTATATTTTGAGGAAGCCATCAGTCAAATGACAGAAGGGTTCAAAATTTATGCCGTGTTTCACAGAAGCATATATTATATGTTGTGAAATAATTTATAATAATGTAAACTTTGAAAATATTTAATGAAACTATATGTACACTGATTGATGGGTGGGTAAGAGGTTTAATTCTACGACTAAGGAAAACCCTAGTTAATCATATCACACTTCGGCAAGAAAAGTGGCTCAACTCAAAATAGCAGTATCTAAGAAAAACCAGTTTGAAGATATAAAGATAACGCATAGATTAGTATCGTAATAAAACTGCCTCTCAAATGGATAGTTTTCAAGATAGACATGTGACGCTTTTTGATTGGTTTCGACACTTTACAGTCATTTGCAAAAGTTTAAGACCACCCATAGAAAAATCAGATTTAATGGAATTCCGCAAAAATAACATACATATTTTACATATAAAAGAACAAAATAGACTGTACATGGTTATTTACTGTAATTAAGAGCCGCGGTAGCCTGGTCGGTAAAAGCAGCGAGTTCGTGATCAAAAGATTACCGGTTCGGTCCTCGAGCCTGCCGAAGACCGTCGTGTACGCTAATGGCGACTGGTGCACGTTAAATTCCGTCGTGGTCGCAAAGTCCTCCAAGTTCCCATCAAAAATTATACCTTTGAGGGTTCCGGAACATGGGTTTATCTCGGCCCTGATCCGGATCAAAATTCGAGTTCCTGTTGTTTGGCTGCTGCTGCCATCTTTCACCAGCTTCTGGAGCTAAAATCGTTCTTCCTCCCTAAGTGGTGCGCCTAAAAACGGAAGGCGTACCCCTCTTGTCTTAAAATCCGGATAGTTCCATTGCCGGGGCTCGGAATTTCCGATTGGCATACGACAACAATAACAAAGTCAGTATTTTGTTGGATCTCCTTTGTTTTTAATAACTTGTTCAGTCCTCTTAGACGTGCTATAAATAAGAGACTTGCAGTAAGCTTTAGAAATGTCTGCGCACCAGACATGCTTTATTGCTTCAACAAGAGCCGTAACTGTGCATGGTTGTTTTTTGGCGACTTTATTTTTCACAATACACCACAGATTCTCTATTGGATTCAAATCTGGGCTGTTACCTGGCTAATCAAGCACTTTGATTTTCTGTGCCCTCATATATTTCTTGACAATCTTCGCCCTATGACGGAGCCCCATCATGCATGAAAATTGAACGTTTATGAACACGTATGTGAAGCTTCAATTTCTCACATAATAAATTAAGGTACTGCTTTTCGTTCATAATGGTTTTAGCTGGCATAAAATACAGACTAGCAGTACCGGACACAGACATTGCACCCCATATCATTTGGCTTGGAGGACGTTTCACAGTTTGAATCGTATACCTCTCATCATACCTTTTTCCCCTTGGGCGGCGAACACTTGTAGCACATTCAGAAAATTGCTGCACACTTGACTCGTCCAAAAATAAGACCCTACTCCACTGCTGTATTGTCCAATTCTGATATTGTCTGGCGAAAGTCAGTCGTTTTTTTTTCATACTTGGACTAAGTCGAGGTTTCCTTGCTGGTTTATGGGGTGATGAACCAAATGTTTGGCCAAACGTCTTGAAATACTTCTCAAACTGATGTTGCTGCCTTTTGAAGCCAGAGAATGTCAAATCGTATTGCAGGAGGCTCTTGGATCTCTTACGACCATCATTCTTATCAAAATCCATCATGTGCACTCATTTTTCTAAGTAGATCGCTTCTCTTAAGATTCACAAATTTTCACAAAATTTTCAATTTACTGATAGCCTGATGTACGGCTGTCTTGCTCACATTTACCCACGAACTTATTTGACGTCCAGAAAATCCAATTTCATGCAGGGACGATATTTCTGACGTTTTTGTAACAGTAAGTGAAGATTCAATTTCATTCCGCAATGAGACCAAAAGCGTCGGGTGTTGGCTGAACAGGTTGAAAGTAGAAAAGATGTCGTCACGTGCTTCCTTTATTTCACGCGTTATGCGAGACTCTTTATCGCGTTGTATGAGTAATAGTCGCAGATTTTTCGTCGCGTTTTGTGGGAGCGCGTTGTACGAGATTCTACTGTATATAAATATATATATAAATGACTTAAAAAGGATAGTAAACTAAATATTATTTAACACATTTTCATGACTAAACCTAGTGCCGTGTTTGCATCATCCGATGACATTCGTGAAGTCAGCGTACACTTAAACACGTTTCGTACAATGCTCTCTGCTTTCAGATGCCCACCATTCATGCATTTATGAATTTTATGCAGTTAAATTTGTTAACTGTGACGAATTGGTTAAATGAGCTGCACCCCGATATATTTACTATGCTGTGATTATTATTATCACTACAATTCCGCCGGTTAACAAATTTTCATTTCCATTCCAAATATTCTTACTTTCTTCTATTTATTCTTTATGGCTGTCTCTCGTGCGAACCGTAGATAAATACGAAATGCCTCCGCGTTCTATTTGCCTTCGAATTTTTAGGTGAAACTCATATTCCATCAACATCACCATAGACCGAATTTTCTCTCCTGGATTCTCGGAGAATTCGAATGGGAATCGTGAGTTGGTTTTCCGAAGCCGGTCACGTTCCAGGTTTTCGGGACTTTTCTAATATAAAGATGGATGGTTTTTCGCTGAGAAAAAAAATAAAAAATAAATAAAAAATAAACTCCCCTCCCTTCCATTCCGTCAATCTCCTTTGATCCACGCTTTTAGAGTTTGTGTGTATCTGCCCACATAGATCGTCTTAATTTTGGTGTAAGCTTTACCATATGCCGTGTAAGGAAGCGTCAGTTTTTCGTGGCGAGATTTTCAACACACCAAGCTGTTGTGGTGGATGATACCGGAAGGGAAAGCCAAAGAAATAAATCCAATCTTTCTACCTCCTTTTTTCTTAGGTACTAATTACAGGGGCCCATCCAATTTTTAATTTTGAGGCCAATTTTGTGAATTTTCTATTTTTCTTTGCTAAAAAAAAAAAAAAAACTTCCACTCCTTTCCATAACGTCAATCTCATTTGATCCACGCTTTTAGAGTTTGTGTGTATCTGCCCACATACATCGTCTTAATTTTGGTGTAAGCTTTACCATATGCCGTGTAAGGAAGCGTCAGTGTTTCGTGGCGGGATTTTCAACACACCGAGCTGTTGTGGTTGATACCGGAAAGGAAATGCAAAGAAATAAATCCAAAGTTTTTGTCTTTCTACTTTCTTTTTTCTTAGGTATATAATCCACACTTCTTAATTTTCCAAACATTTATTAATTAACATAAAAATTATTTACATATGTACAATTTAAACTTACGACATTTTCATGCACAGCTACATATCTGTTAAGTAGACTCTCGTATAACGCGGGGGATATGTTCCGCGTAATAGAAAATTGCGTTATAGGAGACATACATTGAGCAGACGATTTCATTCCGCATTTAGACCAAAAGCGTCGGATGTTGGCATAGTAACGGAGCAATCCTTCCTTGAACAGGTTGAAAATAGAAAAGATGTCGTCACGTGCTTCCTTTATTCCACTCGTTATACGAGACTCTTTATCCCGTTGTATGAGTAGTAGTCGCAGATTTTTCGTCTCGTTATACGAAATCGCGTTTTTTGGGAGCGCGTTGTACGAGATTCTACTGTAGTACATTTCAAAACATCAACTACAGCAAGTCAAAAACGAAAAAAAAAAAAAACATTCTAACTGGCTAAATAGCTCTTTGATATTTTACCAGAATTCTGCAATCGGCTAAATAGCTTTTACATTACATTACCTTACCAGAATCACGAATATCGTCATCTCTTAGAAAGGAAGATAGTTAACCTTTGTTACTTTTGTTACAGTTACTAATTACAGGGATCCATCCAAATTTTAATTTTGAGGCCTATTTATTAAATTTTCTGTTTTTCTTTGTTAAAAAAAAAAAAAAAAAATGCTTTTAGAATTTGCTGCTTAAATAGATATACAGTCGAACCTCGTTAACGGGAACTACTTTTGACATGAACTGCTACAATTCCCGTCAAAATGAAGTTTGTTACTGATAGCATGAATTACTGATAACATGAACAATTTTTCCCTCCTTGAGAATCACGTTAGCGAGGTTCGGCTGTATTAATTATGGTGTAAGCCTTACCACGTCGCTCTCCAGCAAGAAAAATGTCGTAACTCAAAAATGTATTATTTGAGAAAAATCAACTTAAAAGATAACAGTAAAGCATTGACATGAAACTAATACTCTCAGGTGGATAATTTTCGAGATAAGAGATTTGACGCTTTTGTGTACGTTGAGACACTTCATATTTATTTTTCAATGACATAAACTCAAAATTGCCATTTTTTTTTTACTTGTGCCATCTTTCTTTCCCGGGTGCGATATTTCGTTTAAGGAAGTGTCTATTTTTTTTGTGATGAGAATTTCAATACACCACTCCAGGTTTTCATAAACCCGGAAGACAAATGCAAAGATAAATATGCAAATCTCCCCCCCCCCCCCCCCCCAATAGGGCATAGGGATAGGGCTATTTCCAGAAGTAAATACAGATTTTAATTTTTGAATTTTTTGTGTATGCGTAAGTAAGTAAAATATATAGGTTTGGGAAGAACATAATATTTTTTGTTAAACTTCCATTCACTATTGTTCAAGAAATGAAAGTATGGTGCAAAAATTTATTTTTAACAATCACTATATTTAGTATCAATGTAGAAATCTTTAATCGAACAAAGTCAATGAAGTGATATGATACGATATTGAAAACATGGCTAGGACGTAGAGAAAAGTATACAAAGGAATTATTTTTATAAAATTAAAATTTGTGAAAGCACCGTTCCTATAAATTTGATATTTTTACAGACTCCCCCCTCCCTCCTTAAAGCGAAATATTTTAAAGGTACAGTTAAAAAACATTTAACCCTTTGACCTTTTTTTTTTGTTTGTTTGTTTGTTTTTTCTGATAAAAAATAAAATCAGCATTAAGTAAATTATCTGATTGTGATTATGTTCCATTTCAACAGACGGTAAATTTCCTCAACTGGCAATTTTATCCACAGTTACAAGTCTGAAAGACAAAAACGGAAAAGAGTTTCATATTATATTTATAATTGGCCTTGGGACAGATATGTCCCGTTCTGGTGGTTGCGAAATGGTTGATATTTGCTTCGTTCAACTCCTGAATACGGTATTTAAAGGGGGCAAATCTACCGGTTTCTGTTGATGATTAACGTGGGCGAAAATTTTCAGTTTTGTATTTCACTTATGGAAATTTTAAATATTAAGATTACGTGAATAGAATAAAACTGAAAAGCCTCCCTCTAGAAATAACAATATATTTCAAAATAAATTCCATGTACACATTAAAGATTGATCTCAAAAACTTCATTTTTGACCTTCCCGCAATTTCTATAGAAGAGCAACAACTTTTGGTGGAACCCTACTCTCGTGTCAGCGCCAGATGGTACTCTCATTTGCGCCCGAGGGTTCCTGGTTCGAGGGTTCACGGACCAAATTGGCAATTCTTGAGATGAAAGATCATTTTGCGAATGTTAATAATAACTATTAACAACACCTCGCTATTTTCTGGCTGGGGGGAGAAAATATCTCCTTTCTAGCTCCTTTTCAGTACGTTTTTTTTTTTTTTTTTTTTTTTTCTCCTTCACTTTTAAGGTCGAACTGTTTATTATTTTCGAATTAACGATCCTAATTATGATAAAAAGTTCTGAAATAACACAGCAATAATGGCAACGGTAACTACTATGCAGTATTGAAAAGATACGGTGCATTATTATTATTATTATTTTTTTTTTTTTTTTTGGAATTCTGTGGTTTGGCAGTTGTTATTTGCTGAATTCATAATATTAAGTGAAAAACTAGTTTGTGGTCGATTTTTTTTTCCTCCTCCTCTCCCCCTCCCCCTTCTTTGTTTCGAGTAATATAATTTTTTCAGAGCAAATTATAGCATAATATTCTAGTTTTGTAAATTCTTGTTAAAATGATTTTGGAAAAAGACGTACTGCGGTTGAATTTGATTTCCCCCAAAATTTGTTATATAATTTATTTATAATATATATTTATTTAAATTTGTTATATATTTATTTATTCATTATTATTTTATCCGTGAGATCTATTTCAGTTAGTCAACGTTAATACCATTTTATAGACCAAAAATTACAGAAAGAAAACGGTTTTAAACGTTTCAGTGAAAATCAAGGGTTAGAGATTTCTTCTGCGTGTAAATCTGTGTGATAAGTTGCCAGATTAAAAATTAGTTTTCATTGATTACCAGTTTTTTGCCGGGGAGATAGAAGGCAAGTTCCTTTTCACCATTCCCTTAAAATGCTTTGGAGACTTTTTTTTTTTTTATTCTAAACTAAAATAATTTTTACTAATTATGATGAGGAGTATTGTATCATTGAAATAATTTCTTCATTATCAAACAGTCATATTAATTGGGGGGGAAAAAATCTGGGGTGACACCACTCGACTTTCCGAACATTTATTAACAGTTGTATAAATAAATAAAAGTAAGAGAAGTCGTTAAATAAATAAAAGTAAAAATTATAATAGAGTGTTTGAGTATTTTTCTCCATATAGTATTCTTTAATTTAGCGCTATTGCACTTAAAATAATTTGAGCCCATAAGATCATAATGATGAAGAAATTTTTCGTTGTGTCCCTGGAAAAATCTATCAGTGTAGATTCGCCAAAAATCTGAACATTTTGTTCGACTGTGATCTTAACATGTATATAAACTTTCAGCTCAATTGGATGAGGCATTTAGATGCTATCGGACTTTAAATAATTTGTGCCGATAAGCCGTAATGGTAAAGAATTTTTCTCTGTGTCCCTGGGAAAAGACTAATCTTTAAATAATTTGAGCCGATAAGCCGTAATGGTAAAGAATTTTTCTCTGTGTCCCTGGGAAAAACTAATCTTTAAATAATTTGAGCCGATAAGCCGTAATGGTAAAGAATTTTTCTCTGTGTCCCTGGGAAAAAACTAATCTTTAAATAATTTGAGCCGATAAGCCGTAATGGTAAAGAATTTTTCTCTGTGTCCCTGGGAAAAAACTAATCTTTAAATAATTTGAGCCGATAAGCCGTAATGGTAAGGAATTTTTCTCTGTGTCCCTGGGAAAAAATTAATCTTTAAATAATTTGAGCCGATAAGCCGTAATGGTAAAGATTTTTTCTCTGTGTCCCTGGGAAAAAGCTAAGTGCTAGATTCACCAAAATCTATACAGTTCATGCGACGGGGACCTGTAAATATGCGTACAAACTTTCAGTTCATTCGAACAAAGCTTTTAGACGTTATCGTGTTCACTCACTTACATATATACATCACGGTAATAAATAGCTGAAATGAACTCAGGAGCTCTCATAACATATAAATAAACCAAAATCTTTTTAATTTTTTCCGCCATGTTGGCGAGATCCCTTTTATTTTATTTTTATTATTTATTCATTTTAGCATAATTTGTTAAAAATCTAGTACCTATTTTGATTATACTTTTTATCATTGCGTTTTTCAGTTAATTTATGAAAAAAAAAAAAAAGTTCATATTTTGTTTATATCTTTAACCCCTTAACGCGCGCTGTCCTTGCTGCGAGGACGCAAAATTTAAGATCCAGCTGCAAAAATTCATTTGGGAGATTCTTTAACAAAAATTTACGTTTATAACATATCAGAAAAGGCCGGGTTTTTTAACCTTGATATTTAAAATTTCTTTTAGTTTAATTTAATTCATGAATTCCGGTGGCAGTATAATTTAAATGATCCGAATTGTCTTGTGCTGCAAAGGGTTAAAGTATTGCTGGGTTTAGAATGGCATTTGCAAGGATTGTAAAGATGTAACTTTTAAAAATAAATTTTTCTATAAAATGATCTAATCAGATAAATGTCGTCATTTATTATTATTATTATTATTATTATTGTATCACTGAACTGAGTCCGCGTGCTTAAATATTATTTGTATATTATTTTTTTTCCTCGCGTATTTTATTGTCACTGTCGTATCATTTTTTCGAAATATAGTCGTAACTAGTCCACGTTAGAGAAATATTATATAGATTTTTAAATATCGATCTGTAGCAACAGCATACAAAATAAATATTACAAATTTTTCTTTTGATATTGGAAAAAAAAAAAAAAAAAAAAAAAAAACTGAACTCATCACCAGACCCAAAGAGCATGGAACTTAAAACTTAATGAATTCCAAAACATTCCATAAGAATAAAAAACGAAACAAAATCGTTCGGAATCGGCGTTGCCCCATTAATAAATGGCCTGCTACCATTAAAACTGATCACCTAAGAGACCATCTGTTGCCTTAACTTTTTTTTCCCGATAACTGAGGTTGCTTTAAATCATCTTTGGAAAAACTTCCGACCTACGATTGTATAATATAAAATGACTTGTAATATTGCCTCCTGGCGATTCTTCCATGAGGGGGAAGAGGTGCAGCTGAGATAGTATCTGTAATTTTGTTTTTTCTGCCTAGCATTTAATGGTAATATTGTTTCTGTCTTTTGCTATTGAGGTTCTTTTTATTGTTTCCGTTACTACGTGTTGGCACGCGCCTGTTGTAATTGGATTAAACCTGTTCTGACGAAAGCTCGCGTTCAGTTCTTGTGGATTTTTAGATAGGGTCGACACCCAGATGATTGATATTAAATTTCAGTTTGTAATTTTAAAGAGAGCGATTTCAATAATTTTAATTTAAGTGTTTTTTCGAATTGTGTGCTTTAATAAACTCTCTTCGAACATTACATCCCTTCCCCTTTCCAAATTTATAGTTCGTAAACTAATTTCAAGTTACTTCATATTTTTAAACATTTGATGTATTTGAGGAAGGGGTAAATGACATTTTATTAAGATCCTTGGAGTGGAATTCGCCATTGCAACTGCTAGTTCCCCTTTTTTCCCTCCTAATTATGCTTCTTTTATCAGAGTGTAGTTCACAGGTTCGAATCACATTAGTGTGGCTATTGCACGCACATTTCTGCTCCTAAAATAAGGAGGGGAGATATTCTTTTTTTTTTAAATCGCCGTGCCTTCTCGCTTCCACCTCCTTTCTCTCCAAGAAAACACTAACATATTTGAAGGATTTTTTTTTTTTTTTCACGTTATGACAATAATTAAACTCTGTTTCAATTGTTTAATTATTAACTTGAAATTTAAACTTCACCTTTCATTTGAGTAACTTTCTTTTTTATAATGGCGGTTTTTACTTTCTTCTATATGTAATATAGAGAAAGTATCGTGAAAATTTTCGAACACCGGTTTTCGATGCATTTACACGTTTTGGGATGTCCTGAACACGATTTGCTAGTTTTTACAAAATGTCTGTCTGTCTCTCTGTCTGTGTGTATCACGATTTTTGTGGACACTGTATCTCACGAACCAATGAACGAAATTTAACCAAAAACCTTGGTATGTAGTTGGACCCTGGCATAAACTGGTGCTGATTAGATTTGGGGATCAATCGCTCAACAGGTGGCGCTGTGATCGCATTTTTTCTAAACTTTTAACATGGCAGTATAGGACAAAATTTCGTAAAAATGTACATAATGAGAGTTATTTTAAACTTGTGATTGTAAAATTAATATGAATTATTGATAATGGTACTAGTTAACTAGGGAAAAAAAATTGTGCATGTGGCATCGCTTCCCCCCGGGGGGGTAGTAAATTTTTAAGATGGGTATCTTTGGAAATTCTCGTCAATCTTTAAAACGAATGGTTGAACTATAAATCTGTGATAATTTAAAACAAAGTTATCGATTTTTTTTTTTTTTTTTTTTGCTTTTAACAAAAAAAAAAAAAAAAAGGGGGGGAAAATGTTTTTTTTTTTTTTTTGAGAATAAAATGGACATTTTTTGGATATTTAGTATTATACTGCTTTTCTAATATGGAAATCGTCTGCATTATCACGGTAGATATTTTTTTTTAAATAATAATTTTAATAAATTATTTTTACTCAGTGAATTTGTATAGGAAAATATAGAAGAAAATCTTGTGGTGGCCACAACATACTAGTTTATCTATGCATTCAGTCTTCAACAAATATTTTTATTGAAAATATATTTTTCTTTCTTTCTTTCTTTTTTTTTTTTTTTAATTATTATTATTATTAAAAGAAAATTAACTAGTAATCGTGCAACTTTTCCGTGATCAACGATGATGCTGATAGTGCATGTTATATCAACTAACTATTCGTAACTAAATAGATTTAAAACGGGAGACTATAATACGTCGGAATCAGATATTAAACGGAACTATGAGAAAATCTATCTTCTCCTCTATCATCGGAATCTGCACTATCTTTTTTCCCTAATATAACCTTTCCGGTGCCAATTCATCAGTATTTTGTGATGCTTTTCAAAAATTGACGAACCAGCAAAATAAGATACGGGGTTATTTCCGTTTCCCAGATCTTTTTTATTTTTAGCCTATTTTAAAAAAGGACGATGTTCTCTCAACTCGACCGAGATATTCCATTTAACCTTTTTTTTTTTTTTTTGCTAAAAATAAGTGGGGGCGAAAAAAATTTATTTTATTGAAATTTTTCTTTTATTCATAACTTAATATAGGGTTATCAATATCGAGTTTTATTATTGTTATTATTATTATTTACATTATTATTATAGTATAATCATCATCAACTGCTAAGACAGTCAGTTTATACCAATAAACATTTCTCGGAATTTCAGAATGCAATATCTATATAATATTTCTCTAACGTGTACGAGTTACTATTAAATTTCTGTACTGATAAGTATAAAGGATTTAAGTCCAAAAATGTCGATTTTGAGTTAAGTACATAGTCAGACTCAGAAAAAAATTCTTTGAGAAAATCCAATGGTAAAAAAAGGACCAATCCAGAAATGTACCATTCATGTATGGTATAAAATATTTAATTCAATTTTTCCCGTTATTAAATGAAGGTTGACAACCACTGAATGGTATAAAGGGTATAAATCAACGAAATACCTTTTTTCTAATCGATTCTTCTGATTTGTTTTTTGCTAGTTAAACTTTATTTTTCGTCTCCTGAAAAATCAAGAATATGGACTTAAATCCTTTATACTTATCAGTACAGATTTAGTCCAAACGGTACGATAATGATGTAAGGTTATTTGATTGGTTGACTCAGGCCCAAAGCTTCCTTTCGACCTGGCTAACGAGATAAAAGGACGTGTGCATTATGAAGTTTTTTTTTTTAATAAAGTATTTTATAATATATTCTCTAAGATCATACATGCAAGCATTTTAATTAATGTTCCGCAAAAATTGTTAGTACCCGCCACTTTTTTTCAAACCACTTTATTTTTAGAATAATTTTCTGCAAATGTAATGACGAATAAATAATAAGTAAAACACAAAAAAGAGACTGGTGAGGGGAAGAAAAAGAAAAAAAAAAAAAATTGTATGATGTGGCCACCACAATACTTTCTTCTGTATAATTTTACACAAAATTTATGCAATACAAATTATTTATTAAATTATTTTCCATGATAAAGACAGACGATTTTTATCTGACAGTATTATATTACTAAGTGCCGAAAGAATGTCAATTTTTTACCAATATCAGAAGAAGTAAACTCCCCCTCACCCCTCCAATTTTTTTTTTCTTCGTTAAAAAATGAAAAAAAAAAAAAAAAATCGATAGCTTTGTTTTAAATTATCACGGGTCTATGGTTCAACCATTCGTTAAGATATTGACGAGATCTTTTGAAAGATACCCATATTGAAAATTTACACGCAAATTTACACGAACACTGCTCATCCCCCCCCCCCTAGTTTACTACTACTATTATCAATGATTCATATTAATTTTACAATCATACGTTAAAAATAACTCTCTATATGTACATTTATACAAAATTTTATCCTATACTGCCAAGTTAAAAATTTAGAAAAAAAAAAAAAAAAAAATGGGATCACATCGCCACCTGTTGAGGGATTGATCCCCAAATCTAATCAGCACCTGCACCTGTTATGTCAAGGTCCAATTAAATGCCAACTTCGGTTGAATTTTGTTCATTGTTTCATGAGATACAGCGTCCACAAAATTTGTGATGCACACACACAGAGACATTTTCTAAAAACAGTCAGATCGTGTTCAGGACATCCCAAAACGTGTAAATCCATCGAAAACTGGAATTCAAAAATTTCCACGAATGCAATGCTTTTCTCTGTATATACATATAGAAGAAAGTAAAAACGATGGATACTAACCATTCTACGGAATATTAATTAGAATGTTGGTAGATATGATTATATTCTTTTTTTTTTTTTTTACTTTGAACAAACATTCTCACTTTATGGATTTATTAATTCCTGTATTATGTAAAAAAAAAAGGCTTATATCTGCGTGTGTCGTGTGCACACTATTCCTGTTATTAGAAAGCGAAGTTATGTTTTGGATAATCATCAAATACTTAGGATTTTGGACATCGGAGACTTTTTCAAGGGCGGGCAAGTGGTTTTTGTAGCTCAATTCTAGCTAAGCATGTGACATTTTAATTCTTGTAATTTGATAAAACACCTGAACTATACAAATAAGAATAACTGTTTTCTCACCATGATTGCCTCAGTAACCGGAAGGTGTAGTAGAGGTCTCCACGGGCCGGAATTTCGAGGCCCGGGCTCGGCCCGGCCCGTACGAAAACTTTACTTACCCGGCCCGGCCCGTTATGAAGTCTAAAAATGCGGCAAGGGCCCGGCCCGGCCCGGCCCGTTTATTTTTTAACGGGTTATGGCCCGGCCCGGACAAAAAACGATAAAATCAGGCCCGACCCGGCCCGGCCCGATTCAAAAATATGTAAAATAACAAAAAAAAAAAAAAAAAAAAAAGAATGCCTTTTTGAAAAACAGATTTTTAGTATGTGTTTTGCAGAGGTTTTATATAACCAAACAATAGTACGTTCTTTAACAAAACTGCTGAAATTTTACAAGACAATTATATATAAACAGAAATTCGTTATTATAGACAAGGCACAAGGACAAACAGAAAGTCAAATCGAAAATATTAGCATTCATCAAACAAAATAGGAAGGTATTTAAAATAGTTAATACTACTGAAAATGCACTTTCAACCATTTTCTCTCAATAATGTATCCGAATCTTTCATGTGCTCCGGTAAACAAAACTTTAACGTTAATCCAACCATATTTAATAAAAAAGATGCTTTTGCCCCTGATAAAAATGATGCTACTTTCGTCCACTGGAGAAAAGGAAAAGGAGACTTAGAGAAAAAGTTACAGCGGAAAGATTTTTATAGCCTTTATACCACCTAAACTCAACAGATCATAAGAAACAAGCCCTTATACACAGTAATGTATCTAATTTCTTTTGTTATGTACATGTACGCAAACTGGTTGTGACATGCATACTATTTTGAATAGGAAACCATCTAATATTACTTTAAATAAAATATATTAATTTCGAGGCATGCTAAAAATATTTGCGAAAAATCAGATTTGAGACAGACAGACTGATAGACAATTAAATTAACGTTACAGACACTTTTTTAACAAAATAGAACTCTATGTGACACATAAGCCTGTAAAATTACGTAAAATAAATGACTGAAGAAATATTTTATCATTTTCCTTTTTCGTTGATTAACGAGGAAACCAGAAAAAGATTCGGGCCGACACGGCCCGGAGAAAATTTTATTCAGGCCCGGCCTGGCCCGGAGAAAATTTCATTCAGGCCCGGCCCGGCCCGACTATATACAAAAAAAAACTGAGCCCGAGTCCGGCCCGGCCCGAGCCTGAAAAAAAATTTTAAAGCCGAGCCCGGCCCGGCCCGAGAGCAAATTCAAAAATTCGGCCCGAACCCGGCCCGAGGGCCGGGCCGGGCTCGGGCCGGAAGCCCGGCCCGTGCAGACCTCTAAGGTGTAGTGTGGGGGAGTTGTCTGAAGTATAAAGCTATTGCCTGTCGGTGGCAAAGTTATCGAACGACTTTCTCGAGGTACATGTAGGGTTATTTTTAAGCATAAACGAAATCCACACATGTAAACAACGGACACAACATTTGGTGATAATTCGCCTCAAAGAATTTTGAAAGACATAAAGATAGAGGATGTTCTGAAATCGCGTTTCTCTGATTGGAGGAATTTATGCTAAAAACTACTGTAGGAAAATACAAACAGTCGAAAGTTCGTGATTGAAGAATATACATAAGGCAAATTGTGTCAGAAGCGAGTATTCCACCCGTTTTGTTCATGAAAAATCTGTTTGCAAAGTGTTATCTCATAATGCGTTTCATGTCGAACGTCGTCTGTTACTTCTGTTAGTGTTATTTATTTATTATTTTTTATTGCATAGTGGCAATCTTTTCAAATCTTATTATTTAATAAAAAAAAATTTATTTACTTTTACCTAGATATATTATCCTGACAAGACATAGTTAAGGCAGTTTGTTATCTTAGACAGAGGTTTTTACCCCTGTGTTCTAGCCCAACGAGATAAATAAAGTAGAGTGATAAATGGTAACTCTGACATGGTCCAACATGAGTCATGTGACATGAACCCTCTATGCTTTGGTTCCCTTGGTAACAGCTTGTTTTCAGTAAATATTCTATGGCAACGGTTTGGAGACTGTTCTTGGCAAAACTCATAACCGCCAATGTTTTTGTTTACTTACATAGTTTAATATTCTTTTGTTCTAAATCATTTTGATTTTGATTTTACTTATTTTTTATTTCGTGTATTTAAAATTTAACCGACAAAATGCTTTTGAAAAATTATTATTTGTTGTTAAATTTAGCTCTTTAAAAATTTAACTTTTCTTTTATAAACATTTTTAGACTTTGTTGGGAAACGATTTAAAAAAAAAAAAAAAAAAAAGGTATTTTATTATTTATTAATATGTGAAATATGTGCAAAATTATTTTAAAAACAATTCGTTTCGGTCATAGGATTGTCATGTTACCTAATAATAATAATTTGTCGAATTGAAATTTTAAATGCCAAAATAGCGATAAAGGGCCAAACATAGCAACCTACTGGTTCATGTCACGTGATTTACCTTGAACCACGGAAAGCTAATCCTTCATCCATTGAATCAGCACTCTAATTTATTTATCTCGTTGTTTTAGCCTGATCAATTGGCCAGAAAGACTTAGCGTGTGCGAATAATAATAAACATAAATAAAAATTTACGCTTGTGTCCGATAAACACTTTTGGATTTAAGAGCAGACTTAACTTTTACAAATGGCAACTCTTATCCAATTTCGCTTTTTGGAACAGATCTTTTTTTTTTTTTTTTTTTTTTTTAAGAGCACAAAGTAGTTCAATTTAAAAGTTATCTATTCTAGTATTATAAATTCCAGCGAGGTAAAGAGAAAAAACCCCTTCTTTTCCCTGTAATAAACATTCCAGTAAAACCCCTTCTGCTGTGACCTCGGAGTCATTACTTCTACTTCCACTACATTTTATTCCCCCCTCCTCCCCCTTACCATTTAAAGATTTTTAAAGAATCCTTTTTCAATTATCGATCTTGACCCCCCTCCCAGTCTCTCCTTTTCCATCCCATACCTCTGAGGTAATTACTTGTGAGAAAAGGTGCTGAAGAAAAATAGTTTTGTGAAATCCTTAAATCGTCTGGCACCCTCCTTTTACATTGCTCCCCCTCTATCAGCCCCCTCCCCCCTTTTTCATAGAAGGACAAGTCATGGTTGGTGAATAATTGGAAGTGTTGTGTTCAAGAAGAAGTGGGATTTGTTTTTTTCTCTTTGCTTAAAAATGCATTTTTTTTTTTTAAGAGTAGAAAAAGATATAAATGAAAGTAAAGAGAAAAAAAAATGTATAATGGAAATGTCTGTATTGATTTGTGTTTTATGGTAATATTGGTGGAGTTATTAAAGGATTTTTTTTCTCCTTTTAATACTTGAATTTGAAGGTGGGGGGGGGGAGATAATACTTTTTTATAGCTATATTTAGACGGGAGTTAATGAGTTAGTTGTTGTTTAAAATCACTTGTCAAAGTTTATATATTTTTCTTGAAGCATTTTATAAATATTTACTTCAAAATGAGTTATTATTTCGATTGTGTGGGTAATTATTAGTTTTTTAGCTTAACAGTATTCCCCCTTTTCTTTATAGTGTTATATATAGTAACTTAGTCAGCTGAACTATATTAGTACATTGTAAACGTATTAAATATTATGTAGATTTAATACTTTATTTTATGAGTTTAAAAAAATATCTTGTGTAAATTATCCCACACTTAAAACATTGTGCGAAATTAAGATACTTAGTTCTTAATCTATATAAATAAAGAGAAGTGTCTCTGTGTGTGTGTGTCTGCGCTCTGGTACTCACACTATTAATTGCAGAGCTTCCAAATTTGGTATATAGATATAGGTACCTGGGACCCTGCAGGTGTGCAACTCATCGAGATTTTTTCGAATTTGAATTTTTTAAATTCATGTTTTTTCCGATTTTAAACATTGGCTATTATATTTCATTTTTCATGAATTTATTTTTCGATTGTAATCGTCTAGCAACGGCTATTACGCAATTCATTTTTTATTTAATACATTCTTTGAAGGCGATTTTCTTTTCTTCTTTTCTTTCTTTCTTATTATTATATTTATTGAAAATGAAATGGTAAAGCAATAGAAATAAATTGTTACGTTTATGTATAAATTTTATAGTATAGCAACTTTTTATTTTTCATTTTTTTAATTAATTCCTTTAAAAGAATTTTATATAATATTTATTGGGTGAAAAAAATGGTAGTTTATAGTAGAAAGGATTAAACTGATTAAAATTAGTTTATTTTTCATGTATTTAATTCCTTTTAAAAGAAAATCTACTTATTTTATTTTATTGCACTGGTCGTTATCAAATCGTAATATAGAGTGAATAACGGGGGCTATAACACATGGTTCAAAAACTAAAATATATAATAGATGCTGAGATACAGTCATCTTTAAAATCGTAGTTCTTAAATAACAGAAAATCTACAAATCGTCGATAAATACCCAGATTGAAGTGCCCGGGAAAGACCTTTCTGTAGACGTAGATAGTGGGAAACTGGACCGGATGCAGTACGGGCGGAAAAAAAGAGCTGCCTTAGGCAACGGGTACCCGAAGAAGCGAGATCTAAAGCGATGTCTTAAGTTTTTATTTGTAATGTGATGTGAAAAATAAATGCTGATCCAATTCTTTGCTACTATGATGAACAAATAATTAAAGAAATAATTAATAATATAATTAAATTATCCTTAAAATAATTCTTTCAGGTATATTCATCTTAAGAGTGGACAATTCCTAATCTCGATCTCGCCTACAGCTGTGGCTGATGGGTTTTTTTTTTTTTTTTTTTTTTTTTTTTTAATTCCGTTTTCACATTCAGGAAATTCATAAACGTTAAATTAGTACTAATTTTCCAAAAATTGATTTTTTAAATTTTTTGTACTATTTCATTTAGCTACTAACAAAATGAGAAAAATGAACTTTGAGAAAAATCGAATTTTCGAACTCAAAATGTAAAAAAAAAAAAAAAAAAAAAAAAAAAAATCAATTTTTCGAAAATGAATACTTATTTAACGCATCTGAATTTCCTGACTGTAAAAACGGAGTTAAAAATAAAATTTGCTAGTAAAAATGTAAGTTTTTTTTTTTTTTTTTTTTAATAAAAATGGTTGGGGGGGGGATCTTTTGTGTCTTGGAAATGCATTTGAAACGATTATTGATATACAGGCCTTAAAACATTTATGCACTTTACTACATTCTGTATTAACAAAATTTAACATTTCGTAAACATTAAGCTAGTAAGTGGTCTTCGCCTGCCAAGCGGTCGATATTTTCAAATGAATCTTTTCAAATTTGTCATAATCGCTAAATCAAAGACAGTGGCTAAATGTTTTGATAAATAATCAATAATATTAAAATAAACAAATTATTTAATTTTTTTTTTAATCAAAATAATCGAATTATAATAATGAAATGTAATTTGAATTTAAATATTTATTAAAATTAACATCAGCGCAAAATGATCAAAATTGTCACTAGTTTATTTGTTGGAGTATAATACCTAAAAACCCCAAATGTATTACTTAAAAAAAAAAAAAAAAAAAAAAAAAAAAACTTTACCTGAATTTTATCCCGATAATAGAAATGTACCATATTTTTTTCAGTTTGATATATCATTATTATTTTATTATTATTTATTATAATCATTTTATTTTATTTTACGTTTTCCTCTAATTTAGCTAAACGCTTTTGCTATAATTTAGAAGTTTAAAGCTGTTTTTCTTTTTTTGAGGGGGGGGGGGGTGTCTAAATTATCTTTTGTCGATTATTTTATTCATTCTTGGACCAAAAATTTATTTTCTTTATTTCAATAAATTGTTTTGGTAATGGCATCAGTTTAGAACGTTATTTTCTAGGAACTTGGGCTTTTATTATTATGAAGATAATTGATAGTTAACGGTAACAGCCATAAAACATTCTGTATCCAAAATCCACAAGTTAAACTTCAAGCATCAAACTTGTTAAAAAAATGTTTGATTTGAACATTTTCTTTATGTGTTGGAAATGCATTTGAAACGAACATTATTGTTACAGAGTGTATAAAAAACCATTTATGCATTTACTAAATTCAGTATTAATAATAATAAACTACTATTCCATAAACATTACGATGTAATTGATAATTAACAATAATAATAATTAAATAAAACATTCTAAATTCAAAACTAACTATTGAAAACTCAAGCGTATTTGATCAAAATCGTTAAAAAATGTGCGAACAGCTTCTGTGTATCGGAATTAATTTAAATTGTTAGAAGGTAATCTAACAGAAAAAAAAAATAATAATAATGAATTCGTTTACAAAATAAATTAAATAAAAAACAATAATTTTATTTCATTTTTATTGGTGTTTTTTTTTTTTTTTTATGAAGTATATAGTGTGTAAAAAAAAAAAAAAAAAAAAAAAAAAAATGTGCTGTAACATATGAATATTCTACTTATAAGCATTTTCATGCATTTTATTTAAAAGATGCACTTTTCTTAACTCTGATGCAATATATTTAAATTTTAACCAGTTCTGTAATTTTCTTCATGTGTTCAACTGTATCTTTGTTTCTATCAACGAGATAAATAAAGTAGAGCGCTGATTCAAAGAATAAAAGAATAGCTTTCCTTGGTTCAACATGAATCACGTGATATGAACCAATAGATTGCTATGTTTGGCCCTTTATCGCTATTTTGGCATTTAAAATTTCTATTCGGCAAATTATACACATTTTGAGGTATCACGACTGTCCTATAACTGAAATAAATTGTTTTTTAAATAATTTTTCACATATTTCACATTATAATAAATAGTAAAATGCTTCCCCCCCCCCCCATCATTTCCCAACAAAGTTTAACCCTTTATATCCTAAATTATTTTTGGAAAAATAGTTTCAAACTTTTTTATTATATTTCTTTATGCATGAGAATCTTATCATATTAACACTTTCGCGACCGCATGATTTTTAATTTTTTACAGTAAGGTCCGCCTGTGGGCGTTATTCTCCCAATTTACAATATTTCAGAACAAAATTTTCTGTATTAACATTTATATTAGAAATGGATATACATTATAATTATATTCTTTCTAATCAAAGTATTTGTATCCATAGTATATTTCATTGTAAAAATGTGAATATTGGTTATATATTTAAGAAATAAATAGCATACAAATTGCGAAAGAAACGCCCACTGGTGGAGTTAGATTTTAAAATTATGTCAATCTACGTCAGCGTTCGCGAAAGTGTTAAATTTAGCTCAAACTATAGCTTAACTATAGGGAAAGCTTAAATTATGGGGACTAAAGCTTGAACTATAGTCCCAATGAAATCCTGTGGTAAGTTTAGACTAGAAGGCTAAAATTAGCAATTTTTTTGATGGGACATTAAAGTCCTGGTGGGACACAAAGGGTTAAAAGTATTTATAAAGAAAAGTTAAGCTTTTGCAAGAGCTAAATTTAACAATAAATAATAATTTATCAACTATTTTAAATATTTATCGGTTAAATTTCGACTACTCGAAATAAAAAAGAAGTAAAATAAAAACTAAAATGATTTAGAACAAAAAAATATTTAACTACATAAGTAAACAAAAACATTGGCGGTTATGACGTTTGTCAAGTAGAATCTCCAAACCGTTGTCATAGAAATTTATTGAAAATAAGCTCTTGCCAAGGGAATCAATGCATAGAGGGTCATGTCACATGACTCATGTTGGACCATGTCAGGGGACCATTTATCACTCTACTTTATTTATCTCGTTGGTTTCTATTCAGCAATATTAAAAATTTACGTTTTATGCTAAATTAATATTTAAGATTCATTAATATTTAATTTAATCAAAATTTACCTATTTCAAAACGTCCGTTTCTTCTAGCCTGAATAATTTCTTCTGTGATGTGAAAAACATATATGCATTTATTTCATTTTTCTGTGATATTTGAAATATAAAAGAAACAAAATATTGCCCTTTATTAATTTGTCATTTAAATATGAATAAAATATTTCCAATACTTCAAAAATATGTATTTCATCAAAGTAAAGCTTAATAATATCATTACCTGTGTATTAAATTACATCCATATAAAGCTGATAAGTTATGAACTGTATTTCGTTATTTTCGAATAAAAAGAAAATAGTAAGTCGAGTACTTAAAAAAAAAAAAAAAAAAAAAAAAAAGTTTCTTGCGTATTTCTTTTGATAGAATTAGTTATTATCCACTTATTCCGTGAGCTATTTATCATTTTATCTATTCTACGATACTTTACGAAAATTTATTACTCTCTCCCACTCATAAATCAGGAAACTGAGTTATAAATATAATACGGAAGATTTATTTTGCGTCATCAAAAGAAGAATCTCAGAAATATCAATTAAAGATATCTGAACTTCAATGGCAGAAAAACTAAATAGCTTTCCAGTTCATCCTTAAAAGCACTTCCAGAAATTTAGATGTTGCTTCTATTCATTGAAATACTCTTTCCATTTCAGGATTAAAAGAATAAATTTTATTCTCTTTTAAAGTGAAAGATATATGTATTCCAAAGAGATAAAAATTATTTCTAATGTTTCTTTAATCTTTATCGATGGCCTTCTTTTTCTGGAAATAGCTGTTCTCTCTACCAACGCCACCTATTGAGGAAGAAAAGAATTAAATCTTCATTCTCGGCCTTTTAAAAATATTTTTGTAAGTTCTCTTTTCTTAATCAAACCAGAAAATTGACAGATTTTTATTTCGCCATTTTTATTTCAAAAAAATAAAATGAAAATATGCTTATGATTAGCATTTTATTTCCCGTTAACGAAGTTTTCGGATGAAATTCAGTTATTATTATTCAAGAAAAATTTTCCACTTTCACTTTTAAGAATAAGAAAAACAAAACAAATTTCTTTTTATTCACATTTCCACAAAATTGAGTTTTGCTCGCTTTAATTTATTTTCTCGCTTTTCTTTATTTAACGCCGTATTCTTTAAGTGAAACAAATTTTAACAGTATAAGGACATTCTTCAAACAATTTTATCGTCTGCTTTTAGATGTACTCGAGAGACATTTTGATGCAACCAAAAAGAAAGAAAGAAGAAAAAAAGCATAAATAGAAAAGGCGAAGAAACCAAACAACACAACTCCTGCTTACAGTTTTGATTTTTCCTGCCTTCTTGCATATTCATGACAACGCTTCTTAACGAATGGTTTTACTTTAAGGAGAATGTCTTAAAAAATATTTTTTTTTATCTGCTCTCTCTCCGCCTTTTGTCAGATGGGGAAAATAAATTTTCTAGTTTCCCATGGGATAAGCGCCTGAAATAAAAAGGAGTTTTTGATCATGATACTTTTATCATTCTAATTCTTATTTTGTTTAAATTTTTTGGCAACGACGTAACATTATTACATTTTTCTCATTTGTTTTTCCCTCCCTGAACGTACCTTTCTCGACTTTACGTGTAATTTTTGATGTGTGTGGCGAATTAGCGTTGTTTCGGAGTTTAATTTATCTGTGAAAAGAAGTGGTGAAAATGGCTTATATAAAATTGGATGATTTGTGTTCATGTCACATGTACTGCAAAATGGAATGAATTGTGAATTGTGCTTTTTTGTGTGTAAAATAAAGCACATTTTTTTTCTCTATATTTTTTACTTTATTCAGATCCAATTCGCAGTGGATTTAGAAGCTATTTATTTTCCATTATATATTTCATGTTTTAAGAAATTGTCTGGGATATTTTGAAATATTCTTTCTTGGTCACATTTATGCGAAGGCTTTTTCATTTATTATTATCTTATGAAATATGCAATGTTTTGAAATTTCTCTGCATGTATGTAGAAGAAGCATCTTATTTTAAAATATACTTTATAATTCGCCTATTTTTAAAGTTTCTCTTCTTTTTTCTCTTTTTGTTTAATGTGACTACATAACCTAAAGATATTCTTACTTAAAGATTCGCATGATTAATCAAAAATATTTATAAAGTTTCGAACAAAATGGTTTTGTTTCAGATATCATTAATTATATATTTCTAAAGTTTTCCAATCAAAAATGAACATTTATTACTGTAAATTTTCTCATCATTCTGATATGAAATTAATGAAACTAACTTCTAACATCAAGGATCGATCTAGGCAGAAATTGGAGCCCTTCATTGTTCTCTGCTTCTTTCACAAAATTCCACTTTATGAAAAAAAAAGGGGGTGCCTTCACAAAATTTATTCTATAAAATAGGCCATTTCAGAAAATTAAAATTTTATTAAATTGTGTTTTTTTTTCACAAAATTGAAATTCATAGATGCAGCCCTTTTTCACAATTTTTCGTTTTGTAAAAAGGATCCTTTTTTATAATTTATTTATTTGTTTTTCTGTTTTCAGCAGTATTTTAAATGACCGTCTGTGCTTTGGTTTAATGAAACATAATTCATTTTATATTAAACATTATATGGAGTTACTCTATAATGTGTAAGGTTTACCCCCCCCCCCCCCCTCACCACCGTTTTTTTTTTTTTTTTTTTCTCCCGATTAGAGTCAAATTAATGTAGTTACGCATGCGTCAGGTCTGCTGTGATTTTAACTAAATAGGGGGGGGGGGGTGAATCTTAGCGTGATGTCGTATCATTAGCCGTAGCCTCAGCAGTCACCTCTTTTTCAAATGAAATCATCGCTGTTTGTTTGCAACTCGCATCTGAAAACGAACTGTATTTATTTGATTTCAAGCACAAAGAGTGCATTTGCAAAACAAACACTATTTTTCAGATTTAAAAATCTTGATGATCTAACTTTTTCTCTTTTGAATTAATTTAAGATTAATTTTTGTCAAATAACAATAAATATACAATATATTAAATACTTTTTTTTTTTTTCAGATTATTTATTCATTTTATTTTTTAATGGAAGAAATTGATAACTTTATTTCAAATTATCACAAATCTATGGTGCGTCTATTTGATTTTAAAATATTGATAGCTCTATTACGGGGGAAGGATGAAAATTTACATACCCTTGGGGGAAAGCCCTTCCCATGGGGAAAGCGGTGCTCCAAAATACAAAGCGATATACAAAAATTTTGACCGTTGTTATCTATAATAATAATTATAAATATATCTTTATCGCCATGGTCTGTTTCGCGGCGCTTTCGTATTGTTGTGATTAATATATATCTATCTATCTATATTAATAAAATCAGAGTTTTGTCTGTAAATTTGTCGGAATCGAAAAATTTTGCGATATCTTCACGTTTCACACCCCATGAAAGCCGAAAATGACTTCAGAAAATTTTGCCTGTGTGTGTGTGTGTGTGTGTGTGTCTGTGTGTATGTCATCGTGTCCGAATGTCGCTTTTTTTGTCCGGGCATCACTCGAGAACGGCTGGACGGAATTCAACGACGCTTGGCAGGAATTTAGGTCTTCTCCCAACTTAAAATTATATCTATCAACTTTTTGGAAATTCCCCCCCCGTTCCCCCCCTAGGGGGTAAAACACTAAAACACGTTTGTCCGGGCATCACTTGAGAACGGCTGGACGGAATTCAACGGCGCTTGGCAGGGATTTAGGCATTCACCCAACTTAAAATTATATCCATCAACTTTTCAGAAATTCTCCCCCGTTCTCCCCTGGGGGGTAAAAGACTAAAACACGTTTGTCCGGGCATCACTCGAGAACGGCTGGACGGAATTCAACGGCGCTTGGCAGAAACTTAGGTCTTCACCCAACTTAAAATTATATCTATAGAAATTTTCAAAATTCTGATTAGTGTTTAAATTGTGGGTAAAAAACACCTGCGCATGCGCCATAAATATTTTTTCACTAAAACGCTTTGAATGGAAAAATAAAATGCAAAAATACATTTTTAAGATAAAGACTTTTTTCATTCGCGTGAATCGCACTACAAATTATGAAAAGATTTAAATGAAGTTTTGCCATCTGAGTTTCATACTTTAGTTAATTTTAAAACATCTAATTGTCGTATCGAAAAACTGTTTACACCCCAGGATTCAGAAAAATCATCTCTTTAATTTGGTACTGAATTTGTAACGATAGGTCTGATACTTCTAATTTATTTTCCCCTTTTTCCGTTTTTCCGTTGCCACTTAAATTTCATACTTTAGTTATTTTTTTAATATCTAATTGTCGCATCGAAAAACTGTTTGCACCCCTGGATTCAGAAAAATCGCCTCTTTCATTTGGTACCAAATTTATAAATATAGGTCTGATATTTCTAATTTATTTTACCCTTTTTCCGTTTTCAACCTAGATTCGATATGGAACAGCTTTAGTATTGGATCCCTTTGGCAAAATTTGAAATTCGGAACCGAAGTAGCTCGGACGTTTCTCGCCAAGATCTTTGATTGCACAATTGAGATAGCCAATTCAGTTCATCGCAAAAATGGCTTAAAATATTTAAAGTCACCAAAGGGTTCCCATACTAAAGCTGTGCATTTTGTACTTATTTATTTATATTTTCTATTAAAGACTTCTGTGGTCACGAAATTTGGTGCGTAAATTGTTTGTTTGCATCCGGCACTTATTGTAACTGGATTTCACGAAATTCGAAATCTCCCCCCCCCCCTTCTCGGAGTCGGAGGGCAATAAACGGTATAACTTCTGTATAACCCCACAGCTGAATTTGGCGATTTTTCTTTGGCGTTGTTTTGAAGGATAACGATGTCGTTCTGGACTGTTTGCGATATAATATGGGAGCCTAATATTTTGTTTATTTTGGATTTATGATTTAGATTATGATTTTATCATTTATCATATATAATTTATGATTTTTAGATTTAGGATTTAGCCATAATCGCCAACAAAAAAAATCGCCAAATATCGTTGTGGGTTTATACTGAAGTCGTTCCCAATAAACATGTGTAAAAACATGTTTTTCCGTTTGAATTCGCTTTGAATTATCTTAGAATGGCGAATTTTGGTGTGCGGATATTGATTAAGTGTACGCATTTTGTACGTTAGTGGGATTTTGCAAAACTTCGAACTCACCCACTGAGGAAGGGGAAGTAACAAGTGGGTAAGTTGTGCCTAAGGCAGTGGGGACCCAGACTGTATATTGATTAAGTGTACGCATTATGTACATTAGTGTGATTTTGCAAAACTTCGAACTCACCCGCTGAGGAAGGGGAAGTAAGAAGTGGGTAAGTTGTGCCGAAGACAGTGGAGACCTAGACTCCTCACTTTGCGAGCGAGAAAACCTCTACCAATCACAGCGAGAACTTGGGTTATTAATAAAGATATGGGATTTTGACAACTCATTTAAGTTTAATGTCCAGCGAAGCGGGCAAAGCCTGCTAGTATATATATATATATATATATAAAATATAAGAGATAAAAAGAAGTAAGAATTAATATTTTATATCTTAAATTATTGCTTTCATATTTTCAGGGTATTCTGTTTTTATTTCAAAGTAATATTGCAAAATAAATTAAAAGACATTTTATATTAAGCTGCAAGACTAAAAGCATAAAAAATAACGAATGGGAATTTACAAGCGCGATCATCATTTGAAAATAAACAAAGTAATCATTTAAGTATTTTGATATCTGGAAATATCCTACAAAGAATATTTAATGAACAAGAGAAAAATATCTGGGCGCCGGAAAGATTCAATTTAAAAAAAATAAAAGATTTATGATTCTAAATTAAGGGTTGATTAGGTCAAAATAAAACAATAAATAATTGTTTTAATGACTTGGCGGGTTAAGGCTCCAGACTGTCTGGGAAAAACGAAAGTATAACCAATAAGACTTTTTGTTATTAAAGGGGTAGCCAATTATAGAAAAGGGGATGGAATTAGAACTACGCCAAATTACACCAAAAATTACGGGTTTAAAACACGAAACTCGGAAAAAATTAGAGACAGTTTTAGAGATATTTGAACTGTCATCGGATAGAAAGGTTTAAAGAATATTCGTCGACCGCGGGCTCCGCGGCCCGTATGCCCGACAACCGCGTCAAACCATGACACCCCAATGTAATTCCGTGCCGCGATGAAAGACTGCAACATTAAAGTACTGCGACTGGATATAATGTCCTTACTCTCCATCGCCTTCCAAGTCACTACTCTCTAAAATTTAAATAAAGTGAAGTTCCATAAATCAAGTCTGTTTCCTTGAAGATCCACAACTGTGCACCTAACTTTATCTTTACATGTATATATTTCTTTTCACAATTATTGGTTAAAAATAATTCTCTCTGTATACATGTATACAAAGTTTTATTCTTCGCAGCAATGTTAAAAATTAGGATCAAATAGGATGACCTCGCCACCCATAAACTGATATGCACCAAAAGTTATTTCTGTCCAGGTGCAACTAAATAAAACTTTTTATGAAAATTTTGCGGTCTACAGCTGCAAATTTCTTCTCGCAGACAGACGGACA
Source organism: Salticus scenicus (assembly GCA_963930645.1). Taxonomy (NCBI): domain Eukaryota; kingdom Metazoa; phylum Arthropoda; class Arachnida; order Araneae; family Salticidae; genus Salticus; species Salticus scenicus. The sequence goes on from CAWVNO010000001.1 coordinate 6,176,146, forward strand.
TTTTCTCAAAGTGTTCAAATCGTGTTCAGGATATCTCAAAAAGTATAAATCCAACAAAAACCGAAGGTTTGAACTTTTTACGAATCTAGTACTTTTTTCTCTTGAATGTAGTTTAAAAATACTTTATACATCAAAAACATAAAATGAAAAATAAAACTACTTTATCAAAAATCAAGCAAACAAAAGTAAAACGTCAGTGACTGGGATATCTGTTAGCACTTCATCATAAAACAATGAAAATACAAAAAAGCTCATTAAAACTCTTCAAAAATATTCAGTTCAAATCACCATAAAAAACACAAGGGGAAAAAAAATATCTGTGGGGGAAATAATCGATATTCCGAATCGATGACTTTTTCTTTCTTTTTCACGATTCGATTAATTCTTTATTTTGTATAATGTATATATATAAAAAAAATCATTAAGTCGTAGTGATGATATAAATTTTATGGCTTGGATAAAAGCTTGATGTGGGTGGGAGAGAGGAGGAAAAGTAGGAAAAAAAAAAAGGTATTTTTAATACCAAACTGCTTGCTTCTGCTAAAATCGAACAATTAATAAACTCCCTTCCAGTGACCGAGAAATAATGGAAATAAACATTTGCGTAATGGCAACAATCATAAAAAGCTAAGAGAATATAAAGATGATAGTTATTTGAATGTTTCTGATTCTCAGATATAATTATATTTGTATTAATTCCTAGTCATTAGCATCGTAAAAGCGGGATTATAGTTAATTAAATTTCATCAATTGTGTGAAACCGAAACTCAATATTTTTTAAGATGTAGTAATGATTGAGAAAGTGTAGAGAAATTTTAAATTAACAGTTAGATTTATAATATATGTATGTATGTTTGTGTGTGTATGTGTTCGGACGTTCGAAGTATGTATGTGTAAAAATAGAATTAAATGGGAAAGTAAAAAAATAGTTATCGTTTTTAATGTGTGTGTGTGTGTTAGATTTTCATGAAACGATGTTATAATGAAATTTTATATAATATAATAATAATAAAACCGGAAGACAATAGTAAAATAAGTCAGACTTTTGATATATGCTTATGTGTAGATTTTCATGAACGAATTTTTCTATGAAATCTTTTTTAACAGTAATAAAGTACTTCAGGAAAAATAAATTAATAGTCAGTCACACTTTATATGTATGTATACGTATAATTAATTTTTTAATTAGGGATAATAGGTTTATAATAGGTTTTTTTTTAACAGGGATAATTAGATTTTTAAAAAAAATCGTATTTTAAGTATTCTTTTTAATAAATTTCGATATAATTTTGCAAATATGAACTTAACCCCACCCAGTGGCTGAGCTGTTCTACGCTCAAAGTTGGTAGATAAAAAGTGCGACGGATCCGAGATTGCGATCTTTGGCCTAGCCGTTCGGAGTTTTCCAAGGTTTTCTCCGAAACTCACTGTGATATATATATCGCATCCTGTTTAAATTATTCACTCTTTACCTATTAAATAACAACCTTTGAGCAGGCGAAGTCTAAAAATCACAGCATCTAAACTTAGAATTTTTAGATTACTTTTTTGACCTAAGAGTGTGACATTTTATTATCGCAAAATCAGCTTGCACAAATAATTTACTCTTTACCTGTAAAACGACTTTTACAGCAGTAATAAGCTTTGGGTAGAGAAGCTAGTCTGAAAGTTGCAGCATCTAAAATTACAACTTGCTGCAAAATCATCTGGCAAAAATTATTTACTGTGTACCTGTAAAACGATTTTTACAGCAACAACAAGCTTTGTGCAGAGAAGCAAAGTCTGAAAGTTGTAGCATCTAAAATTACAATTTTTATAGATTGCTTTTCTGACCAAAAAGTGTGTTATTCCTGCAAAATTATTTTGCACAAATTAGTTACAGTTTACTTGTAAAGCGACTTTTGCAGCAACAACACAGTTTGGGGAGAAAAACAAAATCTAAAAATTATAACATTTGAAATTGCAATTTTTAGGTTTTTCTCGAAATTATTATTTTTACAAAATCAGCTTGCACAAATTATTTACTGTTTACCTGTAAAACGACTTTTACAGCAATAACAATCTTTGGGCAGAGGAGCAAAGTTTAAAAGTTGTAGCATCTGAAATTACAATTTTCAGACTGCTTTGCTGATTAAAGAGTGTGTTTTTTCCTAGAAATCATCTTGCACAAATTATTTACTGTTTACGTGTAAAATTACTTTTGCAGCAACAACGCTGTTTGGGCAAAAAGCAAACTCTAAAAATCATGACATTTAAAATTACAATTTTTTGATTTTACTTTTCTGATCAACGAGTGCGTTATTACTGTAAAATCAGCTTGCATAAATTATTTACTGTTTACCTGTAAAACGACTTTTATAGCAATAATAATTTTCAATCATAAAAGCATTGTAACACCTGAAATTACATTTTTAGACAACTTTTCTGATCAAAGAGTGTGTTATTGCTGCAATATCAATTTCTATAAATTATTTACCAAAGTCTAAGAATTGTAGCATCTAAAATTACAATTTTTAGACTATTCTGACCAAAACAATTATTGTTACAAAATCAACTTCCATAAATTAATTACAGTTCACCTGTAAAACGACTTTTCCAGCAATAACAAACTTTGGGCAGAGAAGCAAAATCTATAAGTTGTAGCATCTAATATTACAATTTTTAGACAGCTCTTTTTTGCTCAAAGTGTGTTATTCCTGGAATATTATCTAGCACAAATTATTTACTCCTTACTTGTAAAACGACTTTTACAGCAATAACACTCTTTTAGCAGAAAAGAAAAATCTAAAAATTATAACGTCTGAAATTTACTTTTCTGCTGAAAGAGTGCGTTATTACTGGAAAAACAGTTTGTATATTTACTGTTTACTTGTAAAACGACTTTTACAACGATAACACTCTCTGGTCAGAAAAAGAAAAGTCTAAAAATTGTAGCATCTAAAATGATAATTTTTAGACTTTTCTGACCGAAGATAATTATTGTTACAAAATCAGCGTGCATAAATTAATCTCTGTTTACCAGTAAAACGACTTTTACAGCTTTGGTCAGAAAACCAAAGTCTAAAAATTGTATAATACCTAAAATTAAAATTTTTAGCCGGTATTTTTTTCACCAAAGAGTATTCTTGCTGCAAAATCAACTTCCATAAATTACTTACTGTCTACCTGTAAAACGACTTTTACAACAATGATATTGTGTGGGCAGATAAACAATTCTAAAGATTAAACATGTAAAAATTAAACAATTAGCATATAGAAATCAGAATTTGCTTGGTACGAATATTTTGTCAGCTGGAATATATAATGGTATATACAGGGTGGACAAAAAGTCACAAGTTTTTAAAAATTAAATAAAAAAGCAACCATGATAGATAGAAAAACCAAATGAAAGGTATTTTATTGCGAAATGATGGGCATTAATGTATCAAGTTTTCAAAATGTCGTCCGTCAATTGCAACAAGGTGTTGGATGCGCATGTAAAAATTCTCAATTGCAGCATGAATTTGTGTTTCTGGAATGGCTTGAATTTCCTCACGTATTCTATCCTTAAGCATCTCCAAATCTTGTATTGGATTCGCATAGACTTTATCTTTGACGGCACCCCACAGAAAAAAGTCGCAGACGTTTATGTCTGGAGAATACGGAGGCCAATCAATACCTCCTCCAGTTTTCTCGGGAGCACCTAGACCGATAATTCGGTTTTGGAAGACATCAGAAATTCTCTTCAAATTCTCTTCAGTTGAGTGGGGGCGTGCTCCATCTTGCTGGAACCAATAATTGGTGATCATGCCTAAAAAACTTGTGACTTTTTGTCCACCCTGTATAAGCTTCTGCTAGCGTGTTATGTGTCTCTCCTCCTCCTCTTCCATCTGGAATCTTTGTTTAATCATTACATTAAGGGGCGTGGTTTCTCTTCTCTTTGCGGTTGAAAGTTCTTTCTGGAGAACTATCATGTAAATATTGTAAATAACAAAGTATTATTCAGATAAAACAAAACTTTATACTCGGAAAGCACTTTTCACTATTGAAGAGAACACTAAAACATATAAGTGCAACTTTCATCCACTTTATTTCAATGTCCTGCGTACAAGGTGGATAAAATTTCTTATACAGAATATTATTTTCTCCCCCAAATTTTGTTGTATTTAGTTTATTTAGGTTTAATTAACCTTAAAAAATATAATTTTTCTCAAATTTGAGCAAAACAAATAAATTGGGATAAAATGGGTTAACAATAATATTGTTTGGGCAGAAAAGCAAGTCTTAAAATTAAACACGTACAAAAAAAAAAAAAAAAGAGAGGAGTGACTCCACTCGACTTTCCGAACATTGAGTAATTAACAGTTTTGTAGATAAAGTAAAGAAAGAGGAGTTGTTAAACAAACAAAAGAAAGAAAACCATAATAGAGTGTTTGAGTGTTTTTCTCCATATAGTACACACTGTTTTATTTAACGCTACTGAACTTTGAGCCCATAAGATCATAATGATAAAGAATTTTTCGTTGTGTCCCTGTAAAAACCTATAAATGCTAGATTCACCAAAATGCTTATAGTTAGTGCAACAGTGATTTATAATATTCATATAAATTTTCAGATCAATTGAATAAGGCGTTTAAATGCTATCGCACTTTTAAAAATTTGGTCCTCTAGGCCATAATGATAAAGAATTTTTCTTTGTGCCCCTGTAAAAAAACTAAGTGCTAAATTCACCAAAATCTATACAGTCTGTGCAACTGTGACCTATGACATGTGTACAATTTTTTTGCTCAGATTGATAAAGCGTTTTGACGCTATCGCACTTTTAAAAATTTGGCCCCATAGGCCATAATGATAAAGAATTTTTCCTGGTGTCCCTGTAAAAAACTATACGTACTAGATTCACCAAAATCTATAGGGTTCGTACTAGGGTGACTTACAGTATACATACCAACTTTCAGCGTATTCGAACAAAGCGTTTAGACGCTAGCATGTTCACTCACAGACATACGTACATACACACACACACACACATACATACATCATCGTAATAATAGTGAAAACGGACTCAGGGGACCTCGAAACGTATAGAAACATCAAAATCTCAAATTCGGATTTTTGACATGATTACAATACTTTCCTCACTATAGTGTTCGGAAAGTAAAAATTAAACAATTAACAATTAAGTTACTTAAGTGGCCAAGAATTAATGTAAAGAAACATTTGCATAAAGTAAGGGTCATTAAAAACGAAAGAAAATAAATATGATACTTATTTAAATGTTTCTGATTCGGATATAATCATATTAGTATAAATTCTTAGCTATTACCATGATAAATGTAGAAGTATGGGTAATTAAATTTCATCAATTACGCTACAGAGAAAGCGATATTTTTAAGACGTAATAATTAAGAATTTGTGGCCGAATAAGGAAAAAAAGAGTCGTTTAATATGAGAAAAAGATATTTTTCTTCAGCATGTTATTAAATTAGAACCGCGTGAATTAGATTAATGTTTATTATCTTAAGTATTTTATGTTATGTGTGTTTTTACGAAAAAGTATTTTTTAGGTATGATTTTGATATATTTTTTTTTTTTTTTTTTTTTCTATATGAATTAAGGAAGTTGAATATTAATATCTTCTTAAATATTTTCTTAATTGTATTGCTGTGTTTCTAGAAAGGAAAATACGTTTGCAGTTTTTTTATTCTATGTATATAATAATCTATTTAAAATAACTTTTAAAACCCAAATTCTTAATATATCGTATCCCATAAATCTTTACGAAGTTAGAATAGAATTTAATTTGCAAAAGAAAAAAAAAAAGTAACTTCTTTCTTTATTAACCAAAACTGATGAAATTTGAACTGCAATTTGGTCTTGTGTTGTGCAGACTGTATATTATATGTTTGTGTTCGCGAGAGAAAATAATAAAAAAAAAAGGCTTCTTAAAAAAAAAACTCTTCAAAAATTTCTTAGGATACTGTGTAGTCAACGAAATTTTTTTTCTTTTATCAATTGACATCTTTTCTACAAATTATCTGCAAAAAATAACACTCCAGACATTCGGGGTATCGAACGATCGACCACCGCGTTACTAACATGGCGCTCTAACCACCTGAGCCACGGAGAGACAAATGAAAAAGCTTATATTTACCTTAAAATGGAGGCGCATTTTTTATTAGCTTAAGATTCACAAACATACCGTAGTGAATGACAGTAAGTACATAAGAATTTGGGGAAATGAAAATGTTAGATTCGTGAAAGTTTTCGTCTTTCGGTTTTTGATGAATTTATAAGTTTTGAGATGTCCCGAATTTGGCCATTTTTAGAAAATGTCTGTGTGTGTTTCACTGAAATTTTATTAACGCTGTATCTTACGAGCTAAGGAAAGGAATGTAATCAAATTTTATATTTAGTTAGAGTTTGTCTTAAATTGGTGCTGATTACATTTTGAGATATATCGTTCAACAGGTGGCGCTGACACCCCGTTTTATTTATTCAAGGTTGCTACGGTACCTGAAAAACTCTGGGAATTTTGAAAATCCATTAAAAAACAGGGACAACTCAGGGAAAAGGTTTGGTTTATTATGAGGATCACTATATCCTCATAATGTCCCCCCTCTCTCCAAGTTGATATCTGTAGAACACAGAATAGACTTTCTTTCAGCATTTAGTGTCATATAAATAATCTCAAGCTGAGAGTTAAATTGTAAACACGTGTCATTTTTATAATATAATTAAAAAACACTTAAAATCACGTCTAAAAAATACATTTATTAAAAAGGTTAAAATCTTCCAAAGCTTTTCGCCCTAACAAATTAAGGCATCATCGGGGATTTAGTTATACACATCATAAAGCAGTTTTATATACATTTTTTGTACCATATGGTCAACAGTTAAGTCCTTACAAAAAACAAAGTCAACTGGAAACTACACTTAGAAGCTGGAACTATTGTAGTATGAGTAGGTGCTGCAGTTAGAGGCCGGAACTATGTTGACCATATGGTACAAAAATGTATATAAAATTGCTCTATGATATGTATAACTAAATCCCTGATGATGCCTTAATTTGTTACGGTGAAAAACTTTGGAAGATTTTAACCTTTTTAATAAATGTATTTTAGACGTATTTTTAAAAGTGTTTTTTAACTATATTATTTAGTGTTATACTTCTCTGAGATGAAAATCGTCTGCATTCATCAATCCGCGATTGTAATGAAATACTCGCCCTCTGGTGGGCTAAGGTGAAATTACAATTAACATGAATAGCTTTCGGCTTTCGTCGAGACGCCATTGCTTGCCGATGTTTAGTTTCACATATATTTATTGAATAAAAATGAATAAATCCGGTGAAAAAGATAACACTTACTGTTGTGTGCCACAGTGTAATTCCAAAAAATTAAGAAATCCAGAATTAAGCTTCCATTTATTTCCAAATGACAAATTTAAAATTTCAGTTGCTTCGGCTAATGGAAGTAAAGAATTAATCAGATGATTTGAAACTAATACTTGTTCAGCTTCAGTTAAATATCTACTTCCGATCGAACTTTGAATAAACTGAAATATTTTTTTTCCAAAAGCAATCGATTTTCCATGATGTAATGGCGGTGAAATTATAGCACGAATATTAAGTAGTAACACAAATAGAACAATAATAAATACACGTGGCTATTATATTTACTAACAACAAAAGCTGAAAAAGCGCCACCTATCGATCATTACAAACGCGGATGATAATAATAAATAAATAAATTTTAATAAATTATATTGCGTGAATTTCTATGGGAAAACACAGAAAAAAAGTTGTGTAATACGCACAGCATACTAGATTTTTTCTTCTTCTTTTTATTTTGTTATCGTTTGTTTTTAAGTTCCTCTGGAGACGGTATAAGAATCTGCTTATTTGTCCACCTGTTTATGTTAATGTTTTACCGTAGTATAATTAATATGGGAATCACGGCGTAATTTGAATTTGTTATTCATACAAATTATACATCCTTCTTAATTAACGATATAATCATTACATAGAATGGCGGGAAATCATGCAATGTTTATGAATTGTATCACGTTTCCCAACAGATTTGGCTTTATAACCACAGATGGCGATCTAAACAAGCATTGTTTATTCTTTGTAATTAGAAAACAATGCCGTTATTGTGTTATATCAACTTTTAGATGTTTTATATCTGTACTGATAAATATAAAGGATTTAAGTCCAAAAATGTCGATTTTGAGTTAAGTACATAGTCAGACTCAGAATTTTTTTTTTTTTTTTTTCTGTCGATTCGTATAAAGGATTTAAATCCATGTCATTTAATCTTTGAGAAAATCCATTGGTAAAAAAAGATTCAAGTCAGAAATTTAGCAGTAATCTTTGGTATAAAATATTTAATACAATTTTTCCCTTTATTAAATGAAGATTGCCAATCACTGAATGGTATAAAGCATATAAACCAACATAATCTCTTTTTCCTAATCGATTCTGCTGATTAGTTTTTAGTTAAACTTTATTTTTCGTCTCCTGAAAAATCAAGGATATGGACTTAAATCCTTTATACTTATCAGTGCAGATATATTGGAGGAGCTCATACATTCTTGGAAAAGTTAATTTATCCCAACAAATATTTCACCTAAGCTATAGATTGAATAATTTAATTGCATCGATAAAATAAACAAAGAGACAATAAATATAAAACCGGTCCCCAGATTCTGAAAAATTTAAGAGATCATTCAATCTATCTTGAATTTTAATATCCAGGTGCTTCTTTACTGTATGAAATACTAAGGATATTATTTAATCCGAAATCCGGATAATCCTACCCGGTTAATTTCGATAGTCTCTGTATTTGAGTTATGTGTCTGATAATTAATATTGTTACGAAAATGTCGATTTTTTACATGTAGATCGTATAGAAGTAGGCAGTTTCTAGTCAGTGAATGTACTTTAATCAATGAATATTCTCGAAACAATCCAGCAAAACTGTCACTCGTTCGACAAAAGTCAAATAAACAGCGTTAAATACACGGCAGAGCAGTAATTCAAGAATAATAATTAGCAGGTTATCGTCAGTCTCTTGCAGATGACCATGCAACACAAACGTCTGAACTCAACTGGAGTTTTTTATTTGGAACTTCTCCTATTACAGCCTTGGCTTGGCGATTATTTCGTGATGATTCAGGATAGTTCAGCACGAAAAACGTTTAGCTTATTTTGGAAATTTCTAGCAATCTGGCTCTTATTAAGGATAAAGCTTCCAGATTTTGGCAACCATAAACCGCCGTTTGTATTAAAAATTTGGTCGCTAAATTTGTCGTCATTGTCAACCTCTATGGAAGTCAAAATAGTGTTCTTCTTTTTACTGTAACTGTAAATATGTATACTTAAAATAATAATAATAATAATAAAATCTCTCATGAAGTTGATAATTTAATTTTTTTTTTTTTTTTTTTTTTGCATTGTGGTAGCTCGAAAGTTTAGAAATTTTGGATTCATTTTTTATGAAATAGGCCTATCACTTTCCATGGGCAATTTTGATTTGTCTTCAAATTTGTAGACCACTTGACCTTGAGCGAATTTTGAAGGCTGCCACAGTTTAAGCTTGATATAATACTCCAATAATATTTTTATGTTCCAATTCTAAGTTTCAACTTAGTGTCAGTAATCGTAAAATGTTGCTTTTTATTCCTTAACTTAACTTTTAAATGGAGATGCGAGTTCCACTAAACCCCAATACTCAAACAATAACACTTTTAACCTTCGTTTGAGTATTGGAGTAATAGTCCTCTACTTTCCTATCTCTACTTCCTCTTTAACTTAGTCAGTCAGTTGACCAAGTCATTAGTAAATATGATGTAATACAAATTATAAATTGAAAAACAATAAATTAATTTTGAAAACTTAAAAAAAAAAAAAAAAAAAAAAAAAACTTTGTGAACCAGTTGACTCCCCATTTCTAGAGCATGAACATTTTTCACGTCCCTATCTGAAGCTTAAGGAACTCTCTACCTATCGTCTCCGAAAGCCGAAGCCAATGTTATTCTATGGGAAATTTTGCCTCATTATAATTCATTAACTAATGCAAATTTTAAATTCCGTTTTCACTTTCCGAAAATTTACAACTATGAAAATTTACAACTATTAAACAATTTATCGCTTTTTAAAAATTGATATTTTTTTTTTTTTTTTTTTAAGATTTCATTTTATAGCTTCAAAAAGGAAAAATTTCACATTGTGAAAATTCGCATTTTACAACCTGAAAATAAAATATTAAAAATAATAATTTTTAGAAAGCGATAAATTGTTTAAAAGTTGTGAAGTTTCTGAATGTGAAAACGGAATTTAAAAATATATATTAGTTAATAAGTTAGAATGGGGCGAAATTCTCCATAGAATAACATTGGCTCTGGCTTCTGGGGACGATAAGTAGATGTACTCCAATATGATTGGCTCTCCAACAAATAATAATAATAATGCTTTTAGATTAGACTCAAATTATATAATAATTTAATTTTTTAAGATTAATGTTTATTATACAGGGTGTTTATAAAGTCCCGGACCCATTTTGATGTTTAATAACTCATAAAATAATAAAGATAGATTAAAATTAATAATATAAATGGTTAGATAGACTCAAAAAGTTTCATGACCTTTGTCAATAAACTTCCACGTGTGCCCCCTTCGTCGCACGGATAATATCAAGTCGATAGCCAATTTCACGCCAGGTAGCGGCAAGCATGTCTGAATTAACCACATGCATCTGAAATTAACCACACGCGCAGACGATATTTACAAAAGTAAAGATATTCAAACCTGAAAAGAAAATATATGAGTTATTCCATCAATAAATGCCGTAAGTTTGTTTATATCTTCATTATTTTATGAGTTATTAAACATCAAAATGGGTCCGGGACTTTATAAACACCCTGTATTTATTTGTTGTACACAAATTATCCTCTAAAATATATTTTCTAACACCTTTTTATGAAATATGCTAATAAGAAACAAGATTTTTCACTCTTAAATTAAGGTGTTCTTGTAATTTATGTTCGAATTCTATTAAAGTTTAGACTCCGTTTAAATAGTCTCAGAATGTTACTTTCCTTTCCTTAACTTAAGGATAAGTAGATGCACTCCAATTTGATTAAACAAATTTAATTTCTCACACTCTGTTACCTTGGAAACCTGAATGTATTTTCCCTTCTTTTTGAAATAACCAAATATGACAGAAAAGTTGAAGTTTTTTTTTTTTTTTCCCCTTTTTCTTCTTCTTACCCTAGGCAAGTATATCGTTTCCTCTCAACTTCGAGTGATTGTTTTTTTTATTTTTTATTCTTCTATATTTTCGTCTGCTGATTTGTATAAATTATCGATATATCTTTCTTTTTGCATCAGTATCGGATTACTAATGAAGTCTTCCTCAGCATCAATATTCTGGTGTTCGATATCCATTACTCCAGGAGAGAGAAATATTTTGAGGCAAAAAAATAAAATGGAGAAATTGTTAAATGTGAGATATGCTTTGCTTTTAAGTACTTTGTTCGAAAAATTCTCTCTCTCCCTCTTTTTTTTTTTTTCACCGTTTAACTTTACTATTTTCGATTTCTCTTCAGGTTTGCTTTTTCCCGTCTTTTGATGGAAAATTTTCAATATTTTATCTTTTTGCTTTTTCTTAAATAATAAGTGCGAATTTTTCCGCGTTGTTATTTCAATGTGCTTCAAATGTGTAAATTCCCGGAGGAGATTAGTTTATTAGTTTTTTTTTTTTTTTTTTTTTTTGCGATAGGTTTAATTTTTGAATAAGTATGTTAAAAGATTTTTTAAAGATGTGTTTTGAAAATGAAATTAATAATTAAATACGTGCAAAGAATGTAATAATAAAATTATAAAATTTAATTGGCGATGTATACGTGCAGGATGTAGTAAAATTGTAAAATTTAATTGACAGTGTGATTGATGATGCATACGTTTAGAATAAGATAAAGTAGTAAAAATTAAATAATTTATGTAGATGCGTTTCTTTATAGTAATATATTTAAATATTTGCGTGTTGTTGCCATTGTAGAAATGTTCTTTGATTTCATAATCGAAGTTCTGTATAGTTCTGTTCTCTCTCCTTATATATCTCTCGTAACAGAATCCTCTGAAAATATAAATTCATTTCATAAAATTCCATACCCTTTTCTTACGCAATGTTGTAATTTATAGTGCTACAAAATTGTAAATAGTTGTGTTTGTTTTTGTGTAGATTCTTTCAGGGAGGCTTGGTGGGTTGATGGAGTGCTAATTTTGTGCATTTCTAGTCGTTATAGCGTTGGAATAGCCTTGTTTTCCCTTGAAAACGCATTGAAGGGCCCCAGTAAGGCAGGTAATGGATTTAGCGCCAAATTTGGCGACTCTTTCCCACCTTGGCGATTTTTTTGGCGATCTTGGCGAGAAAATCCTTATATGGGATATACCAAATATGGAAGCTGTAAGTTGATTGGTTGACCACTTTCTAGAGTTTTCTCGAAAAATCTGGGTTCCATGGAACAGTATAGAAGAAGCGCTCTCTCGCCAAGGCAGTCAGAGTTAGTTCAGTTCAGTCTGTGATCAGAGTCGGTCAGCTTGCATTGAGCCTCTTCGAAAGAGACTTGCTTTAAGTGTTATTGCTATACAGTTTGTACTGTGGATTTGCTATTGGCAGCTGTTGTTTAAGCTGTGTCTACTAGTCCACGGCCCTACTAGATCACTCTACGCCAAAGGCGCCAACGTTAAAGCGGCCATAACAAAACTGCAAATATCAATGCATGCCGCGGAATCCATCTGGGAAAGTAGATGGCGCTCGCTCCCAACCCTGAAAATCAGTTTGTAACGTTACATCGTGCTAAGTTTATGCCAAGAAGCAAGAAATATTCATCCATGGTTCAACAATTAATTATTAAAAAAAGGAAAAAATAATTTATTATTTTTCCGTGAATTGGTTTAAAATTATTGCTACAATTATTTTTATGATTCAGATATTTTTGCGTATCTGATGACTGCATTTTAAATTTTAAATTAATTTAAATGCTCTGCAAGTTTGCTGTGGCGGCGCTGCATGCCAACCCTAACATTCAATGAATTTGATTCCGGAGAAATCGTCGATTGTTATGGCCGCTTTCACGACGTTGGCGCGTTGGCGTCGAGGAGTGATCTAGTAGGGCCGTGACTAGTCGAATTGAAGCTGATACTTGGTTTATAGACCTGTATTTTTCTGCAACTTTCTGTGAATAAATTACCGAATTTTTGTACGTTTGGCCTTTCATTCTCGGACAACTCACGAACCCCCAAGTACGCAACAATAGTATATGTCAAAGGTCAATAATTAAAGCATTAATACTTCGGTCAATTTTCTTCTAACAGAATGTATACACATACATGCACAGATCTATATTCTGAGAATAGGGCTCCCGAACGGCTTATGAAAATGTCTTAACTAACGTGTGCAGTCATCCTTCAAATGCAGTTGTTAAATTGCGGAGCAGTAGGAGTGTGGCGCGCACCTTTCCTTCTGTATTCGACATTTACCCCCCATAACAATGAGATGATAACCTCAAAAACGACATTTCTCAAGTTTATGGCCTTTGATATTTTGCAAGCAATCGTTTATCCAGTAATTAAATATCAAACAAATGTAGAGTGAGAATGAAGCATGCGCAATAATCCTACAATTTTCGTGAAAATGGATGTTTGAGAAGTTAATTTTCTGTTTTCAGTGTCTGTAGTTAAGTTAACATATATTTATGTTTTTCCTTTTTTTCTTCTTTTTATTTTTTTAATTAAAAACAAAAAAAAATATTTTTGAAAATTTCGTAAATCAGGGGTTATTAAGATATTTGGATTAAATATTTTTCTCTGGTATAGATCAGTGCTGAGTGCTGCCAGATGGTCAACAGTCGATTTCCCCAAACAGGCTTTCAAATTTCCCCCAAATCAGGGTTTTTTTTCCAAAAAAATTCCCAACTCAATTTCTACTAAAAGAATAATTTTTTTTTCCCATATACAATAATAAATTTTATATTACACACTAATTATCGGAAAATTTTAAATCTGTGTAAAATATTTTAGTGATGAAGATATAAGCAAGATATACTTTCGTCCTCAGGATATCCTAAGAAAGTCCTGGGGGAGAAGGGGTACCTTCAAAAGCTCCTACATGTTAAAGAAAGCTGTTAAAAGTCCCTACGCGTAGGGAAAAATTCCTACAGTTGGCAATGCTGTAAACTTAACAGGTAGACTAAAACAAGTTTAAAAAAAAAAAAAAATTAAAAATTCCCCAGATTTCTCCCCAAAAATGTCAAAAATTCCCTCGAAATTCTCCACAAACATTCGGTTTCCAAAAATTTCCCCAGAAGCCCAAAAAATCCCCAATCTGGCAATGCTGGTATAGATACTTTTCGTTAACTATAATAATGGCGAAAAGTGATACAGAGACGGACAAAAAATAAGAATGGAATTTTATTTAAAACTATTTTACCATTACTTTAGTAAAAGAAGAGTGACCTTTTATTAGGAGGACTTTTGAAATAAAATTTTTGATTTAATGTAATAATTGACTAAAATGGTAATAGATTTGTTTCACATTCTGTTACTATTATGTATCTATTATGAGGAATAAAATGGTAATTTGTTTCCCCATTCTATTTTTCTGATTATTCATTTGCTTTCTGTGAGGACAAAAATGATACTCCATTTTATTTTTCTGATTATGCATCTACTTTTGGCGAGGACTAAAACGGTAACAGATTTATTTCACATTTTGTCTTATTATGAATTTACCATTTGGGAGGACGTAATAAAATGTGTTCGGAGCGTTCTTTTGCACTGAAAACAAAAATAATCTTTTTAAAAGTCACTAACCCATTTCATTTCTCTTAATCTCTCTAATCAGGCATCCCACACTCTGTCTGGAAAAAAGCACATATTCATCCAAAAAAAAAAAAAACATTTTTTCTATTAATGAACCCGTCTTTCTCCTTAGACTTGAAAAATAATCCACTCACTACATAGCAACTAAATAAAATAAAGTGACAGTTTAAAAAAGAAAAATTCAAACAACGCGCTATTCTGTTTTCTCCCACGATTTTCATGGAAGTTTTTATTAATCGGCGACGTGAAAATTGTTGTATTTCGGCAATGAAACCTAAATCAATCAGCGATTCATTTAGAATACTGGCCGCAAAAATATGGTTAAAATTCCTTTTAAAACAAAAAGTAATCCTTTAAAAAATATCGCCTACCCCTTTCTTTTTCTCACACAGTCACAAGCTCTTCTCTAATCGTTCATCCCACATTCTGTCTAGAAAAATTACACAGATATTCAAGCGGAGAAAAAAAAAAAAAAAATAGAACGTTAAATCGACGACAATTTTCTGTCGATGAACTGGCCTCCCTGCGTGTCTAAATTAATCATTCTCTAAAAATCCATGGGAAAAAAAGTTCGGATCTGAAAAACACGAAATTCGGGAGGCCTGCCTACGCCGTCCATCCCACACAATCCCATAACCTAAGCACCCCCCTCCTCGTCCCAAGTGCGTTGGACTCCTCTCATGCGTTTGTCATAAGGCCGAGCCGATAAAATGAAGGGCCGACCGATAAGGTTTATTCAAATTAGGCAGTTCTAGACTGCAGTCGTATTTGAATGGTGGGCTGCCACTTTAATATGATAGAGATTATAATGCAAATATCACGTTCCACTGACAGAAGGTATTTGGACCTCATAATAGAGACGGATGAAATAGTGCGAAAAGTCAGTATAGTTATAGAGTATATTTCAGTATTATTTAGTCTGTTTAGTTTATGTTTTATTGGGATGGGAGATTTTTTATTTTAATTAGGGTCGTTTGCATATTTTAATGAAAATGTAAATACGATAAATCTTTCTATTTTTATTATAATTTATTTTTTTAATTAAAAATTTTAAATCTAAGAAGTATTTACTTAAAAAAAAAAAAAAAAAAAAAAAAAAAACTTTTTTCTAGGAAAATATTTTGAGCTCTATAATGGAAATGGGTGAAATATTGCGAAAAGTCGTTATTATTATGTAGTAAGGTTTATGTTTGTGAAAATTAGTGTTTTTTACTTTTCGAAAGTATTGTAATCGTGTCAAAAATCTGACTTTGCGATTTTGGTGTTTCTACACGTTTTGATGTCCCCCTGAGTTTATGTTTGCTACTTTCATGGTGATGTGTGTGTGTGTGACCGAACACGATATTGTTCACTCTTTGCTCAAAAGTGCTTTGTTCGATTGAGCTGAAAGTTGGTACGTCATCGTAGTAGGAGCCCTATTGATTTTGGTGAATCTAGCACTAAGTTTTTTTTACAGGGACACAAAGAAAAATTCTTTATTATTATGGCCTATGGGCCTAAATTTTTTAAAGTGCGATAGCGTCTAAATGCCTTATTCGATTGAACTGAAAATTTATATACATGTTATAGGTCACCGTCGCACGAATTCTATTGATTTCGATGAGTCTAGCACATATAAATATTTACAGGAACGCAACGAAAATTTCTGTATCATTATGGTCTATGGGCTTAAATTATTTGAAGGACAATAGCTTTAAGGTAAACAACATACTATGTAGAGAAAAATACTCAAACACCCTGTTATAATTTTTTCTTTTGTTTATTTAACTACTTCTCTTAGTTTATTAATCGAACCGTTAATTAAGGTAAAGACACCAGTGCTCGTCACCCCTAAAATCTGCACCAGTAGCAGGGGTGATTGTGTGTAGGATTTTTTCCTGATTTCAGGAATTTTTGCATAATATAATTCCTGATCTCAGGAATTTTTTGAGTGACTGTTAAGAGAAAATTGTTGTATAATAGAAATTTAGGTATATCTTCTGTATTTTTCTAGTATTTTTTGTAGATTTTTTAGCAATTTTACATGTGTTTTATTGGTTGCAGTCATAAAAAGATTTTCTATTTTTCTTTTGGTGTCTATTCTTTTCGATCTATTTTTCTTTTCATGTAATTTCAGGATTTTTAAAGTAGGGTCACAATCACCCCTGCAGTAGTCGTCACCCTCTTAAAAGAAGTGTTAAAATAACCGTTTTATAACCTGTATGAATTTGAATCTACCCGCATAAGATTCTCCAAACCTTTCTGCTTCTTATGACATAAAAAGTTCGATTTCAACTATTGAGGAAGGGTAGGGAGAAACAAAATCAGGGAAGTATACGTTAAATTACAATTGAATTGAGTCAACGTAAAGCAAATGATTAAGGGAATAGATATGCATTTCTTGATATATTTTGTTGTTCGCTGCTTTTGACATTGCTCATAAAGCATTGTATGTAATGCTTATGAAATACAGAATACGATTTATGTGCAACTTTTTAAATTTTGACATAATATAAAGGTTTTTAAGGTATGACGACTACTGGTGCATATTTTGCACGTTTTACCAGTGCTCGTCACCCCTGACGAACACTGGTGTTTTAACATTTTTAATAACTGGGTAACATTTTTGATGAAAAATACTATATTTTCGTTTAGAATTATGATGGTATAATTTTTACTTTAATTTGACTATCGGCACCAGTAGTCGTCAGGGGTATTTGTAAATGTAAACAAATGTATTTTAACCTCAAGAACGTGAACTTTATTGCACTTGTAACTTTTGTATAGCTTGTTTAAATAAAGTCAGTCATGGTACCTTTAATTCCCTATGACTGACTTTAAACCACCTAAAATTTTCCATGTTATTTTGCTGGAAAAATTAAACAGTGGCACATAAACATATTTAGTTATAAAGCGCTTTATGTAGTTTTCTGTTATATTAGAAAAACAGACATGATTACTCCATACATCTGTCTAATGTATTTTAAATTTTTATGATGTCATGGTTTTGCGAAGATGCATTTAAGTGATGTTTAAGTTTTTTATTGGCCGTGATAATTTAATTTTAATTCATATATATTTTTCGAAAATGATAAAATACAAAGGCTTAATTTCATAGTTAGTATGACTGTGAGTCGGTTCAAAATTATGTTAAGGCTTTTTTGTTATGTTAGATGCAGGTGAATAACAACTTATATAGAAAATATTAAACATTAAAAACATTTCTTAAGCAAGTTTCCTGTTTATACATTATATTAATTATGTAAGATAAACAAATAGTTAAAATGTTGATAAAAATTACCCTGTTGACTGTTGTTCTTAAATAATTAAAATTGTAAGATAATATTTGATAACATTAATTAACATTAACATTTGATAACATTAATATCCATAATATTTTATAACATTAGCTTGATGTGTAGAATAATACTAGCAAGCTTTGCCACCTTCGCTGGTCCCTATAAATAGGAAAAATCCCTATCATTATCAAAAATTAAAAAAAAAAAAAAAAAAAAAAATTGAAATCAGTCGAAACCGCAGTAAATGTTTTCGCTGGCTTCTGTAATAGCTTTCCGTCCCGCAATATGATGATTGGCTTCTACTGCCATCGGCATAGAGTTAACCGCTTTTATCCCCCCCCCCCCCTCTTCCACGGGTAAATTTAGAATTTTAACGAAATATTATCAAATTCCATATTCTGTACTTTTAACCAATACCCAGACATCAAAACTCGCCTTTCTGAGTTAATTTGGAGTAGAGCTAAGGTTAAAAACGTGTTTTTTGTCCGCCCGGGCGAGGGAAGAGGGGAAGGGTACTTTTGCAAAATCGCCTTATAATGCGTCTAAGGTACACACACACAACCAACCAACGCATAAAAAAAATTCCCCTCCCGAAAATAATTTGCAACAGAGTTGAGCTTGAAAACATATATATATATATATTTATTTTCCCACCCTCACATAGACGAACGATCTTCGCAAAATCTCTTTATACTAGGTGCTGGATGCATATGACCAACTCACACATCAGAAATCGCCTTTGTAAGATTATTTAGAGCAGAGTTATGCATAGAAATACGTTTTTTCTACCCTTTCTCAAAATTTGGTCGGAAAAAATTACGCAAAATAACTTTATAGTATTTTTGGGTACGCATAACCAATCAACGCATCAAAAAATTGCTTTCCTGATATAATTTGGAGAATAATTACTCTTGAAAACGTGTTTTTGAATCCACTCCACACTTAATGAGGAAGAAGAGGCGAAGGACTTCTCAAAATTTTTTTATAGTATGTGTTAGGTACGCATAATCAACCCATACGTTAAAAAAAAAAAATAATAATTGCAATACAAAAATAATTTTTTATATACCGTGTTTTAAATTTTTCTGTCGAATCATATAAATGCTATTGAAGGCAGCGAGAACCTGAAACAATTGGCTAAAAGTAATTTAAAAATGCATCGTCACTGTGTTCTCAGCGATTCTGAAAATTTCAAAAGTCTAGGTAGTCGGGTAGATTGATGATCGGGTCGAGTATATGATTGATGAATCATACAGACGCTACTGAAGTCAGCGAGGACCCGAAACAATTGGCTAAAAGTATTAAAAATGCATTGTTATCGTGTTTTGAGCTATTCTAAAAGTTTCAAATGTCTAGCTAGTGGAGAAGTTAGTTAAATAAATTTTCTGTTGAATCATGTGAACGCTACCGAAGGCAGCGGGGACCCGAAACAGTTTGCTAAAAATATTTAAAAAATGCATTGTCACCGTGTTTTGAGCTATTCTGAAAGTTTCAAATGTCTAGCTAGTCGGGAAAAAAGTTAAATAAATTTTCTGTTGAACCATATAAACGCTGCCGAAAGCAGCAGTGACTCGCAACAATTGACTAAAAATATTTTAAAAATCCATTGTTACCGTCTTCTGAGCTTTTCGGAAAGTATCAAATGTCAAGCTAGTCGAGAAATCAGTTAAAAATGGATTGCAAGATTTTTACTGATAACGCTGCCGAAGGCTGCAGGGACCCGGAGCAGTTGGCTAAAAGTATTTAAAAAATGCATTTTCATCGTGTTCTGAATTATTCTGAAAGTTTCAAATGTCTAGGTAGTCGGGAAGTTAGTTAAAAATCAATTGTAAGATTTGTACTGGACAAACAAACAAGAATACGCGTTAATAAAAAGCATGGTAAAATCAATCTTACTGCGATAATTTGGAACAAAGTCACTCTTAAAAAAGAGATTATTACCCCCTCCCCTGCTACTTACCCTCTGCTTTAAGTAAAGATATTTTTGAGAACGAATAAAATTTTGAAATCTTTTCTTAAAAGCAAAGAATTTTCAAATTATTTCGCATATGAATTTGTTTTATTCGCAATATTTTGAATTTTACCATTTAATGTTTTGTGTTTTAAACCCTAAGAATAGATTTGGGTTCTATATATGTTCCAAAGATATTCTGTTTCAATAATATTCTGTTAATTTTGCAAAAACGCAATTAAAATCAAACTATTGAGCAAATTGTTGCGTTTTATTTACATGACGACCACTGGTGCAATCACTTGACGACTACTGGTGAAACGCAGTTTTCAAGTGACGAGCACTGGTGCATTTTTATAGGTTTAATTTTTATTCTTTTTTAAAAATTGGCTTAACGTATTGAAAAAATGAAAGTGTCTAACAACAACTAGAAGAATCAGTGTATAAAATAAACCAAATTATAATATTGATACATAAATTCCACATGAATGCCACACGAAAAAAACAAACATTTTAAAAATAAGGCCTTAAGAGTGACGAGCACTGGTGTCGTTACCTTACTTAATGTTCACAAAATCGAGTGGAGTCACTCCAGATTTTTTCGCTTGTGTCACTAAGATATCATGTGAAATTGTTTATATATTTTAATGAAAATATAAAAACAAAGAAAATTTCTTTCTTTTTTTTTCTTTTTTTTTTTTTTTTTTTTTGTGAATAAAAAATATTCCAATGTAAAATAAGTTTTTTTTTTTTTTTTTTCCCTTTCGAAATTTTTTTATTTCGATAGGTATTTTGTTCTCATGATAGAAATGGATGACATTGTAGTATAATATAATATTATAGTTGACTATTACGTCACTCTTAAAATACAATAATAAATAAAATGGAAGGAAGGAAGAAAAATAAATGAATAAAATAGCGCTTTACTTGAGAACAAATACTCTATAAACTTCATTTTACGAAATTGACTTTACGAAATTCACAGTGATGAATTTGGTTCGAGGTTAATTGCCAGATGACACCTTTAGAGAAAGATAAAGGATTTTAATTTTCGAAGTGGAAGCCAGGCTTGTTAATTTGCATGTTCATTTACTTCGTGATTGTAAAATGTAAAACAGCACAGATTTAACACTGTGTGATATTTTAATACACCAATCTTCTATGAATTTCATGTTCAGTTTGTGTTTGTTTATTGGGTAGATTTTTTATTATATTTTAACTCCAGGCTCTATGTAAATGAATTAAAAAATAATTATAAGATTAAAAAAAAAAAAAAAAAAAAAAAAAAAAACTTTTTATATGCCATGTTTTTAAATTTTCTGTTGAATCTCAGCTATAGAATTATTACATTAGCACTTTATCAATGTGTATAAAATTTTTAAAGTGATAATGACGTCCATTTTTGTGATATGCATAATTTAACTTTTTACAATTTTTTAACGTTCACGTTTAATTAAATGTATTTATTTTTATGTCGAAAGAAAATGAACTCGTACTTTTTTTTGCAATAATTAAATTATAGCTAATATTTTATTGGCTAATTTTAAAGCTATTAGGAGGTTATTATTTTCATATTTTAATTAATTAAAAGAAAACTTAAAAAAAAAAAGAAAGAAAGAAATCGAATATCGGGCTTCGAGGTATTGTGTTGTCATTCGGTTCCGAGCTATTCTGAAAGTTTCAAATGTCTGGCTAGTAGGAAAGTTATATGTTTATGTCTTTACTTAGTTATTACTTTCTTTTTTTAGATTTTATTTATTGTAGCATGCGAAAGAATATATCTCCAATGCAGCGCGCCCGCTTAGTCCTTCCTGCTATCGCGAGAAACACTCCCCACTGCAGTGCACACTCAGGAGCAAACGCTTAAAGGGTTAATAGCACAATCTATTATCAAAATTTTGAATTAACTTTTTTATTAGCTAAAACAAAATTTTAAACTTTGACTAACATTGAAATATAAACCACATTCTCTTACGTAATTTAATTAATTTTATATTAAAGTTTAAAATGTGTTGGGAGTGCTTTCAGCCCATCCCGTATAGCTACCTACGAAACCCGCATATAAACTTAAACTTTATTCAATGAGGTATATTATTATTATTAGACTGAATATAATAAAATGATTGACAAAGAAGTAATATGATAAGGATAGAGATTCTGTAAATTCCAAATTGCTTATTATACGAGGCACACTACGATAAATCTGTCTCGAGGTTATAGAGTCACCCGGATGACACCTTGGCGAAGACAAAGGGTCCGCATATCCCGCCTTCATTACCAAAGTGGTGTTGAACATGTTAATTTGCATTGCCGAATACAGAATTATTATCGGTTCGCTGGAGCTTATTACAGGAAGGTGTGTAGTAATACACCTCAGGCTTAGCACCGTAAAATATTGAATGTGGTATATATCAATATATGTGTATTTGATGTTGGCGTTTTGTACAAGGTTTATTAAGATAGTGTTCTTATAATATTATAATGTTCAATTTATATTTAATTCATTTTTTATTATAAGAAGTATAGAATCGAGATTTGGGGTTTCACTCTGTTATTTTTTGTACATTAAGACTCGTTAGACAGGAATCTACAGCTTAACCCTTTAACGTTCAATTGTTTCACACTGAAACCAAACACTTAATATTTTTATGCAACAATTTTTTCTATATTTTCCCTTTTTTAATTGATTTTTAAAGTTTCATTCCTTCTGTGTTCGGTAGAGAGCAGCACTATTCCGTAGTTTAACAAATGGTGTTTCAGAGAAAGCCATAATCAGAAGTCATTTTAAATTTCTTAGTAGGCACAAGTGCACCTTACTCCATTGATGATGCACACGTGCCTAGTTTTTTCATCTACTGCATAGCCGTGCTATTATTTTGACCTGAAACAACTTTTGTGAGTTTTTAGATATTATAGTTTCATACTTGCCAACTTTTCCGGTTTTCCCGGAAGACATCCTGTTTTTTAACGTATCTTCCGGTCTTCCGGACAGATGATGAAATCTTCCGTTTTTAAAAAAGTCGCGGATATCGTTCGTTTTAAAAAGAAACCCAAATGTTCTACGAAAACTCCTGATTCCCAATCTTTTTCCATCCATAACATAAATGTCAATATTCATTTCAAACTTGCTTTATGAGATTCTAGAACATTTAAAGAAATAGAATTGTTAAATATTTCTTGCTGATGTAATTATATTTTGCCCCCCTTCCTCTATTTATCTACAACTAGTGATTAGCAATCAAATGTTCTGCAGAAGTATTTTGTTTCCTAATTTTTATCCACCTGCAACATAAATGATAATATTAATTTTAAAGTTCTTACATTAGATTCTATAAGTAGAGTTGAAAGAGTTTAAATATTTCTTACTCTGTAATTATTTTTGTATTCCCCCCCCCCCTTCTTTTCCCCGGATTGTGATCAATTCTAGAAACAATAAAGCAATGGAAGTGCTCAATATTTCTCACATATGTAATTATTTTTAGATCTTTATTGCTGAATTTAATGAATCTGTTTATTTTTCCTCATTTAAATTAAATATTTGTATGTCATATTTATACCAAATGTGTAAACATGGGAAAAAAATGAAGAATAATTTTTTCAGGTAGGAAAATTTTTTCCAAATCAATTTAAGAAAATTAATACTCAGTTGGTTTTATGCACGTTTGAAACTGATAATTAGCTACTGCTACTTTTTCTTATATGTATGATTAATGTACATACACAAAAATCATATTCTATATTTATTTAAAAAATTAGCTATACTTTAACTTAACTAAGTTGTTTTGTCTATTGTTAAATAAATTTCTTACAGATTCTGTTTTGTAGATATTTATATGTTGAAGAGGAATAACTTCATTTAAAACTTTTATGTATTTAGTATAATCAATCTATTGTAAAACTGTATTGTTTACCACGTCAAAAAAAAAAAAAAAAAAAAAAATCTTCCCTTTTTTTATGAAATCTTCTGGTTTTTCAACAGAAATCTTCTTTTTTTTTGTTGAAATTGGTTGGCAAGTATGTAGTTTTCACGTACAAAGTTGTTTATCAATTAAACTAATTGTTATTTGAATTTAATCAGGTTAACATTGAGATGTTTCAAATTGAAAATTTCTCCAAAATTTAAAACTTATTTTTTTTCTTTTTAGATATTTATGATTGGCTACGTGTCTAACAGCATTTTTGAAGTTAGTTTAGCAATTTCAAAATACATGTACATATGTAGCGGAATTAAGGTTTAAAGTGGGTTCCGAACATTCATGCCTGGGTCATTCATCCGGGTTCTGAAGGCCGATGCGCTAACTATTCCATCAACAAGATTGGCAAATGTAGAATGAAATAATTAAACTGAAATTAAAGAACTGGTGTGATAACTCATTTAAATATATTAAATATCTTACAGTTAGTCCTTTCTTGTGCATATATATTTCGGCTGCAGCAGCAACATCTTTGGTGCTGCAATACTGACCGTTGTTTTGCTTTCTGATTAATTTGCCGCTTTTCTCTAAAATCAATTTTTCAGGTGTCATTAGAATTTTTTTTTTTTTTTTTTTTTTTCCCCATTTTGAAACACTTTTATTTATTTTTAGATCTTTTCAAATTGGCCCTAAATACTATGTCGAGTCTAGAATCAAGTAGCTGAAAAGTTCTGTTTTCATAGTCAATAAACGGTTGCTGCCTGTTTCGAAGTCTTGTCGCTAGGGTTTAACCTGGCAAAAAAATTACTTTAGCATTTTAGCGAAAATAGGCAAGCACTATTTTAGCTTTTTCGAAAGTTAATTCTTTGGATACCATTGATTTCTTTTACTTAGCTTTGTTATCATCAGTTTTGTTTTCTATTCCTTTTGTTCATTGATGATTTTAACGAAGCATCCATATTTGTGACTTTAAAAATATGAATCAGAGAAACTATGTTTTGATTTTATCAATAGAAAAAGAGGTATTCATATCATATGTGTAAAATGAAAAAGCAATTTAAAAATCAAGTAAAGTGTAGTGGTAGATAATCGTGAAATACTAGTGCTAAGAATGCTTTCTATGAAGCGAATTCTGAATTCTGGCATACTTTTAAATATTTTTTCATTTAAATTCAATCATTGAAAATTAAAAATAAATCCAAATTACTATATAAATAAGGATTCCCAAAAATTTCAGTCCTTTCGTAGTTTTTGCCTGCAAATATTACAAAAAAAAAAAAAAAATCTGAATTATTATATAGAGATATTTTATATAGTTATCCAGTTTTAGCTTTTTGGCGAAATTCTGACCGACTTGTTTTAGCAAAATATGATACCTTTTAGCAAAATGCTAAAAAAAACTAATGGCAGTTTAAACCCTGCTTGTCGCACTAGTTGACCTAGCATTTCGGGGTTTTCTCCAAAATTCGTGTCAATACACGCAATGATGTCTTAGAAAGTGTTCAGAAGGAACTAGTGACCTTAAAATCACATTGCACCCCGACAAGAAAAGTGACGCAGATCCAAAAATGGCAGTTTTGAGTGTATGTCATTGAAAAATATGTATGAAGTGGCCGGACGTGCATGAAAAAGTCGCATCTGTATTTCGAAAATTATCCACTTGAGAGGTACTAGTCTCAGTTTTATTATAGGTTAGTCAATGCTTTATCGTTATCTTTAAGTTATTTTTCTCAAGTACTGCTTTCTTTTTTCCTTTCCTTTTCTTTTCTTTTTTTTTTTTTGTAGTTGTCATTTTTCTTGATGTGGTGCGATATATCAACACTCAAAGATTTTTGTGAAAATCGCAATGTATTTTTGTTAGTAAAAAAGTGTTGTGTTTCCATTCTGAGGAAAAAAAAAAAGATAATTTAGTTTAAAAAAAGTAAAGGTCCTAGATGATTCTCGGTTTAAATCGAATGTAAAAGTTACTTCATTATTTTATGCTAATCGAACAGTATCTGTAAATAAACTGAATGTTACAAAATTGAAAACGGAAATCAAACATTACCATTTGTGCTATAAGAACAACTTCAACAAAATTCAAATAAAAACTAGTTTGATGTGGCCACCACAGGACTTCCTTCTATATAATTTTATACAAAATTCATTCAATACAAATTATTTATAAAATTATTTTCCGTCATAAATGCAGATGATTTTTATCTGACAGAATTGTATATATCACTAAATGCCGAAAGAAAGGCAATTTTTTGCAATTATCAGAAGAAAGGATTTTTTTCCCCCAAGTTTTTTTTTTTTTTTTTTTCGTTAAAAGATTAAAAAAAAAAAAAAAAAAAATCGGTAACTTTGTTTTAAATTATCACAGATCTATAGTTCAACCATTCGTTTTAAAGGTATTGACGCGATCTTTCGAAAGATACCTATATTGAAAATTTACTCCCCACGGGGGGGGGGGGGCGATGCTCACACATGCACAAAATTTTTTCCCTAGTTAACTACTACTATTATCAATAATTCATATTAATTTTGCAATTACACGTTTAAAATAACTCTATGTACATTTATACGAAATTTTATCCTGTACTGCCATGTTAAAAATTTAGAAAAAATGCGATCACAGCGACACCTGTTGAGCCATTGTTTCACAAATTTAATCAGCACCAAATTATGTCAGGATCCAACTAATACAAAGTTTGTTTAAATTTCGTTCATTGGTTCGTTAGATACAGCGTCCACAAAATTTGTGATACACAGACAGACTGACAGACATTTTTTAAAGACAGTCAAATCGTGTTCAGGACATGCCAAAACGTGTAAATCCATCGAAAACTGGAGTTCAAAAATTTTCACGAATCCAATATACTTTCTCTATATATACATATAGAAGAAAGTAATAATGAAATATCTTATGTACTTAAAATATCACTTCTAAATATTACTTTCCGAACACTATAGTGAGAAAAGTATTGTAATCATGTCAAGAATCCGAATTTGAGATTTTGATATTTCTATACGTTTCAAAGTCCCCTGAGCCAGGGCTTTCTTAATAACCTAATTATCTAGAAGGCCTTGCCTGAATCCGTTTTCATTATTTTTACGATGGTATATGTATGTGTGTGTGTGTGTCTGTGAGTGAACATGCTAGCGTCTAAATGCTTTGTTCGAATAAGCTGAAAGTTAGTATGTATATTGTAAGTCACCATAGTACGAACCCTATTGATTTTGGTGAATCTAGCACTTATAGTTTTTTTACAGGGACACCAGGAAAAATTCTTTATCATTATGGCCTATGGGGCCAAATTTTTAAAAGTGCGATAGCGTCTAAACGCTTTATTAATCTGAGCAAAAAAATTTTACACATGTTGGTCACAGTTGCACGAACTGTATAGATTTTCGTGAATTTAGCACTTACAGTTTTTTTACAGGGACACAAAGAAAAATTCTTTATCATTATGGCCTATGGGACCAAATTTTTAAAAGTGCGATGGCATCTAAACGCCTTATTCAATTGAGCTGAAAATTTATATGAATATTATAAATCATTGTTCGCACTAACTATAAGCATTTTGGTGAATCTAGCATTTACAGATTTTTACAGGGACACAACGAAAAATTCTTTATCATTATGATCTATGGGCTCAAAGTTCAGTAGCGTTTAATCTAACATCGTGTACTATATGGAGAAGAATACTCAAACACTCTATTATGGTTTTCTCTCTTTTGTTTGTTTAACAACTCCTCTTTCTTTACTTTATCTACAAAACTGTTAATGACTCAATGTTCGGAAAATCGAGTGGAGTCACTCCAGATTTTTTTTTTTTTTTTTTTTTTTTTTTTTTACATACATAGAAAAATCTACCAGTGTCAGCATATAAAGTATAAATATTTTTCTTTTTGCTTAACTAAGATTGATCACCGTAAATGATATTTTTAATTTTTTTATCTAAATAAGTATAAATAAAATAAAAATAAATAAGTAAATAATATATTTGCTTCGTTTGTTAATAACTATAAAATATATTTGTCTATATTGTGTTATTGTAGCGTGTATCATAATTACCTTATATTTTTTTCTATTGCTAGCTTAATGATCGTCGAGAAAAATAGAGTCCTTCTTAAAAATGTATGAATCGTTTAACTTAATCACTCTGTCTTCCTCAATGTTATTTATACAATTCCTGTTCCTCTCTGCCCAAATCGTCTGACCGCTTATTCTATATCATCTTTCTCCTCTAAAAATTGGCTCTTCATTCTTCAACCAAATCTTACGTCATCAATCTATTCCTTGCATCCCCCCCCTCTCATCTTCCCCTCCATCAAAACAACTGCTGAGAGCAAACTAAAAATCCATTCAGCTTAATCCTTCCATGCAACCCCCCCCCCCCTTTCCTTTCTACGATGTGTGTTCTAAATTCGAAATGGAGAATCTTAGGCCATTCCTTTGGGAGAATAAAAGAATAGAGAATATATCCTGAACTTGCCATATTAAAAAAAGTATTATTAGGAAGAAAGAGGAAAAGGTCCATGATTCTTCAGAAATCGCTTGGGATAAAGATTTGGTGGAGGGGGGGAGGTGTCTTTTATTTATATATATATATATATATATATTTTTTTTTTCTTTTTGTTCATTTAATTGTTGATAGATGCAGTCCTGGATGTCGAATTTGGAATAACGCGATCCAAATCTTCCTTCTGAAACAAATAACTCTATTTTGAGCGTAATGGGGTGTGCGACTGACATCGATGCTCTTTATGTGCTCATGCTGTTATTTTCCGAGTAAAAAAAAAAAAAAAAAACTAGTTCCTCTAATGTACGCTTATATTTCTTTCATTTTCCTGTCAGGTAGTCATGTATGTTTACCGCCCCTTCCCTTTCATTTATGCGCTGTTTTATTTTATTTATTAGGACTGAGGACTTAGTCTTAATCTACGGATTTTTACAATACCAGTTTTACGGTAGTTGGACATTTAACGAAAATATAATTAAATATTTTGAAAGCGATGTTATAATTTGAAGAAAGAAAGAAAAAAAATCTAACAGTCGTCCGTACTAAACTAAATTCTGCTTTTGTCAGAATTTCATCAAAATCTTTTTTTTTTTTTTTTTAAGTAAAAGAAAATTAATAATAATTAGTTTCGAAACGGACAGTATCGAAGAAGTTTTTTTTTTTTTTTTTTTTTTTTTTTTAATTTTGAATTAGGAAATAAAAAGCGCGCGTGCAAAATGAAATAAAAAATAAAATAAGATTTATAAATGGACAATATTTAAGCTCGTGGGACTCAGTCCAGTGATACTCGTATAATAAGAAAAAATGACGGCATTGGTCTAATGAGATAATTTTTTTTTTTTTTTTTTTTTTATAGATTTTTTTTTCAGAAGAATGACTGAAAATTAATGTAAAATTAGAGAAAAATAAACTTTTTTTTTTTCCAATCGCATGCTTGTTTATTTGAAATCGCGAATCTCTATAAAAAAACAGATTCATTCATTCACTTTTTTTTTTTTTTTCCTGTTTAATTTTTCTTCCTTGTGGTCGATCTTCAATAAAAGTTTCAACTTTAATTTTTAAAGCGCTCTGAGAAACATCTGCCAATATGTCTGTTGGTTAAGTGTTTATTCGACTTTATTAGGGGGGGGGGGGGATGGTTTTAATGATTTTGATGAGAATCGAAACTGAGGATAAGATTACAAATAGATGTGACGGGTTTTTATGTTGGAAAAAAAATAGATTTCACTGGTAACCCGCTGTTTATCGGAAATCTACAGAAATCAAATGGCTTTAATTATATGTGTGAAAGATGAATATTTTTGAAGTATTAGCAATCAATCTGGCAGATTGTGGTTTCCAAGTAAATTAATTTTATTGATATCCCATAAAAAATTACAAAAGTTAAACGACTTTAATTATTTTATGATAATCAATTATGAAGGATTGCAGAGAATTAGAAATGGATGTGACAGGTTGTAATTTCCGAGAAAATTGATTTTTACTAGTAAATCCACCTTCTTCTGATGAAATAAATAAACAAAACGTTTTGACTAATTAAAAAGATATATATATATATATATATATATATATATATATATATATATATATATAGGATATATAGTATATATATACATACATAGTATATATATATATAGGATATATAGTATATATATATATATATATATATATATATATATATATATAATATACTCCTTTTTTTTTTTTTTTTTAATTAGAAGTTTATCTAGCATGTTATTATTTTCCAAGAAAATTAATTTTCACTGGTAATATGCTGTATAGATTGTAGGGGACAAAATTTTGAAACTAAAAATAGTATTTCATATTTTAACCACCAGGTAAAAATGTGTCTCTTTTTGCATCCTAAGGAAAATAATTGGGTTTATGAATCGTTAAATGCAAAACAGAAAAATTTTATATATTAAAATAATAATAATAATAAACAATTATAAAAACTGAAATTTGTAGTTTGGATCTAGTTAAACAGAAACCCTGTTACTTTTTGTTGAAAGTAAAAAGCGTCGTATTTTCACCTGGTGGTCAAAATTTGAATTTTTTTTTTTTTTTTTAATTGCATAAATCTTTTATTTTTCCCTTATAGTTTTTATTATATACTGCATTATTTTTATTTCTTGTTAGGTAATAAATTTGTTTTCCTAATATATGTTTGAAAAATGAGATCGTTTTTAATACAACCATTCAGTGACATAAATTACATAGCTCTTTAAAAACATTCCGACTTTGGAACAAATCCAAGGAAGTCAGTCTGCTCTTGTCACTGATTTGCGTGCCAGCAGGTCCGCAAACTTTTGACAAGCACCTTAATTATAAGAATAAATAAAAACAGGGATTGGAAGCTATTTTTCATACTTATTTCAAAATTTATCACTGCTTGTTACTTTTTTTTTTAAAATAAGTAAGTACTTGGATTCGCGAGACTTTTCCACATTCGATAAATTTATACGTAATAATTACACAGGTCGACATGTAAAATTTTGATTTTATAATTTTGGCTGATCTTTATGTTTTTTGGTGTGCTGAAACCGGAAGTGAAGCCATTTTTTTTTCTATCACGTATAGATTTTTGTCGATACAGGGTGCCTACCTGTACAATTTCTTCTCTTACTCTTCCCCCAATATAATTATATATTAAGTTTTATAGTATGTTTCCATGATTAATTAATCATAGATACCTATTGTCAAAAATGCACAGCACTAGTGCGACGTAAAACCATAACAACCAACCTACCAACCAGGGCCTGATTATCCAAAAGGCTCAGGAAGCACAAGCTTCCCCTCTAAAATTTAAGAGGTGGCTCCATAAGGATTAAACACATGGTCTTGAATTTTTTGTTTCATATTTTCACACTGAGATTGAATTTTTTCTGAGAAAGGTTACCTAAAACAAGACAAAACACTCACTATTTCGGGAAATATCTATTATTTAACCTCAAAAATCTGAATGTTCTTAATTGAAAAGTTATATGATTTTAATGTTCTGTGTAGAAACCACCCAGATGTATGAAAAAATAATAAACACACGCTATTTTTTTGCTCTATAGCATTTTTATATTACAATATGTAACAGGAAAACAAGATTTTCTGAAATGAAAGGAGGCCCCGAAATGATGCTGAGCTTCCCCTAGCTTCAAAGCTTAATCGGGCCCTACTGCCAACCTATTGTTATGATGGTATATGAAAGAAATTGTGTCAGTAAACACCCTGTGTTGACAAAAATGTACACGTGATAGAGGAAAATGGGCTGCATTTTCGGATTCAGAACATGAAAAAACATAGAGATCAGCTAAAATCATCAAGTCAAATTTTGTCATCTTCATTTTTTGTAGACCTGTTATGAAAAAAATTCGACCAGTAGTGGCACCAGAAATTCCCCGACGGGGGGACACCACCTTCCCGACAGGGGGGCACTACATAAAGAGAGTTTATTATATGAGTATTTATCAAAAAGTGCAATACTGTTAATAATATTACTGTTAATGTTAATATTTGTACCATTCCATTTGTTAGTACTCCTCATGGTTGTTGAGATCATCGTGTCACAGACAGACATTTTCTAAAAATATCGTTGCCAAAACGTGTTCTGGACCTCTCAAAACGTGTATATTCATGGAAAACTGGAAGCTGAACATTTTTATGAATCCAATACTTTCTTCTATTGAATATAGAATGGAAAAACTGGAATGCTCCAAATTTGTAAAAGGAAAGAAAAATGTTGTTAAAAGTAGAAAAACTGAAAATTTTGTATTTGTTCCCCTGAGAGATTTTAGGAGTATGCCCCGATGGGGGGTCACAGACTCCCCGATGGGGGGGGCCTGTGCCTCCCCGGCCCCCTAGCTGGCGCCACCCCTGAATTCGACCATGAGATTTTGGTGTATCCATACGTTTTGAGGTTTTCTGGTGTTATTTTTGATGCTTTTTCGATGTTTGTATGTGTATGAGTAAATACGATAGCGTCTAAATGTTTTTTTTTTTTCTTTTGCAGCAACTGCAAATTAACGACGAGTTCTGCGGCATGGACGTGAATACGCCTTTGGGAGGAAGTATGCCAGTGGAAGCTGCACCCGTCCTCAGGTTCTCTGGCATCCTTTTGACCGCAGTGGCCGCCACTTCTACCCACGATTACACGGTCACTTTCCTCGGAACGTCCACGGGTCATCTTAAAAAGGTAAGTGCTATTTTTTGACTCTTATTTCATCTTATATTGTAAATGAGGTTTGTCGTATGCATTTAAAATAGTTTTCACGAATCTCTTCATTTTTTCACGCTAAATGTTACGTATCTTTCAACAGTTTAATCCTTTATCCATGACAATACTTAAATGTAGGGGAGACTGGGGATACTTGATCCCTAGGGATACATGATCCCTCAGCCAAAAATATACTAAAATTAATTAATAGAGCTTTGAAACCTGACAACAATGCTAAAGTTATACCTGTACACAAAAACTGGCAACACTTAATCTTTTTCAGCCATTTTGTTTCAAGTCAAGAAAGGATTGTCTAAAATGTGGCAAGGACAACTTTTTTAAAGGTCAATATTTTAATCTTTGTCTTGTCTGTTACATACAATTTAAAACAATTGAGTAAGTGTAATTTTAAAGTATAGACTGTCTTTAATAATTATGTATTGTCTTGAGTAAACAACCTTTTATTATTTATTATTGAAATCATATGTTTTGTATAAATCTCATATGAGGGATACTCGATCCCTTCCTTTGAGGGATACATGATCCCAGGGATCAAGTATCCCTATATACGTCAAATGAAGAAATACTTTTCGAGTTTAGTTATAAACAACGTCAGATATTTACAAACGACGAAGAAGACTTGCTATACCAATATTTGGAGAAAGCAAGCAGATTACATCATAGACTCAAACAGTTACATTTAAAACAGTTAGCATTTCAGTATGCAGTGAAAAATAACAAAGAAGTACCAGATAATTGGAAAGAAAATGAATGTGCCAGTTATGACTGGTATAGAGGATTCATGAATAGACATCCTAAATTAACACTAAGAGCACCAGAAAGTTGATTTTTGTATTAATTGTTGTAATTTTAGCTTCTTTAATAAAACCGTATACTTTTTTACAAGAAAAAAAAAAAAAAATTGTTTCAATTATAAAATATATTAAGCACAATTTTATCAGAAAATAACTGATGGTCAACTATCAGAAAGAAACTGACCAAAAGTATCGGAACACATTTATAAAACTTGCATGAATTTTTCTTCAAATTGCAAAGTTGCATTTAAAATAAAAATGTTATTTTGATGTTCATATTGTTATCATACCTAAGAAAGAACCATAATTATTATTTTTTTTTAGAAGTATTATTTAGTAAACTAAAATACATAGGTAAATTGCTTATCTAATGAATAGCCTGAGTAATTTCTGAGTGGGATCAAGTACCCCTCACAAAAGGATCATGTATCCCTTGGTGTGGGGATACATGATCCCTTTATAAAAAAATAAAATAATATATTTTACTACAATTATCTGTTTACTTTCAAATAAATAAATATATAGTCTGTAAGAGGAAAAAATTACCATTGTTCATGTCCAAAAATTTTTGAAAACTGATAATTTGCAGCAGAGAAAAAAATGATAAACTAAAGTGGGGATCAAGTATCCCCAGTCTCCCCTATCATTAGGTTAAAAAAGTAATAAAACAAATCAGTGTAAGGAATATCGAAGATACTTGTATCGAACATATATAATCTCACTCTATGGCACTAGACTAGAAAAGTCAGAGAATTTCATGTAAAGTCGGGGTATTTTAACAAATTATGTGGAAATAAGCCATATTTGAAAACTCGCGGATATAAAACGCTAAATTGTTCGCAAAATTTGTGATTTTTTTTTTTTTTTTTTTTTTTTTTTTTTTGCGGGGGGGGGGGGGGGGAATACACGTCAGGGAATTTAGAAAGGTTGTAATGCTAGCTGCCCTGATTTTATAAGGTGCTGTTACTGTTTTCGACTCTTCATTTTTGATGATCTTTGCTTTTTTTTTTTTTTTTGTCTTAGAAAAAAATATTGAACTGATACTATGTTTTTTTTTTTTTCTTTCTTTCTTTATTCACTGTCCATATCTTTATTTATTTAGTGTCGATGCCTCACTAAAATGTCAACCTATTAACCCTTTGAGTGCTGAATACTCGCGGCCAGGGACTGAATACTTTATGCGAGTGTTGCATAGTACACTGATCATTTTTGCCGGGCGCGTATTTGCGTCCATAGTCCATACTGATAACATCTGCTAAGCGCGTATTTGCGTCCATAGTCCATACTAATAACATCTGCTAAGCGCGTATTTGCGTCCATAGTCTATATTAATGACTTTCGCTGGACGCATATGTGCGTCCATAGCACTCAGAGGGTTAAGTCTTCATTAAATTATTATGATAATCCTTAATTTGCATTCCTTATATCTCTAAATATTTCTCTTAGTAAATAAAAAAATATATACGAAGTGCCTTTTTTTTTTTTTTTTTTTTTTTTTTTTTGTATATCAGTAAAAATTTTAGAAAATTTAGTACAATTTTAAAAATTATTTAGTAGCAGTAATATCCCAGTCTCGATTTTTTCCCCTGTTCTTTTTTAACTAAAAGTGAAAATTACATTGCCAGGGTTCATACTCCTCAGGGAAAACCTGGAAAACAGGGAATACTCAGGGAATTTGGAATTTGTTAAAAAAAAAGTCAGGGAAAATGAAAATTTTCATTAAAAATCAGGAAAAATTAGTTATAAAACCTGGAAAAGCAAATGTTTTTTTTTTTTTTTCTATCAAGTTATGATTTTCTTGTTTAGCTTCGTATCAATATCTTTTTAGCTTCGTATCGTTTTCTTGTTTAGCTTCGTATCGTTTTCTTGTTTAGCTTCGTATTTTTGATACGAAATAATTTCGTATCAAATTATACTTAATTAATACTTAATTAATTAAGTATTGTGAAAATACGCATGTAAATAATGATTTCTACCTGAATTTCTGTCATAATCGGCAGTAATATGACATCATACGGTGGAAGTAGCTGTATTTTGTCCTGTCTAGAAGAGCGTTTCTTGTAATATGTCGCTAATATTTTCTTGAAAATTGTCTGGGAACTCAGGGAAAACTCAGGGATTTTTTTTTCCCATGTTTGAGTATGAACCCTGATTGCTGATAAAACTATTATTAATGAGATATTGTTAAAACATTATTCAATCCATAATAATTAAAAAAAAAAAAGTAAACTGTTAAAATTGCAGTTATAAAAGGAATCACTTTTTATTGTAATAGTAATTTTTGGTGAACTTATATTATTTAATAATTTAACATTTCATTATTGTTTCAGAATTTTTATTTTTCTCTCCACACTGTATGAAGAATGATTATTATACTGGCATTTGTATTTTTGAATGTATAACTGTATAAGCAATAATAATAATAATAATGCTTAAACTCAACGCAAACTGATAGATTGATTTAAATTAGATTGATTTTTCTCTGTTCAATTCATAGATATAGTAATGTATATAGATCTATCATCCCCATGTTATCGTGCAAAGATTTTGGATGCCGAAAAAAAAGCTTTGGAATCAGCCAATAAGTGGTATTGAAAAAAAGAAAAATTAATTTTAAACTCTATCTGGAGTTTGTCATTCACCTTAAGTAAGTAAATTATTCATAAATTTTATTTGCTAAAATATTCCTGTGTGTATTCACTCGAGGAAAGGCGACCATATTTTGGTAAAATCGCCGTCTTTTCCCAAGTAAAAGGGAATCACTTTTTTCTCCCAATGATCAATCTATATATTATTACTATATCTATGGTTCAATTAATGAAGTTTATAACTTTAAGTAGCGTGATGCCAATATAAAATAGCTTTTTTATGCAAATATAATTTTTATTCCAACACGACATAATTTATAGGATATTAAATATTTTATTACCTTTATCAAGTTTTATTGGTATGTTTATTTAAAAAAAAGAAAAAAGAATAATTTTTTACCAAGTCATTATATTTCCGATCAAATGTTTATTTTTTTTCCTGGAATTAATTAAAAAATATAATTAAGAACAAAGCCATTAGAACTTAACAACTTCACGAGTTACTCCTTCCTGTTAATCGTAATTATTTTTCGTATGACGTCATAAAAATCATTGAGTGTTAAACAATAGCTTTTTGTGTTCTTTTTGTTTTGTCGTTACTTTTTTTATCGATTATTAAAACAAGAACAAAAAAGGAATTTAGATTATCTTTTTTTTTTTTTTTCCCCAATCTTTTGTTAACACTTGTAAAAATAATACATCATTACATGACCTCCCCCCCCCTCCCCAAAGCTCCTTTTGGAAAAGCCATGCTAAATCTTTCGATTCCACCATTAAAATTGAATATGATCATTGTTTTAACGGCATTCAGTAAACTTGGAGTGGCAACTCTATGAGATATCGTCTGCCTTCGAGCTAGTCTTGCGTTATGAAGTCGCCATTATTTCAGATATTTCAATGGAGAAAAATGTGTTCATTAGAACGTATGCTGAGGGAAGAGAGAGAGAGAGGAAAAAAATAATAATATCGGCCGATGTGGGGAGAACAATTAAATATCTTATCATTAAATTTTTGTCTTTTTGTAATAATTTTTGTTAATTTGATGTTTCAGCAATTCCCCAAGGGGTTTCTTAGATGAGAATTGACAACGATTATGGTGGGACTATGAGGTGGAATTATTTTATTAAGGTATTGAAAAGTTCTAAATTGATATAAGCGTGTGAGCTTGATTAATTAACAGGCTATAAAAAACTCATATAAAATGGAACGATTCGTTTTGTTATTAAGGCCCTTATAACAGAATATAAATATTTTATATATTTATTTTTTAGAGGAAATATTTTTATTAATATTACTTCGTTTCTTAATCATATATATATATTTATTTGTTTGTCATGTGTGTAACGTTTAATGTATAATAAATTTGGTTACACTAAACCCGCCTTATTACTGAGTTCCCGCCCCTACAACTGGCGCCCAACGTGGGGCATTTTTATATTTATTTATTTAACAAAATTTATTGTACATTAAACGTTACACACATGACAGACAAATAAATATATACAGGGGCAATAGTCCGAAATGGTTGGATTAGCTTCAAATTAGCTCCGCCACCTACAAAGTTTGATTTTGTGGCTGTAAGCCATTGCTGCGAAACTTCGACTACACTTGTCATCCACAGACTCTCTTCTGAGATGCTTTTGGTTTTTGGCAACAGAAACACTAGAGGGCGCTTAGGTTGTAGCATTGGAGCGCTACAATACGTATTTAAATTTCTGTTTAGTTTTGTGAAAATATAATAAACATTTAAATTTTTCAATTTTTTTTTTTTTTTTTGAGTATATTTTGTAATGGAAAATCATTTAATAATTTAACGTTAAATCTTTTAAATAAGATTACATTTTTGCTTCCTTTTTTTTTTTATATATTCTTTTCTTTTCTTTTCTTATATTTATTTTGCAAAGAAATAGAAATTTTTTAAGAGTAAGTGGACATTATTTATTTATTTATTTTTTCTATAAATTACTGTTTTAGAATAATAAAATTTTGCATACATATGCATTGCAATTCAACAATATTATAAGTACGTTAAAAAGTCTCGATAATTATTTTAATTTAAACAAACAAAATTCAAGATTTTTATCTTTTTAAATTTTTGAAATACTCCATGACAACTAATTTTAATTTCCTTCGATTTTACATTATTCGATCTGTGATAATTCAAAATAATCATCGATCTGTGGTAATTTAAAATACAGTTATGGATTTATTTATTTATTAAGATATCATATAGAGAATAAAATTGACATTTGGATAGTTAGTGTTATATTTCTCTAGAACAGAAATCGTCTGCATTCATCATAGAAGATAATTTTAATAAATAATAGTTTTAATAAATTATTTTAACTGTGTGAATGTGTATAGGAAAAAGTAGAAAGTCATGTGGTGGCCACAACATTGTATTAGTTTTATTTTTTTCTTTCCTTTCGAAAATAGAGGGTAGGGTTGGAATAATAAAATAGAAATATTCATTTCGAAGTACAAATCTTGCGTATCTTTTTTTTTTTTTTCCCTCCTGTATTGATCTCAGGTGTCATACATTTTTTCCGTCCACTACTTTTAAATATTTCGAACTTTCCCCCCATTTTTCGCTTCGGTATATCACTATTTACCCAGTTTTTTTTTTTTTTTTCCTCTCTGTCCTTTTCGCTCCCACCCCCTTGTCTCCAGACGATATTTGAGGCGGTGTGTAAATAGTATCTGTGTATTTTTTATGGGCGTTTTTAAAATCCGACAGCCGTGTTATGAAATGGGAAGTTTTTCATCTGCAACCTCCCCGGGCACTCGTTTTTTGATATGGTATGACATTTATGCCCATCTGAAATATACCGCTAGATGGCAGAACTTCACGATTTTTTTTTCTCTGTGTTTATTTCTTTTCTCTCTCGCTCTCTCTTTTTCCCCTTGCGTAAAAACTACCTTTACATTTTTTTTCAGTTCATATCTTTCATTTTTATTTATTTATTTATTTAGAAAATATTTATCTTTTAACTAATTCTAGGTTATAACCTGCAATTGTGTTGTAACGTGCCATTTTCAAATTACGGAAGTAGACTATCTATCCTCGCTAACAACCAAAGCCCATTATTCTATTGGAGAATTCGTTTTTCGAATTTCCTAATATATAATACAGTCGAACCTCGTTAACGTGAACATTGTTAACGTGAATTACTTTTAACATGAACTGTATCCACAATCCTCTTCAAAATGAAGATTAGTTTAATTATATGACGATTAGTTACTGATAACATGAACAAATTTTTTATCCTCCTTGAGATTTACGTTAACGAGGTTCAACTGTATTACTATATATATATATATATATATATATATATATATATATAATCCATTTTCTGATTAAGAAAATTCACAATCTTAACGGTCGTGAATTTTCCTAATGTAAAAACTGAATTTAAAAAATACATTAGGTAATAAGATTTCTATAAACAAATTTTCCAATAGAATAACATGGATTTTGGCTGTCGACAAAGATACACTCTTAGAGATGTAAAATCTGACTTCATATATATATATATATATATATATATATATATATATATATAATAAATAATTTAATTCCTTTACAATACTCAGCAAATAAGAGAAAGATGAAAATACCAACAATGATATTAATATTTAGAAGGATTACTTATAAAGTTATTGTCACAAATACCATTTAAGTAAAATTCACCGATTAGTAAAATCATGTTAAAATACTTACACAGAAGAGAAATGACGTAGATATCACTAATGCCTAAAAACAATGAGATAGTTTTTTTAATCCATTTATCGAGTAAATTCAGCAACACAAGATAAGAATTGCAAGAAATAAACCAAATATATATATATATATATATATCGCCTACAACCCCCACCCCTTAACCCTTTGAAGCAGATTTCTCATCAAACATAATTTTTACACTTTTTTGATAGTTTTAAGTTATTTTAGATCTAAATAAGTGGAAAATGTTACATTTAAAATTTTAATTAATTTTGGTTCTAAAATATAGAGTGGGGCACCGGTGTCCCTTTCTGCGTTAAAGGTAAATTCATCATGGGACTCGGGCGTCCCATGAATAAATATTTTTACAAATTGCACTTATTTACAATTACTTAGATACAGGAGTAGCAATAATTCATTACGGATCTTTTTTAAATAATCAAATTTAATTAGAAATATTTTTTTTAAATTGGTTGATAAAATTTTTTCAAACTACTTTCATTTAACGATTTTATTTTAGTAAAAAATTTACTCTGATAATCTAATAGATTTTTTATAGTAACTATTAGACTCTCTTTTATAATAAAAAAACTATCATATAATAATAATATTTGTAATAAGAGCGTCAAAAAATAAATAAGCAAAAGGGACACCGGTGTCCCATCTGCGTCAAAGAGTTAAAAAACAAAAAGAGAGAGAGACTTGCTTGAAGCAATCTCAGTTTTAAAGTAACAGGATGCAGTTGCTTTTTGCGTTTGTTATTTGTGATAAATATTTGGCTGTCGGACTCTTACGAAATCGCGAGAAATAACAGGCAGTGACATCCTTCGGGGTCTTCTAAAGGATCTCCTAGTCCGTATTTGCACAAGTTTTGGAGAAAACCATGGAAAAATTCCGAACAGCTAGGCCGACGAGCGTGAACTGGTATCGAACCCGGCACCTCACGTCTACTACAGTTTTAAGCGCAGAACCACTCCGTAGCTGGTGAGTTCTGTTAATGAGAAATAAAATTCTATTATGGCTAATCGAAGCTGGGAATAAATGATAATTTTATCTCGTATATGTTGAAATAAATATTATATATGTGTGTGTGTGTGTGTGTGTGCTGTTGTATATACTTGGATACGCACACACAAACTCGTGTTATCGCTTTTTTTTTTTAATCAGTATTTAATGTGCTATACGCTATGCAAGCCTGAGTATAAAAATGTTATTTCGTTGTACTAATATTCTATTTAAATTAATAATATCTTATTAAAAGTATAAAATAAAATAAAAAGCAACATATATCTAAATAAATTATTTATACATTATATGATGTTAATATTTCTAAGGTAAAAACATCCTGTATATTTTTTCTTCTTTTTAAATATAGTTTTCTTTATTATCTTTATTGTTATACACTTATTCTGTAAATTTATTGGATTTAATATTTTCCCCCAAAACATCTTTTTCGTAATATGTAAACTAAATTATATATATATATATATTCCTTATTTTCCTTATATATTTCGTTCCACTAAGATTCTTATTAAAAAAAAAAAAAAAAATCTCAATTTCTCAAAATAAAAGGATGATAGTGTAAAAAAGAAAAAAAAGTTATAACTTAAAATTTCGACTACAATGAAAAAAAAATCTCGCATTTTTCATTTGAAGTATTTATCGACTGTTATATATTATTTTTCTAAATTCAGCAAATTTACTTAGTTTATTAAATTTTACCAAAAAGATTTAAGTTTCCCCGCCCCCTCTCCATCTCAGTAAATATATGGACATTATACTTTCCTCATTTTCTTCATACGTTTCAATAGGTACTATATTATTTCACTTTAACCACTAAATTTAAAAAAGAAAAAAAAAAAGAGTAAAATCTTTTTCTATTCAACGCATTAATTTTTACAACCTTTTTAAAAAAAGGACACATTTAAGAAACGAGAAATTCTGCAAAATACGCATTTACCAACTAATGTCCCCTTTTTTTCCCCCCATGTCTCTCTCTTTTTCTTAATTCGTTAGTTTTTTCTCGCTTCATTTCACTTCTACACTGCTTAAGTTTTCGAGATATCGGTTCCAATAAGAAGTGAAATGAAGTAGAAGTTGCTTTTCTCAGCAAAAAGCACGAAAGAAATTGGAGGGGAAAAAATAACATTTTCCAACTTGAAGTGGACCTTACAATTAAAAAGCTTGTTAAATTCTTTATCATTACTCTTAAAAAAAAAAAAAAAAAAAAAAAAAAATTGGAATAACGGTTTTTTTGATAAAAATTGCGAAATTAGAGTTTAAAAAGAACTTCGGAATCTATTTCAAACAAGTGTAGGTAAGCATGTTTGTATACAACTTGCTTCGGGGGATATTTCGTATAATTTTTATTATTCCGTTTTGATTGTCTCCTAAGTTTTTACTTTAAAATACTTTTTTTTTTTTTTTTTTTTTTTTTTTTAAGAATTATTATTATAACAGATTGTTCTTTTTCCGAGTATTCGATGAAATTTCGTAAATAATTTTGAATGTATATATATAGATTTTCTTTTTATCTGAAAATGGAACGTTATCATCGAACGAATAGGTTAATATTAATGTTCCATAATAAATACGTAAGAGGTTAGTTTCATGCAAAAATGAACATAGAAACCACTTTTTTGTTTTTCAACTAACTCAGTTATTTTTAATTTTCTTGGTAGAAAACATGTCAAATAATATAACATACACACACACACATATATATATATCAGTAATTTAAAAGGCATATTTAAATTTAGAAATAATCTCGCGCTATTAACCCGTTAACGCTCGAATTAATTTTGCAAAATATTATTAGCTGATTATTTCACTTCTAAATTAATATAGACAATTGCCAGTAAAATATATTAAACAATTCTTCTGATAGTTTTAAATTTAAAGCCTATCCTCATTTATTGACGTTTAGTGTTCTAGCAAGAAAACTACGAGATAAAAAAACTGAGATAGCAGATTAATTTCCTATTATATGCTGACAAAGATTTCTGAAAGTAGATTATTATAATATATATTCTACTTGATTTAAGTTAGTATACTTGCGCAAAAAGCAAATATATGTGCGACAAATGAAAAATCATAAAATGACTATCCAAATTATGAAATAATAATTAATAGTAGGCACATAAAAATTTTAGGGATCATTTAGAGTGACGCTATAAACTGCCACTAAAAAGCAGAAATCATTTCAAGAAACCACGAAAAATATACGTGCCATTTTATTAGCTGTGCTCAAATGAGGACGCTAGGCGTTAATGGGTTAAACATAAAACAAATAGAAAGTGGCAATGAAGATATCTGTACTGATAAGTATAAAGGATTTAAGTCCAAAAATGTCGATTTTGAGTTAAGTTTATAGTTAGACTCGGAAAAAAAAATCTCTATCGATTGGTATAAAGGATTTAAATCCATGGCATTTAGTCTTTGAGAAAATCGATTGGTAAAAAAAGATTCAAGTCAGAAATTTAGCATTAATCTTTGGTATAAAATATTTAAATCAACTTTTTCCCTTTATTAAATGAAGGTTGACAATGGCTGAATGGTATAAAGGGTATAAATCAACATAATCCCTTTTTCCTAATCTATTCTTCTGATTAGATTTTAGTTAGTTTAACTTTATTTTTCGTTTCCTGAAAAATCAAGAATATGGACTTAAATCCTTTATACTTATCAGTACAGATATATAGCATTAAGGTTGAATGAGATTTAACGTCGCACTAAAGCTACGCAGTGAGCTATTGGCAGGGTCTGGAAATTCTTCACATTAGAAGTAGTCCGGAGACATGCCTTCTCAATTTTGATCCTCTGCGGAGAGGATGGCGTCCTCGCTTTAATAACCGCCTGAGGTATTATTTTTACAGAACATGTAGAAAACATTGAGAAATTTGGGGTATTCGGTAGGAAGCATTGATCAAAATAAATAAATAAGTGAATAAAAAATTGGTCGAGGGAAAATCCTTTTGGGGGAACAGCAGCTAAATATTTTACATATATTTAATTCCTAAACTTATTTGTAGTAAGAGTTTAATCTTTTCATCTGATAGTTAAATTTATTCGTTAATTTCAATTGTTGGTTTATTCTCGGTTCCAAAGAGAAGATGCTTCCCCCAATAAATAAAAAAAAATAACGCGAAAGAAATTGGAGGGAGAGAGGGGGGGGGGATAACGATTTGAACATGAAGTTCACCTAGATCAAAAACTAGAGAAAAAATTGGCTCGAATGAAAGCTCCGCGAGAAAGTTGTCTCGTGTAATAGGCCATTAACACTATCTTATGAAAACTTTACTGTTTTG
Organism: Salticus scenicus; assembly: GCA_963930645.1. Taxonomy (NCBI): domain Eukaryota; kingdom Metazoa; phylum Arthropoda; class Arachnida; order Araneae; family Salticidae; genus Salticus; species Salticus scenicus. The sequence continues at coordinate 6,220,301 of CAWVNO010000001.1, forward strand.
CACATAAAATTGCATTTGTACAGAGATCAATTTGTGGGATACAAAATTGTTTATTAAACATTCAGTGGTCGATCCAGGTAAAAATTGAGACTCATTTGCTGCCCCTTCACAAAAATGAAATCTCTAAAATGGGCGTCTTCACGAAATTAAAATCCATGAAATGGGTCCCTTCACAAAATTCATATTCATAACAACAGCCCTTTCACAAGATTTATTAAAAAAAAAAAAAGATTTTGTAAAAATTTTTCACGTTAACAGTCATATTTTTAATGAGTGTTTATACTTGGATCAATAATATGCTATTAACTTGTTATTAAACATTAGATAGAGTAACTGCTAAAGTGAAAAGTTTCGTGTTATAATTCCTTTTATTGCAAAAAGAAATAAATTTTCACAAAAACAATTTACTTTTCACAAAAATGGGCCCCAAAAATTAAAAAATGGATCTACCCTTGACATTGTATTTAAAATTTTCTCATTTTTACGGACTTCCCCCCTCCCCCCCCCCCCCCCCCCCCCCCTCTCTCTCTCTCTCATTTCCTTGAATGAGGTAGAAACGGTGACTTACTGATTTAGATTCTCATTGATAAATTCAAAAAGTAGCATAATCTTCTTTGTGTATATACAGACTTTTCTTCTAAATCGTAAAAAAAAAATCCTCGAAAATAACCGAGGGAAAAAAAAAAAAAAACTACGATTAATTTTTCTAAAGAAATAATCCCACTCACTGGGATTTTTCAAATCAATACATCTGGCGAAGAAAATCACGCGACCGCAAATTAACCGAAACGCATAAACGAAAGAAAAAGAAACTTCAGGCCAATAAAACAAGGCGAGGGTGGCAAAGTCTGTCGCAGACTAATTTAGACGCTTCATTTCATACCAGCCTTGCCTATAAATTTCCCCGTCCTAAATACCCTTTGTCTTTTTACGGCACCATCATAAAGTGGTCCGGGCGTATGATGTGAGAATTTATACACTGGGATATAAGGTCTCATAAAAGCTGGATTCTGGATAAGGGGCTGTCGCTTATTAGCATACTCCTATCTGTAGAAGAAAGTGGTAACTGGATAGGAATTTCTTAGTGTTCAGGGGTAAAAGTTAATGAAGGATTGCCCATTTTCTTTTCCAATTAGGAGCGCAGGATAGAGTCGAATTTCGCATTAAGGTACCCCGGGAGTAAGCCATTATTAAGGCTTCAACTCATGATTTGGATATGAATTTACAGAATATTGAAAATCTGTAAGTCCTGCACCTAATTTTCTGATTGATTTGTTTGATTTTGTTGTAAAGATCCAAAAAATCCTAAAAATCCTATGACTTTTAACAGCATCATTATGGTGTGAAAAATTTTATATGAGGGTAGACAGTGTGATAAAAGCCATGTTCTGGATAAGGTGCTGTCGCTTATTAACACGCTCTTATCTGTCTAAAAAAGTGGCAACTCTATACTGATGTTCCAGAGTTTTATGGTAAAGGTTAATGAAGGATTACCTATTTTAGTTTCCAATTAGAAACGCAGGATAGAGTCGAATTTCGCATTAAAATAATTGCTTAAAATCATCATATTTCATTCACTTATAAACTGCAAGTCTCGTATCCTAAATCGTGTTCTTCAAAAATTTCAAGGTTCGTAAGGTTAAAATTTAACTCGATGAGATTATCTTCGCATTTAATGTTTAATTTTCTGTTACCTGAGCTTTTACGACTTTTTATTAACATAAAAAACAGCTTTATATTGAAACTTTCTTCTCTGCAATCCATCATCCAGATTTAATTGCAGAAGTTAAAACTGTTTTGTCTTATCATAAAGCGTATGTAACGTTACAACAATCATTGCTTGGACTTCAAGGCTAATGTCGAATTTCAAGGCATTTTGGCCATTGTTTCTACATCTAATATCTCTAAGATCTTATCCTAATGAAATCAAATAACACCTTACTATCATGAACGTATGACCCTAGCAGACCATGATCCTTAATGTTTCATTCTTGTATCCCATAAGCAGTACAAGTCACGTGAATATTACCTCCTGTTCTCCATCTTTTGCAATTTTCACCATGTAAACAATACTCCCCTCTTTTACTGTAGCAATTACCATTCTTACAGGGAAGCCGACTTTAACGACGCTAGCCCGCCATTAACCTCCAGAAGGTTCTGTGTATTTGAGGCAAAAGTGCAATAAAGGAGTCTAAGCGATGCATTAAGAACTTTCTAGTAGTTACCTGTTGCTGGTCCAGTGTTTCTAGATTGTGTTTGTGATGATGGAATTTCGTAAGTGAAGCTTTGTTGGCGAGGAGGGGGAGGGGGTGCAGTTTGGTGTTAACTCGCTCTAAATGTTGTTACTGTTATTTATTAAGCATGTATTTGGAAAGTGCGATTGCAATATCCTTAAGAGATTTTTGAGGAATTTCGTTGAGCGAGCGTTTTCATAATTTGGATAGTCATTTTATGATTTTTCATTCGAAGCACATATCTTTGCTTTTTGCGCAGGTATACTAATTTAAATCAAGTTGAATAATAATACGTATTATAATACTTTACTTTCGAGATCTTTCTCAACATATAATAGGAAATTCATCTGTTATCTCAAAGTTTTTCTAATTCGAAGTTTTCTCGCAAGAACACTAAACGTCAATAAATGAGGATAGGCTTTAAATTTAAAACTATCAGAAGAATTGTTTAAATTAATACATTTTACTGTCAGTCGTCTATGTTAATTTAGAAGTGAAATAATCAGCTAATAATATTTTGCAAAATTAATTCGGGCGTTAAAAGGTTAATTGCTTAATTCTTTATCTACCACATTATGAAAGGAAAAAGGACAAAAAAGAATTTGAAACATATTTTTTAGTTACTTAAGAATATGTATATTTTTTAAAGATATTTGCAATGAAAGTTAGGCATATCCCGTCATTACTATTTATAAGAATTTAGTGAAAAGGTACTTTAGCGTACGAAGGGTACATAGAAGTCAGAAAAGATATTAGGACCTTAAAAACGTGTGAAAAAATATTTACTTTTTATGGTCCTTATCCCCATAACAGAATACTTTTTCAATGTTCTGAAACAAGTTTTTAGATGGTCAAAAATATTCTGCAGGGCACATACACATTTTACAATTTTACTCTCAATATTATTGACGGTCTCATACAAAATACATATCTTACAAGTCAGTGTGACATATGTATTGCACATAATACACCCCCCCCAAAAAAAAATAAATAAATAAATAAATAAATAAATAAATAAGTAAATAAATAAAAAAGCAAATACATAATAATTTATAAACGTCCCTTAAAAAAAAAAAATTTACGATACTGTCCGTTTCGATACCGATTATTATTAATTTCACCTCCTCACCCAATTTTTATCACTCTTCGGTCATTTTATGGCCGTGAATTTGATTTGGAAAACGGAAAATAATTATTTTAACTCTTAAAAAGAAAAAAATATATAATGTATAATAAGTGATAATAATAATTAATTAAATAAATAAAATAAATATAAATTATAATTTCAGTAGCAAATCCCCCCTTACCCCCCTCCTCCCAAAAAAAAAAAAAAAAAAATCTCCCCTTTGCTGCAAATTGTTCATGTTACAGAATTTTCACCTCTTCAGGCCCTCAGAAGATAATTAACAGCTAAAATATGTCTTTTCTCCAGTATAAATCAAATTTATAGCCATAAAATGACCGAAAAGTGATAAAAATAGGGGGGCGTCCCCAAAAAACGGTGGGCGATAGGGCAAAATGGCCGTCCTATTTGGATTCAGGAGGTCATTTTATATAAGAATTTGCAAAAATGGTTGTTTGGGGCAATTTTCATGCCGAGCAGTGTTATTATTGTAAATTTATGCATCTAATAAATTTATTAAATGCGTCAAAGAAAAAATTGTTTCAATTTATTACACGTCACATAAAGAAACATGTAGTGTTATAATAATAATGTTTGAATTTCTTATCGAAAGTGGACGTAAGCGTCACATTAGCGTCATAAAAAGACACTTAACCCGACAAAATATTTTCGTTATTTAAAAAATCGAAAATAATTGAACATTCGTTACATTTAAATTAAAACACCGTCCTTTCTCATAAATTGCACTGCGTTATTTTTTATGATAATTTGCATAAAATGAATTTGTTTTAATTTTTATATACTGGCGCTCAAAATTAAAGCAACTTGTTTCTCATTATTTTCTTTTGCGCGCAATTTTTAAACAAATAAATATGTGAACATAATATTTGGACTGCATGTTTGTTTTCACAGCATTAATCGAATTTTATATAATTTTAACATAAATAATAATTTTTAAAATACTAATTATTCAATTTTTTTTCTCAAAAGTAAGCTTTGGAAAAAATGAAATATTTCAATTTTAGAAAAGAAAACTTAATGCAAAATGGTCATAAGAATGCTTTACAGATAGGTGAAGATGCACATGCATCCATGTGTTAGATTGAAACCGGATTTTTCTTGCTGTATTCACTTTTCTGTTTCTTCTTTTTTTCGTCTTTCTTTCACATGTGAATAAACATACGAACATTAAAACTGGATAAGGCGTTCGTTGTAAAATTATTTATCGAAATTTTTACTATTCTGGTGATGCTCATAATTCATAAATTAGTAATTATATTTTTTCAAAAAGTCCCTTATAAAAGTAAAAGAAAAGTGTGTATACAGAAATAAAAATCGGGATTTTATTTAACATTTGAATGTAAGTTCGTCTTCATCTATCTGTAATGCATTCTTAACATCATCTTTAAGTTTTTCATTTGTAAAATTATTAAATTTTTCCTTTTTTTTTTTTTTTTTTTTAAAAAAAAGCTTACTTTTGAGAAAAATTGAATAATTATTAGCTTAAAAATTATTACTTATGCTAAAGTTGTGTAAAATTCGATTAATGATATGATAACGAACATGTCTTCCAAAGTTTATGTTCATATGTTCATTTGTTAAAAAAATATGCACAATGATTTTGAACGCCGCGTCGGTGTATGTCACATAAAGAGATATGATTATGTTCAGGCTTTTTTTCTGTGAAATTCATCCTATATTTCTATTATCGCGCAATTTTCATCCCATCCTTACGTGTAAAATCAAATTAAGTAAAAACTTCATTATTTAAAGTTAATGGTAGTGGACATTTTTATTTAAAGTTAATGATAGTGGAAATTTTTTTTAATTAAAAAACGGAAAATGGTCGAACTTCTCTTTACATTAAATTAAAATACCTCTCGCACAGTTCGTTTCTCCGGCGATAATGTCAGAATAACGTTAGAATTTCCTGCCAAGAGTGGACGCTGTGTCATAAAAAGACACTTAACCCATCTCATATTTTTTCTGGAAATGACAATTCTCTCTTTTATAATAACGTCCACACAAAAACGCAAACTGATTGTTATGTCTTTTCCCCGCTCCAAAAAACCCATCAAGCAACAAACAGTAAAGTAGCTAGGCTGAAAAATAAAAAAAGAGAAAATAAATCTGCAATTCGCCAAATGAATAAGTAAAAGCAAGTAAACGAACGAACGAATAAATATGTCTTTCCTGCCTGACTCTCCCGCATTGCCTCTCTCCTTATTCCTTAAAGAAAGAGGCAAAATTGTTCATTATCAGCAGTCATTTAAAAATGAAGGTTTAGGAACATCTGTCGAATCTCTTTATTATTTTTGTTTTCTTTCTTCTATTTTTTCCCCCTCTTTCTGCTAATAGAGGTATAAATGTATGTAGGGAAAAAATATCCCTAGCTGCTGGTCATTAATTGAACGAGAAACGTTACGGAAATGTGGAATTATCGATTTTATGATCGCTTACGGTCTCCTTCCTTCCATTTTCCCTTTTCGTTCTTCGATATTGTATCGTTTGGTTTTCTCGCGTGTGTGCCTCGCACAAAATGCTGAGGACAAAAATGCGTGCGACAAACGATTTCCCCCCCCGCCCCCCTTGGTCTTTCGTACCCCGATACGAAAGGACTCCGAAATTAACCCTCAGGGGAGCTACTGTGTTCTTTTTTTCTCTTTTGCTGAGCTATCATTAAGTTTACCAATACCTACCTTTTATTACATTTACTTTATGCTTATGAAGCCTGTTTTTAATGTAGTGGACAATGGGCGGCTTGCTTTAGGGGGCGATTAGGTTTTTATAGATTTAGGGGCGTTCTGCCTATGAACCTGAAAAGGGAAATGCTATTCTGAACTTCATATCGAATTTTCTGAAGCATATTGTATCTTTTTTTTTTTTTTTTTTAATGATGAAAATATCAATTCAGTGTTGAAAAAACTAAAATTCTATGAAGAAAATAACAGTTGCAAAATGGGAATTGCAGCATCAATATTCATACAAATGCTAGAATGCTTATTTTTTTATTTATTTTATTTTATTTTATTTTACATCAAAAGGTACTTTCTCATTATTATTTATTTACTTTTTTTGCTATTGTTTTATGCTTGTGACTATTAAGAAAAAAATGGCTTTTCAGTCGGCGATATTGATTACTTTGATAGTTAGCCCTGGCGGTTCTACGGAAAAAAATTTAAAAACATGAGATATGACGAAGGAGATAACTTGTAGAAAATACAGAAACGGTTTGAAAATTATTAATTAAATTTTGAGCCTGTGGGATTCATTAATCTTATTTAGAGGTTGCAAGGGTTTCAAGGGCTAAAAAAAGCAAACTTTCTCTTATTTTATATATATATATATATATATACAACTAGCAGGCTACGCCCGCTTCGCTGGTCACTATTTTTAAATGAATCACTATATTTAATGAATTCTCAAAATTGCATTAATTTTTATCATATGAAAAAAAAAAAAAAAAAATCTGATCGAGAAAAATGTCGCACCGGGTCCCCACTGCCTTCGGCAGCGCACGCCACTGTGCGCTGCAAGCGCGCATTTATGTTCGACACTCTTAAGGAATCACTATATTATCGTAAGGGAAAAACATAAATATAAAACACAAAATTCCTTCTCTCATCGGTGTAATAATAGGTCTGGGCCATCACTTCCCAGCAGCTGCGTATACACGCGCGCCTCAAAAATATCCACAATCGTTTTCTCGGGTTTTTAAACCTAATACTAATTTACAACGTTCTATCTGAATTTCTTTATTTTTGCCCCGGCGCCTAGCCACCTTCCCGCCCCTCCCGCTAATAATTCTACGCTTTCGGAAATATCCGCAATCGATTTATCGGGCCTTAAAACCTAAATATACTAGTTTTTAACGCTCTAACTCTTATTTCTATATATCTGCCCCTTCGCCCCCCCCCTCCTTTCCCGTCTAGCCTAATTATTTTTCCCTTTTGAAAATATCTGCACTCGATTTCTAGGTCCCAAAAATCTATACGTACCCCTTCCCGGCTCTCCTAAAAATTTTACAAATTCGAAAATATCCGCAATCGAATTGTAGGTATCAAAAACCTCGATGTACTAATTTTGACTAACTCTATTTTTATTTATTTTTTTATTTATTTATTTATTTTATTTTTTTTTTTTTTGCCCCTCCTAATATCTTTACATTTTCGAAAATATCCTCATTCGACTTGCAGGCTTCTAAAACCCATCTCTACCAATTTTGAAGCGATTTTTCTGAATCCGTTAGATTAAACAGCTTATCGATCGGACAATTAGATTTCTTAAAATTAACTAAAGTACGAAAATCAGTTGGCAACTTTCGTTCACACACAGAGTACAAGGAAATCTAAAGCGTGGCGGAGTCAGGCACTGATGAGCTAACTATATATGCTGATTTTGTGTCATTATTCAACACAGTTTTGTATGCATTTTTTTTTTTTTTTTTTTTTAATTATTATTATTACCCCATCCCCCTTCCGTTTAGTTACACATGAAAAAATGTAACTTTTAAGAGTTTTTACACCATGATGGAAAAATAAGTATTGGTACAGCTTCTGCGTGACTTTACTTTGTAACTCTTTTTATTTAACACCTCCCCTCCTCCTCAATCCTTCTTTATAGCATGATGGAAAAGAAAGTAAATAAAAGTTGTTCTCTGAAATGTCACCAAATATTGGGAAAGGAATTCGGCGCAATTTACTGCCTCGTCGTGCCCACACATACACCCTTGTATCATAAATACGCGATTTAAACTTTCATTTTTCAAAAAACCATCTATATTTCACCCCAAGCTTTGGAGATGGAAAGAAGAAGAAGAAAAAAAAAAATGTTTTAGTTTCTACCATATCCCTACGGTTAAAACCTAGGGGTTGTTGACCTTCTTTTTCATAGACCATTCCCAAAAACTTCGAGAGAAAAAAAAAAAAATCTCAGATTTTCTTGTCAATGCATTGGGAATTTGTAGAATTCTTTTAGAATTTCCTTCTTGTAGAAATTCGAAATGTTTAGAATTTATTCTGAGCGAATGTTTTCTTGGTTTCTCTGGTGTATTTTTATAAGTTTTTCTCTCTCTCTCTCTTTCTTCTGTGTACCTAACCTCACGGATTCATTCTACAAATGAAAATTTATGGGTCTTCAAAGTACTGGATATATAAATTAGTGAGTGCTTAGTACATGTAACTTTTTATAGGGTACCAAAGAGTTGAGTAGTTACTTCTTCAAGAGATTGTGAGTTTTTATTTGTTTTTTTTTCTCTTCACTTCAATTCTCTGTTTTGATTTTTCGGAATGTTTTCGTATCTTTTGAATTGTTAGTCTATCTGCTTAAGAATGACTGTGTTGTGTCTGTTTTTTTTTTTTTTTTTTTTTTTTTTGTTTTTTTTTCTTTCTCTTTTCTGTTGAGGTATTTTGTTAAAGGTTGAATTGTTGCTGTATATTTTGTGCAAATAGAGGTTCGGTGATGTTGAGTTTTTAACATGAGTTTTTTTTATGCACGTTTATAGAAAGTAAAACGCTTTAAAAGTCGCTAAAGTTGAAGTATCTCTATATGGATAAAATTGTTATGTATATGTAGATTATTTTTGTGAATTTTAAACGGTTTCAAATTTTTTCTAATGTTTTCGTATCTTTTGAATTGTTAGTCTATCTGCTTAGGAATGGCTGTGTTGTGTCTTTTTTTTTTTACTTTCTCTTTTCTGTTGAGATATTTTGTTAAAGGTTGAATTGTTGCTGTATATTTTGTGCAAATAGAGGTTCGGTGATGTTGAGTTTTTAACATGAGTTTTTTTTTTATGCACGTTTATAGAAAGTAAAACGCTTTAAAAGTCGCTAAAGTTGAAGTATCTCTATATGGATAAAATTGTTATGTATATGTAGATTATTTTTGTGAATTTTAAACGGTTTCAAATTTTTTCTAATGTTTTCGTATCTTTTGAATTGTTAGTCTATCTGCTTAGGAATGGCTGTGTTGTGTCTTTTTTTTTTTTTTACTTTCTCTTTTCTGTTGAGATATTTTGTTAAAGGTTGAATTGTTGCTGTATATTTTGTGCAAATAGAGGTTCGGTGATGTTGAGTTTTTAACATGAGTTTTTTTTATGCACGTTTATAGAAAGTAAAACGCTTTAAAAGTCGCTAAAGTTGAAGTATCTCTATATGGATAAAATTGTTATGTATATGTAGATTATTTTTGTGAATTTTAAACGGTTTCAGATTTTTTCTAATGTTTTCGTATCTTTTGAATTGTTAGTCTATCTGCTTAGGAATGGCTGTGTTGTGTCTTTTTTTTTTTTTACTTTCTCTTTTCTGTTGAGATATTTTGTTAAAGGTTGAATTGTTGCTGTATATTTTGTGCAAATAGAGGTTCGGTGATGTTGAGTTTTTAACATGAGTTTTTTTTATGCACGTTTATAGAAAGTAAAACGCTTTAAAAGTCGCTAAAGTTGAAGTATCTCTATATGGATAAAATTGTTATGTATATGTAGATTATTTTTGTGAATTTTAAACGGTTTCAAATTTTTTCTAATGTTTTCGTATCTTTTGAATTGTTAGTCTATCTGCTTAGGAATGGCTGTGTTGTGTCTTTTTTTTTTTTTACTTTCTCTTTTCTGTTGAGATATTTTGTTAAAGGTTGAATTGTTGCTGTATATTTTGTGCAAATAGAGGTTCGGTGATGTTGAGTTTTTAACATGAGTTTTTTTTATGCACGTTTATAGAAAGTAAAACGCTTTAAAAGTCACCAAAGTTAAAGTATCTCTATATGGATAAAATTGTTATGTATATGTAGATTATTTTTATGAATTTTAAACGGTTTCAAATTTTTTCTAATAATATAATTTTTTTTCCCCACATTTTTTTAGAACTTGGATATTTCTTTATAAGCACCATAGATATAGTTATAAGACACAGACTGATCACCGAGGGGGTAATAGTGATTCCTTTTCACTCGGGGAAAGACTCTCTAATGGCTGTCTTTCCTGGAGTAAATACACAAAGGAATACACTTGGATAATTTAGTAAATAAAATTTATGAATATTTATGTACTAAAGGTGAATGAAAAACTCCAGATACAGTTTCAAATTCATTTTTCTTTCTTTCTTTTTTTTTTTTTTTTTTTGAACTATATCTATCAATTTAATTGATATTTAAAGTTAAACTCTTTTTATATACTAAATCTAACGTTCTTTACCTGCGCCGCTGCTAACTAAATAAAAAAAAATTTGAAAATTCTATATTACTTAATATAAAATCTTAAAAAATATCAAACTTAAAAAAAAAGTATTCCATTAAAAATCAAAGCAGTATTTAAACCATAATAATAACAAAGCAACTGATTATAAAAATTATATTTTTCCTAATTTAATCAAATATAATATACTTATGATAACATATCCCATTTCTTTTCATATATTTATTAGAACAATTAAAAGCCACTCAATATTTCGACATTTTCAAAATTCATCAACATTCTATTCTATTACTATTTCCGAATTTTATACTCTCTAATGGCCGATGCCAAAAAAGGCATCAAAAATCTTTGCTCGTTAACATGGGGATGATAGATCTATAGGAACTACTATATCTAGGATAAGAGTACTAGATACATAAATTATTGAATGTTTAGCGCATTTAACTTTTCATGGGACAAGAAAGACTTGAAGTTCTTCTGAAGATGTGAGAATTTTTAGCTTTTCTTAAACTTTAATTTTTAGTCTATCTGCCGGAAAATGGCTGTGTTGTACCTGTGCTTTTTCTGAACTGTTGAGGCATTTTCTTAAAGGTTGGTTGTTGTCCACTGTTCCGTCATGATGAATTTTTGACTTTTATGTGTAGAGAGAAAGCAAATAATTTAAAAAAATCAATGAAATTATAGCATCTCTTTATGTATAAAGTTATTTAGTACATACGATTACTGTGACCTCTATTTACCAACTCCCAAATTCGAATCCCGGTTCAAAGATGTATCTACGTCAGGGGGCGAAATTTCCGCTCGCTAGCTCGCCATCGGCGAGAGGAAATTTTACTGTGGCGAGTAAAATTTCGATCTAAATGTAGATAGAATTCTTACAGTAATTGGTGCTACCAAAAAAAAAAAAAAAAAAAAAAACTATTTAAAAACATAAAATTATGATAATCTTGGGTGAGATAACCAGACATCCTCTTTTTAAGAGGACAGGCTTCTGTATCAACGTTCTGCTCTTTTCCGAAGAAGAGACAAAAAAAAAAAAGAAAAAAAAAAAAATCGTCTACCTGTAATTTCTTCTCTTGCGACTTTTAATCTAAGTATAATGCATTCTATTTTCTGTTAACCGTATTGCATCTAAACAGGGCACGAAATTTCCGCTCGCCAGCTCTCCATTGGCGAGTGGAATTTTACTGTGGCGAGTAAAATTTCGGTTTAAATGTAGATAGAATTCTTACAGTATACGGTGCTAACAAAAAACAAAAAAAATTATCGATTTAAAAACATAAAATTATGCTAATCTTAGGTAAAGTGACCATATATCCTCTTTTTAAGAGGACAGTCTTATTTTTCAATGCTCTACCATCTTAAACGAAAAAAAAACATTATAGGACTAGAATGTCCTCTTTTTATGTTTTTCTTCCTCTATCTTCTTTTTCGAATGAAAAGTAATAGTCCATAATTTCAAAAATCTCGCAAAACTGGGAAGCTCATTCGGCTGTTGGCTATATCGAACGGTGAACACTAACTATTTTCTGCATTAGGTTCGCAAAAGAACAACTTTCCAATAACTTTGCCAAAGCATATTATGGTTTATGTCTTATTCAGATTCTTCGAATCACAAAGAAATAAAAGTACTCCCCATATTTGTACGATTATTTGATCCAGAACACGGAATCACTATTGAAATTGCCATGGTATCATTAAGGTGGTGCTACAGTCGATACGCGGTGGGTTGACGTGTGTTCTTATTTTTGCATTAATAATATATATTACTCATAAAAATAGGCCTACCAGTTACCGAGAGGTTCTGTCCTCGAAGCTGGTGTACGTGAGGCGCTGGGTTCGATACCTGGTCGCGCTCATTGGCTTAGGCGTTTTCGTGTTTTTCTCAGAAACTAGCATAAATATGGATAACCTCTTAGAAAGATCCCACGGAGGACTCTACTACTCAGGCCTAGAGCCCAAGTGCGGTCAATTGGCACTGCCAACACCTCACAAAAATATGAAAAGTTAGTTGAATTCATTTTATGTCCTCCTGGCAAAAACACTCCCACGAAGCGACTTTTGTCTTCAATGCACAAAATGTAGGCATGTGAAAAAAAATCCCCTTTATATACCTACTTTAAAAACTTATTAACTACTAAGACTAATTTAGGTTATACTTGTGAGAACTTTTATAAAATGTTGATAAAGAATGACTCGTTAAAACAAATAGTTTCATCTGCCGAATATTAATTTTATTTTTTCATTTGCCAATTTTATTTTTTCTTTTAAGATTTTAATTTAAAAAAAAAATAATGTTTACCAACTTTTTTTATGTAACTGAATAAAAGTACCACCAAAAAAAAAAAAAAAAAAAAAAAAAGTTTGGTCTATAGCAAAAATTAATGATTAAAAAAAAGCAAATCTATATTGTTCAGTGACACCTATAAAAATTAGGGATTTTTCCTCTCGTATCCATATATTATTAACTTAAATTAAGGTGTGCTAATCCAAATTCATCATTTGAGATTTTAAAAAAAATGTTTCCACCACTTGTGTGAAGTAGCCTTTGAATCGGTTTTTATAATCATTTTCATTTAATTTTGTGTCCTCTAAAATGGACCTCTTTTTCAAAATTGAATGTCTTCTATTTTCTTATAAAATTAAGACACTGCGTAATTTCTCCTCTTTTTCCAATAAAAAATCCTCGTCACCTTATACGTAAAAAAATAGAGTAAGTTAATCATATTTGTGTCAAGTAACATTTTTTTTTTTTTCCAGCGAGTGTAATCTAAGTTGAAATTTCGGACCCTGATCTAAGTAGTGGTTCAAAATACACTAAGTTGCAAGTCCTGGTTTAATCGAGTCTTAATTGTGCAAAAAAAAAAAAAAAAAAAAACTGTAAGAGCGACACTCCAAACACAAAGCCATATGGATTATTTCCATAAATTGATTTAAATTTCTTATTTTGGGCATTATTGACGCTTGTTATTTTCATCTGTTTACAATTCGTCATGTCTGACGTTAAAATTGGAATCTGTTGGTTTCACCTGGAATTCTGCTAAACTTCGTGATATTTACACACTGAATGCTTAATTCCTCCTGCTTGTTGCCTTTTCAAACTATCTGACATTGACAAAACTTGGTTTGCTCAAATGTATTAGTTTAATCCTTACTGTATTCTGTCTAGATAATGTCATGTGAATTGTACTAGATTTGTTTGTGAAACATTACGTTATAATACTCTAATACTAAAATACGGAATGTCATTAAAGCTAATCTTTGCAGGCTTTATTAACTTAGGCGTTTCCTCATGTTTTATTTTCTTATTTAATAAATAAATAAATCATTAAAGTTGCCTATAACCCTTTAAAATACTATATCGAAAATAACCAAGTATCCATCAAAATTTCGCCAATAATGACAGAAAATATTCAAAATTTTCATACTTGTACTGTTGTTTTACGTTTTTCATTGTAGTAATTTGATCCTGAAAATATTTAAAGGAAAAAAAGTCTCGCCAACTGTTGATCTGGAAATCTCGCCAATGATGGCGGAATCTTATTAAAACTTGGAGCTATATCTTGTTATTTCTATTTGTCTTTGGTAAGCTCTAGTTTTTCTCTTCTAGTACCATATATTATAATCATTTTTAACCCTCGCCATACTAAAATAAAATAAAAACTTGCCAAGTATCGACCGAAGTCATGCCAATGATGACTAAATTGTATTGAAAAACTTGACGTCTCTGTTTGATGTCGTGTCTGGTGATACTCTTCGATAAAAATCACCCCCTCCCTCCCCCTCTTATCGTAGGAACACAATTTTAATAAGCTTAAAAGCAAAGCATAAAACATTTTCTGACTTGTTCTCTCTCTCTCTCTCTCTTTTTTTTTTTTTTTTTTTTTAGAAGAATGATAAAAATTCCCCTCAAAAGTTTCATACGCTACAACATGTCTCTAAAAGCCCTATGATCCAGACATAACCATATCCTTATTAGTCCAATCTCTAATCTTGATAAATGACTCAACATCATAACATGCCAACCAATCACCGTTTTCGATAAAATGCCTAGGAAAAGCAGGGGGGTCGGCACACACACTCCACGGAGTTGTCTTTTATCAGCTTAGCAAGTTGGCGGATGATCCATAGAACTAACAGATTAAAATGGAACGGACTCTGAACTAAAACCTTTACATGAAGGTGTATAATAAAAGCTGGTCAGAATTTACAAGAGAGGAAAGTGAGTTTTGCTCTGTTTACATGCGAGATTTAGGCTCGAGCCGTAAATGGAATGGGGCGGGGTCTTTGTGTGTGTTTGTAGAGATATAGAATGGAGGTAAATTTCCAGATTATTAAAGGAATTGAATGAGTAAAGTGGTGTGGTGTAGAGAGAAAGAGAAGGTTTTGCAAAGGGAGGGGGGATTGTTTGGAGGGATAATAATATAATGTACTGGTGTTATGTATATAAATATTCACGAAATAGTGTTTTTTTTTTTTTTTCTCTCATGGATTTATTATTTTAAACAGGAAAAAATCAATTTTATGGGGAGTGTTTTATTTATGAGTATTTTATTAGCTGTTAAGTTTTTTTTTTTTTTTTTTTTTTTTTTTACATTATAATTTAACCATTATCGCAAAATTATTATTAATTTTTTAACCATTATCGCAAAATTTTCAAAATCGGTTTAGCAAACATTAAAATTTTGTTATGTAGTCATTATTCGTTCACAGTCTAAAAATTTTAAAATTCGGTTGAAAATTAGAAATTTTCTAGAAAAACGATATTTCATTAAATTCATTAACTGTGAAAATAACAAAAAATAACTGAATGTAAGTACCAGCAACGACACCCACCGGCAGATATATAAATCTAATTATCGTATTGCTTCATAATGGCCTTCTCATTTACTAAGTTTTTTTTCAATTGTGTGCAATAGATTCTAAGATAAAGCCTTCCTATTCACAGAGGAAATTGCAGCATAGTTGTGTCACCTATCGGTTGATGTGCTCCCAAATCCAATCGGCATAGTGCCCTCTCATATACTAGGTTTTGTGAAACTATATACAATATAATCTGAAGCTGAAGTATAACCTTCCCATTCACGGAGAAAATTGCAATATAGCAGTGCCACCTATCGGAGCATATGCACCCAAATTGAATTATAATGTTTCTTAATGGTCCTCTGAAATATCAAGTTCTGTTCGATTATACACAGTAGAAGCCGAGATATAACCTTTCCTTAAATGGTGTAGAAATCACAGTATATCAGCACCATCTGTTGAGCGATTTGCGCAGAAAGTTGATAAGCACTAATTTATGTCAAAGTGCAACAACATATAAATTTATATGAAATTCCGTGCAATATTTCCTGCGAGACAGTTGCCACAAATTTTTTCTTACAGAAAGACAAACATTTTCAAAAAGTGGTCAAACCGTGTTCTGTATCTCTCAAAACGTGTAAATGCATCGAAAACCAGAAGTCGAAAAAATTTACAAATCCAATGCTTTCTTCTATTACATATAGAAGAAAGTAAAACATTATCTGCAATTTTTTTTTTTTTTTCTAAATCTGACAATTTTACTTTCATCTATACAATTTTATTTTATCTGTAAATCCTTTTTTTTTTTTTTTTTTTTTTTTTTTTCAAATCATCAATTTTCGTTAATTTTGAAAGTGGATAATTAATTATTTACTTAAGTAAAATGTATACATAATTGAATTCATATTTGTGTACATCTTACAAGTGTGTATTGTATAACGTAAAGTGCGCTCTGCATACATACATACATACATACATACATGCAGATGTGTTTTATAAAATTAATTTTTTTATGAATTATGAATATTTTCATGAAATTAATTTATAAATTACCTGAGACTGACTTTCAAATCGTTAGACGGTGTTCATTTAATTTATCGCAGATTATATTATTGAACTTCAATTTATTTTTAATTAACGATATTATTTAACTGGTAATAATATCATAACGATTTTATATTAAGATAATTTTATTTTTAAATTGCTCGCAGATTATTTTAATATATATCATTCCTTTTGCAATTTAAACCTTTCTAAGTATATTCCTTTTTTTATATCTCAGAAAACTTTAATATCGCCTGAAGTCGTTAGTGCTTTCTGTGATAAATTAAAAAAAATATTCCCGGATATTCTCTTTTTTTTTTTTTTTTTTTTTCGTTGCGCCATTTTCAACGAGTAATGTCCAAAGGCTTTTAAAGTGCTTAAATTTAATATTTTAATACTCCCCCAATTTAAAAAGTGCTTATTCTGAAGCCTTTTCTGCCTTTTTACCGAAAGATTTCATTACCGTAAAATTTCTCTCAAAAATAATGAACAACCGTAAGTTTTTCTAACGTACCAATTAAAAACGCCTGTTAACGCGTAAAAAGGAATAAAAAGGGGGAAAAAAATCCCCAATACAGGTATTCATTAAAAACTAAAAGTCTCTCTAATGATAAAATCTGCGAAATTGAAGGGAGAAAACCTTTTCTAATTTTTCCCTAGCCAGAAAACTCTTTCGCAATTGTCCCGACTTAATGAATGACCAAAGTCTACGTTTAATTAATATGTTTTTGATTACAGGTCCTTTATTTTTTTTTATATTTTGCCTGTAATCTGGAATATGTCGTTATAAAGGGAAGATTAACTCGGAAAAAGTAAAAATTTCTACGAGTAAATAAAATGGGGAAGAACTGCTATTAAGGACATAAGGAAAAAAAAAAAAAAAAAAATCGGTTTGCTTTAATTGATTTACTTTGATTAAAAATATTGATTAGCCGCGTAAGTAAAGAATGTATTATGCACTTAGATCTTTTTGCCTTTATTTTGAATGAAGGTTTTCTATAGATCTAAGCCTCTATTATGATGTGATATTGGTGTTTTTTTTTTTTTTTTTTTTTTTTTTTTTTTTTCACTGACAATTTTGAGCTTTTTAATTATTTCTGTAGAGGTAAAATGAGCTTTTTTTCTCTTTTAATTTCTTTTTAATTCAAAAGTTCTGTTAATTTTGTTTCGGGAGAAAAATATTCAGTTAATTTGCGTGGATTGAAACTGTACAGTTACGGGTAAAGTTGTCGATAATAGCCTGCTAAATTGAAAACTTTCCATGATGGATTTATGTATTGAAAAGTCTATTTTGGAAGAATCCTATACTGATTGATATAGCTCTATTAAATCGAAAAATGATAAATGTTTTCACTGTAATAGTTTTTTTTTTTTTTTGCTAAGCACAAATTGATATTGATTATCTATAATACTTTTCTTTCTTTCTCCCCCCCCCCCCCCCCCCCAAATGCTTTTGAACGATCTGAAATTTAGCAGTTAGAGTTTTAGTTCTAACATTTTTTATTTATTTATTTATCTTATATACAGTCGGTAACAAAAGTCTCCGAACACTAGCAAAAATTCCTATGCAAAAAAAGTACACTTAATACAGTTTTGTTAAAATAAATCCTTGTCGAATCCTGTTCTCAGTCAGTCCAAAAACAGGATTCGACAAGGATTTATTTAGCAAAACTGTATTAAGTATACTTTTTTTTTTATATAGGAATTTTTGCTAGTGTTCGGAGGCTTTTGTTACCGACTGTATATATTTTCACAAGTGTTTCTGTTTTTAAATAGAATTTTATAGATTGTAGAATGCTTTATTTCTGAGTTTCCTTCCTTCCTTCTTCTCTCCCCCCCCCCCTCTCTGTAAGATATGTAATTGTTTTACTACAAGTCTACAAAATTTCTGCTTGTTTGTATAATTGTTTAAAGATATTCTTGTAATCGATTGCCGAATATAAGATTGTCAGCATATTGAATTGCAACAAATTACTTAAATACATTGAAAACTAGTATGTTGTGGCCACCACAAGACTTTCTTCTATATTTTCTTATACAAATTCACGCAGTAACAATATTTAAAAAAAATATATATATGATTTTTTTTCCAAAGTTTTTTTTCGTTAAAAGTAAAAAAAATCGATAACTTTGTTTTAAATTATCACATATTTATAGTTCAACCATTAGTTTTAAAGGTATTGACGAGACCTTTCGAAAGATACCAATCTTGAAAATTTACCCCCCCCCGGGGGTACTTCCCCCTAGGGGGGGGGAAGCGATGCCCCAAATTTTTTTCCTAATTAACTACTACTATTATCAATAATTCATATTAATTTCACAATCACAGGTTAAGAATAATTCTCATTATGTACATTTATACGAAATTTTGTACTACTTTTGTCCATGTTAAAAATTTAGAAAAAATACGATCACAGCGCCACCTGTTGAGCGATTGATCCCCAAATCTAATCAGCCACAGTTTATGTCAGGGGCCAACTAAATACCAAGTCTGGTTAAATTTCGTTTAAAAAAAAAAAAAAAAAAAAAAAACGATTTTTTCTAAGTTTTTTTTTCGTTAAAAGTAAAAAAAATCGATAACTTTGTTTTAAATTATCACAGATTTATAGTTCAACCATTCGTTTTAAAGGTATTGACGAGACCTTTCGAAAGATACCCATCTTGAAAATTTACTCCCCTCGAGGGGTGACTTCCCCCCCAGGGGGGGTGGCGAGGCTCCAACGCATACAAAAATTTTTTCCCAGTTGACTATCTCTATTATAAATAATTCTTGTAAATTTCATAATGATTACTAAAATATAATTCTCTTTATGCACATTTATACAAAATTTTGTCCTATATCACCATGTTAAAAATTTAGAAAAAGCGGGATGGCAACGCAACCTGTAAGACAATTTTTACCAAAAGTTGATAGGCACTAATTTATGTCAAGGTGCAACTACACACCAATTTGTATGAAATTCTGTATAGTAGTTCCTGAGATACAGTTGCCACAAAATTTTGTCACACACACACACACACAGACAGACAGACAGACAGACAGACATTTTCTAAAAATGGTCAAATCGTGTTCTACAGCTCTCAAAACGTGTAAATCCATCAAAAACCCGAGGTCGAAAATTTTTACGAATCCAATACTTTCTCTATATTACATATAGAAGAAAGTAAAAATTAACTGTCGTTGCTGAGGTAAACAATTTTTTTTCACCGCTAATCGAGTAATTTTACGCATTTTTTCACAGCTGATTCCCGAAATGCATTATGTAGCTACAAATAAGCAGAATCCACGCTTATTTTGTTGGATTTCTGAAATATGCCAAACGCTTTATTTGAAAAAACTTTAAAATATTTCTAATATTTGTGAAAGATATGTTTTTCGAACCTCTTGGTTATCTATCCTAAACTGAATCGGTTATTTGTGCTGAAACTGGTACCGGTTTTAAATAATTTCTTAACTATTTTTAGTCATAAAAAATTATTATTTAACAATCATTGAAATGTGAGTTATACATAAAAGCTTCAGTCATATTTTACCATGTTTTTATTAATTTCGATTCTTGTTTGTTTGTTTGTTTGTTTGGTACAAATCTTGCAATCTAATTTTAACTGACTTCCCTACTAGCTAGACATTTGAAACTTTCACAGTAGCTCAGAACCCGTTGACAACACAATACTTCGAAGTCAGATTTTTGAATTTTCGAATAGTTTTCTTTTAATTAATTAAAATAGGAAAATAATAACCTACTAATAACAATAAAATAGCCATTAAAATATTAGCTATAATTTAATTGTTGCCAAAAAAAAAGAAAAAAAAATTACGAGTTCATTTTCCTTCGACATAAAAGCAAATACATTTAATTCCACGTGAACGTTAAAAAATTATAAAAAGTTAAATTATGAATCTCAGAAAATTTGACATCATCACCATGACGTCAATATCGTCATTTTTAAAACCAACTTTTTTTTTTTTCACTGAACTGAGTCCGCGTGCTTAAATACTGCTTAAATATTATTTTTTATCCTCGCGTATTTCATTAGTGATTCATCAGAAAATTTAAAAACATGGTATATAAAAAGTTTTTTTATCTTATAATTATTAAAACATTCAGTCGTTTCTGTGTAAAATTAGTTGAAGAGCAAACATTCAAAACGTGTTTTGTCCTTCGGACAAAATTTTTTAGGCAACACAAAAAGTAATAACTAAACATAAAATCTAATTATCGTTTGTTTAGATGTATTACTAGATACTAGGAAGATATGTAGACATACTATTTTTATATTAAGTTCAAAGAAAAATTACTAACTCTTTTTTTTTTGAGAAAACACGGTTTGAATGTTTACTCCTCAACCTCAGTTATAAAACCATTAAATTTAACCTCATCCAAATTGGTTGGCTGTGCCTCTGAAAATTCGATGAAATTTAAAAGCAAAAATAAAGGTTATAGTTGGGTTGATTAACGTTGCACTAGAGTTGCATAGTGAGCTATTGGCGACCTTTTAATCAAGAATTGCTAAATCGCTATTTTAGATTTTACAATAAATCCATTAACTAATTCGGAAAAGATGTGTTACGTTTCTCTAAATATTTGATGTGAAATTTGAGGATAAAAAGTAATCTTTAAAAATTGTTGCTTCAGTATATGTATGTAAAACACCTGATTATATTTGCTACCATTGTTACACTAATTACACAAATTGAATCTGTTGGAAATTCCTGAAGTGAACTTATTTTAAAATTCATTAAACAGGAAATTCATTACACTGAGTTAATTTGAAATTCATTAAACTTGATTACTTCGCTTGAAGTTCTAAGTATAAACAGTTGAAATTGTATAAATGTAATTAAACAAACGAACAAAATACGAACAAAAAAAACAAACAAAAAAACTTAAAAGTTTTTGAGAACGATGATTACTTTTATAGCAATATTTAACCTTGCAAGTGTATAGAAATACAGTCGAACCTCGTTAACATGAATCTCGAGGGGAATAAACAATTTGTTCATGTTATTAGTAGTTCATGCTATCAGTAACTAATCTCCATATAACTAAACCAATCTTCATTTTGATGGGGATTGTGGAAACAGTTCATGTTAAAAGTAATTCACGTTAACAGTATTCAAGCTAACGAGGTTTGACTGTAATTGTTTTTCAGTAGTACAAACAATTTTAAAAAAGAGAGAGAAGAAGAAAAAAAGAAAAATCATTTTTAATAAAAAAATTTCATATACTTAAATTTTAATTTCAAAAGTAAGCATACGTATTTCCTTATTTGTTTGTTTCAATCTGAAATTCCTTAAACTAAATCAATTTGAAATTCATTAAACTGAAATAACTTTAAAATGTTCATGTTTAAATAACTCAAATGTTATAAATTTAATGAACCATAAAAACTTATAAGTTTCAGTAAAAAAAAAAAAAAAAAAAAGAAAGAAAAGGAAAGAATTTACTATTTATTTTATCTAGTTTGTAATTCATTTTTCATAACTTATTTATCTATCTTCAAATTTATTATTATTATTATTATTATTTAAAACTGAATAAGTTGTTTAATTCATATTTAAACATCTGAAATGCTTGAAATTAAATGAACCAGAAAAGTTTACTTAAAAAAAAAGGCTAAAAAATTTTAATTAAAAAAAGAGTAGGTGCTTTCTTTCTTTTTTATTTTTAAATAAAATTTTATTTACCTATTTCCTCAAGTACGAAAAAGGTTAAAATAAAATAAAATAAAACCTTAAAACACACACATGTAAAAAAAAAAAAAAAAAAAAAAAAAGCTTCTGTAAAATGTTTCACAACAATGTTAAATTTTTAATGACAAAAACAACTTGAAACTGGTATTTTTGAATTTAAAGAAAAAAAAAAAAAAAGTGGTCCAAGTATTCAAATGCACTATGCATAAAAAAGATATACGTTATCGACAAAGTTTCCTTTTTCTCATAAAAATATGTATTATTGTATTCATATCTATAGTTTTTTCTCGTGTTTTTTTCTTTTCTTTTTTAAGAACATATTTAAATAGCGTAAAAGAGAGAGAAGCTGTAAGTAGAAAATATTGGTACATAAACAATTGAACGTTAGAGACTTTGGCTCAAAAATGCATAAATTTTGAAGCAGAATGTAGTCTATAACAATTTTTGTGATAGTTCTTCATTTTTTTTTCATTCTTTCTTTTCTTTTCAAGAAAGAAAAAGTAGAATGCGAATGCATTTTTTGTTTTCTTTTTCTTCTTCCATATTTTTTTTAAGTTTCCTCTTTTAGTGCTTTTGAAACAAAATAATAAAAAATATAAAGTGACGTATGCATATTTTTTTTCTATCTATTTTGTTTAAATTCAAAAATATTTTCCGATACGTTTTTGAAGCAGGGTTGAAAGCAATGCTACTGAATATTAATGGTAGATATTGTTGTGGAAGGAAAAGTAGGAGTGTGAGTATAAAGTGAGATGGCGATAAAGAACGTGTGTTTTAATATGTAAATGAGTTTTGTAAGTTTTTTTTTTTTTTTTAATATAAATAAACGAATAAATTAAATTTTTTAGTAAATATTACTTATAATTTTTCTGAAAATCTCAGGCATGTCGGAGGAATTATAAATTAAAGAACTGGTGTAAAATAAGTATTTAAATATAAAAACTTCTTAATACACCATAAAATAAAAGGAAGCATTACCGGTTTCTAAAGGACGTGGCTTTTCTTCTTCAGGTTCAAAAACTACTTGCTACTACCTTGGAGTCAAAAGCAAGACTGAAAGACAGGGAAAAACCCAGGGAGTGGGGGTAGCAACACAACCAGTCAATGGGACAGTTGCATGTAACAACTAAACACAAGGGAACACGCACACAAAAAAAAAAAAAAAAAAAAAAAAAAAAAAGAAAGAAAGAAAGAAAGAAACACAAAAAGGAGGGAGGGACAGGTATTTTATTATTATTATTACAATATTTTATTTAATTATTTAACAAAAAGAAAGAAAGAAACACAAAAAGGAGGGAGGGACAGGGATTTTATTATTATTACAACATTTTATTTAATTATTTAACAAAAAGAAAGTAGATTATTTAATGAAACAAAACAAGTTTATGTTGCTGTGTCTCCATCTGTTTGGTTGTTGCATGCAAGTGTCCTACTGATTGGTTGTGTTGCTCCTCCCCCTTGGGTTTTTCTCTGTCTTTCAGTCTTGCTTCTGACTCCAAATAGCACATGTTTTTTGCACCTGACTAAAAAATGTCCACGTTCCATAGGACAGGCATTTGTCCTATGGAGCGCAGAACATCCTTTAGACATCCTGAGGTTGTTCTACGGAGATCTGTGCTCTGAAACTTTTTACAATTACTTTCCAACATTTGAATATGAGGCCCCCTAAATTTGGGGGCTTGCCTCCCCCCCCTTTCATTTTGCTACGCTGTGAAATTCAATTAATGAAAACGAGCTTTGCGCAATGTAAATAGTCATACATTAACTAACAGTCTATCCAACAAAAGCAAGGTTGAATAAAACCCGTTTTTTTTTTTCCCCCAGAAAAAACCCAGCCCAGTGTTTTTTTTTTTTTTTTTTTTTCTTTTTTGGGGGGGGGTTGGGTTATTAGGGTTTTTTGGGGTTTATCAGAGTTTTCAGGAATATTTCCTTCTTTTTTTTTTTTTTTTAACATTAAGTATATCATTCATAATAAGATAATTTAGAAAATTAAATATTAATTATTCATTTAAAACAAAAATTAAAAATTAAATTTGAAAAATTTCTAAAGTCTTTATAAATTTAATATTAAAATTTCTAAAATACTGTTTATCTGCCCTTTACTGCAAAAAAACTGGATTTTAATAATTACTTAGTGTTGCTTTATTAAATTTTTCTTAGTCATTAGATTCCCATAAAATATTTTTAATTATTGCTCCTCTACATTACCTAACAGCGTTGCACTGTTACATTTTTCAGAAATTCTTTTAAATTTTATTTTTGTTTATATTTTACATTCCTTGAGTCCCACAAATTTCTTTGTATTAATAAAAAACTTATTTTTCTTTTTATATATATAATTTTTTATTCTATTTTAATAAGAAAATTATATATATATATATATATATATATATATTTTTTTTTTTTCTTGCAAGGAGGATTTTTTCAGGATTTTTATTTTATTTTATTTTATTTATTTATTTATTTATTTTTCTACAGAGCAGTTTGAGAACCTCCAATATTTTTGAAAATTCTTTGTTCATGTTCTAATAATGTATATAATATTTGTTTTTTATTTATATATTTATTGTAAGTTAGATAAAAGTGAATTTTTAAAGAAGGATTTTGAAAAAACCCACCCGGATTTTTTTCGGGTCGGGCAAAATCTAGCCAACCCTAAACAAAAGTAATTTCGACTATATAGCGTCATAATTTATGGTACTGCAAGTATTGTTACTTATTAACATCAATACTCATAGATATACGTGCCCCCAAAACTTCGGTGAAACTTCCATTATCCATAATTTCATCTCGACCCCCTCTAGCACATTTCTTCTTGCATAACACGGAATGCAATCAGATGTAGCTAGAGCATAATTAATCTTGAACTACGGGAAAGATAATTCTCTGTGTCCGGGACAGCTTAGCCCACGTATATAGCTTTTCCTCATCCCTTACAAATGGCGCAATATTTTCCAAAATCCTTGCCGCTCCATCCTTTTTGACCTTCTATCAATCTAACGATATAATAATAAATTAATTGCTTCGAAAGATCTACAGCCCCTGCACGAGAGAGGGGCGCATTCTCCTCATCCATCAGCCTTGGCCCGATCAATTCGGACAGTAACACATTCGTGCCCTATTACACCAAAGCTAAGTGTTAATCGCGTTATAGAGGTTTTATCTTCAAGTGTAGTGCTTGGAATATAATTAAGACTGATTTCGGATTCTGCCTGCTCTGTTCTGGTGTTACAAGTAATCAAATAAAAACAGGTGACATGATTTTTTAGTACGGAGGACTGTTGGTCTCAATCTACGGATTTTTACGATACCAGTTATACGATAGTTGGGCATTTATCGAAATCGAAAATTTATCGAAAATATAATTGATTAATTTGAAAGTGATGTTATTATAATAATAATAATAATAATAAAATTAATAGTCCTCTATACTAAACTAAATTCTGCTTTTGCCAGAATTTCGTCAAAATCGTTTTTTAGGACGAGGACTATTAAGTCTCAATCTACGGATTTATTTATCGAAATCGAAAATTTATTGAAAATATAATTGAATAATTTGAAAGCGATGTTATAATTAAAAAAAATAATAATAATAATAATAGTCCTCCGTACTACACTAAATTCTCTGCTTTTGCCAAAATCTATTTTTTTTTTTTTTTTTAGAAAAGGAAAACAAAATTAATAAGAATCAGTATCAAAACGCGCAATATCGAAAAAGTTTTTTTTTTTTTTTTTTTGAGGGGGAAGTGAGAGAAGGTCGAAATGTTTACATTTTATTAATATTTTACGCCAAAGCAGCGTTATGCACAATGGCCTTTTTTTTTTGTGTGTGTGTGTCACTCATTTACTATTATATAAAATTTAAACATATTTACTTTTCATGTGTCTTTCTTTCTATTAAAGCATCCAAAAACTAATTTGATTGCTCATTTAAAAAATAAAGTGTCAAAAAATAAATTATATGATATTAGTTTATGCTTATTTTATCAAGAAATGTTTCGTGAATGCTGTTTATTTTCTTATTCATCCCAGAAAAAATAATAAAATATTTTAATGATTTTATGTTAACGTTTTCTGTGAAGAAAATTGTTCTTTTCGTATAAGTACATTTTAAATTGATTTATATTGCATGCAATGTAATGAAATTAACATATATTTTTAAGATGCTTAAAAGCTTAATTTCTGTAGAAAATGGTGCGCATAGAATTGATAATTAGTTTACAGGGATACACAAAAGAATTCCGATTTCATGTATTATGCGTGCTAATTACTGTTAATGAATTTTCTGTAGTGTTATGATATTGGAGAGTTGAGTTGTACACCTCCTCATGTAAAACGTATATACCAATTACTAAACGAGTTAATCTTTATATATATATCATTATCATTCACGTACATACACACACATTATAATACAAATAAGTTTGGGCTCCTAATTTGCCGATCCATGAGTGTTTTATTATTGTTATTTAATAACAATTATTGTTTTTACAAATGCGTTCTCTAATTTAAACATGTATTTTAATGTAAAATTTATTGCTTTTATATACATATAATTAATTATTTTTATATCTTTTTTTTTAGGTAAGAATGTCATCTTTCATTTAAAATTGCTAAAAGAAATTGTGATCCACTTTCAGGTTTGTTTTTACTATTACCGTTAGTCAAGATATCACACTATTAAGGTGTTCTAGAATCTTATCTTGACCCACTACTTTTAGTATATAAATTTCTTATTGAAAAAAATATTTATGTAAAAAAGTGAGGGGGGGGGGGGTAAAATAAAATTATCTCGTTGATTTAAACTTTTCTAACCTCATTTCCATAAGTATTTTAGAACAAAAAATATTTTAAAATGATGATAATTAAACTAAACACCCTAAAAACTTTTAATCCCATAATAATAACTACAGAACAGTGATGCCAGATGGTCGAAAATTATTTCCCGAAACAGGTTTTCAAATTTCCCCAAATCAGGGGGTTATTTCGAAAAAATCTCCAACTTGATTTCTACTAAAAAGGGAAAATAATTTTTTTTTTTCAAACAATAATATCAAACCGATTTTTCTGTGATTTAAGCTCAGATTTTTCCCCAAATGAAGGCAATTTTTGAAAAAAATCCCCAAATAACAATAAAGCTATTGAAAATCTCTAGTCATTAATCATTACGTTGCCAACATTCACAGAAAGTTGAAGAACTCCCCAGATTTGTCCCCAAAAAATTTTAGAATTCCCCCAAAAAGTCCCCACAAACATTTGGTCCCCAAAATTGTCCCCAGAAGCCTCAAAAATCCCCCAAAATGGGGACAAAATCCCCAATCTGGCATCACTGCTACAGAATACGCGGTCTTTCTTTTAAGCGTAATTGCTTTTCTTTTTTAATGTTATTCGTTGGGGGGGAGAAAAACAGAGAAAATATATCATTCGTCTTCCCCTGAAAAATATATCCCCCCTCCCATTGTGTTGACGTTGACATCATTAAACATCAGACTAATTCCAAATATAATATTTTTTGCTTTTCATACTAATTCCTTTTTCAAAGAATTAGACTAAAAAATCGTCTGCGTGTAATTTCTTCTCTTGAGAAATTTAACCCAGATACATTCGATACAGTAAAAATATCTTGCATCATTCTTTTAAGCGTACCCGTAACTAAAATTTTAATGTATATCCATTTTATAATAATAATTTTCTCAGTTTAAAGAAAATTTCGCATTGTATATTTACCGTTCAAAATAGAAATTCAACCCCCTCTACTACTTAGCATAACCACTTATTTAAAATGTATTAACGTGAATAAAAAAATATCTGAATATTTCATCCTCTAATCTATTTTCCAAACAGTCATTTCTATAATTATTCTAGAAAATTTATACTTCAAAACACAGATAAGCAAAAACAACCAAAGATCTTTTAATCGCAGAATAACAGTATTTAATTTTTTTTTTCTCTTTAAATTCAAAAATACCAGTTTTAAGTTATTTAATTTATTGCTTTGTAATATAAAAATTATCAGAAAAGTAAAATAAATAGCTAGTTACGGTATTCTACGAAACAATTTCGTTTACTTGTGAAGCACAAGTGGACATTGCACATAACACATTCATTATGTGTCCTATTTTCTATACGTTTTTTTTTTATTCGTTCAGAAACACATTTTGCCGCCTTGGGCATGCGTTTTATTTTGACATTCAGTAAAAAAAAATATCGATTCAATAATAATTGAACAATCGATAACGATTTTTGTAGAAGGGAAAAATATTTCCCTTGGGCGTGAAAGGGTTAACCTTATTTTTCGAGCTTGTTGAAATAGGTAAATAAAATTTTATTTAAAAATGAATAGAAAGAAAACACTTTTTTTTAATTAAAATTTTCAAACTTTATTTTATTTTATTTTTATAAGCAAGCTTTTCTGGTTCATTTAAATTCAAGCATTTCAAATGTATGGATTTTAATTAAAGTCATTCCGTTAAATATATACTACAGATTACGTGTAATTACTTTTCTTTATTGTAATGTCATTTGTTAAAAAAAAAAAAATAATAATAATATAGTTTTAAAAAATTAAAGAACACGCTTTTATAGAAATGTGAACTGAAAAGCACAAAATATCTATCTTAGTATTAAAATGCAGGGTAAGAGAAAATCGGGTGAGTGACACACCATAATATTTACATCCATTTAAATCTTTAATTAAAATTATTTAGAAGTAAATAAAAAACATTTTTAAAAAATCTCCCCCGACTGGGCTCGAACGCTAGACCTTTAGGTTCGTAGCGCGGCGCACTACCTCACAGCCACGGAGTTCACGTAGGGAAAGTCTTTTTTTACAATATAGAATTTTTGTTTGCTCCCAGAGCGGTTACAAACATACATACAGGTGAGGCTAATAAAAGCGTGTTAAAAAAAAAAGAGAGAGAGAGAGAAATGTCACAATTTTCTATTGTTCCAGAAATATATCTTTTTACCCCATTGTGTTGACATCATGAAAAAAAAAAAAAAAATTGACTAGTTCCAAGCATAATATTTCTTTGTTTTTACACTAATTCTAGTTTATTAGTTAATTTAGTTTTCAATGCCTTTACCGAAGAAGAGACAAAAAAAAAAAAAAAAAAAAAAAAAAATCTTCTACCTGTAATTTCTTCTCTTGCGACTTTTAACCTAAGTATGATGCATTCTATACAATAAAATGAACATAAATTTTTCTGTTAACCGTATTGCATCTAAAATATTAATTAATATCCATTTAATAGTGTTTTTTTTTCTTTATGAAAAGAAAATTATCATTTTATGTTATAAATTAGTGATTCAGTCTTTACTCTGCTTAACGTAATCGCTTACTTAAAAAAAAAAAAAAAAAAAAAAAAAAACTAAATAAATCAGTCTTTTTTAATCTCATTTCCAAACAGTCATTTCCATAATTATTTCAGAAAAATATATTTCAAAATATTGATAGTTAAACAAAACACTTCCCAAAACTTTTAATCTCAGAATAACAACTACAGTACGCGGTCTTTCTTTCGAAGCGTAATTGCTTTCCTTTATGTAATGTCATTTGTTGAAAAAACACAGAGAAATATCTCGTTCTTCTTTTGTTTCCCCTCTGAAATATATTTTTTTCCCCATTGTGTTGCCATCATTAAAAAGCAGACTAATTCCAAGCATAATATTTTTTAGTTTTCATACTAATACCTTTTCCAAAGAAGAAATAAAAAAAAAAAAAACGAAAAAATCGTCTGCGTGTAATTTCTTCTCCTTGCGTCAGTGTTACAATGATTTCGAAGCAAATTAATATTCTTTCTTAACTGTAAATGTTGTTTTTCCTTCGTAGACATTTCATTCCTGGATAGCTAATTAATATTTTTTGATGTTGGTAAATGTGTATTTTCTTTCTTTTTATTTATGAAAAACATTATTGCTATAAAAAGAAATATTCTGAATTATTTTATGCTACTCCTACGCGAAAATATTTACGTAGAAGAAATAAATTAAAGAGGAAATATTGCCTCTGTGTTTGGAAATATTGTTCTAATCGTAATATAATTTTAATCAAAAGGAAAAAAAAAATATATATATATATATCGAAGATTTTTTTTTTTTTTTTAATTTAAATACATTTAATAGTTTTCTCTATCTTCATTTATATTTTCATTCACAGACAATTTCACAACTTTTTCGTGTTTAATAAAAACAAACTGTACTTCTACAAAAACTTTGACACTCCTTGTTTTCATTTTAATATTAAAATTATTATTAAAAAAAAAAAAATAAATAAACCTATTTTTTGTTTTTTAATAGATGTAAAATTCTGCACATCTCTATAAATGAAATTAAATTATCCAGTAACATTATATTTCATTCTCCACGCGAATTTTTTATTTTCTAAAATAAATATTATCTAATTCTTAAAAAAAGAAAAAAAAAAGAAAGAAAGAAAAAAGCACGATATTTTATCCCCCTCCCCCCCCCCGGCGTAAAATGAAGTAAATTTATTTATATATATATATATATATTTCTTTCTCTTTATATATATATATATATATATATATATAAAATTATTTATTTATTTATATTTAATCTTTACAAATTTGACATAATATTTTAAGGTAGCTTGGAAAATTAATTGGTAAAATTGGATATTGGCCGTTGGTATCCTAGCATATTTATGGTGGAACACAACAAACGGTGACAATGCAAAATCACAGATTGAGAGAAATAGTACGACTTTTCGTATTTAACAAACAAACAAACAAAAAGTTTTAGTTTATCCCTAAAAAATTATTTCAAAATTCTTAATAGTTTTTCTTAGAAGACATAAATTTGCGCGCATTATTTAATTTGAGAACGTTCAATTTGTGTTTATAATTATTTAAGCAGACCTAAGAATTAATTTTAAATGCGTTTTTAATATACCGTATTTTCCGGCGCATAAGGGGCAGGTCACATATTTGTAAGAAACAAAAGCTTGTTAAAAAAAATAATAATAATAATAACTTTTCCTGTAAATTTAAATTTCCGGTGTATAACTGATTTAACAAATCTGCGCGTTATACGCTGGAAAATATGGTATTTAAAATAATTAATTATATTATTTTTAAATATACATCATATATATCATTTTGAAAGCAAAAATGCTTGAAATAGTACATATTTATATTATAAATAAACAAAACATACTAAAATTAATAGGTCCAGAATAATAACTACAACAGCGTGGTCACTAGTCAAGAAACCACGAAAAAGTCAGGGAATTTTGAAAAAAAAAAAAAAAAAGTGTGAAAATTAGCCATATTTGAAAGCTCTTTATTGAAAATTGCGAAGTTGTTCGCTAATTTTGTGAAATTTTTTGGGAAATAAACGGCGTGAGTCAGGGAAAAGGTCAGAGAAAATTGTGAAAAAAAGTCAGGGAATTTGAGAACGCTAATGTTAGCCACCCTTACAAACAAGTGGCCTTTTTTAAAAACACTATTATATTTTTTAATAATTATTGTTGTTATATTTGCTGGGAATACGTAATTTCATAGCCCGTAATCAGTTTTCTGTGGTTTTCTCCGAAACTCGCGTAAACACGGCTAGAACCCATTAAAAAGACTCCGCGTGGAGGACATTCTACTCAGAAATACAAAGTCAGTCGGCTTTGAGAAAGGATTGTAGTCAGATTCATTTTTTTTTTTTTTTTTTTTTTTTTTCCTTTTCTAATAAATTTAAAGAGGCCTCTCCACTTATCGTCCCCAGAAGCCAGAACCAATGTTATTTTATAGAAAGTTTCGCCCCATTATAACTTATTAACTAATATATATTTTTAAATTCCGTTTTCACATTCAGAAACTTCACATCTATTAAACAATTTATCGCTTTCTTTTATTTTATTTATTTATTTATTTTTGAAGTTGTAAAATGCGAATTTTCGCAATGTGAAATTTTATTTTTTAGCTTAAAAATGGAATCTTAAAAAAAAAAAAAAATAAATAAATAAAAAAAATAAAAAAAAGTCAATTTTTAGAAAGCGATAAAGTGTTTAATAGTTGTGAATTTTCGGAAAGTGAAAACGGAATTTAAAAATATGTGTTAGTTAATTAATTATAATGGGGCAAAATTTCCCATAGAATAACATTGGCTTCGGCTTTCGGAGACGATAGGTAGAGAGCAAACTTAAAGTTCTGTTTTCTATCTCGAAAAGAAATAATTATTGTTATTTATTATCATTATTTTTTTTTAATAATTACTTCCTAAGATAAAAGATGACATGTTCAAAGAGTGGGATTTAAAAAAAAAAAAAAAAAATCGAAAATTCCATTTTTGAACGAAATATTCTTATAATACAAACCAACAAAAATCTCTTTGGATTATATGGGAAAGGAAGAGTGAGTGAATCTGACTACTGACCCTATTTATCCCGAGCACCTTATTATATACTAGTTATTTTAAAGCAGACCAGTTCTAAATGTAATATTTTTAAGTTGTTATGCTAATATACATGCAAAATAAAATAAGTAAATACAAAACAGATATAACTCGACTACTAGTTTTGTCAAATATTAACAGAATTAATGTCATTGTAGTATAAAAACCACTTCAAAAACGATCACTATCCTTCCTTTAACTGTAAATGTTGTTTTTCCTTCATGGATGTTTTATTGCTGGGTAGCTAATTAAGTTTTTACTCGCTAGGTTGCAATTTAAAAAAAGAAAGAAAGAAAAGTTAATTTAAAATTACACATAATTAATGTCGCCATAACAATATATGTATGATGAAAAAAAAAATAATAAATCTTCAGCCTATATATATATATATACACAGGCTATATATATATATATATATATATATATATTTTTTTTTTTTTTTTTCCCCTTCAAATGTTACAATGTTTTTACTTTGGTGGATAGGTAATTAAAATTTTCCTTGCTAGATTGCAATTATTTTCTATATGTTTATGCAAGTATTTCAGCCACTTAAAAAGACGAACAAATAAAAAAGGCACATTTTACTTTTGTAAATTTTAGTTTATTTTTATAATAATATTGTATAATATATATACACACACATACAGAGAGAGAGAACTTAGCTTTATGTATTTATTTGTATCGAACATTTTATTTTAAAAGTTTTTTTTTTTTTTTTTCGTTTGATAATTTGTTAAAAAATTGTGGATTTTTAAATTTGTCATGTCATTTTTGCACATTTCGAAACATTCTTTTATTGAAATAATGCATAGTTTTTTTTTTTTTTTTTTTTACATATATATATTTTTATACGCATATTTAATATCGCAAAAACAATTTTTCAAAAATAAAGTAAAACCTCGGCTTTTAATTCCGCCAGTTTTACAATATTTTAAAACAAATCAGCATCTATATATATATTTTTAATTAATTCACCATAGATGTTTCATTGCTGTATAGCTAATTCTATTTTTTCTTCCACGGTTCAAATGTAGGTTTCCCCTTGAATATAGGAAATATTCGTAATTCATACAAATGTAGTTTTTATTTATTTATTGTACATTTAATATATTTTTAGTATAATATTGCTGTATATATATATATATATACATATATATAACCTTTATATTTACACTAATGTACTTTAAAATAGACATCCCCCCCTCCCGTCCTCCGCCCCCTCCCCCATTTTTTCTTTAATTTTTGAGTTATT
Organism: Salticus scenicus; assembly: GCA_963930645.1. Lineage (NCBI taxonomy): Eukaryota > Metazoa > Arthropoda > Arachnida > Araneae > Salticidae > Salticus > Salticus scenicus. Next base: position 6,254,042 of record CAWVNO010000001.1, read on the forward strand.
TTTTCGTTAATTATATATTTCAAAACATTCTTTTTATTAAATAATAATACATTAAATATGTACAATTATACATAAAATTATAAAGTTGCATATGATACAAAAAATAAAGTAAAATAAATGTTCTCGCAATGTAATTCTTTCAATATTACAGTGATTTTAAAAAAAAAAAAAAGGTAACATTGAAAGAATTACAAACTTGAGAACCTACTAATTATGTTCGGATTATTTAAAAGCGGACCGAAATTAGATGTAATAAACTTTAGTATTCATACTAACTCAAAAAACAAGAAAATAGAAAGCTAATATACCTCGTCATATAAATGTTACATTTTCAAAACAAATCGATATCCTTTCTTAACTGTAAATGTTGTTTTTCCTTTATAGACGTTTTATTGCCGAATAGCTAATTAAGATTTTTCCCCTGTGTAGATTCCAATTATTTCTTGCCTTTATCAGGGATGAGATTTTTCAGATTTTCAGCTGATTTCAGCTTTTTTGTACATTTAACTTTTCAGCTTTTTTTTAGTTTTTTATGTTTCTGGTGTGTATTTGTTCTTTTTTTTTTATACATTGAAGATTAAAATAAATATTTATTACTCTAATATAATAGATTTTACCATTAAAATTCTAGTATTTCATTTCAGTGTCTTGCCTTTGTGTACAGTTTCAGATTTTTTGTAGTTTTGCTAATCTCGTTCCTGCTTTATGTCATCTTTTCATATCCTCTATATGAAAATGCTTGGATCTTTAAAACATTTCTGAACGTTTTTTTTTTATATATATAAATTTTAATATACATATATAAATTTAGTTTTATATTTATTTGCATAAATGCTTATAGTTTTTTTTTTCCGGCACCCTATTTTGTTATAATTTGCTGACGTTTTTTTTTTTTTTTTTAAATACACATTAAAAAAAAAAAAAAAAACTTTTGTAGTGTGCAGTACATACATAATACATACACAATACACACATGTAGTTTGCTTTACATAAAAAAAAAAAAAAAGAAGAAGAAGAAGAAAACTATTTATAATAAATGTATTTAATGTCACAATTTAATTCTAAATGATAAAATAAATAAAAATACATAACATACAAATATCTGCAGCCTGTGATTCTGTCAGTGTTACGTATTTCAAAACAAATCAATATCCTTTCTTAACTGTAAATGTTGTTTTTTCCTTTGTGGACGTTTCATTGCTGGATAGCTAATTAAGATTTTACTCTTTGTGAGTTTCAATTATTTCCTACCCTTACATGAAAATATTTTGATCACATTTTGATTTCCTCTATATTAAAATGTTTAGAACACCAAAACATTTCTGAACCATTTTCTAAACTTAGTTTTGTATTTATTTATTGATTTACATAAATATTATTTGTTTGCATAAATACAAATGGATTTTTTTTTCCACGCTGTTTTGTAAAAGATTGCGGATTATTTATTTTCTTAAATACACATTAAAAAAAAAAAAAAAAAAAAACCTTTTATATTGAAATGATACATTAAAAAAAAAAAAAAAAAAAAAAAAACTATTTATAGTTAATGTCACAATTTAATTATAAATTATTAATAGATAAATAAATATATCTTGAACCTACTATTCTGTTAGTCACTTCAAAACAAATCAATATATTTTCTTAACTGTAATTTTTTTCCCTTTTCATGTACGTTTAATGCTCGATAGTTAATTAAGATTTTTTCTGCGTAGGTTCGAATTATTTTCTGCTGTTATATGAAAATATTTCTTTAGATCATATTTTCATATAGCCTCACAAGTACAGTTTTTAATGCTGTAATTTTTTTTTACTTAAAATAATTTCCATATTTTACCAAAGTAGATTGCAATTTATCCATAATATAAACTTAGTTTTATGTTTACTCGTTTGCGTTAACCTCTTTAAGGGTCCTTGGTAGTTAGATACCCTCCCTTTGTCCTTCCCCATGTAATCCAATGGATTTTTTGTTGCTTTATATTATCAGGATATCGCGTTAAAAAATAAAGTCTTTCGGAATTTGCTTTTTGAACTCTGCTCTTTGAACATGTCGCCTTTTTTTTTTTTTTTTTTTTTTTTTTTAAGGGAGCCCTTAAAATAAATAAATAAAATTTAAATATTTTATATAACTAAGCATACTTAAAGGTTTAATTTTCAATCTTGAAAGTAAATATTTGATTTACTATTATTATTATTATTATTTTAATTACTTCCTAAGATAAAAAGTGACATGCTAAAAGAGTGAAATTTAAAAACAAAATTCGAAAAACTGTATTTTTTGAAGAAGATATATTGATAATACAAAGCAACAGAGATCCTATTGGATTACACGGGGAAAGAGAAGGGGGGGGGGGGGGGTATCTGACTACCAAGGACTATAGATATAGTAAATAAGACCATAGATTGATCATTGTGAAGGAAAATGTGATTCCTTTTCATTCGGAAAAAGACGGCCATTTTATTCTCTAATGTCTTGCTTTCCCCGAGTCAATACATACGGGAATACACACAGATAATTTAGCTTGTAAAACTTACGAATAATTTATGCACTAATTGGTGAATTAAAAACTCCCAGATACAGCTTCAAATTCATTTTTCTTTCTTTCTCTTGAATAAATAGCGACATTTCAAAAATTATATAACTATGAATTACTTAAAATTTATTAATTAATTTGTTAATTATATAATTAAAATATTTTTAATTAATTAAAAAATCCCTGAAATATAATAGTAGTATATATATCAGAATAATGCTAAAGCAATTGATTATGAAAGTTATACTTTAAATAAATTAGTGAAACATACCAGATACACAAAGCTATATAGAATGTAACTTATTTATGAAAAGTTATCCTACTTGCTTTAATAATTTTTTTCTAACAGTTAAATGCCACGAAAATTTCGTCATTCAGAATATTGATCAACTTCCGCAATAGTTCTATTCTATTACTATCGTCGAGTTTCATACTCTGTAATGGCTGATGCCAAAACTTTTTTTCGGCATAAAAAATCTTTGGCCAATTTGTCTGATACATGGGGATGATAGATCTTTATGTTAATTACTATATCTATGGCAAGGATCCTTAAGCGCGTTGTCCTCGCTGTGAGGACACAATTATTAAAGTCGGGTGGCCACTGAGTCGGGGAATTTATGGGCCCGCTTCACTCACCGCCGCCGGAAGCCGAAGCTAATGTTATTCTATGGGAAATTTTTCTTTACAAATAACTTATTAACTAATACATATTTTTAAATTCTGCTTTCACATTCTGAAAATTCCCAGCTGTTAAATTGACGGACCCTTTTTAAAAAATTATTTTTTTAATTTTTTATATTTTATTTTGAAGCTGCAAAATACGAATTTTCAATATGTGATTTTTTTTCATTTTGCAATTTCAAAATAAAACATTAAAAATTAAAAAATATATACTTTTTTAAAAAAGGTCCGTCAATTTAACAGTTGGGAATTTTCTGAATGTAAATACAGAATTTAAAAAAATATGTATTAGTTAATAAGTTATTTGTAAAAAAAAAATTCCCCATAAAATAACATTGGTTCGGGCTTCCGGCGACGGTAAGTGTAGAGGGCCGTTAAGTGAGTCTGGAAAAAGTCCGGGAATTTTTTTCAAATTTTGTGGAAATAAACCATATTTGAAAACTCGACATTGTAAATTGATGAATTATTCGTTAATTTTGTGAATTTTTTTGGGGGAAAAAAAGTAGCGTAAGTCAGGGAAAATGGTGAAGAAAAGTCAGGGAATTTGGAAAATTTCTAATGAGGGTCACTCTGTAAGTCGCAACTGCAAAAACTCATTCTGGAATTTCTTTATCAGCATTTATCTTTTACTACATAGCGGGGAAAATAGCCATTTATTTCTTGTATTTTAAATTTCTTCGTAAAATCTGGTGGCGATCTAATATAAAAGAACGTAATTACCTTTATCGTCAAAGTGTTAATGTATTTTTCAAATACATTGCTGTTTCCTTTTTTGAACTTTATTTTATTAAAATTTGCGGATTAATTATTTTCTTAAACACACATTCGAAAAAACTTTTTATAACTTACCTTTTATATATATCATATTGTAACTTGATTATAAAGGTTAAAATTAAAAAAAAAAAAAAAAAAAAAAAAAAAAAAAGAAATGAGAGAAAGAAAAATGAAGAAAGAAATGAAATATTTTCTGCCAGCAATTTTGTCAATGCTATAATGATTTCAAAACAAATCGATATCTTTTCTTAACTGTAAATGTTGTTTTTCCTTTGTGGACGTTTCATTGCTGGATAGTTAATAATTTTTCTCTTACTTGGTCAAATCTGAAAATATTTAGATTATTGAAAGATATTTAGGAAGCATCTCAATTACATAAATTTCATTATTATTTTATAATAATTATTATATATATATATATATATATATATATATATATATATATATATATAAATAAACCTTAGTTTTAAATTTATTTATTTGCATCAGAGTACTCTGGGAAAAAAAAAAAAAAAATCCCTCTCTTTTTCTTATGTTCTATTTCGTTAGAATTTGGGAATTATTTGTTTCCTTCAATACATCTGTCTTAACATTATTTTATATTAATGTTATATATATATATTATAATTAATTTACTCAATGTTTAAAAAAAAGGGGGGGGGGGTAATAAACTATGAAAAACATCTCAGTTTGCAATTCTATCATTGTTAAATTTATTTCAAAACAATTTGATAGCTTTTCTTAATTATAAATGCTGTTTTTTCTTATTGGATGTTTCATCGCTCTGTGGGTAATTATTTTTTTTTTTCTTCCTAGTTTATAGTTATTTTTCTGCCTTTATATGAAATAGATCCTAGAAAAACATATTGATCCCCCCCCCCTTTTTTTTTTTTAATTACAATTTAGAGATGATTTATTTTCATAAATACGTATTTCGAATCATTCTTTTAAATTAAAATAATACTTTTTTTTTTTTTTAAATCATAATTAATAACGGTGCAATGAAATAATATATAATGATAAAATAATCCCAGCCAGCAATTCCGTCAGTAAATGCAATTTAAAAATTTCGAATATTTTTTTTTTCTTCTTTTTTTCCTGTCTGACTTTGTTAATATTTTAAAATTTTATTTAATTTCAGAAATATAAACTACACATATTAATTTTTCTTTACATTCATTTGTACCAAGATTTGTCTTTGTAAATATATATTTAAAGTTCTACATTACAGTGAAGAATTTTATATCATATATATTATGCATTGTTAAAAAATATAATTTTAATATTGATTGTTCAACAAAATTCTTCGTACAACATTTAATCCCTGAATAACAACTGCAGAAAATGAGACCTTTTTTTCTGAGATTAATTGCTTTCCTTTGTTACCCAATGAATGTCATTTATTAAAAATAAATAAAGAAAGAAAGAAAAAGAGAAACGAATACCAAATATTTCATTCCTTTTTCCCATTAGAAATACTTTTTAACCCACCATATTTCCATCATTAAAAAAGATACGAAATCTGAGCATAGCATTTTTTATCTTAGTATCTTCCTAAAGAAAAAAAAGTCTTGCCTATATGTTTTTTCGATTTTGTCACAATGCTTTCAAACCGAATTAGTAATATTTTTTTTTTAACTGTAAATGTTTTTCTTTATTATTATTATTTCTTAGGTGTTTCATTGCTGGCGAACTTATTTGTGTTTATTTATTGTTAGTTTAGTGTGATAAGAATATAATAATATATTATTTAAATTTATATTAATAATTTTTCTGCAAAATTCAGATGTTTTGAATTTATTTCAGGCCGTAAGCGAAAATATTTGCATTTTTAAGTAGAAAAAGAATGTTTTAAATATTTAAAATTTTTTTTTAATTATTATTATAATATTAACGTTGTTGGAGAGGAAAATGGATGTCATTTAATATATTCTTTTTATACATGAAATTATTCAAATGTTATTTAAAAATCTTTAATGCTACGCTTTTTTTTCTTGAAAATGATTACATATAAAACCAAATCGAGAAATAACAATCCCGACCATTATTTTACCAATTAGATCTAATATAACAAAAGTTACGGAATTTTACGTTAAAATTTTTTCAAGCGAAATTAATAATAATAAATCAACCAAAGTATGCTTTATTACGAAAGAAAAAAATCATATTTGTCTGTGAAGCTGCCGTGACAACTCTAATGATAATGCGACGTTTTCTTCAATCAGAATTCCAGCCAATAGTCTGAAGACTAATCCTCATCGAAAAATGATAGTAATAATAATACCAATAAATAATAATCATAATCATTTGCTTGTCATTCATTCGTATAGTATGTGCTACAGGGCAGCGCTGTTGGAAAGTGTGAAGATATTACATTTTGTAAAGAATACCTAAAGAATTTTATAGTGGCCAAATGAAGAACAATATTTAAAATAATTCAGTTATTTATTTCTCTTTCTCTAGTAACACCTATACAAAGAAACATATAACATCCAAAAGATGTGTTCAGTATCGAGGAAAAAATGTAGTAAACGTAACAGTATGGGCAGTACAAAAAACAAACATATATATTATACAATAAACATTTTCATATGTTATCAGACAGTACCAATATTTTTAATCCAAAATAATTAAATAAATAAATATCTGTAAAATAAGTATCTTTCCTTCCATAAAAAATAATTTCTGTATAACATAAATTGTGAAAAAAGCAAAGAGAGAATAATGTCTTTAAAAAGAAAAGAAAGGAAGAAAGAAAAATCGGCAAATATGTTTTTCCCGTAACATTTCTCTTATTTTGACAACTAAACTTATTTTGACAAAAAACTACTTTAAAGCGTAATATATTTTGCGTAATTTTCATATTAATAAAAATTACACAAATCAAAGATATATGTCATGTAATTAACATTTTCATAGTTATACCAGATCAGACTCTACCAGTATTTTTTTATCAAAAAAAAAAAAAAAAAAAGTTGTCGAGTGCACCTCACTTTCCGTCCAAGAATAATTGCAATTTATATTTTAACGACATTTGTTGGAAAAGCATAGAGAAATAATCTGGTGTGTCACTCACACGACTTTCTCTTACCCTGAAATTTAATTCTATAAATAAAGATCGGAGATTAAGGGGTAAGATAACGAGTACTTTTATGTAAACCTATGTTAAAACAATTCAAATTAGGCTTCGGAGCAACTTTATTTGACAAGTAATTCTGTTTTTTTTTTTTTTTTATGCAACACAGTGAAATGGCATGTTTTAATATTCAAAAACAGAATTTGAAAATTTTCATTTTTTGAATGAGATACCCTCATAAAACGAAGCAGCAAAAGTACTATAGGATAACATGGGAAGGGAGAAGTTAATAAGTCATTGGTTTCATAGTTTACCGGATTCTACCAATATTTGTAATCCAAAATGAAATTGTATGAAATTATTTACTTATCACAATGAAAAATAAGTCACTAGTTATAAAAAACCCTAATAAATGCAGCAGCGAAACGAGCAATACAACTCAAACTTTTATATTGTTCAATTAACATTTTCATGGTTTACCAGATTCTACCAGTATTTTTAATCCGAAATAAAATTGTATGTAATTATTTACGTTACAATAAAAAATAAGTCACTAGTTAGAAAAAACCCTAATGCAGCATGCGAAACGAGCAATACAACTCAAACTTTATATTTTGTACAATTAAAATTTTCATAGTTTACCAAATTCTACTAATACTTTTAATCCAAAATGAAATTGTATGAAATTATTTACGTCACGATGAAAAATGAGTCACTAGTTAGAAAACCCCCTAATGCAGCAGCGAAATGAGCAATACAACTCAAACTGTATATTTTGTACAATTAACATTTTCATAGTTTACCAAATTCTACTAATACTTTTAATCCAAAATGAAATTGTATGAAATTATTTACGTCACGATGAAAAATGAGTCACTAGTTAGAAAAACCCCTAATGCAGCAGCGAAACGAGCAATACAACTCAAACTGTATATTTTGTACAATTAACATTTTCATAGTTTACCAAATTCTACTAATACTTTTAATCCAAAATGAAATTTTATGAAATTATTTACGTCACGATGAAAAATGAGTCACTAGTTAGAAAAAACTCTAATAAATTCAGCAGCGAAACAAGCAATACAACTCTGACTTTTATATTGTTCAATTAACATTTTCATAGTTTACTAGATTCTACCAATACTTTTAATCCAAAAAAGGAACTGCCAAATGCACGTCTTTTCTCCCAAGAATAATTGGCATCTCTATGTAACGTCATTTGTTGGAAAAACATAAAGGAAAATATGTGATTCTGTTTTTTCTTTCCGTAGATATATTCTTTCCTCGTTTCAGTCTATTTATTAAAAAGAAAACTAATTCACAGCGTAATATATTTTGCTTATTTTTCATATTAATACATTTTTTACCAAAAGAAAAGAAAAAATCCCTTGTCTATAATTTTTTGTTATAATGCTTCTTAAAGAAGAAATATTGTTTTCTTAACTGTAAATGTTGTTTTTCCCTCATAGGCGTTTCATTGTCGGACAACTAATTATTTTTTCTCCCAATCCCCCCCCCCCTTGTTTTTCTTAAAAAGTGTGCTAAATTTATTTTTTCAAAGTGAAATAATTTAAATTTATGTTCTTTCTGCATTTATATACGTCACAATAAAATAAATAAAATCAGTAGTTACAAATTCTCAGTAAATGCAACAGAAATTCTAATTTATATAGTGCATAATTAACATTTTTTTAGTTATTCAAAAAACCCCAATATTTTCAAATTATCACATTTTTAAACAAATAATAATAATAAGCCCTTGCCTAGGATCCATCGTTGTTTTTCAAACAGAAATATTTTTTAACTGTGAATGTTATTTTTCCTTCATAGATGTTTCATTGCTGGAGAACTAATTAATATTTTCCCCCAAGATTTCTTTCTTTCTTTTTTCACACTCTTTTCTTTTCTTCGTACAGGTGTGCCAGATATATTTTTTTAAAGTGAAATAATTTAATTTTTTTTTTTCTGTCTGCGTCTATATACTTTTACTTTTCCATAAAATAAATAGTTAAAAAATCTCAGTAAATGCAACAGGAAACTGAATTATTTATCACATAATTAACAATTTCATTGTTATTTTAGGCACTCCTAATACTTTCAAATTATTACATTTTTACAAATAATAACAATAATAATAATAAGCCCTTGCCGATGATTCATCGTTATGATGTTTTTCAAACAGAAATATTTTTTTAAACTGTAAATGTTGTTTTTCCTTCATAGATATTATATCGCTGGATAACTAATTAATATTTTTTCCCCAAATTTTGTTCGTCTTTCAGGTGTGTCAAATTTTATTTTTTTAAAGTGTAAATTATTTATTTATTTTGTCCGCATCTATATACGTTTACGTTATAATAAAATAAATAATTATTACAAAATTCCAATATAAGCAATAGAAAACCTAAATTATACAGCACATAATTAACAATTTCATAGTTATTCTAGACACTTTCAAATTGTTACATTTTTACAAATAATAATAATAAGCCCTTGCCTATGATTCATCGTTATATTGTTTTTCCTTCAAAATAGATGTTGTATTGCTGGATTGCTAATTTTTTCCTCCCAAATTTTGTTCTTCTTACAGGTGTGCTGAATTTTATTTTTTTAAAGTGAAATAATTTATTTATTTTGTCTGCATCTATATACGTTTACGTTATAATAAAATAAATAAAATCCATAATTACAAAATTCCAATAAAAGCAATAGAAAACCTAAATTATACAGCTCATAATTAACAATTTCATAGTTATTCTTGACACTCACTTAAAAATGTAACTATACTTTCAAATTGTTACATTTTTACAAATAATAATAATAATAATAAGCTCTCTCCTGTGACTCATCGTTATGATGTTTTTCAAACATAAATATTTTTTATTTTTAACTGTAAATGTTGTTTTTCCTTCACAGATGTTATATTGCTGGATAACTAATTAATATTTTCCTCCCGAATTTTCTTCTTCTTACAGGTGTGCCAAATTTATTTTTTCAAAGTGAAACAATTTAAATTTATTTTCTATCTGCATCTATATACATTGACATTATAATAAAATCAGTAATTACAAAATTCGTACAAAAGCAATAGAAAACCCAAATTATACAGTTTCCTCCCGATTTTTTTTCTTCTTACAGGTGTACAAAATTTATTTTTTCAAAGTGAAATAATTCAAATTTATTTTCTGTCTGCATCTATATACATTTACGTTACAATTAAATAAATAAAATAAATAGATACAAAATTTCAGTAAATGCAAATAAAACCTAAATTATATAGCACATAACATTTTCATAGTTATTCTAGACGTTCCCAATACTTTCAAATTATCAGATTTTTACAAATAATAAAAAAAAATATTTATTTCTGTTTGAAAAACATAAAGATGAACCATACGCAAGGGCTTTTTATTAACTGTAAATGCTGTTTTTCCTTCATGAAAGTATTATTCCTCATTCTTATTTATTTATTTATTTATTTTTAAATTCTAGCTGTACTGAAATTTCTTATTGAAAAATGAAACGTCTTAAACTATTTTCTGTTTGCACTTTTTATTTATTTATTTTTTCTAGTGTGATATTAATTTTAATAAAAAGAAAAGAATTTTCGAGCTAATTATTATACTTTTTTAAATGTCTGTAAAGTTTTATTATTATTATTGTAGTAAAACGATCCCCCCCCCATTTTATACAAAAATAATTGATTCGTGTTCTACCTTTCACGTTTATAACGGTAAATAATTTAATAGGATACCTCAAAAACATTGAAGCCATCATCAGGGAGTCCCCCCCCTTCCCCCACCTCAACATTTTTAGGGTTAATTAATATTTAATATCAATTATCTGTCTGGTCTCATTGTTGTTTTCTGGCAGTATTTATTCTCAAAATATTTTACATTAACGTTTACATATATTCTCTGTTTGCTGCTTAATCTTTCATATTTTTCCTCATATATATATATATGTGGGGTGGTGTTGTAAGGCTGGATGGTTGGGTGGGTTTGTGAAATTAAATTAAATAAAAAAAAAAAAGTAGAAGGCTTGTTGCATTTGCTTTGTATTACTATGCAAACTTTCATTTTCCAATAAAATTTCAGATTTTTCCTTTTTGAGTTTTCAACTATATTTAATGTTCTAATTATACTGTTAAACACAATGTGATCAATCGGTGAATTTCATTGTGGCTTCGTGGCTTCATTGTTGTTCATCTGCTTTGAAATTTTGCATTTTTAAATTCATTTGGTTCCTGTTCTGGTTGTGGCAGGCTGGGGGAGTGTTGCCGGCGTAAAACTAGTGTAACCCCACAGGCAAGTCACAAGTCTTGCCGCCTGCCTCCTTCTTCCTATCTTGTGTTTCTTGGGTTGTTTTTTCATTAATTTTGATAAGTTTATGGTTTTAAGTTAAGATTTGTTGTTTTACTTTATTGATTCGTTTGTTTTGCAGACTGTTAATTAATAAATCTGGTTTCTTTACATTAGTGTATTTCATCCACTGATGATTTTTTTTTTTTTTTTTTTAATCTTATTGGTCATTGGTGTTTCAGTGATCTTGTATCTGTTGCTTGGCTTCTACTATGCTTAATAGATCATCTTTATTAATATATTTATGCATATATTAGAGGAAAAATATATGGTTATAATTAAACTTTCCCTATAAACAGCATCCTACAGCGCAAACGGGTGAAAGGAATGCAACGAAATTTGGTATACGGACCATCTACGAGATGCGCTCACGGAATTTCGAAAAAAAAAAAAAATTCAAAAATGTTCACCAGGGGTGCCTTTTCCAGAAAAACATTAAATTTAACACAATAAATGACCAAAGCGGGATACAGAAAGAATATTAACATTTATTGACTAGTTTCTGATCACTTTGTCATCGAACCACATTAAGTAATTAACTGTTTTGCATAGAGCTTCCTCTTCTTCGCAAGTATGCAAATCTCGACATTTTTTTCCACTTAGAACTGACAGCTTTTCCCGGTTTTACATTTTATTGCTCATAATTCTTGTTTTGGATTGTTAATATTGTTTCTGTATTCCGTTTTGGTCGTTTATTGCGTTAAATTTAATGTTTTACCAGAAAAGGCGGTCTCTGGTGGACATTTTGGAACTTTTTCCATCCCAATTTTATTCTTATGAAAGAACTATAATTTTGCATACTTTTAGATTGTTTTTTACTCCCCCCCCCCCCTCCCCAATGTTCTTTTTGACCTGTATAACATTTTGCTCAAAGCTTTGTGTTACCCTTTTTAATTAGTACATTATGAGAAAAAATGTATGTGTATATATTATATTCATCTTACCTGTGTAATACATAGGATATATCCACCTTGAAAATTGGACATTTTTTTTTTTTTTTTTTTTTTTTCATACACTAAAGTGTGGCGGTATAATACTAGTAATCTAATGATACTTTAAATCCCCATCTGTAGATGAAGGGTTGAAAAAATTCCCTAACAATAAATTTTTAAATAGTTTTGCACTTTTATTTGTGCAGTGTGAAATATAAATTAAATAACTAAAAATAGTGTACAAATTACTTTTTTATTCTTATTTAATTATTTAAATCAATTAAATTATTAAAAATATTTTCAAAATGTGTTTATATGTATAACATACTTGCCAACTTTTCCGGTTTTCCCGGAAGACTTCCGGTTTTTTAACGTATCTTCCGGTCTTCCGGACAAATGATGAAATCTTCCGTTTTTAAAAAAATCGCGGATATCGTTCGTTTTAAAAAGAAGCTCAAATGTTCTACAAAAACTCCTGAATCCCAATCTTTTTCCATCCATAACATAAATGTCAATATTCATTTCAAACTTGCTTTATGAGATTCTAGAACATTTAAAGAAATAGAATTGTTAAATATTTCTTGCTGATGTAATTATTTTTTGCCCCCCCCCCCTTTATTTATCTACAATTAGTGATCAGAAATCAAATGTTCTGCAGAAGTCTTTTCTTTCCTAATCTTTATCCATCTGCAACATAAATAATAATAATTTTAATTTTAAAGTTATTACATTAGATTCTAAAAGTAGAGTTGAAAGAGTTTAAATATTTCTTACTCTGTAATTATTTTTTTATCCCCCCCCCCCCATCCTTTCCTTGGATTGTGATCAATTCTAGAAACAATAAAGCAATGGAAGTGCTCAATATTTCTCACATATGTAATTATTTTTAGATCTTTATTGCTGAATTTAATGAATCTGTTTATTTTTCCTCAATTAAATGAAATATTTGTATGTCATATTTATACCAAATGTGTAAACATGGGGGAAAAATGAAGAATAATTTTTTCAGGTAGGAAAATTTTTCCCAAATCAATTTTAGAATATTAATACTCAGTTGGTTTTATGCACGTTTGAAACGGATAATTAGCTACTGCTACTATATGTATGATTAATGTACATACACAAAAATCATATTCTATATTTATTTAAAAAATTAGTTATACTTTAACTTAACTAAGTTGTTTTGTCTATTGTTAAATAAATTTCTTACAGATTCTGTTTTGTAGATATTTATATGTTGAAGAGGAATAACTTCATTTAAAACTTTATGTATTTAGTATAATCAATCTATAGTAAAACGTTTTTATAGATTTCTTCTAAATATTAAAATTGTAAAACTGTATTGTTTAATGCGTCAAAGAGAAAAAAAAAATCTTCCCTTTTTTTATGAAATCTTCTGGTTTTTCAACAAAAATCTTCCCTTTTTTTATCAAAATTGGTTGGCAAGTATGGTATAAAAACAACATAGAAAATAAAAATGAGAAGTTCGCTATTTTTTAAAACTCAACTCCACTCGCACAAAGAAAAAGAAAATAATAATCTATAAAAATTTAAGAACGCAGGCCTGGATTTTTTTTTTTTTTTTTTAAGGATGAAAAGTATATTTTGTTTAATGAAAAGAAATAGAAATTCTAAGAGAAAATGCATTAATTTAATGCTTGAATTACTTTTTTTTTCTTCCTTTCTGTTATGATTTTCAGTTTAAGAATATAAATAGCTCTTAGAAAAAAATTTTCACTTGAAAAAATTTTCTGAAAAATAAATCACATTTCAAAAATAAAAAATACATCAATCGTTCATCCCGAAGGAAGAAGAAAAAAAAAAAAAAAAAGAAAAGAAAAGTTGCTATACAAAAGAAATATACATAGTATTTCTTTTGCTATAAACAACATACAATAATAAAAAAAAAAAAAAAAAAAAAAACAGCACCACCCTCTCTAACTTTGAGTGTTCCCTTTTAAAATATAATAAATTCGAATTATATGCGCCTCCTTTTAATAATATCCTAAACCAAAACCTTTTGTATCCTAGTATTAATTTCTAGCGTCCCGGAACGAGTCTCAAATTATCCGATTCACAGAAATTGTTTCGCTTTCACCAACTTGCAGGTTCCCGCGCTTTTGTTTCTTCAGAACAAAGACCATTGTTCAGCACTAAAGAGAACTCCTGTTCGAAATGTCTGCTCTGTTTGTTCTTGTGGGTTTCCGCCGAATGGAGACCGTTACGGTTCCAGGTTATTGAAAGCCTGGTGTAAATATTTACATGGGTATCTCTTCAGATCGTAACCGGTGCTTGAACATACATAGAACTATAGTTCCTATCACGTACATTTTTTTTCTTTTCTTTGTCAAAAGTCAACTTGACTTTCTTCTTTTTTTTAGACCATTAGATCGAAAAGATTTTTTTCCTCTTTTTCTTCTAACAGTGTTCCATTTAAAAAAATATATATCTTCCCCCACCTTTTCTTTTTATAATGAGACTAACATTTATCTGATCATTTATAAATGTTTAGTTTTGCCGGCTTCTTGTGTTTATTTCATTACACCTGAATAGTTACTGTCTAAATTCTAATTTCCTTCCCTCCTCCCGCCCTTTCTTCTTCTCCTTCTCTCTCTTTTTTCTTTTTCTTCTTCTTTTTTTGTAATTTTTAAAACATTTTAATAATAATATATATATTTTTTTTAAGTCCCCCTCCCCTCCTTCCTTTTATATATCAAATTTAAAGATGCAGAAAATACTCTTCTCCATTTAACGGACACCCCCCCCCCTCCCTTTTTTAATTACATCGAGGAAATCGTTCTGTTTAGTATGGATCAAATATTTTGATAAATTATCAATATTAATTAATTACTTTTAAATTTTAAATGTATTTTTTATGAATTTATAAATCATATTTCCCAAGTATGATACACACACACGCATATATATCAGGTCGATAATATATATATATATATATATATATATATATTTTCCCCTTGTTTTAAAGTAAAGGGATGGGACTTTTGTGGGAATTTCAGACCTCTTAAATTTTCGTTTTTTTTTTTTTTTTTTTTTTTTTTTCCATATTTTAAGTAATAGTAAAATTATTTTAATAGTAACTCAGAAATACTATTCATTTTAAAAAATTTGTTTTATTTTCTTTATTCATTTTTGCTATGTATGATAGCTGGTATATCTTTCATTTCTCCTTTTACTATTGTTGCTAATTTAAGCATTTTTTGGCTTCCGGAAAATTATATATATATATATATATATATATTAATTTTACTTAATCATTGAAAACCGTTGCGGATATCAAATCACCGAATTCCATTGACAGTATCGCAAAAATCAAATTATTTTTGAGTTTAAATTTATTAGCTAAATAATGTGGCCCTTTAATAGAAGTGAACTTTTAGAGAGGTTTACTAATAATGCTGAACATTTAATCGATGAAATGTTTTATTTGTTATCCATGTTTTATACCAGTCGTTGATTATTGTTAACTTAGAACTTCCGAAAATATTCGATTATATTAATATGTTCTCTATCAAAAGTATCTTTCGAATATAATCAATTAATATTAAGACGCTTTCGATCAAATGTAATTTGTACCTTATAACCATCTCAAAACTTCAGAAATATATTCAATATATATTTTGTCCATCATAATCTATCGCAGTAAATGTGATCTTGAGCTGCAGCTTGGCAACAGCACAACTGGAAAGAATTCGCCGATCACGGTAGTCTTAAATTGAATGAATGGAATTTCATTCCATGTCCATCCACCCCCCCCCCCCTTTCCCCTTATTTTAAATTTAATGAACCGAAATTGCATTATAAAGTTTTCGAATTTCCCCCTAATTTAAAATGAACGCTTCCCCGCATTTAATTGTTATATTTCCCGTCGAAATATTCCCCTGTCCGAAATTTCCTGAATTTCAATACATTTTTCACCTGTCTATATTAGTAAGCCGCACATATATGGCAGACGATATTTAACTGTATTAAGTGACCTTGTTTTGTGGGGAGGTCTTCATTTAGGGGGGCTGCCTTGGATAAGGGATATTTCCTAAATTTCAGGACCATTATTCATAGGGGTGTTGCCTGGGAAGTTCCTTTGAGAATGCCGGCTGGCATATAGGGGAGCTTCTGGGAAATAGATTAAATGTTGTTAGTTGGCAACAGGGGGCTTAGGGGTATGTAGCCCCACCGACAACAGCTTTCAAAGCCCTGAACCGCTACGTGATAAATGGGGTACGAACGCTGTAAGTGATTCGACTTTTTTAATTTTCTTCTCTTTTTATCCTCATTTTTTTACATTAAAGAAAAGGAGATAATGTATACAGTGACAAAGCGAATCTCCCCCTCCCCCCTCTTCTTACACTGTGAATGTAATTGAAACCCTGTGTGCAGTGTAACATCAGATACATTACCAGTTTAATAGGATTTAAAATTCTAAAATCTTGAAAATGGTGCGAGAGGAATTTTTAGTTTTGACTCAATAATAAAATCCAGTATTCGTGTAATAATACATTAAGTTGTTGGACTTACATTTGTAATATAAACATTGTTAAAATATTTTTATTATTATTATGTCCATGCATTATGAAATAGCATTGCTGTATGTGTAAGTCAGTATAGCTTGTTTCCCCACCGTTGGGGGGTGTATTAAATCTAAGAAAAATGTAGGCAATACAAAGTATAATAATAAATATGTTAACAGACATTAATCATAACAATAGTACAGGGTGGCTGCTAAATACTGTAACATTCAGATTAAAAGTTAATTTTAATCATTTGGTAAAACAATTTCTTTCTCTACTTCTGTGATTGGCAACTTTCTGTAAGTGCACGATTTAGGCCAGATGTAGCTAGGCCTCTGTGATTAGAGCCCCTGAGCCCACTATTCCCATGCTTCTGTTTGCTTTTCTTGTCTATTTACCCCCAAATTCTTATGTATTTACTGTCATTCACTACGGTATGTTTGTGAATCTCAACATAATTTAATTGTTGCCAATTTTTTTTTTTTTTTTTTCGACAGAATTTAAAAAAAAAAAAAAAAAATGTACATTTATTTAAAATGAGGAAAATAAATTAGAAAAATTAGAAAATAAATTAGAAATATCAGTCGTATCGTTACAAATAAGGTACCAAATGAAAGAGAATCCGATGGATTAAACAGCTTATCGATCGGACAATTAGATTTTTTTAAATTAACTAAAGTGTGAATTTTAGGTGGCAACAGCAGAAGATTGTATGGAAACCGTTAGGAGAAATTAAAAAAAAAAAAAAAAATCTGTTTCACATTAAGTCACATGTTTTTGATGTGGAATTAAAAATTGCAGTTTTCAATTTTTTTTTTTTTTTTTTTTCTCTCACGAAAAAAAAATATATATATATATAATTTACAGCCTGTACCCCACAAGACTAACTTGCATTTCAAATTTCATCATTTTTTTTTTTTTTTTTTTTGGTTAAACAAAAAAAAATTTTTCTTTCTAATTAAATTTTATTCTAACTTCGAAAAGATTTATGTGATACGATACATTAAGAATTTGGGTTTTAAAAGTTTTTTAAAATAGATTATTCCTCCATTTTCTTACTATTGTTTGTTTAATTTTTTTTTTTTTTCCCACTTGTAAGTGCGTGAATTTTTTCTTGCCTTTCCATGCTATTTTCTATGGATTTTTGACCCCCCCCCCCTCCAATTTTTTCACTCTAAAGAGCTCATAAAAGGATTCGTGCCGCAATCGGGAGATTATCGTTAGTAACAGATAAAGATGATGGTCGATTCTAATCAAATGACTTCAAAGTAAACTTTCATTGATTGATAGAGCTTATCGTGTTGGCGTATTTATCAGTTTCTATTTTATATTTGTACAATAAAATGATTCGATATTTGTAACAGCATTTTGTAGCCGCCCTGTTTGTCATAATAATCATAATACTATAGTAAATAAGAAAAGTATATTTTCAGCACTGGATTCTAATTAAATATTGAAGAAAAATGGAAACCTTACACATTACAAAATATAATAATAATAATAATAATAATAATTAGTAAAAAGGAATTATCATAAATGATAAAAGATGTGTTGGTTTAATTTTCTAAGACAATTTCTTGTTTGCTCATTATTTTAATTTTTTTTTCCTTTTTGAAATCAAATGTCATAAATTCTAACGATAAAGTCAATCTGTGCTCACCCCCCCCCCCCCTCCTCCTGTTCATTTCAACCCAATTTCAATACAGAATAGTCTGTGATAAATCACTGCTGTAAATATAGTATGAAAAGTTCACCGAATGATTCCCAAAGTTGGAAGACGGAAAGTGCTGGATTCGAACCAAGCTTGCGCTCAATAACCAAGCCATTCGGAATTTTCTGTTTTTTTTTTTTTTTTTTTTTCCCCTCTAAAACTCGCGAGAATATAAGCTAAAGCTGCCTTCTAACTATGGCAACTTGCAAAGCGGCAAGTGCGGCTCTATTGATATTTCTTTGATGTGGTATTTGAGTCGTCGCTCACAAACCTCCTTAGTGCGATAATTGCATCTGGACTAGGGTCTCTTTTGTAAAAGTGCAATAAAAAGTAATATCCTTCATTGTAAACATGTGCAAATTTTCAAGGGTCACTTTCGGACAATGGATATTTTATGACTTTTGAAGCTCTGCATCGTTGCCAGAGTTTGAAGGCAGCTTAAAAGACCGTTCAGACAGACCACCCCCTCACCCCCACGGACATCCTAGATCCTAAAGTAGCCAATCAGACTTAAATGCATCAATATGAGTAGGAGAAAATATTACTCTCAAATATTAATAAATTTTTAATGTATAAGACACTTGCGAAAATGTATTGTTGCAACTTAAATTATATTTAAGTTATCACAGTATATTATATATATTTAAGTTATATTTTTAATCTAATTATTATTTTTAATAAATAATAATAATCTTTTTTTCGGTGGTTATTTATTCTTATTTCATTTTTTACCCTCAAGAGCCTGCAATTCTTTTTCTGATAGCGCTGACTACATATATTTTCTTGTCATTGTGTTCACAGCTAAGTATATAGTCCTTTGACCCATATCAAAGGATGGTCACCCTGTATCTCAAAGAGGGCCACAAAAAACATGAGAGATCGTCTGTCAACCCCTCACTCCTCATTACTCAATGAGGGTGTTGTCCTGGAGTCTGTTCACAGACTGCATCCCAGGATCTCTGAAAAATGAATTGAATGGCGTTTGTGTGTTGTGGAAGCCCGTGGGGGATTCTGCACCGAGTGTGAAGGTGCCAGCCGATAGAGGGCGCTGTGATCGATGGGAAAAGTGCCATGCTGTTTTGTTTGTGGGGGTGCGGAGTGGGATGTCAGGTACTTCTGTCGTAGTAAATCGAGCGTGTCCTTTTTGGGGAAAAGGATTGGATTTTAATTTTTGGGAAAGATGATGGATAGTTTTTATTAATATGGACATCCGTATTTGCGGTTTAGTTACTGTTACAGAACGGTGCGTGCGTTTTGTATCATTATGTGAGAGTCACGCATGATATAAAACTGTTTTTTTTTTTGTTTTTTTTTTTTACAATTTTAAAAATCTGGGTTTTTATCAAGAACAAAATAAAATTTTCTAAAGTTTTTAATGCTATAATAATAATGTTTAAATAATACTGACTGAAAATATAGAAAAAAAGGAGGGAACACTGTGACCCTTAATGTAGAGGTATCGTAAAATTTTAGTTACTAATGAAAAAATAATCAATATAGTAGCTAAATTATTATTTTCTATTCTTAAGACTTCTCTGCAAAATCAACATCTAGAGTTATACATGCCCAGCATTTCTTAGGTAGGTGCCGGGTTGGAACCGAGGTCGCGCTCGCCGACATAACTGTCCAGAGTTATCTGTGGTTTTCTTATAAACTAGCATGGATACATGCAAGTACGCCTTAGAAAGACCCGGCGGAAGGCATCCCACGTCTAGATCCCTCGGTTAGATAATTGTTATTACCTACAACACCAACACTCATTTCTGGACCTCGATAGGTGGTACTACTGTTCTACAATTTACCCCTTGAATAGAAAGGCTATATTGCATATTCTGTTGTATGTTTCTAATGGCACAAAACTTGGTATATGAGAGGGCCATTTGGAAACACTATGCTGGTTCAATTTCAGTGTATATCGCCTGACAGGTGGCGCTGCCTCAACATCTGTGATTTTCTGCATGCCTGGCTACATCTCAGCATCTGTTGAAAAATTGTACTGAACTCATTATGTTAATATTTTATAGTAATAAACTTTCATTAAACTTTTGTGTTTGTTAAAACAGTAAGTGGTACTATTATATAGATTGATATATAAGAAAGCTTTGTCATGGCCACAACACTAGCGTTTTTATTATTATTATTATTATTATTATTATTATTATTTATTTTCTGGTGAAGGGAAGGGTTATACTTAACTATTTCTGTCCGAAACAATTCTCATGTGTTTGCAATTTATGGTGTTAGCATGCAAAGTTTTCATTCAAAACCAGATTTAGATGCAGTTATCTATAGTTCAATAATTTTTCTTTTCACAAATTATTTCATATCCCCATTCTTTGTTTCCGATTATTTTGCTCTTTAGCCAAACGATATTTATTTTATCTGAAGCCTCCACTTTTGTCACGAAATTCTTTTGAATCTGTTATCTGTACCGCACTTCAACATATCGCTGGTATAGATTAGGAGTGGAGACATTATTTTCCTCCCGTTCAGATCTAGATTTTACAAAGAATATTAAAAAATAAAACAAGAGGGTGAGCGAATTGAAGAAAGGTAGAAATAACGGATAAATATTCGAGATTTAGTTTGTCTTATCTAAACGCTCAAAATTAAAATATTTTTAAAATTTTAATACCTTTTTAAAATTTTTGATTCGCTTTCGATATTAAATTGTTTTTCAAATTTTAACAGTTATAAGAATTTTGGCGCCTTAGATGCGGACCTAAACGTAAATCCATTGCATGAGTTATAAACATTCAACAACTTTCCTCCTTGTCCATCCCTATTGTTTGCTTTCGATTCCTCTCCTCTTTAGCCAAACGATATTCATCTGTAGCTCCCACTTTCATCCCAAAAATCTTTTGCGTCTGTTATCTGTGCTCTACATCGACATGGGTGGCGTATGTACTAGGAGTGGAGACATCTTTTTTTTTTTTTTTTTTTCTTTTTCCCCGATCAAATCGAAACTTCCCAAAGGATATAAAAAATAAAACAAGAAGAGGGGGGGGAGGGGAGATGAATTGTGGGAGGGAAGAGCAAGCGGACAAATATTCGAGATGGAAGTTTGTCTCATCTTTATGTGAATCTATTAGATATCGGAAGGTTTTAACCACGTACACATATCTCACGCCCCACATTCTTTTTTTCCCTTCGATCTTTGGGAAGGGCCAAACCTGTGTATACAAAAAACGGGATCAGGAACAGACGATTGTAGAATGAAATTGAAATTGAGATGTACGAATCAGCGCTCTCAGATAAATGTATGCGTCAAATTTCTTATTTATTCGATATATCTATTTTTTTTCGTCTGCGCTTTTCGAATAAAAGTATATGTGCTCTTTTCCAAAAGGACTAAAAATCGTCTGCTTGTGATATTTTTGTGCTATTTTGTGAGCGAGAGTAGTTTCGAAAGAGGGAATGTATACATACATATCTACAATTCTTTTTTTTTTTTTTTTTTTTTTTAACTCTATGCATTTTCAGTATTTCTTAAAATTGATTTGTAATCTGTATAGGAGTAAGATACGATGGAGGGGGTGTTTCGAGTGATGGATTTTTTTTTTTTTTTTTTTTTTTAAACCCCACGTTTTCACGTGCGACAGTTATGAATTCAGATTTTTTGACGGAAGCAGTGGGAATGTGGCTGAAAGAGGGAAGAAGCGTCAGATGACACGTGTCAGTTTGTAATCCTTATTTTTCGTTTTCGAATCAGGTAGGGATTTTCTTTTTTTCTGATAGGGGGAAAAAGCTGCGATTCTTGAAAGGAGAATTCCCCCTGCCCCCTTCCTTCTTGTGATTGAAATGCAAAGTACTGTGTGTAACGCAAAGCGTTGTTCCATTTCGTATGCATTAAACATTCTGGATTTTTAGTTTCAATTTTGGTGAATCATGATGCCACGCGCGTTTTTCCTTTTATTAAATCATAACTACAACTGCAGCCGTGATACCTGAAAAATTAAGGAATAATAGAAAAGGGAAAAGTTTCAAATAAGAAAATCTTGATGCTAAGGCTTGTAAAAATATCCATCTCTCTTTTAAATGTAGTCTACAAAATATTTCTCTCTGTTCCATTTGGCATGCATGAAAAAGTTCATGTGTCTGGGTTGAGTTGTTTATTTAATTTTAGGCATCTCTCTTTAGTTTATTAAATTCCGTATATGGATACGTGAAATGTCATACTTTATTCCACAATTCTAATGCTTAAATTTATCGCCTGCTTGAAGAGAATGGGAATCGTAGAGTGCGTTATTTACATGAATTTCAAATATATTTCGAAAACTGTTCGTAAGAATTTAAATTTAAGAATTATCGGAATGAACTGTAGAAATAAAAGTTCATATATGGGAAAAATGTAATACAAAAAAGTAATACTTTTGTAATACTAAAAAGACATGAAGAAGAATCGAAGGAATGCTATTAGCTGTTACTATTCGTTCTTTCTTTTTTCTTCTTTTCTTTCTCCCTATTTGTATTTTGAAAAGCATTAATGTGACCTTAACAACATATCTTTAACACCTGTGTTGAACATCTAAGATTATAATTTCTGCACCTTGGTAGAAAAAATTGAAATTGGACAGGTATAATTGTAAAATATTATTTTTAAAAAATTACCTAAAAATAATTCATTAATATAGGGTAAGTGCACCAGTGATTGACACTTTTAGAGCAATCTCTGATGCTTTTAATGTTCTAGTCATCAGGAAATGTTTTTAGAAATCTTAAGTTAGTACATGTGGCATGAAAGACATTCAGAACCACATATGTGTTAAAATATATACATTTGATAACTTTTTTTTTTGTAAGAATTTTTATTCGACACCCACTCAGTGTTCCAGTCATTGACACGGTCAGTTTTTCCTTTTATTAGTAATTGGCCCCCTATGTTCCAGTGTTTGACACTGCTACTTATTCATTTTACCAGTCATTAGCACCCTATCCTCCAGTGTTTGAAAAAAAAAATGCAAAAATTCTTATATGTAAAGTATACGATTTTGTTATTTTTGTTATTTAGGGATAGATGTCAATTTCTGGAGCATGCCAATCACTGGAGCACCTACCCTCTCTCTCTCTCTCTCTCTCTCTCTCTCTCTCTATATATATATATATATATATATATATATATATATATATATATTTCTGTATCGCGTGATATAATTTTCCGGTATTAGTGTTTCATATAATGTTTTTGATTTTCAACATTTAATTTTGAAGTGACCAGATATATTTGTTATTGAGGAAATATATTCAGACTTTTCTAGTAAACATTTCTAAGTTTAAAGTGTTTTCAAACGTTGAGTAAAAAAAAAGAATAATAAAAAAGGAGTAATAAAAAAATAATCCATAGAAATAATTGAGGAGGAAAAAAATAAAAATAAATAAAATGAAGTTACTTAAGATATATGTTCTTACATAAGATTTTATTAGTTTTAACTGCAACCGCAGCTGTAATGCGATAACTTGCGGGAGTAAAAATGTTTTAGGTATACTCCCAGGAAAACCCAATTTTTTTTCAACACTCACTGCACATCGGAAACTTCCTTTTTACCACGATAATGAACGCTAAAAGGCCACACATAACCAGAACTATTAAAAGTTACTTTCATCTCGCTGTAACGTAAACCGAGATAGCTTCACTAAAGTGCGTATGTGTGTGTATAACGGTCGGATCCCTCTGGACCCAGTCCAGTTGGCAAGCTGACCGACTCTCTGGGCAGTTTGGAACGCCGCCAGACGATAAAAAAGGGTTGAGGGAGAGTGGAGAGCAAGAAAGTGGATATCGGTCTCCGAAGTTTCACGCCAGTTGAATTTTTGTTTGAAGGGAGGTGGGGGATTTAATCTAAGATTGTCATTTACAGCTGCGCCCTGTATTTTAAATTATTCTTAGATATAGGTTCGCCCGTGAAAAAATTGCATAAGAAAAGGAGGGGGGGGGGGGTAGAATATTTTTAGGGAGGAGACACATCCTCGTGGGTGTGCTAGAAATAACATGATATTGCGGGTTTTGGATATTAGCTTATCTACATTTTGAAATGTAAATTATATCGTTGATATTTCAGAGTGGTGTAGAAATTCTATTTATGGATATAGATGTTTCGCCCATTTGTCGTTTTATTGTTGTTGAAGTATTTGGGGGGAAAAAGGGCAGGGGTGGTTTTACCCATGTGTTTTATGAGGTGGTATAATGCTCTATTTTTCCAAATCTCTCATAGCTTAATCGTTTTTATCATTTGGTTTTTATCATTTTGGTTTTTATCATTAGTATGTTGCAGATCTTTTCTTTAAAGAAGATTTTTAAGCCACAGATTTTATCAATTTTCTTTACGAAAAATTGCTTAAAAATAAATAAAATATAAATATATATATAATATGATCGCTAGGTTATCGACAGTGGAAACTTTAAATCTATTACTGCAAAAAGTTAGTTTCTTATAGTGGATGAGCAATACCATATTAAAATTGACATACACATTAGAAAGTACCTTTAAATGATTTTATCACAAGTTAATTGGCATTTTTTATTTACAATTACGCTTTTCTTTTCTTTTTTTTAAGTTTTAAAAATAAAAAGTGGTGAATTATGAGTAAGTTTGATGCTAAAATATATGAAAAACCATTAAATGAAGTTTTATAAAGATTCAACGTAAACTAAGTTTTTAAACTCGACGCAACTACGTATAAATTAGTTTTGAAAAAATTATATTTAAAGTTTTCATTTTGTAACAGATTTAGTATTTGTTATTGTAATTGAACACTTTTTTTCAGCTTACTTTCTGTGTTATAAACATTCTGCCGAATCCAGGCTAAAAACGGAAAAGGGAGAAAATAAATTAGAAATGTCAGGCCTATCGTTACAATTTCGATATCAAATAAAGAGGCGATTTTTCTGAATCCAGGGGTTGTTTAAAACAGTTTTTCGACACGACCATTAGATTTTTAAAAATTAACTAAAGTATGAAATTTAGGTGGCAACAACTTTTGTGTAATACATAAAATAAATTAGAAATATCTTTTATGACTTAGAAGAAAGCTTTCATTTATTCTTCTCTTCTAACATTGTTCTTAAATGCTGGTGACAGTTGATTTTTAATGAGCAAAATTATTCTGCCCCCACAAAGGATTAAAGTTATGATTTCTACCAGTTTTCTTACGGAAAATATTGCTTTTGGGGAAATAAATGCGTCAGTTTACCTTTAAAATGATTTTTTCTGTATAAATACTTTTCTTCCCGGGGAGGTAAAATTCGGAGCTCTTATACAAAATAGCTTTTCAGTTATTTTGTTTATTATTGTTGTGATTTTCCAGTGGTACATTAACCTTTTACACGCCAATGTTCCATAAATGGAACATGGAATTAAAAATTAATTTAAAAATTAAATGTAATGAATACTGACTTAAAAAACAATATCAGATATAATAGAAAGATGACTTGATTTTTTGAAATAGAAATTACAGTTCAATCATAAAAGGGGAAATGAACAGAAACTTATAAAAATGACCTATTTTACCATTTTCCCTTTTACGCCACAGTTTAAAAATTCACATAATTTAGAAAAATAAGCAAATGCTTCTAAAAATGGACTGGCATGTTTAAAATAGTTTACATTATTAAAATATAATATGTTTATTTTTTTACATATTTTTATTTGATATTGCTCGCACACTTTTTATTTCCTAATTCAAAATGATTAAAAAAAAACTTTTTCGATAGTGTTTGTTTCGATACTGATTATTATTAATTTTCTTTTCTTTTTCTTTCCAAAATAAATAAATAAATGATTTTGATGAAATTCTGGCAAAAGCGGAATTTAGTTCAAGACGGAGGACTATTAGTGTTTTTTTTTTTTCCAAATAATAACATCGCTTTAAAATTATTCAATTGTATTTCCGATAAATTTTAGATTTCGATAAATGTCCAACTATCGAAAAATGACACCGCAAAAATCCCAGATTAAGACTAATAGTCCTCGGTCCTTTTTTTTTTTTTTTTTTTTAAGTGAATTTTTTATTTTTGGGGGAAAATATCGTATAAAAAAGAAGCCTCCTGTTTTGTGGAGGGCCTCTGTTTATGGATTTGAATTTTGTGAAGGGTCCCTTTTTATGATGTGGAATTTTGTTAAAGGGACAGGGGAAAAGAAATTGTTATTTTTATTATTTAAAAAAAAAATAATAATAATTTTAAATTTAAATAAACGGATGTTTTTTGACCAACCAGTTTAATAACTTCCAATGATGTAAAAACTTTTAGCTGACAATAATAATAATTCGCTGAGCAAATGATAGACCATTGCTTTGTTAGCTAAAATCTTAAATTTCTCAGAGAAGAATAATTTTTAATTCAGCATGCCATTTTTAAACTTCGAGCTTCTATTGAATGTATGTAAACTCCTTATCTACCATTCCTTACCAAGAAAAGAAGACATGGGAAGACATATCGGCCTTCATCCTAGCTTAAAGAACTAAAACCTCGACTTACATCCGACTGTCCCCTATATCTTCAGACGTCGAATCGTACGACTTCCCATTTCACTTCTTTTCCGAATTAAATCCCTAATCCAACGCACTATTTTATTCCTTCGCGTGGCATCGATTAACAAAAGAGCTTGGAGTAGAGTGTGTGTATGTGTGGAGAAAAAGGAAGGAGAGGGGGACGTCTTAAATCTGGAAAAATCGTTTGCCATCGAAAAGTCGGAGGAGTGCCATTGCCAAAATCGTCTGCAGGAGGACAGTTTCCTCCGGAATTGGAGTGTTAGGGGTGTTGGAGGGAGGTTCGATCTGTCTTCTCCATTTCCCCATGCCTTCCTGTTTGAGATATTTTGGTCTTATCCTATCGAAATGGTAGGAGCAATATTTAAAGGGAAGGGGGGAGAGGAGGCTTGGATATTTTTTAAGTATCTATTTTTTTTATGTATCTTATTTTTATGTTTTTGCTATGCTACTCTGGTTTTACTAGATACTAAAAGTATTTAGTCGATTTCATTAAAAATCATTTTTCTCTCCCCTAAAATAATTTGACAAATATATTAGCAGAGTTTTCCCCAGACAGTTTCAGGCATAGACCTTATATATATATATATATAGACTACGCCACCAATAGGACTTCCCATTATAGTGAATGTCTTCAACATGAGGCTGTAATCTGAAACCTTCATCCTTTGCGGTCAGCACCGTATGTCATGTGACATGGAGTTGAGGGCGATTCTTCCATAAGAAAGCACTTATTTTTGTAAGAATTCAAACAAAAAATTCTCCCCTTCAGAATGGTTTCTCACAAAAGAATTTTTTTTTTATAATTAATCTATGACATTTTAGCTTTCCAACGATGCGTAAATCTAAAGGCTTAAATAAAAAGTATGTGTACAATACAGAAATTAAAACTACTTTCTTTCCTATGGAAAAATCACATAATATTCATTCTCGTCTCTCTCTCCTGGTCTATATCACGTGATAATTTCGCTGGGGGAGCTACTTCATGTCGCAGGCAGATAATGAGGAGGTATGCATGCTCTATTATATAAGATCTATGGTTTCAGGAGAATACTGCGCCCGGTATTGCGTATTTAAGCTGCTTTCAAGCGACCAAAAGATGAACCCGGATGTTTACTTCCAACGAGCTATGAAATTCGAGGAAACAAACGAAGACCAGAATCGGCAAATCGCAGTAGAATCGAATTCCACCGAAATAATGAGACATCT
Source organism: Salticus scenicus (assembly GCA_963930645.1). NCBI lineage: Eukaryota > Metazoa > Arthropoda > Arachnida > Araneae > Salticidae > Salticus > Salticus scenicus. The sequence goes on from CAWVNO010000001.1 coordinate 6,282,327, forward strand.
TGGTAACGAAATTATTGAAGATTAATTGGGAAGGGATGATGCATCCCCCATGTAGCCCCGACCTCGCAACATCGGTTTTTCATTTATTTCGAAATTTAAAACACATTTTCAAATGGTAAAAATTTCAGTAATTACGATGACTTCTTATCACATTTAGTTGAGTTGTTTGCTGATAAAGACCAGAGTTTCTATGAGCGTGGATTCATGAAATTACTAGAAAGATGGTAAAAGTTCATCGGACTTAATGGAAGGCATATGACTGATTACAGTTCATTTTTTGGGGTAGAAAAAAAAATGAGGTTTTGTATTACATAAAAAACCGAAATTACTTTGTTGCCGATTCAGTATTAATCATTAAGAGGGGACAATACCTAATCTCGCCGGCAGCCTTCGCCCATGTTATTCTATGGGAAAATTTGTTGCTACAATTACACATCACCTAATAAATATTTTTAAATTCTGTTTTCGCAGTCAGAAAATTCATAACCGTTAAATGAGTACTCATTTTTGAAAAATTCATTTTTTTTTTATTTTTACATTTTAATTTTGAGTTCAAAAATGCGATTTTTCACAAAATGCATTTTTCTCATTTTCTAATCCCAAAATGAAATACTAAAATTTAAAAAAATCAATTTTTGGAAAACAAGTACTAATTTAACGCTTATGAATTTTCCAAATGTGAAAACAGAATTGAAAAATATTCATTAGGTAATGAGTAATTATGTAAACAAATTTTTCCATAGAATAACATGGGCGAAGGCTGCCGGCGAGATTAGGTATTGTCCGCTCTTAAGTCAATAATTACATTATAAGAATTTTAGCATGTGTTTACTTAACAGCTAGTACTTTTGCTGCTATCAGATGATCAGATGGAGGAACATGTTGTCTGAAGTATATTGCCTCTCGAGAGCTACCAAACGACTTTCTTGAGGTGCGTGTAGGGTTATTTTTTTTAAGCATGTACGAAATCCACAAAAGTAAACAACGTACCCAACATTGGCGACCTCAATGATGTTTGAAAGAAATAATTATAGGGGATATTCTGGAATCGCGATTCTCTGATTGGAGGAGTTGATGCGGCAAACTACTGTATATGAACAAACAGTTGAAAATTCTTGATTGAAGAATATGTATCTGGCAAATTGCATCGAACGGGGATATTTCGACCGTTTCCCTCATGAAAAACCTCTTTATGACGTTTTATCTGTACTGATAAGTATAAAGGATCCAAAGGTCCAAAAATGTCTATTTTGAGTTAAGTACATAGTCAGACTCAGAAAAAAATTCTCTATCGATTGGTATAAAGGATGTAAATCCATGTCATTTAGTCTTTGAGAAAATCCATTGGTAAAAAAGATTCAAGTCAGAAATTTAGCCTTAATCTTTGGTATAAATCATTTAATTCATTTTTTTCCCTTTATTAAATGAAGGTTGACAATCACTGAATGGTATAAAGCGTGTAAACCAACATAATCCCTTTTTCCTAATCGGTTCTTCTGATTAGTTTTTAGTTAGTTTAACTTTATCTTTCGTCCCCTGAAAAATCAAGAATATGGACTTAAATCCTTTATACTTATCAGTACAGATATATGCCAATGATTCTCTTCGCCAACTTCATCTGACAGCGCCTTAATTATTTTATTATTGTTTATTTTATTTTATTTTATTTATTTCTTTTGTTAAAACTGATGAATTTTTTATTTAAAAGATACTGCATAGATGTTACACTTTTTTAAAAGAGCTCTAAAAAGTGTTCATTTTTTGTGAGGACACTTAATACATGAAGTCATTAGATTTAAAGATATTACGTTGCAAAGTTTCACAACGCGATATCATTTGATTGCCTTATCTTAAAATAAGAGTAATATTAAACAAAAAAAAAAAAAAAAAAAACAGTCTAATATTAATGAATAATGAGTAACTTTTTTAAAATTATTAGTTTTGAGGTTTTAAGAGCTGCAATTTTTAAATTACAGCGTACTTATTTCACATACATAATCCATTAAATTTATAAACAATTGTTGATTCATTCTTGAGAATCATTCACATAAGACCATACAGCATTGTTGCAAAACGGAAGAAATATTTAATTTAATTTTTAACATGTTATTTTGACGTATTGACCTTAAAAGGAATTTTTAATTATGTTACAACCCCCAAAATGTGATATAAAAAATAAATAGTAATTCAATTCTTCTGAAAATTCATTTAAATTTAGTGACCGGCGAAGCGGGCGTAGCCTGTTAGATAAAACTATTGTATAATAAAACATCAACATTTGTTTACATACATTAATAATAAGTAAAAAGAAAGAAAGTTAAAAGAAAAAAAAAAAGCTTGTATGCATACTTAATGAGTGTCCTGAAAGAAGTAATTCCAGTTTCTATGTCATATGGAACCGCTTGACCTACAGGAGGAAATTTTCACAAGGTCATGGGGAAAAATTTACAGCGATGAATGCAGGAAAACGACTTTTTGAAACACGATACATGGGGGTTTCATTAACATTATTTAAGTATAATTTGTGGAGGGATTATAGAAATAAAACGATAGATGCGAGAACGATAAATCGAGGTTTCACTGCATTCTAATATAGGTTCACATCACTATCTAGTCATATACTGTATAATCGTAATAATTACCCTTATAATTTAACCCTTATTTATTAACCCTTAGAATAGGCGGGTCAAGGTCACAGATGCGTACCGTTATCAGAAGCGAGGGACTTGACTGTCTAGTTTTCTTTCCTTTTTTTCACCCTGAACTGAGGGAAATAGAAGCACATATTCTCCCTTTATTTTCTGTTTAAACTCTCAATTATATGCCTTTCTATGCATTCTTTTATGTGCAGAAAATCTTTTTCTCTGCCATATTTTAGCTCTAGTGCTGTATCCCTATATATCGTAAAATCCTTCTTGCTTAAATAGAACAAACTACTGGCCTCTGTAAAAGTTTTATATATGTAAAATAAAAATAAAATCTTTCTCGGCTTTTAACGAAGAACTCCCCAAAGTTTTAAAACCTTATGAAATCTCAATGGAACCCTCCTGATCACATGACATGTTTAGTTCCTCTCTCCCTCTTCCCCAACCCCGTTCGTTTCTTAATCTTCCAGCATCGTCTATTCCAAACCGGACATCTTCAAAAACCGTCTCAGGAATTTCAAATCATTCGCGTTCCAGCTTCCAAATAAATAAGACAAAATGGAATACGGCGAAAAGATTCCGGAGTCCTATTCCGGAATTCCGGCATTTATTCCGGTTTTTCTGCATTCTACTTATTTTATTTGTTTATTTTTTTTCCCTCTTTTAATCTCTCCTTTTCTAGTTTTTACCTCTCCCTCTTCCCTTTCTAAACTAATGCGACAAGCGTTGTAGTATAGAGATAAGATGTTTTTATTATTATTTATTCTTTTTATAGTATTAAATATTAGTTTTGGAAGGAAAAAAAAATATAAATAAAAAGGAATTTTGTGTTTCGATTGTGAAAAGATTTTTAGTTGGATGCGTTTCATTGTGTGCTTCGAAATACATTAATTTGTGGCTTAATTGAGGCGGTTTTTTCTTCCTTCAATTAAAATAAATAAATAAATAAAATAAAATGATAATAATAAATGCAGTCTTTGTTGTTATTTGTTTGCTTTTGTTAACTATTAATTGTTTGAGTTGTTATTGATTTTCTTGACAGCATCAAAATGTTTCTGCAAAATCATATTCTACATAACTGCCAAGTTTTTACGCTTTTACGCTCCCAGAAATTTCTAGAAATAAAAGCGAAATTCTCACGGTAAAATTTTTGAGCTTTGCTTTATGTATAAAAGCTTAGAAATGAGTTAATATTTTACCTTTTTGAAGATATGCATTTCAAATATACGAAGTTGGAAATATTCTTTTAATGTTCTCCATTAATATAATTCTGTTTCGCTTTTTTTTTTTTTTTTTTTGAAAATTTCGGTACTTTTAAATGAGTTTCATTTATTCCATAACTTATTACCATCGTTATTTCATACAATATTAGCATTTCGGTGCTTCTAAATTGTGTTGAACTCTTTCACTTCAGTTCACTGCTAGCGCAAAAACCTAAATGCTTTTAGTTGCACCCCGTTTTCTGCTGGTTTTAATCAATTAGTTCCAAGTTCACTAACAAATATTTTTCGCGTTGTTCAGCTCTGAGAATGTTGCCGAATAATTTACGAAATTCCAGCTAATGGCTGGGAGTCTTTTTAAGAGACCGCTTTCTTATTTTTGGCTCCTTGCCATTTTGGCATAAACTGTAGAATAAACCAAAACATTCTTCTATTTTTATTCTTTTATTTTATTTTTTATCCGAATAAATGGGATATTTCCTATAATGTTTACTTCTAGACGTTGCCATTAAAAAATAAAAAAAAGCAAAATAAATAAATATTCGCGATTATTAGAACATAGAAAATCGTCTGCTTATTAATTTTTTTTCCCCCCACCAGCTACGAAAGATTACAGGAATTGTTAAAAATTTCTTCTGGAATGTAATTCTTTTTACTTTTTAACTTGACTGATGGCAACAGTGAATGATGAACTTTAGGTGACGGTTATAGACTGTTAATGAGATTTAAAATGCCATCTAAACTTCTGGTTTTTTTTCACTTGGGGGAAAAATGATGAATTGCTTATTAGCTGTTTAAAGTTCAGAAATGGGAATTTTGTTTTCTGTTTCAGAAAATTGTTTTGCTAGATTATGTGTCGAAGTTAGCTTAAGTTTTAAAAATATTAAACATTTTATAGTAAATTAAAAATTATACAGGGCTGACAAATTTATTTATTATCTACATGAAGAGACTTACAATGCATAAAATTATTGTATTAGAAAATGTTTTATGCATTATTTTGTAATAAAAAGGTGTATTTTTCATTGTAAAGCATTTCTAATCCTTTAATTTCACAAGTTTAATTTTAGTAAAATTAAAAACATTTTATAAAGGATTTTTAATCTTTAAAATTTAAAAGGATTATAATGTTTTTAAAAGATCTACGTTAAGGAACCTCCTACTGTTCTATTGTGCATTCCCAGCTATTTCATAATAATCCATACATTGTTCCACAAATGTGAGTAAAAGTTTTTCTGTTTTGATCTTTACAAAATAAATAGTTATTATATAAATTTTTAATTTAAATAAAGCTTTTTCTTAATATTATATTTTTGACAATTCGTTATATTTAAGAAAGCAACAGCGAAAGAATTTTTAAACATATATTATTCAGCGTTGATAAAGGTTTACACAAAATTATAGTATTTGTACGAAAATGTCGACTTTCTTGTGTGGCGAAAGTAATTCGTAAAGAAACGAGCAGGTTCTAGTCGATGAACGCATTTTATTTAGTTTAAATATTCGAAACAATTCAACAAGAACTATGATTTTAATGAATATTCTCGAAGCAGTTTAGTAAAGCCGTCACTCATATCACAAAAGTCACAATTTCACGAATGTTCTGGAAACAATAAAGAAAAACTCTCACTCGTTCCACAAGAATAAAGCAAGCAGCGTTAAATATTATATAGATCGGGAATTTCGCAGATTTACGAACAAAGATTTTGGTATACAATCTCTTAGAGAGAAACGCTCTGAACAGTTTTCTGAACACAATCAACTCTCGGTCGTCGATTCACTTTTATTTATAATCTTGGTGGCTAGAATTTGGCGCAGTTTTCGTGAATTCTGCGCTAGAATCCAATGTAAAGTTCCATAAATCGGTGCTTGTTCAATATAGAGCTTCGAAACTTCGAAAACCTCAAACTAGAATTTTCACCAATTTTGTCGCCATGGTCGACTTTAAGGCTGTACGTGAGAGCAGTTTTATGAAAAAATTAATTTAAATATTTTATTTCATAAAGTAAATTTAGGACTCTTAAGTTTGGATATCTAAACAAAATATGTAATTTTTTTTTTTTTTTTTAATTGCTCACAAAGCTAATAGGCGACAAATTTAAAGAGAAAAAACAGAACTCAAAAAACTTCATTTTTGAATAAGATATTCTTGTAAAATGAAGCAACGAAAATCCCATTGTATAACATGGGAAGAAAGAAAGGGGATTAATTTCCACTTCGACTGTAAATGTACTTTTACCTCCAATAGCCTAACTAAGACAGGGAAGAAATTTAGTCCGTTGGAACAATATTAAATCTGTGAATGGTGCATATGTGCCAAGTCTGTTTTTTCAACGAAGATTTCACACCGGAAAATTTTTAGAAATATTTTCCAGTTTATTTAATTTTATTTATTCGATGAAAATATACGTGACATATTTCTTTTAAGAAAATACTGGTGGTAAATGTTATTTAAAAATTAGAAATGTTGGCGGTTATAATGTTGTGTATAATTAGAAGGAAAAGTAAAAATGATTTATAAACAAAGCACATTTAGAGTAGGTGCTCCAGTGATTGGCATGCTCCAGTAATTGACATATATCCCGAAATAATTACTAAATAAGAAAAATAATAAAATCCTATATTTTACATATAAATTTTTAACATTTTATGTCAAACACTGGAGCATAGGGTACTGATAACTGGTAAAAGGAATAACTAGCAGTGTCAAACACTGGAACATAGGGGGCCAATGACTGATAAAAGGAAAAACTGGCAGTGTCAATTACGGGAACATTGAGTGGGTGTCAAATAAAAATTCATACAAAAAATGATTGTTATGAAATGTATATATTTTAACATATATGTGGTTCTGAATGTCTTTCATACCCTATGTACTAACTTAAGGTTTCTAAAAATATTTTCTCATGATTAGAACATTAAAAACATCAGAGATTTCTCTAAAGGTGTCAATCACTGGTGCACTTACCCTATATGTACGTACAGTATTAAGTTCTAATGGTAATTAATTACAGTAAACTCTTGGTTAACCAGTATTCAACAAACTTGAAAAATTCAGAAAACTCTTCTCTCTTCCAATAAATTATTTTTAAATATTTGCTACTATTTTAGGAAGCTTATGGTTTCCATTTTCATACAATCAAGATCTGATTTAATATAATACAAATCAACGTTTATGTATAAAAAGGCGTGTGAACGCCGCACTTCTGATTTCGAGAGTATTCCAAAACAAGAACTGAAAAGTTTGGTACGAAAATGTGGCAACGTGTGTGCGTATGTGAATCAAGATGGACTAATGTTCCATTCTATATGTTTTTTTAGAAAATACTTTATTTGATGTTAATTTATGTGTTCGTTATGTATTTTATGTTTGTGCCGTAAGTAAAAGTAAAATCTTTAAAAGTAAACAAAGCGTGATCAGTGTCTTAATGTGTCTCGAGATGATTTTACAGGAAGAAAAGAACCAGGTGCGAAAAAGAAGTCGCCACAAGGGGAATGTTATAAAATAAATAAAAAAAAAAAAAAACTATCACCTGTTTGGATACATTCTACCGCTGAGCATAAGGGACGTTTATTTCGTATTTTAAGAACAAACAAAACGAAATTAATGTGAATAAAATTATACTTTTAAAAAGTTAAAGAACACGCTTTTATTGAAATGTGAATTAATAAATAATTTAGAATGAAACAAAAACCATTTTTAAAAAAATCTCCCCTGACTGGGCTCGAACGTTAGACCTTTAGATTCGTAACCCGGAGCTTTACCTCACAGCCACAGCGTTCACGTAGGGAAAGGTCTTTTTTTACAATATAGATTTTTTGTTTGCTCCCAGAGCGGTTACAAATATACATACAGGTGAAACTAATAAAAATGTGTTTAAAAAAAATTGGGGGGGGGGGGGTAGCATTTAACAAAGTAAAGGTGCTTTTATGATGTACATTAAAAAAAAAAAAAAAGTAAATACACTAAAACGTTATTTAAAATATATTTTAATAATCAAATCTGTTGTTTTCCCAATTATGGCTCAAAACCACCTTCCATTTAAAAGATTTTTTTTTTTTTTATTCAAGATGTGCAAAATTCTTCATATATGCATCAGTTATTGTTTCTTACAATTACTCGGTATTCAATACTCGGCTACTCGGCCAATGTGCTACTCAGTGCAGCACTACTTGACAGTCAAGAATTGTAAAGATTCCTTTTAAAAAATGACGACTGAAAGTGAAAATATTTAAATCCTTATGAAACGCTAAGTTTTGTAGTCAATCTTAGAAAAATGAAAATATGACTTTTTACATAACTCTTTTAGTAACTATTTGAAATTTCCTAATCAAAAAAGACTGAATAAATAAAAGAGAAAGAAATTGCTCGTTTTCAAATGTCTTAAATAGTACTTGAGATTCAAGAATCATAAAGACTCTAAAAAATAAAAAATAAAATTACTTTAGCGAAAGAGATTTAATATCTTAGAGATTTTTCTGACCATTAGATGCCATTAAAGTCTAATAAGTAAAATCTCCCTTTCCTCCCTTTTGTGACTAGTTAAGCTTTGAAGTTCATTTCATCATCATTTTTATTTTTTCATTATTATTAAATCTTATGTGACTTCTTTGTTAGGTTTTTCGTAATTCCTATAACAATATTTCGGAATTTTTAAAAAAAGATTACATCTGTCTGACTAAAATGTTATTTTTAATGCTTTTTTTTTTTTTTTTTGGAAAAGTTCCAGCATGCATGAAGTTTTTTTTACCTTTCGGCTTCCAACTGATAAAATCACAATGACAGATGTTTGATGTAACATAAGTTGATAAGGTAGTAATGTATTATTCAATATTTCAGTCAAATTAAATTTTATACTTGAGTTATTCTGTCTTATTATTCAACAATTTAAAATAAACAGTTTTAATATTTCAAACCACATTTGATAGCTGGATGAATAAATAAATAATATTCAACAATTTAAATTAGTTAATAAATAAAAAGAAAAAATGATTTTCTAAGCGTTTGACGTAGCATTTGAAAGTCAAGAGTTATAGACACCCACCACCCAGCCACCCATTTTTTTCCCTTTAAATTATAATAATGATAATAATAATACTGAAAGGAAGGTTAATTAGAAATAAATAAATAAATACTATTTGTGTATTATCAACTGCTTTTTTCATTAGTCAGTTTTCTCTCTCTCTCTCTTTTTTTTTTTTTTAACAATGAAGGTATAATGATATAATAAATAAATTAATTAATAGTTTTAATATTTCAAACCATATTTAATAGCTGGATGAATAAATAAATAATAAACATTCTCTTTTCCAAATGTCTTTATTTAGCACTCGGAACTGAAAAATGACAGACTCCGTAGAAGGTTATTACTAAAAATATTTAAAATGCTGTTTGTGCATTATAAGGTGCTAAATTTTATAGTTCTTTTTTACAAAAATAAAAGTATACCTCTTTTTTTTTTTTTTTTTTTTTTTAAGCAGCAATTTGAAATTTCTGAATCAGTGTTTGGGTAATAAACAAAATATTATTATTATTATTATTATTTTAAAAAAGTCGTAAATAGTACTTGAAACTCGAGGAAAGACTCTTGAACAAAAAAAAAAAAAAAAAAAAACTAGGAGATTTAATATTTTAGATTTTTCTGACCATTAGATGGACCACACCTATTGTATCGTACTTGTTTATAATATTTTTCATAACAATTAGAAGTATTAGGGGGTTATTCCAAAGTTTTAATTTTTGAGATGCATTTTTGCGAAAAACAAAATATTTCTGTGTAATTTTTTATTTGTTTTCTGAAATATGAAGTATTTTTGTGGAATTTTTATCTATTTTTGTGGGAGAAAAAAAAAAAAGATATTATATATATCGTGTAAAACATTCTGTTTTAACAATCATTTTGTATGTTAAATATCAAGTTAATCGAGTTTCATTCAACCAAATATAGGCATTAAAGTAAAATAATACTGAATATATATATATATATATATATATATAACGAAGTCTTGGGAAGGGGCTCGCTTTTATGAATTTGAATTTTGTGAAAGGGGCCCTTTTTCATAAATTTAAATTTTCAAGGGGCAGCAAAAAAAGATTCCAGTTTTTGCCTAGATCGACTCCTGAGAATGCCATATATCTATTGACTATTTGTAAAATTTAAATTATTGTCAATAAATTTAAAAAAATAAAATAAACGTTTTAAATAACACATCAAAGACAGGAATCACAACGACTTTTTTACAAATAATAACAATATTTTAGTAAAAATTATTTAAAACAACTATTGCCTTTGTATTATCAACTTATATGTATATACAGGGGTCGATCCAGGCAAAAATTGGTAACCTTTTCCTACCCCTTCACAAAATTCAAATCTCTAAAATGGACCCCTTCACAAAATTCAAATCCTTAAAATCCTTCACAAAATTCAGATTTATAAAAACAGGCCTTTCACAAAATTTTGTTTTATAAAAATAATACTTTTGTAAAAATTTTCCATGTTTACAGTATTATTTTTAATGAGTGTCTATACTTGTTTAACTCTTTCAATCGCAGTGTTCCCGCTAATGGAACACCTAATTTTAATTCTCAAGTGCAAAAACTCATCACGGAAATTTTCTAGCAAAAATTTACATTTATAACATAGCAGAAAAAGCCCCCTTTTTAACGTGAAAATTTAAAATTTCTTCTATTTTTATTATGTTTGTAAATTCCAGTGGCAGTGTAATTTAAATGATCCGAATTATCTTGCGCCGCAAAGGGTTAAACTACTCCGGAATAAATTGAAATGTTGGGATCTATGCAACTTTTACGAGTTTTTGTCGTCGATAATGTTTACTTATAAAGTGATTTATTTATTAAATTAAATATTATTTGAATTTAATAAGGTTTACATACAGATGTTTCAAACCGAAAATTTCTCGAAAAGGAACAATGCTAATTTTTTATTTTTTAAATATTTATGATCAGCTATGTGTCTAAAAGCCATTTTAAAAATTCGTTTAGTAATTTTTAAAATAAATTAAGTAGTGAACGTTAAAGGGTTAATAAAATGCTATGAACCTGATATTAAACATTAGATCTAGAGTAATTGCTAAAATGAAAGGCTTCTAGCAACAATTCTTTTTTTTTTTTCACAAAAGTAATTTGTTTTTCACAAAAATGGGCCCCAAAAATTAAAACCTAGATCAACCCCTGATATATGTACGTATGTATAAATAATCTTAAATATCACTCAGTCATATAAATAATAAAATAAAATAAATGAAGAATAAAGAATCATAGACTCCTTAAAAGATGACTTCTAAAGATATATTATCTCTACTATCCATCTATTATCAAGTACTAAATTTTCTCTTTAACAAAAATGAAAGTATGACTTTTTTTTCTTTTTTTATATATAGCAGCATTTTAAAAGGTCCAGTACAAGTGACTGAATACATAAACTTTAAAAGGAAAAAAAGGGGGGCGGGGGGGGGATATTCTTTCAAAACTTTATTCTTCAAAAGTTTTAAATGGTGCATGAAAGTCAAAAATCATGAACTCTTTAAAAACAATTTTTTTAAATGACTTTAAGCGATTTAATATCTGTTATTTTTCTGGCTTTCGGATGCCATGAAAGCCTTATGTAACCCCCACCCCTGAATCTTTTTTTTTTTTTTTTTTTTTTTTTATCTAGTGAAGCTTTCAAGTTGGTTTCATTATTATTGGTTTTCTTTATCCCGTAATATGGCTTTTTTGTTAGATATTTTATAATTCATATAACAATAATTCAGATTTTAAAAAGAAGAAGGAAAAAAAAAAAAAATAATACTTCTGTCTGGGCAAGATGTTATTTTGAATGCTTTTTTGGCAGAATTCCAATATGCGTGAAGTTTTTCATTCGGCTTCCAACTGATAAAATCAGAATGACAGATGTTTAATGTAACTTAAGTTGATGAACTAGTAATGTATTATTTAACTTTTCAGTCAAATTAAATTTTATACTTGAGTTACTTTCCAGTAACACGAAGAAAGATCTGCTGTATCGTGTTTTTCGATATGAACTTGCTCATTTTTCCTATGCATAAAAAAAGTATTGGAGAAAGTAATTCGTTTTTCGACTTCGTTTTATTCTTATTATTATTAATTTAACGTATTTTTGCAGAAGTTTTTACCTTTTCAAATCAACTTTTTTTTTTTCTTCTTTTTCCCCTTGAAAGAGCTAAAGGGTAATAGAATAAATATGTCGAATAATAAATGTGGACATTTAGAATTATTGTAATACTAAATTATTTATTTAGTACGACAGGACTATTGTTTTCATTCAGCGATTTTAGCTTATGGAAATTTGCAGTAGTCCACCTTGAATCTAGCACACACACATCCATATATATATATAATCCTTTTATAGTAAAAGAAAAGAATGAGAACGAAGAATAGTCAGTCAAATAATTCACCAAAGAAACATACACAAGCCAAACAAAATAACTAGATACCTTAAACGCTGTATCTCACGAACCAATGAACGAAATTTAACCAAACTTGTTATTTAGTTGGACCCTGACATAAACTGGTGCTGATTAGATTTGGGGATCATTCGCTCAACAGGTGGCGCTGTGATCGTATTTTTTCTAAAAAGTTATTTTTACAGAGTGAATTTGTATAGGAAAATATAGAAGAAAGTCATGTGGTGGCCACAACATACTAGTTTCTTGTTTGCTCCGATATTTTGAGTCTCTTGCTCCTAAATTTTTAATCATAAAGTTGGCAGCTCTGATTGGTTTAGCAAAATTTTGTCATAAATAATAATGACAACAATAATAATAAATCCCTCCCCCCCCCTTTTTTTTATCAATATTTTCAAAATGGCAATTATAAACAAAAAAAAAAAAAAACGATAATAATCATAATGCTTGCAATCAAAAATAATTTAGAATCAATCATCATAACACTTTAATATATTTTATTGTTTATAGCTTCGCAAGCAGATTTGTTGAGAGATTGTTTTTATTACATTATTATCTCAAAAATACAGTGGTTTTTAAAATACAATTTTCATTTTAAAGGAAATGTAATTGTCTCGAATTTTCCTAAATTAAACTTGTTCGGTTTTATTTAAATAGCGACGTTTTGATTTTTATTGCTATTAATACCATCAGGCTTTTATCAGATTTTTCTTCTCGAATGAGTTTTTGGAAAGGATCCAAGATTTCGTAATTTATTTTATTTTGTTTAATGGCCTTGATTTTCGAATTGGCCGGTTTAAGTTTTATCACATAAAATTACTATTTTGCGTAATGTTAATTTGAAATTCATATGTCGAGGAAGCATAATATTATATAAAAATACAATAAATTCAGCATCAAAATAATTTAAAATATTAACGCTTTCAACAATTGTTTTCGATCGAGATAATAAAGCATGACCCATCCTCTGGCGAAATAAAATAAGTTCAGTGTGCAGAGGAAAAGCAGCGAAGGGTCAGGTATATAAAAGGGTCAGGTATAAGGGTCAAGTCTGACGAAGGGTCAGGTATAATTTTTTCTCCCTAAAAAATTATATATTTAATTTCTTTTTTATGGTTTTCTGTGTACAAAAATTTATTTTCTTTTATTATTATTGTTGCTTTCACTAAATATTTTTATTATTAATTAAAATTCTATGTTAATTTTTTTTACTTATTATTACATTAATTATTACTTATTATACTAATTCCTTGTTTTTATTTTATCATCATTTTTGTAAGTAAAAGAAAAATATAACAAAAGGAGAAATTGAATTAAAAAAAAAAAAAAAAAAAAAAAAACTGGTGTGAAACAACCACACGACTTCCATTACCCACTGTTACACGTATTATATGAATTTTTGAGAGATAATGTGATCAGAAAACATAAAAGTGCCCTAAAGAAGTAGGAACCTAAAATTTTTCCGGTAACAGAAACTTATAAAGACATATAAAACGAAGCTTATATATAGCGAGGTAAAAAATAAGAGAAAAAAAATGGTAGAGTTATTTTTTGAAACACAAATTTCTGAGATTTGAAGATGACCTACCTTAGCAGGAAGACTGTTAATTTTCAATAACCACTTAATACACGAGAAAGAAATAAATTTATATAACAATTTTCAAGAACATGGTTAGAGCCGTTTTTCAGATACCAACTTTTACAAAAAATCAATTATTGACCGGAAAACAATAATTACATGCAAGAGGACATTTAAAAGTGAGTTAATAGGGCGAGTTTCAAAAAATCCGTTTAAAGGAACGCGCTTGCGAGACCTGAAATTGAGCTATTTATACAGGACGCCTATCAATTTTCCTGAACTAACCAACTACATCATTCGAAAGGACATCTAATAGAGTGTTTATATGTCAAATTTGAAGAAAATCGTTCAAGCCTTTTTGAGAAACAGACTTACGGTTCCACTTCCGGTCTCCGGTGTCCCACTTCCGGTTTTTTCAATTTTCACCAAAATTTGGAAAATTCATCTGTACACCAGACTTGTTTCAATTCTAAAGTTTCGTAGTTCTGTCTTTATTAGTTTTCGAGATATAATAGCCAGAAGATTCTCCACATACATACAAACACACATACACACTGACCAATTGCCAAAAACCACTTTTTTTGGACTCAGGGGACCTTAAAACGTGTAAATCAGGTGAAATCTCGATATCGAATTTTCAGACCAAATACAGTACTTCCATTACCCTACGGTAGTAGGGTAACGTAGGGTAATGGAAGTAATAAACCATGGTAATAATCATAAATTGTGGGGGGAAATAATATAAAATCGATAATTATAATATTTTAAATATAAATTACAATATTTATTGTTTCACAAATAGAGCTTTTTTAAAGATTGTCAAATAAACTAATCAATTACTTGGTTACATTATTATCGCAAAAACCATAGTGATTTTCAAAATACAATTCTCATTTTAAACCTCTTCGTATTTCCCTAAATTAAATTTATTCAGTTTTATTTAAATGGCAACGTTGTAATTTTATTACTAATACGAGCAGGCTTTTATCAGATATCTTTTCTTTTCAAATGAGTATCTGGGAATGATCCAGAAGAATTCCTATAATTTATTCTGTTTTATTTAATAACATAGATTCGGTCGATTTAAATTTTTAATACTTTGGAATGGTACATATGGTTATCGTATTATGTAATTTTGTTAAGGGAATCTATTTAAATAAAAAACGTAAGAAGAATTAAATGTGATTTGTTTATAGTTTAAGTGCAATATAAATAATTTTTTTTTTTTTTTAAGTTCTTAATTTAAGTATATTTATTTATTTATTTTTTATTCTGATAAACCGCTTAGTAATTTATTATTTTTATTTTTTCAATAGTATTTAATATCTAGTGTTGTTATTTTGTTTGTTTATTCATTTTTATTATTAAATAAATAAATTTGGAAATCATATTAGAAAAAGTATTTTGTGTGTTTATGTATAAAATGTTTGTAACAATAAGACCAAAAGAAAAATGATTTTTCATCTTATTTATTAATGCGGTTAAATTGTCTAAAGTTACGAGATTTAGCCAACATTTAAAAAAATAAATAAATAAATAAAAATAAACAAAAAAAAAAAAAAAAAAAAAATGTATAAGTATTTCTGCAAAGGCAAATTTATTTTGTGTTTTGTTTACGGAATCTACTGAAAATCTGAAATTGGAAAAGCATTTAAATGTGATTCGTTTATAGTTTAAGTGAAAGTTAAGTGACTTTATTTTTAAAAGTTCTTATTTTTAAGTACTTATCATTTCTTCTGATAAATCGCTTTTTTTTTTTTTTTTTTTTATGGCATCTTGTCTCTAGTGTTTCTAATAAATAAATAATAAAAAGATTAGAAATCATAAAAGAATAATAATAATTTTTCTATATGCACAAAAAGTTTAGATCAATAAGATAGCGAAAAAAAATATGTTTTCGGTTATGTAATAAGGTTCTGGCAGTATTATGTAATAATGTTTCTTTTATATATATATTGCTACTATAATTAAAAAAAAAAAAAAAAAAAAAAACTACAAAAGTAAATTTACTATGTAATTTATTTTTTGTAATCTTTATTATGATAATAATAAATAAAATTTTAACTGTATAGTTTTTTTTTTTTTTTTTTTATGAAATATCTTTATTTAAATGTTTTTTTAACTTAATATTTTTACTTTTATTTATTTATTTACCATTAAAACATTTTAAATATTAATTGATACATTTAATAAGTATCTTGTAATTTTTGTTTATATTTATTGTAGAATATATGAATTTTTATTTTATAGTAACAATTACTACTTGTTTAACTGGTAAGAAAAAAGGAAATTTTAAAGTTCTTATATAAAATGAACATTTTTTATTCTATTTATAAAATGAGAAATAAATGTATTTATGAATTAGTTACATATTTATTATTCCGCATATTTTTAAATTTTATTTTGTTTGATAAATATATATATATATAGTTTTAAAAGAGAAAAGGTCATAAAACATGTTTTCATATGTATCTTTTACCGTAACATTTTAAAAACTTATTATATAAACTCATTTTTAACGTAAAACAGAACATTTTTTGTATTACTCCGCAATTAGAAAATTTTATTTTTTCACAGTTTTCATATATTTAGTTTAATGCTGTTATATATAATTTACCTAGCAGTTTTTTTTTTTTTTTTTTTTTTTTTTTTTTCATACCTATTTCTGAAATCACGTGGATTTTGAAAGATGGTAAAAATAATGACTTGATTGATGTCACATTAAGAAAAAAAAAAAGAAAGAAAAGAAAAAGAAATAAAAAAGAAATGTTGGAATGTGTTTTATCTTAAATATATGAATTAAAGTGATTTTTTTTTTCTTTTTCGAAAACGATGTTGATGATTATAGAGAAATCTACAGCTTATTAATTCTAAAAGATAGTGTTTGACAATTGGCATAATTTACTCATGATTAAAAATACGTTAATAAGAAACAAATACACAGAATTTTAATTATAAGATCTGAAATTGTGTAAAAATAGCTTTTTCATCAAATTATTTTTCGAATAAAGCCCTGATATTTTGTGACATAATTAAACAATAGCTTCATTTGCATCTATATAAAAGTTTGCAATGTAAGCAATATAAATTTAGGTTGTAATGAATAAGTCTTTTCATCTATAAAAGTACCCCACCAGTGGCTGAGAAGTAAGCGTGATTTAACGGTCCTCTTCACTTACCGTCGTCGGAAGCCCGAGCCAATGTTATTCTATGGGGAAATTTTCTTTACAAATAGCTTATTAACTAATACATATTTTTAAATTCTTTTTTCACATTCAGAAAATTCCCGACTGTTCAATTGACGGACCTTTTTTAAAAATGTACTTTTTTAATTTTTGATATTTTATTTTGAAATTGCAAAATGAAAAAATTTCACATATTGAAAATTCGTTTTTTGCAACTTGAAAATAAAATATAAAAAATTAAAAAAATAATTTTTTAAAAAAGGTATGTCCATTTAACCGCTGGGAATTTTCAGAATGTGAGAACAGAATTTAAAAATATGTATTAGTTAATAAGTTATTTGTAAAGAAAAATTCCCCATAGAATAACATAAGCTTCGGCTTCCGTCGGCGGTGAGTGAAGAGGGCCCTTAAGCCTTATGCTTAGGCTGAAAATATTAAATGAGTGGTAAGGGGAAAAAAAAAAAAAAAAAGTTATTATTTTTCAAATTTTATTACTACCCTGCCCCCCTTTATTTTTGTCAATATTAACAGGGGGGGGGGGGGGAAATCGCAAAATTTGCAATTATTTTAAAATTTAGGCCTCTTGCGTAGGCTGAAGACGATGTTCCAAATAATATTTTTTAAAGGTGTTTATAGGGCCAAGTCACAACTATTGGCAGGCACCCTTTTTTCATAAGACGAGTTTCGTTTCGTTTTTTGCAATCCACTCTAATGCTCAATAAATAGAGAGAGAAGAAAAAAAGGAGCATCTGATGAAGAATAGTTATATGTTAGTATTTATTTAATATTTATGTAGTGATAATGTTTCAAAGGCTTTTTTTTTTTTTTCCCATAAGTTAAAATTATTCGCTAATCTGCTATTTTTTGCTCATATGTATATTATTTTCTAAAAATTAAAATAATTCAGATGAGGTTATCTTTTAAGACAAAGTAACATTACTTTATTTTTGCCCGACGTTATATCTGTACTGATAAGTATAAAGGATTTAAGTCCATATTCTTGATTTTTCAGGAGACAAAAAATAAAGTTAAACTAACTAAAAACTAATCAGAAGAACCGATTAGGAAAAAGGGATTATGTTGGTTTACACGCTTTATACCATTCAGTGATTGTCAATCTTCATTTAATAAAGAAAAAAATTGAATTAAATATTTTATACCAATGATTACTGCTAAATTTCTGACTTGAATCTTTTTTTACCAATGGATTTTCGCAAAGACTAAATGACATGGATTTAAATCCTTTATACCAATCGATAGAGAATTTTTTTTCTCAGTCTGACTATGTACTTAACTCAAAATCGACATTTTTGGACTTAAATCCTTTATACTTATCAGTACAGATATATTGATTTATGTTGCTTATTCAGCAGTTTTTATCAAACGAAAATTACTAAAAAAGGTAAATGTAATTTTCACTTTGTGTAAACTGTCTTAAATTTGCTTTTTATATGTGTATGTGTTTTATTTTTCCATCCATGATCTTTGCTATTTTCTTTTTATGTATTTCGTAATGCTCCTTCTCTCTCTTTTGTTAATTATTCCATAGTCATACTTAACTGAAATGAAAGTGAAATCGGGAGTTCCGTTCTTCTAAATTGCAGTTTTTCATCTGAAAATGTATTTTTAGTGCGCATTTCCACTATGTATTTGCCTGGATTTCCATTTAAAGCACTAAGAATACTTTCCACTAAGTATGCGCATTTTTGCTATGTATTTGTCCAAATTTCGATTTAAAGTAAAGTTTTTATCTAAAAATGTGCATTTTAAAAGACTATGTATTTATCTAAATTTTGATTTAAAACAAAGTTTTTCACCAAGAATGTGTTTTTTAACAGGCATTTCCACTATAGATTTATCTGGATTTCAAAGACGCCCAAGCTGATACTTTCAAGGCTTGGTTCTCGAGCCCACTCCCTCCTTTTCTTCTTGTGTAAAACTAACCCCTAGCAACGCCCAACTGTTGCTCCATCTTTATATGCCACTTTATCCTCTATCCTGTTGCTTGCCTTGCCAACCCCCCATCCCTTCCTCCACGCTTTCATCTCCGAGATGCCCGAGATCAAGTCAAGATGGCCGATGCGAGCATCGTCCTCCCTCACGTGACCCGCGCCATCTTTTGCGTTTCCATGGTTACCTGGACCTCACGCGATTGGCCTCCCTTTGATGGCTCCTGAAATGGAAGACCGATTTTCGTTTCCCATTTTGTGTCTTAAAATTGTATAAATTTTTTAAACGCCTTTCATTTTTGAATTTAAGCTTACTATGTGTAATTTGTGATTGCACATATATGGCTTAAGTCATTAAAAGTTTCAAAATATAAAAACTCTGTAAATAAATCACTTTTTTCTGTAACTGAATTTGGGCCTTTTTTTACCATCGGTATTTATCTGTTAATCCGTTGAGACAATTAATGACGTTCACTTCGAGTAAAAATTAATTTTTCATTTCGTAACCGTATGAGTGCGGAGAAGCGCTATCGCGCTTCTCTTGTGTTGTGCCAAAAATGCTTAGAAGTGCGATCGCACTGCACTGTGTTACAAAAATTTTTGCTTGAACTGAGAGCAGTTGTATTCATATGAATTGCTTAATTGTTGTTTTTAGTAAGATAAAAATTAGTCTCTTAACCCCTTAACTCGCGCTGTCCTCGCTGCGAGGACGCACAATTTAAGATCCAGCTGCAAAAATTCATCCCGGAAATTTTTTAGCAAAATTTTACGTTTATAACATACCAGAAAAGGCCGGTTTTTTTAACCTTAAAATTAAAAATTTCTTTTAGTTTAATTTAGTTCGTGAATTCCGGTGGCAGTATAATTTAAATGATCGGAATTGTCTTGCGCCGCAAAGGGTTAAGCTATTTTAATGCGCTATTTTAGTGGCACATCGTTTGAATCGAACGATCGTTTACCTATTTCACACTTCTTTTGTCTTTATGAGGTATTGTAACACTTTTAACAGTATACGAACATTATATCCAGTTTTTGTTGAGGTGTATGTAAAGGAAGAATTTATGGAATTGGTGCAGCAAAACACTCTTGTTATGAGTGAGAATAAAAAATATTTTTGTCGGTAAAAATTACTTTTTATGTAATAATTAGATTTAACTGTAACCGTTTCTGTTATTTTCCTTAATAAATAACTGCGCATTTTATTCCGTACTTTTAGCACATACACCCCGCGACAAAAAGATAGGCACAAAGGGTTTTTCCTTTGATTTTTCATAAAATAACATTATCTAAATTGTGCTGATCATTTATTATTATCATAAAATAACACTATTCCCAGACTAATTTTTGTTTTAAGACTAATTTAGAACAATTTTAAGACTAAAATTTTTCTAATTTAAGACTACACACCGCGACAAAAAGATAGAAACAAAGTTTTTTTTTTTTTTAATATGATTATTTTGAATATGAATATTTTGAATATGAATATTTTTAATATGATTCAAATATTTAATATGTTTTTGACATGATAATATTTTGTTATGATAATAAATGATCAGCACAATTTAGATAATGTTATTTTATGAAAAAAAGAAGAAGAAACCTTTGTTCCTATCGTTTTGTCGCGGAGTGTAGTCTTAAATTAGAAAAATTTTAGTCTTAAAACTTTTCTAAATGAGTCTTAAAACAAAAATGAGTCCAGGAACAGTGTTATTTTATGATAATAATAAATAAGCACAATTTAGATAATGTTATTTTATGAAAAATCAAAGAAAAAACCATTTGTACCTATCTTTTTGTCGCGGGGTGTACATGCATACTTCCAAGAAAATTCTTCAGCACTCACATGGTTAATGAAGTAATCGTTCGTGTTTGTGAACCAATGGAATATCAGATTAATTCTAAGTTTGATTAATCAAAACGTTTAAATCTTATAAGTTATAATTATCGGTTTAGGGCTTCTCCTTATTTTCAATTATTTAATCAATAGCACAGATCTGAAACAAAATAATTCAGCTGCATAAAATTATTTTGTTAATTTTTTTGTTTTCGGGGATGCTGGATCGAAAATTAACGACCATTTTTACAAATCACGTACTTCCGCCCCCACCCACCCAAACTCATGAAAGTATATATATATATATATATATATATATATATATATTTATCTATTTATTTCTCAAAAAACTGCTTACTAAGCTAATAGTCCTCCGTGCTAAACAAAATTCTGCTTTTTCCAGAATTTGATCAAAATCCTTTTTTTTTTTTTTTTTTTTTTAAGAAAAGAAAATTAATAATAATCAGTATCTCAAAACGGAAAATATCGAAAAAGTTGAAGAAGCCCTTTTTTAGACAAAAATATATAATTTATTTTAATTTTTAATTGTTGCCAATAAAGTTTACGAGTTGATTTTATTTTTAATTTAATTTAATTTATTTTATTTTTATTATTATTATTATTATTATTATTATTATTATTTTATGAAAAGAAATGCACGCGTAAATATTAAAATTGATATAAAACTTTGTGAAAAATTTAACTTGCAGGGTAAAATTGACGTCATTATAGTTCTAAAGGTTTTTATTATAATTATTATTAAAATTAATTTATTATTTCTTTGATAGCTTAGCTTAGCTCATTAGCTTAGGAGCTTCTTGGCAGCTTTTAAATTTTTATTCTCATTTTGTTGACGATTTAAAATGGCTATCGCAGTTGCATAAGTAAAGACTTTGGCGAGAAAGTTCCGAACTAATTCGGTGCTAAATTTCATTATTTATTTATTTATTTATTTATTTATTTAATGTTACTCTTTCAGCTTGTGTCGCATTTTAAATAAATAAAATTAAATAATGTCGCCTTTTTAAGTAATAAATAAATAAATATAAACATTTCTTTTAGAGATCTAAACTTAGAGTCCCCAATTTACTTAATGAAATAAAATATTTTAAATTATTATTTATTTATTTATTTTATTTATTTATTTTTTCAAAAGGTTGCTCACTAAGCTAAAAAGCAACATATTCAAAGAGCAATTTAAAAAAAAAAAAAAAAAAAAAAAAAAACAGAATTTGAAAAACTTTAATTTTTGAATGAGAGATTCTTATCTAAGCAACAAAAATCCCATAGGATAATATGGGAAGAAAGAAAGAGGGAATCTGGCTGATGTGCAGGATAATACCTATTTTCACCAACAGTCAAAGTCCATATTTTTCTATAAGAAAATTTGTTTCTACAATTAATCATTACCCTAATAAATATTTTTCAATTCCAATATTTTTCACTTTTGTTAAATTAGTACTCGATTTCGAAATATTTTTAATATTTTATTTTTTAGTTAAAGAATCCACATAGTTATATTTTAACCCAAAAACATAATACAGTAAAACACTGTTTATGCGTCCATCAAAGGATTGACGTAAAAGGAGTTATCAATGAAAAGACGTATAGTCGAAATTTTAATAATAACTTAATGACACCTGAGCAAAATATATATGAAAATACTAATTAATGAGTAAATATTATACTTTTTTTTTTAAGACAATAATTAATTAAAAAAAAAAAAAAAAAGATTTATTATAGAAAGGGAGAAAAATCATGCTATTAATGCAGACTGGGTGCTAATTACATGTATAATGCACTGAATATTTATTATATTACATTTCTTAAGAACAATATGCACACATTTTGAATATTAATTATATATATTGCATATCTTTAATAGTAAGCATACGATATTTATGTCCATACAGATAGTGATTTAATAACATTAAAAATCTTTAATATTCGTCTGATTGGCTGCTTGTCTATGAGTATTAAAAATTCTACTGTGAATTCAATGGATTCTTGGATCAGTATTCTTCGATCTTTCCTGTGTTCCTCCATTTAAGATGCTTTCTAGGAAAAACTTATTCAGAATGGAAAATAATGACAGGTCGAGAAATTTTGCAAATTTTAGTAGAGTGGAAAAGACGTATAACCGATGTTAGCTGAGTATAAACGAAGAACTTGTGCAGTAAAATGAATAGGAATGAATCGGGTCTTGACTAAAAAAAGGACCTAAAAGACGTATAAACATTACTTTACTATAAATAATGTGAAAAAGGAGTACAAATTTAATAGTTGTGAATTTTCTGATTGTGAAAACAGAATAATAATGGGAGGGAAAAAAAAAAAAAAAAAGATAATGAGCAATTGTGGAAACAATTTTTTCCCATGGAATACCATGGGAACCTAAACCCACTGTCGGTGGGATTAGGTATCGTCTGCTTTTAAAGTTATATTGAGTGTTCGTAAGGTTGAAAAAAGTTATTTTCCGAAATCTTACGAATTCAAATACATTGGTGTTAAATTACAGATTTGTTTTCTGTGATATAACAAAATCTATGTTAATCAGCATAATGCTTATTTAGCTGAGCCTGCAAAAGAACTTGAAGAAAGGAATGATATAGAACTAATCTAAATCGTTCTCTAATATTCTCAAACCCACCAGTGATTGAGAAATCCCTCTCGGCTGGTAGACGAGGGATGCCGGGTTTGAACACAGATTTAATTCGTTGGCCTAGCTTTTCGGAGTGGTATTCTACGAAATTCAATAAATACAGGCTAGTACCCCATTAGAATCAAAGAAATCTCCTTAAAATTATTTCCGTGAATGAATAAAATCATCATCCAAAAACAGTAAAATCCAAACAATAAAATCATCATCATCATCCAAAAACAGTTTTGGATGATGATGACTAAAAATTGCCTGCATATTGGAATGAAAAAATTTGTTAAATATCTGAAATATTTTCGCTATTGTGAACCAAAATTATGTTCATGGATTAAGCAGTAACGTTATCGTCGATAGGAGAAACAAAATGGTAGACCGTAACTTAGTTTGTTATTTATGTACTGTGCCAGCTTTCTCCATGGCAACTCTGAGCTAAGGGTCGTCGTCGTGGCAACTGCGCGCGTCGTAACTGTGGCACGTGACCAAGAAAGCGCTATGCGGACAAATTTTCGGCTGATTGTGATGGATGGTGGAAGTTAAGGGGGAGAACGGGGAGTATATTTTTTTCTTTTTTTAATATTTTTGTTCCAGATATTTATTCAAAGTTGCAAAGGCGACAAGTCTAAGAATATTTTTTAAGGGAAAAGAGATTATAAGAGTTGCACAAAATCTGAAAAATCGGTATTCAACGCATCAGGTGTGTTGCAAGAGTTGGGAGAGAGAAATTTTTCTCCCTCTCTTGCTTTATGCACTGCTGTTTTCCCAAAATTCATTCCGGGCGTGTTATTACATTGAGGAAGTCTTTCTTACTCTTAGAGTTGAGTTGAGAGATTTCTTTTTTTTTTTTCTTTTTCTTTTTGAGGTAGAAATTGAAGAGTGAACATAATTGTTTTGAAAAATTGAATGTTTTTATTTTATTTTATTTCATTTTTACACTTTTCCACGAGTGAGCGAGAAAAACATGTTTAGTTTCTAGCGAACGGCGTGTGCTGTGTTTTATATTAAATTCTGTTAAAAGTTTTTCAGACTCAGCAAAATGGTTTAGGAATTAAGTTTTATGTTTTTCTGTCTAATATGGAAATATATGCTTTACCATAAATTGTGTAATATTAAATTCTTTCTTGTACGCGATTATCAAAATTTAATCTTTTTTTTTTTTTTTTTTTACTTCTTTATAGAATTTAGCAAAACGAATACATTTCCTTTTTTATTTACCCTTTTTCTGGATAAATAGTGGGAAGTTTAAGAATTATTATAAAATTATGCAATAATTATTTAAGGAATGTAACTCTTTTTTTTTTTTTTTTTTTGAGTTTTTAATCTTTGTAACTACGAAATAAAAATCTAGTAAAATAGCATAATTTTATCACAATGTTAGCACAAGTGTTTAATTGAGAAAATATTTTTTCTAAGTAGAAATAGTAGAATGAATATAATTCTTTTTCCTAAGGTTATTTGTTTTTGAGAGAATTAAAAACATGCATAGCAAACCGTATGTTAAAATATGTAATCTAAGTTTCCAAAATTTTGAGAGTTAAATTTTATGTTATTCTTTACTACTATGAAATTTTACTATATATTGTGCACTGTGAATAATCTGGTGTGTCACTCACACGACTTTTTCTTTCCCTGAAATTTAATACTATAAATACAGGTTGGAGATTAAGAGGTAAGATAACGTGTACTCTTTGTAAACCTATGTTAAACAATTCAAATTACGCTTCGGAAGAGTTTTATATGAAAATTAGATCTGTGTGTGTGGGGGGGGGGGGGGGGGGGCTACCGCCCCCGTCAACCCCCCCGTTTCATTAAGGCGCCTACATTTATATAGAATTTAATTCGGTTATTAAAAAATAATTCTGTTTTTTAAAAATAATTTATTTAAATTATTATTTAAACAAATTATCTTTTATAATAATGCAGACGTTTTCCATATTATTGAAGTAGTATAACACTAAGTATCCAAAAAAAAGTTGAATTTATTCTCAATATTACATTAAAATTTTTTTTAAAAATGAAAAAAATCGATAACTTTATTTTAAATTATCGCAGATCGATGGTTCAACCATTCGTTTCAAAAGTATTGGCGAGCTCATTTGAAAGATACGCATCATGAAAATTTACTCCTCTTGAGGGGGGACTGCCCCCCCCAGGGGGGGGGGGGAGACGATGCTCCTACATACACAATTTTTTTTCCCAAGTTGACTATCTCTATTACAAAAAATATATATTCGTTTCATTTGGTTTAGTGCAGTCTGTGTAATGTATTTGAATACTTTTGAGTGTCCCTGTACACGAACCATTTGCTTCATCTCAACGAAAAGCTTACTGTAACACCCGTATATGATACACATTTAGAATACAGAGTTTGGAATTTCTGCTCTAATTTGTTTTTGAGATATGCTGATAACAGACAGACACACACACAGACCAACCTTTAAAAACATGATTTTCGTATTCAGGAGACCTGAAAACGTGTAAATATAACAAAATCTCGCTTTCGAAAATTTGACCCAAAAACAATACTTAAGTATATATTGTCTCAAAATAGCTCCGAAACAATATATACTTAAATTTCAAAATCTATGTACTCATTTTTGAGTACATTGACATGTCAAACATGGGGATATTGGGATTCTTATTGGTCAACCCCATTTTTGAGCGTGTCAATATACTCAAAAATGAGTACATGTTTTTTTTAATTTAAGTATATATTGTTTCGGGGCTATTTTGAGACTATATACTTATTTTTAAAAACCTATTTTTTACAGTGTATGATGTCAAATTATCTCAAATATATGATTATCAAAGTTATGTGTTTATATGGAATAAAAAATAAAGTTTATTCACATGCACACAACCTTTTTTTTAGAAAGGAAGTATAATTAAGGCAATTCGGGATAATATGTTTGAAATTAAATTGTACGTGTTTTAGAGAATGTGTCAATTTTCTTTTACTTTTTTTAATTCGTTAATCGGGCTAGAAATTCAACGAAAATTTCACCATTTTTATCACTGTCGTTATCAATTAGTGGGTTTAGAACTAATATTTTTTTTTTTTTTTTTACTATTATTACATGAAATAGAGGTGCCGATTATTACGATTTGTCCGTAATTATTACGGATTTACGGCAATAATTACGGCATTACGGACAACATTTAAAAATTACGGATTATACGCTTTTAAGAAAATCGTGGATATCGATCGTTCAAAAAAAAGAATCCCTACTAACGATTGACGATAAAACGCACAACGGAAGCCTTCCAATTCTCAATCTTTCTCCATCCACAACATAAATGTCAATATTCATTTTAAACTTGTGTTATTAGATTCTAGAAACTATAAAGAAATAGAATTATGCAATATTTCTCGCTGATGTAATTTTTTTTACCTCCCCCCCCCTCCCTCTTTTCTTATCTCGAACTAGCCATCGACAATTAGAAGCTCTGCAGAAGCCTTTTCAGGATTTATTACTGAACTTGATGCATCTATTTGTTTTTCCTTACATACTGTATCACCAAACAAAAAAATATGCAAGATGCATAAAGAAAAGAACAATGTTTTAGTATTTAATGCCATAAAAACAGTTGTCTGAAAGAAAAAAAGACTATATTAAAAAATAATAATAGTAAATGAAATACATTTTTGTAACACCCCCCCCCCCCCCCCCACACACACACACACCCAAAAAAAAAAAAAAAAAAAAATCTCTCATTTTGTAAGAAGGTAAAAAAAAATACAAATTTATTTACTTTTGTTCAGAAATTTTTCTAATTTTTTAATTAATATATTATATATTTGCTTACAAAAACTGTGCAATTCGTTATTAAATATGAGTTTGTGCGCAAAAAATATTCTGTGAGGCGGTCACGTTTCATAAATGTGTAACTCTGATTACTCATAGCTGTTATTGAAACTTGGCACCTCTACATGAAAATAGTTTTTATCAAAAGGAGTTTTAATTACGCACTTGAAATCGAATTTTTGATGTAAAATTTACAGTCGGCGTTATAACCATACTGCTCAACTTAAATTTGGATCTTAAAATAATAGCTTAAAACTGAAATAGGATCCTCTTAGTATTTAAAATTAGGCACTTGTTGCAAAAATTAACGAGTTAAGACCGACCCACAGAGTACTTAAAATATAGTGTGTGAATGAACTCACGATTATTTATGTAAAAAGGAATAAAAACGTACAAGAAACATTGTTTCGGAATAGAAACATGGTAAGAGCAACGAAAAATGTTTATTTTTGCATGTACTGATAAATTTATGCAAGAAAAATGTAGCCCCCCCCCCCCTTTTTTTTAATGTAGAAGTACCTTTTTTTCTTTTTTTTTTTTTTTTTTTTTTTTTGTATTTTTCCCATTAACTACACCTTTTTTTTTGGTAATTGAAAAATTTTAATAAAAATTAAATTATTTTAAATTTGGGTTTATTTTTAAATTATTAATTTATATTAACCTTATTGTTTTTTATGCGTGTATTTAAAAAATAATAAGGATAATATAAAATGACACTTATGATAAACCTAATTTTAATCTATGTGTATTTATTTATGTTTAAAATTGGAAATTTACGATTAAAGCATGTGCTTTATTTATTTAAAATGATCAAGAATGATCATAGTGCATAAAATTGGGTCTTTATGGTAAAAGTATATGATTTGAAGTGAGACTCCACCATAGTCTTCATAAACATACAACTACTTATGCATTAAATTTATGCTAAACAACCATTATAGATATTCTATATTCTATATATTCTTATTCAAAAGCATAAGCAAATAAAAATTTAAATGATTTTAATTTTCCTTTAATTTTTTAATTGTCAGATTTATGCGTATATTAAAATAATAATAATAATAGTGATAATAGAAAATATATGATACATAACAAGTAATAAATGTATATATGTATAATAAATAACAATATTTTAGTTATTAAATTACTTTTTTAAAAAGTTTAATAAATTTCGTTTTAATATACCATTTTTATTATTTTATTTTCAAGATGAAATAATATTGTGTATTTTTATTTTTGCATCATCCAAAACAATTTTGTTATTGTTATACATGATACTCCCCTCCTTCCATTTTATATGTCCAATTTCGCCTAGTAGAAATAAAAACGGCTTTTTATTTCGAAATATGAAATATTTTATGTGTCATAAACTGTTAAACTAACGAAATAAAAATTGTAACAATATCGGAATTTATTCTTATACCAATAATATGTTATTTGTGTAATTGAATTTTAAACTAAATCGCGTTGCTTGAAAATTGATTAATAGAATTGCGTGATAACCTCGCACTGTTATATATATTCATTACATCTGATACCCGACATAATTTTTTTTGCAAAATGCCTGGGCGAATCGCGTGCGTGTCTTGTATATAGAATAAATTTGAATTAGTATAGTTAAGTTACTTCAATAATTTCACTCGATAAAGGCGTATAATGTTTGCGAAATCATTGTATGATGGAATGGAATAAATTTTACAATGGGTGTTATGCTGAAAGTTTTATTTAAAAATAATAATAATAATAATAAAAATAAATAAATGAATGAAAGCCGTTATAATTTTTCAAAAAGTTTTTTTTTTTTTTTTTTTTTTTTTTCTTTCTTTCTTTCTTTTTCTTTGTGTGTGTGAACGCCTGCGCATTTGGTTATTTTGCAAAAAATTTTATGTTAAAAAAAAGTAATTCCTTAACAATATCGATATTATTATTAAAAACAAATGATTTTGACTCAATCGGAAGGTGGCCACCATTTTGAAACAAGATGGCGGATAAAGCTGATAAATAAACATGGTTGAGAACTTAATATAAGCTATGTACAATAAAGAGTTTCATCCAAATCGGTTCATAAATACTTTTTTTTTTTTTTTTTAATCCAAATTTCGTATTGTTAAGTGGCCGCCATTTTGAAACAAGATAGCGGATAAAGTTTATAATAAACTTGATTGAGATCTTGATATGGGGTATGTACATGCCGAGCTTCAATTAAATCGGTTCATAATTAAGTTTTGTATGCGAACATGAAGAAAACTAATGGTCGTTATTTTAAAAAATAATCCAACATATTTGTAAGATAAGACCGCTGTCCATATTTGGTTGGAATTGATTTATTATTTTGGACGTTATCATGATGACAAATTTTCTCACTCACTCTCTCTATATATGCATGTATAGAGAGAGGGGTATGTTTGATAGATAGAGGGATAAGAGAGAGAGAGAATTATAAACAAAGGGATTGCAATAGGGTCGATTTAAAAAAAAAAAAAAAAAAAAAAAAAAAAAAAAAAATGGGCTTCTTTTTTTTTTTTTTTTTTTTTTAAGACTAGTAAGTAAATAAATAAATATGATTTAAAAGTTCTCTTTAAATTTGCGTTTCAATGGCGTATTTAAATTTCGTTGTGTTTCTCGCAATATAAAGACATTAAAATGTTAATAACAAATGCGTCTCATAAACCGTAATATATTCGATTTTTTTTTTTTTTTTTTTTTTTTTTATCCTTATAGAAAAATCAGTTTGTGCTGCTTAAACAATTTTCTATAGGAAACATGTGGTAGTGAACTCAGTAACATATACCAGTTTCGAATATGGACGATCATATAAGCCCTTTTCAGTTCTGTTCGAAAGGCCATAACACGGGGATGTCGAGTTCGTTTTTATATTCGCTCATCGTCCTAGCCGTTCGGAGTTTTCCGTGGTTTTCTCCGAAATTCGCGTGAAAGAACACGAATTAGGGCCCCCTTAAAAAAGATTCCACAGAGGGCACGCCGTCCAAGCCTAGGACCCTGTTGTAGTCAGTTGACCTTAACCCCTTCATCACACACCACAAACACCTTTCAACTTTTTTTTTATGTGAGGAGGGTGGACACCACATGAAATACCACGTATAATACATATGTGTATAGAATACAGTCGAACCTCGTTAACGTGAATTACTTTTAACATGAACTGTTTCCACAATCTCCATCAAAATGAAAATAAGTTTAGTTATATGAAGATTAGATACTGATAGCGTGAACTACTGATAACATGAAAAAAAAAAAAAATTATCCCCCTTGAGATTCACGTTAACGAGGTTCGACTGCACAAGTACCGAAAACTATGCGTAACAAGAACAAAAAATCGAACATATAAAACACAAATAACATATCCATAGTTAATTATTTAAAATATATATTTTGTCTAAAAAATGCTTAAGTATTTATTAATTTTTTGCATAATAATAAGTATTATTTATAAATAATTTTAATAGTTCTCTAAATAATAAAGATTTGTTAGGCATTTATCGAATTTTAACTTTTTTTTAGACTTATGATAAAAACTGTTCATCTTATCGGGAAGTTATAAAACTGGACTTAATAAACTTCTATGACAAACATTCTTGTATTTATATGTGTATTTCTAATTGCAAATTCTTTTTTGAAATATGTTATGATTCTGATTGGAATTTTAAATATAAAAATTGAAAAATAATATATGTATTCAAGTTACTTTTATTCAAATTTATTCCATGCTTTTTCTTCATCTTATAATTGCTTTTTCTTCTCTTCCAGGTATGTTAACTGATAAAGTAACATTATCTCTTATCTGGATTGAAATTGAAATTTGACGGTGGTAAGATTTATTTACAGTACATTCCAGATTTTTATATAACCCTTTTTTTTTTTTTTTTGCCACCATTATTTTTTACGCCAATATAAGCTTTTCCTACCTCAAAAAGATTGAACGTTTTGAAGGACTTTTATTTATTTATTTTTTCTCCTCTCTATTTTTCTAAAAAACAAACTTTTAGTCGAATGTGTTTTCCTATACATTTTCTGCATGGGTGAAATTTCATTATTCTCTCACATTTTTTTCTCTTTTCTTTCTCTTCAAGTGAAAAGGAGAACGTAGATTTTGTTTTCTTTGGTAATAACGTCATATTATAAATTTTCACGCCCTTCAAATTTTATAATAAGAGGCTAATATCGATTCGTTTTAGCGCGTTTTTATAACGGTATCTGGCATTTTAGAATAAAGTTGCTGAAATGTATTGTTTGAGAAATAGGTTTAATGTAGTGTCTGTTTTTATAACTTTCATTAGGCCCCACCAGTAGCCGAGCGGGATTGCGCCCAAAGCTGGTTGACGGAAAGTGCTGGGTTCGATCCCAAGTCGCGGTCGTCGACTTGGCCGTTCGGTGTTTTCTGTGGTTCGCGAGTTTGTAGTTGCTAGTTTAGTGATGCACTCGTGCGTAATGTTTTCACCTGATGAAGGGCCGTGTTATTGTTTTCACCTGAAACAATCCCCCCCCCCAAATTTATACTATTTTCGTACAAGTTCCTTTATTTAGAAGTTGAATTATTATATTAAGTTTAGATTTTAATTAAAGCTATAGATGTAGAGATAGCTATTAAAAAAAAAAAAAAAAAAGCTATAGCTCTAGAACCTATAGATGGTTTCAAAGCAGAAATTTCTCGGAAATAAAAAATGCTATTTTTTTTTTCTTTCTTTTTACGTAGTTATAATCAGCTATGTGTCTGTGATAGCAAGGGTCGATCTAGATTTTAATTTTTGGGTAATTTATTTTTGTGAAAAACAAAATGTGTTTGTGGCTGAAAAAAAAAAAAAAAAAATCATTTTAATAATCAATCTATATAGTTATAAGTACAAAACTTCGAATAAACACCATAAAATGCAAGAACTCTCAACAATTGTTTTGGGTCAAAAGAAAACACGACTCTTCGTCAGGCGAACAAAGTAAGCACGAGTACTGCAAACAAGGCGGCAACATACACCCGAAACAATTGTTGCGAGTTCTTGCATTTTATGCTGTTTATTCAAAGTTTTGTACTTATTACTTTTAAATACCAATTATGCTGTGCTCTTTTATAATTCGTTCTATATAGTGTTTAATATTAAGTTAATAGAATTTCACTAAACCAATTTACTAAAAATAATTCTGAAAATATGGAAATATTTTATAAAAAGTATCACTTTTATAAAACAAAATCTTGTAAATTAGCTCATTTTATAAATTTTAATTTTCTGAAGGATCTTTTATTATGGATTTGAATTTTGTGAAGGGTCCCTTTTTATGATATGGGATTTTGTGAAGAGTCCCTTTTTATAAAGCGGCAGCAAAGGGGACCCAATTTTTCCTTGGATCGACCCCTGCTAATAACCATTTTTGCCATGTTTTTATTAACTTCGATTCTTGTTTGTTTGTTTGTCCGGTACAAATCTTGCAGTGCTTTAACTAACTTCCCTACTAGCTAGACATTTGAAACTTTCACAGTAGCTCAGAACCCGGTGACAACACAATACTTCGAAGTCAGATTTTCGAATTTTCGAATAGTTTTCTTTTAATTAATTAAAATGTGAAAATTATAAGCTCCTAATAGCAATAAAAATAGCCATTAAAATATTAACTATAATTTAATTATTGCCAAAAAAAATTTACGAGTTCATTTTCTTTCGACCTAAAAATAAATACATTTAATTAAACGTGAGCGTTAAAAAATTGTTAAAAGTTAAATTATGCATTTGGCAAAAATTGACGTCGTTATCATTTTAAAGATTTTCTACACAATGATGAAGTGCTAATGTAGTTCATGATGCAAATATATATTGTTCGGAAAGGATTAATATTTTATTTTTAAAACCAACTTTTTTTTTTTTAAATTCAAATTTCCGGTAACTTTTTAACCAATCACATTAGAACGTCCATCTTTGGAATATCGATAATAAGAATTTTCTCGCCAAAAGTCGCCAAGGGCAAAAAGTTGTCAAATTTGGCGCCAAATCCATTACCTGCCTATTGGAGCTTTTTAATGCGTTTTAAAGAGAAGTTTAAGCTATTTAAAAACATGGTATATAATTTTTTTTTTTTTTTTTTTTTTTATCTTATAATTATTTACCATGTTTTTATTAACTTCGATTCTTGTCTGTTTGTTTGTCCGGTACAAATCTTGCAGTCGATTTTTAACTAACTTCCCTATTAGCTAGACATTTGAAACTTTCACAATAGCTCAGAACCCGGTGACAACACAATACTTCGAAGTCCGATTTTCAAATTTTTTATTAGTTTTCTTTTAATTAATTAAAATATCAAAATAATAATAGCTTTGACAATAGCCATTAAAATATTAGCTATAATTTAATTGTTGCAAAAGAATTTTTACGAGTTCCTTTTCTTTGGACATAAAAATAAATACATTTAATTCAACGTGAACGTAATTTTTTTTTTTTTTTTTTTTTTTTTTTTTTTCAATAATAATTTTCCTACCTAAAAAAGATGGAACGTTGTGAGGGAAATTTATTTTATTTTTATTTATTTATTTATTTTCGCTTCTTTATTAAAAAATAATAATAATTATAATAGTAATAATAATAATAATAATAATAAAAAGTTATATTTATAATAACAATTAGCTGGGATTTATAAAACGGTTCTATTGTTTTTGCTGTCAAAATATCAATTGTTATTTTAATTAGTTTAATTTAAAAATGCTTTAAAATTAGTTAATTTATTTTTTTATGTAATTGAATGTAAATATTTAAATTAATTATCTAAGTACAAAATATTTACAATGTATTATTTTCCTACCTAAAAAAAGATTGAACGTTTTTGAAGAATTTTTATTATCGTTTTTCCTCCTCCATTTACAAAAAAAAAAAAAAAAAAAAAAAAAAAAACTTTAGTCGAATGTGTTTTTCTGTACATTTTCTGCATGGGTGAATTTTCATTATTTTGTCTTTTCTTTCTCTTCGAGTGAAAAGAAGAACGTAGATTTTGTTTTCTTTGGTAATAACGTCATATTATAAATTTTCACGCCCTTCAAATTTTATAATAAGAGACTAATATCGATTTTTTTTTTAAGCGCATTTTTATTATAGTATCTTGCACTTTAGAATAAAGTTACTAAAATGTATTGTTTATGAGATAGGTTTAATACAGAGCGTGTTTAAAATAGGGTGTAGTTGTTAAATATTATCGTAGAATGATGTATTCAAAAATCTATTATTTATAACAGTTACTGAATATTATGTTAACTGCTCTATTGTATCATGTGTTAAAATAATAATTTTTATTTTAATTGGTTTTATTTACCTGAATTATTCAGACATGTTACTTTTCAGCCTTTTTAGGCTTGAAAATTATTATTCTTGGGATCAATGCAAATCTGCATTAAAACTTTTTGGACATGTGTAGTAGGGGGGGGGGGGGGGTGAGGGTCAGCCTGAATTCGTGCAATATTATTAGCAATTTCTGTGCGATTGGCTTTCAAGAAATGTCAAATTCAAACTTGGAGAAAATGGAAAAGAAACAGCACTTCAACTGCATTTTCCTAATGAACTTGAACTACATTATTTTGCTAATCAATTGCCCCAGCAAACAATGCTTCTATAGAATAAACTTATTTTCAAGTATGTGTAATAATTTTGTCTGTTTTTTAAGCACTTACAACTATTTTAATTATAATTAATATGATATTTAATAATAAGATTTATTGTTCTGATTTTGTTTATTGTGTGTATATGTATGCAATCAGATTTAACATTATTTTTATTATTGTAAAATTTATATTGTGTCAGTTGCCTGATACCACTTTTGAGAGGGGGAGGGGGGGGGTCGTGAAAATTTCAGCCTTTTTTTCTGTAAGCTTGTACCATGTCTGATTATTTTATTAGTGTACTTAAAAACAGATTTCATTAGTTTAAGGGATGAAGAACGCTATAATTCTTAATGTAAATTATTGTGTTAGTGTTGTGAAAATGTGCTTATATATGCATCAAAATATAATAATATTAAGTATAATATAATTTCAGTAAAATATTTAAATGTAAATAAAAAACTTTGGTTATTCGTATTTCTTATTTTAAAATGCTCTCTGCTAATTAAATTTCAATTGTTCTCCTCGATTTTACGTTTTTGTAGTTTTAACACTATATTGTGAACATTTCTGACAATTACTTTGGTTAGTTAATGGGTAAAGTAAGTATTGGTAAGTTAATTTTTAAAAAGATTTTTTAGTTTTGAATCTTTAAAATTTGCATTAAATTTAAGTTTTTAAACAAACGGATATTAAAAAATAAATAAATAAATAAACTTATCAATGAAGCCACAGATTGAGAAGAAAAAAAATTAAAGATAGTTAGCAGGGTGCATATTAAAAATTAAAAAGAAAAAAAAAGTAATAATAATGAATTTAAATTAATTTAAATACCTCAATACCTTTTCAGAAATTTAAATATGTTTTATTTTGTTATATTTCCGTGAATGGAATTTTTAATAACATTGTAATTCACAAAAAGATTTATAAACACCTCCATCGCTTTAAGCCAGTTTAATCTTAATAGAAATAAGTAGTTCTTCCCATCTGCAAAAAATGGTACACTGGTACAGTTTTGTGCGGAATGTATCAACTGAAATTAAGTTACATATCTTTTCTAGAATAAATATTATTTTGCGCTTTCGATTTTGCTAAATCTGTTTTAATTTCTACCAAATTTGTTGTCTTCCCTTTTCATTTTTATTTGCTTACTTATTCAAATTATAGATGTATAATCTTCTTTAACGTATTTGGTACATAATAATTAATAGTTTTAATATTGATTGTATGGTCAAATAAAACTGTTGCCATATTACTTTTAATCAGATCTCCCTTGCCGAATTCTACGGTTTTTCCGTAGTATCTGAAGAAACATAAACTAGATCATGGCTCATTATGTAATGCGTATTGAAAATTTAAGATTTTATGAGAATTCTTAAATACTAGAATATGTATTTTTATTTAATTATTATTATTATTTTCTTTTTTTACACCAGTGTTTCATCAATGCCAATATTTTACCGAAATCTAGTCTAAATAGAACATACATGATGTTTTTTGTTTTATTCATTTATTTGTTTCTCATGCATACAATAGTCCCCCCCCCCCCCCCTAAAATATGTTCAGTATAATATTAACTTCAGTACTCCAGTTATAGAAAAGTTCGTTACTCCCATATTAATTAAATTATAATGTTTAAAATGTTGCTTACAATTTAAAGATTCACTTTCTTGTATAAGCTTTACAAAATACTTGTACTAAGTATATAT
Organism: Salticus scenicus; assembly: GCA_963930645.1. Classification (NCBI taxonomy): domain Eukaryota; kingdom Metazoa; phylum Arthropoda; class Arachnida; order Araneae; family Salticidae; genus Salticus; species Salticus scenicus. The sequence goes on from CAWVNO010000001.1 coordinate 6,318,946, forward strand.
TACTCTCTTAGCATTACATAAAATATTCTTATTGCACTTACATAAGAATATTGATTTCTTCCCTCTCATTCAGAAAATAGCGTGGAGAATACCAGATGGAGAATAATAAAAGAACACGAATACTTAACCAGCAATTTTTACTAAAATTTTCCTGTAGAATTGGGGGAGGGGGGGGAGTTAGGGAAAATCTTCCCGATAGCTCTTATAGCAATACTAAGTATCTTCTGCTCAACAAAGAAATACTGCTCGATATATATTATAAGAACTTACTTCCATCTTGCGCTCCCGCTGTTTCTCCCTTTTTCTTTCGGGAGGTGGGGGAGTCCCTCTTCCTCAAATATACTTCTTGGCACTTCCATCTCTCAAACTGTTCCCGTTCGAAATAGACCTATCAAATGCTAAAACCAAGGCATTTGCATAAAAACGACATTCCAATTCCTTCTCTTAAAATCGTGCTTGAAGTCTATTTACTCCACCCCTTCCCCCTCGGGGGTCTCATAAAACTTGAGAAATGGTAGAACATCCCCCGACATTTTTTTTTTTTCCTCCTAGCCCCCCTCTTCTTCTACTGGCAGTCTTATTACCTTCTTTAACTGAAAGACGATTTCAAACAGCCGAGATGAGTTGAAGGGAAGTCAGCTTTGATATACTGTCGGAATTATCTATAGCAGTTATAAATCGCTTCGCCACCCCCCTCCCCCCTTCTTCCCGAGGCGTTCACTGATTTTGGATAGGTAGGTAGTCATCTCTATCCAACCTGTTTATACTTGCTATTGAGCTTGAAATATGTTATAGACTGCCTCAATTTGCAGCTTTATGTGTGTCGGTGGGTTTTTAATAAGGTGCTGTAAATTACATCTGATGCGCTAAGTACATGAAGGTATTATGCCAGTAGCAGTGTTTCGTCGCAGATATAATGATGCTTTAGACTCCCTAGTTAGCTGTGATATGATTGAAAGAGTATTTTGTTAGGTAATGTAGCGTACTGTTGCCAAAATTGAATACACTAATAATGATAATTAATTGTGTGTGTTAGCACTTTGCATGTCTAGCGTATTACAGTAAAGTAAATTTAAGCTTATTGATTTATTTATTAATATATTTCTTGCTGTATCTGTCTGTCTGTTATCTTCTCTTACTAAATATAGTATGCACTGTACTTGTTCTTTTCACCGCTTTTATTTTATTTATTTTTATTTCATTTTTAACAATAATATTGAAAATGGTATTGTTTTAATTAAAAAAAATAAATAATAATAATAATTAAAGAACACTTGTTTGAGTAGGATTAAATCAATGCAGTTCTTTGTTTTTTGTAAATTTCATAGTAATTTCGTAATAATAAATCTATTTGGATTTTTTTTTTTTCTCTCTCTCTTTGAAATGCTGTAGCGTCTAGTTTCTAAATATTGTGTTTGAATCCCGGTTTAAATGTAGATATTAGCAGTGTTTCGGAATTTACTTTAAGTAGTAGTCGCTGTATGATAAGCCTTCTTAATATGCGAAAATAGCCATAGAGCGATTACCCCCCCCCCCCCCCCCCCGATAATAATAATGAAATATGTAAAATAACTTAAATTTTAGTGTAGAATATATAAAATTTCTTGTATTATATATTTATAAAAGTTGTTTTTTCATCCTAAATTATTTTTTTTTATGTTTTCCCCCTCTTATTAAATTACTTTCAGCAAAATCTATATTGACAAAGATTTTCTTTATTGACCGTTTCTTACATTATTATCATTATTATTACTTGTTGTTTATTATTGCTTAAAATATCGAATTTTATTTGAGAATCTAAAAGTTTGTGCAGCTATTAACTTTCTGCAATAATATTCTAGGTCTTTATATTAAGAGCGTACAGTCCCGATGACAACCAAAGCTCACATTATTCTATGGGAAAATTTGTTTCCACAGTTACTCATTACTTACAAGGAAACATTCAAAAGGTCTTCAAAAAGTATTGAAAAAAAAAATAGATGTGATTCTACTCTTCATAAAACACCAGAAAGTGAAAAAAATTATCGTCTGAAATGAATTACAGCGACCACAAAAAATTATCAAAATTAAGCTTTTTTGGCGATTTAGCGCTGTTAGGCGATAAGTTCGCTAGCATCGAGGTTGTTGTGTACGAACAGAACCGAGTTTTGCTTCTCCGCCAAGTACTCAAAATCAATCGTCTAGCAGTGTGAAATCGCCAAATATGCTTAATTTTGATAATTTTTTGTGGTTGCTGTAATTCATTTCAGCCGATAATTTTTTCACTTTCTGGTGTTTTATGAAGAGTAGAATCACATCTTTTTTTTTTTTTCCAATATTTTTTGAAGACGACACCTTTTTGAAAGTTTCCTTGTTAGTGTATTATATTAAATACTGTTTTCTCATTCAGAAAAATATCAATCTTTCAATAAGTACTCTACGAAAAATTAATTTTTCGCATTTTTAATACTTAACTTTCTAGCTAAAAAATGCAACCAGTAAAAATTTTTTTAATTTAAAATATTAAAAATTATAAAAACAAACAAATTAATTAATTAAAAACAAGTACTAATACTGTTGTAAAATTTCTGAATGTGAAAACAGAATTTAAAAAGATAATAATACAGTCGAACCTCATTAACGTGAATTTTTTTTAACATGAACCGTTTCCACTATCCTCATTAAAATGAAGATTAGTTTAGTTATATGACGATTAGTTACTGATAGCATGAACTACTGATAATCTCTTCTGACCCAAAGCTATAATAACAACATAAGTTACACTTGAAGGCTTTTAGACTTATACATTCACATTGTACATTACAAAAAAGTATAATTTTCTTTTATTTATAATTTAGGGGGTTAGTAATGTACGATACAAATGTATGGCTTTAAACAACTAAACTCTAAATTATTAAGTTACATAAATCTTCCTAACTGTAACACAATAAAAAATTTGATGCCCTTAAATAAATCAATCAATATTAGTTTCCTTTTTATTCTGGCAAGTGTCTAAGTACTTAACAAATAATTATGAAAATTGCGTACTTTTCTTCGACCACTGAAGTCGTTTTACGAAAGTCGACAAAATAACATATTTCAGAAATAAATTTAGTTTCATGCTGCCATATACCGGTATCTTTTTGAAGCCAGTTTATTCAGCTTTTTATTAGTATAGTCAAAATATAAAAATATTAAATGGTATAGATTTTATAATGAATAGAGGTCCACATATGTGGACTTCTGGAACGAAGAGGATAACATGATTTTTTTTTTTTTTTTCCCCTTTGAGATTTACGTTCGACTGTAATAATAATACATTAGGTAATAATTAATGATGGAAACAAATTTTCCCATAGAATAATGTCCCTTGGATGTACTATGGATAAGTACTGGATATCCATACTCGGGATATCCTGAGGATGTCTTGTGGATGAGATGGGCTGTTAGGGATGGGTTTTGATTGTCGGCGAGATTAGGTATTGTATTATCTTTATCTCTTCTCATTATAAAGAAGAATGTTAGCATAGCAGTTCGTTATTTTCTCCCGTCTTCGCTCTCTCTGCGCCTGTAAAACGTGTTTTACTACACGTATAGTTAGTCAACGAGGAAAAAAGCATTAGGTACTTTCAAAGCTCCATGTATTAAAGTTAAAAGTTCTGGAGGAAAAAAATAAAGTCGGTTTATAAAAACTTCTATTTACCGAAGGAGGCTTTTGCACGTATGTACAGTGAAACCTCTCAAGTTGGACACCCCTATAAGTTGGACACTTTTCTCGGAACGAATGTACCCATAGGATTAACATTATGTCCAACCTCTATAAGTTGGACACCCTTTTAACTTGGAAGTTGGACAGTGAAATACTGTCCTAAGTTGGACACTTTTACCCGATGAGACAGAAAAAAAAAAGAAATAAAACTTCTATTTTTTCACTTCTTTTTTTAGAAATTTTACTTATTCCTTGTAGAAAAAACTGTAAATATATATATTTAAAAAAACAATGTTTCTTGTCACAATATATTTACCTCTCTCTTATAAAAAATACATATTTTCTTCAGTTGAAACATTCACAAATTACTGTAATTTAGTGCATAATGCAAGAATCTTTCTTTTTATTAAATTGCATGAATTATCCTTGCATTTTTTTTTTTTTTTTTAATATTCCACAGAGAGCTTACAGGCATGTTTTGCCTTAGACTGTTTAAAAATTGGCATTAGAAAATACATTTTGGTTGGTAACGTTCCTCTTCATCTACCCCTTTTATTTTTCCTACCAAGTATATAACTTGAGTGTATAATTGCACTAAACTGAATATTAGAGAGGTCTGAGGTCTGTTGTGAAAAACGATGCTGATTCAATTTGAATGCATATAAGCTGACAGGTGTTGCTGCTATGCTTCAGTTTTCCCCATTTACCGGAAAACTATATCTCAGTTTCTAGAGTGAATAAATTCTCCAAACTTCATATGTGAGATGGCCGTTATGAAAATGAATATCAGCTTAATTTGGGTGTGGATCAGCATACAGGTGGTGCTACTTTTACTCACATTCTCCGATTTTCCACATGACTATCTCAGCATCTATTGGATAAAATTGCACCAAAATGCATGTGTGAAATCTTTATTGTGAGAAGCTATATTGATTAAATTTTCTTGCATGTTAACTGGTAGGTAGCGCTATTATATAAAAAAAAAAAATAGAGAAGAAAGTATTATAATGGCCGCAACATAACAATTTAAATTTTAAATCGGAAAATTAATTATTTTTTATATATAAGTCGTGGATACAATTATATTATATGTAGATGTGATTAAAAGTTAAAAAACATGCATAGATACAGTTTAATTAAATCAAGAAATGTAAGCACCCCTATAAGTTGGACACTTTTTCTTGGAACCGTAGGTGTCCAACTTAGAGAGGTTTTACTGTATATTAATATTTAAGACGGCAGTGGGCTAAAAAAAAAAAAAAAAAAAAAAAAAAAAAGCAATATTAAATCTATTACTGCAAAAAAGCTTTTGTATAGTGTTAGTATTGGAGCAGTTTAAACTAGTTTATCGAGCGCCCGATTTTCCCCCAAATCCTCCGCAAGATTATAAAAATGTTAAAATGAAGATTTTCACATAATTAGGTAAAAAATGAATTGTTTTATATTTATTGTTATTTATTAACCAAATTTACATAAACTATATCAAGCATATATATTTTAATTTAAAATAATTATTGATATTTATATAAATCAATTATATATAAACTAAATCAGTCATATATATTACATTTTCAAATATTTTCCACTCTGTACAGCTGTACTTAATGGTGACAGAATATAATCATAAAATACTACAAAGATATTTGATATATATGGGTCATTCTCTGAAAAGTAGGCTTTTTTTAAAGAAAAAAACGTTAGCCCAAATAAAATTGCTCCAAATATTTTTTTAATTTTTGCGCATGTACACATATGTTACAGCTAATAAAAAATAATATAAACCAAAACTGTATCTGATAATTTTTGAAATAGTAATTATTTTTACTAATTAGAAAAATGAGGGAATGATTGTGAGGGAATGACAAATTTCTTCTAGAAACTACTTTATGTAGAGTAAGTGCACCAGTGATTGACACTTTTAGAGCAATCTCTGATGTTTTTAATGTTCTAGTCATCAGAAAATATTTTGAAAGACATTCAGAACCACATATATGTTAAAATATATACATTTGATAACAATTATTATATATTTTTTAATGAATTTTTATTTGACACCCACTCAGTGTTCCAGTAATTGACACTGTCAGTTTTTCCTTTTATCAGTAATTGACCCCTATGTTCCAGTGTTTGACACTGCTAGTTATTCATTTTACCAGTCATTAGCACCCTATGCTCCAGTGTTTGACATAAAATGTTAAAATTCTTATATGTAAAATATATGATTTTATTATTTTTCTTATTTAGTAATTATTTCGGGATAGATGTCAATTACTGGAGCATGCCAATCACTGGAGCACCTACCCTATATTGAAAAATGTATCACGATAAAATAGGGAAAAGGGAAGAATTGTTTCTCTCCTTTTTTTTATTTTATTTTACTCTTCCATTTTACTTTTAAATATCTAATTCGACTGCTTTATTTTTTATTATAAATGATTATCAATCTCTAATACTTTTTCTGGCCGCTACCCCCACTAACCTAAAATCTAATGGACTTGTGTAGCTTAATCTAATTTTTTCAACATCAATCACAATCAGAATTCGTTATTAAAATAAATAAAAAGTAAAAACTAACAACAAAAGTTGTCTTTCCACTTTCATATTTACGATATGCTGACCTTTTCTGTCCGTAAATCAATCTTCAAAAGATTTGTAAAGTTCAAACTGAATGTTACACTACGTCGGCTTTTTTTAAAGAAAGAAAAAAAGATATTTTTCCGGTAAATACTGCATATATACATATATTTTATATATATAAATGATTATATATAGGATATTTCTGAATAATTCCTAGGCTTTCAACTCATTATGTTCTGTTATTTTCTTTTTCACGCAAAAAACTCTGTTATTTAAAAAAATAAATGAAAGGAAGAAACTAAATTTACTGGAGGAAAACGTAAAATTTGAAAAATCGTTCTCTTTTTCATCTTTGTTTTACTCTCTTGCTGTAATTTTATTTTTAAATATCTATTTCGGCTGCGTTATTTATATTATTATAAACTATTATCAATATTTAATTCTACTTCTTCTTTCTCCCATCTCTAACTGTCTAAAATAAAATGTGATGGACTTGTATAATTTAACCTATATAGTTTAACCAACATCAATCAGAATTTATTATTAAGTAAATAAAAATAAAAACTAAGAACAAAAGCTGATTTTCCACTTCCATATTTACGGATATGCTGACCTTTTCAGTCCATAAATCAAATTTCAAAAGGTTCATAAGGTCACATTGAATGTTACACTACGTCAGCTTTATTAAAGATACACCTTCCGGTAAATGTTGCCATTTTTTAAAAGATAAATAATTATTATACATAGGATGCTTCAGGAGAATTTGTAGGTTTTACACTCGTTATATTTTTCTTGGATTTTTAAAATATTTCGACTTTCGATGTTTGAAGGATTTTTACGTTTTGAAATATTCTGAATAGGATTTGATCACTTTTAGAAACTGTCTTTGTGTGTGACAAAAGTTTTGTGACAGTTCTACTTTAAAAACTAACACAAAATTTTTTATATAGATTGGTGTCTATTAACTTTTGATTTAAAACACCTACACCCCGCGACAAAAAGATGGGAACAAAGGGTTTTTTCTTTGATTTTTCATAAAATAACGTTATCTAAATTGTGCTTATCATTTATTATTATTATAAAATAACACTATTCCTGGACTCATTTTTGTTTTCAGACTCATTTAGAAAAATTTTAAGACTAAAATTTTTCTAATTTAAGACTACACAGCGCGTCAAAAAGATAGGAACAAAGGGTTTTTTTTTTAAATTTTTGAATATGATTATTTTGAATATGAATAGTTTGAATATGATTCAAATATTTAATATGTTTTTGATAGGATAATATTTTGTTATGATAATAAATGATCAGCACAATTTAGATAATGTTATTTTATGAAAAATTTAAAAAAAACCTTTTTTCTTATCTTTTGGTCGCGGAGTGTAGTCTTAAATTGGAAAAATTTTAGTCTTAAAACTTTTCTAAATTAGTCTTAAAACAAAAATGAGTCCAGGAATAGTGTTATTTTATAATAATAATAAATGATAAGCACAATTTAGATAACGTTATTTTATGGAAAATCAAAGAAAAAACCCTTTGTTCCTATCTTTTTGTCGCGGGGTGTAACAGGTAGCACTGCTATGTTCGATTTCTCGTACTTACAGGACAGCTATATCTCCGCTTCTTTTGGGTGTAATTGAACAGAACTTGATATGTGAGAGGATTGTTATAATAACTGCTGATTTAATTTGGGTTCATATTGGCCGACAGGTGACGCTGATATGCTGCAATCATCCTTTTGTAACTGGTTTATGTCTTAGCTTCTACACAGCGTATAAATGCTGCAAACTTGATATGTGAAATGCTCATTATGAAAAAAAAAAAATGTTGACTAAATTCTGATGTTTATTGGCACAGTCACTAGTTCACGTTTCTATCATAGATATAGTAATTCATATAGATCTATCATCCCCATGTTATCGAGCAGAGATTTTTGACACCGAAAAATTTTTTTGGCATCAGCCATTAATCGGTATTGAAACTCGGGAGTTATAATGAATAGAATAGAATGTTAGATGAATTTTCAATATGCGGATGTATTATTGCCTGGCTTTCAATTGTACAAATAAATATATGAAAGGAAATGGAATAAGTTTTCATAAGTAAGTTATATTTGACTAATTTATGAAAAATGTAATTTTCATAATCAGTTGCTTTGTTATTATTATGAAATAATTACCGTCGTCATGTTTAATGGAATCTTTTTTTTTTTTTTTTTTCTTTTTTTTCTCTTTCTTTGATAATGTTTTTAAGATTTTTGTATTAATAAGTAATAGAATAATAAAGTTAAATGTTTTTTTTTTATTCTTTATTAAAAAGAAAAAAAAAAAAAAAAAAAGAAAAGAAAGAAAGATGAGTATCTGCAGTTTTTCATTCACCTTTAGTACATAAATTATTCATAAATTGTATTTGCTAAATTATCCATTGTTCACTCCAAGAAAGACGGCTATTAGACGAGACTTTTTTTCAGAATCACTTTTTTTTCTCTCGATAATCAATCTGTGTCTTATTACTATAGCTATGGCTGCTATCAATCAACATCTAAAGTTTTCCAGATGGCTATATCTCGTCATTTGTTGATTAGAATTTAATCAAATTGTATATGGAAAATTTTAATTGGAAAAGATATGATTAAAATATTGTTCATGTTAGCCAGTAGTTGACGTTCTTATATAGAATGATATTTTTTTTTTTTTTTTTTTGTGGCTACAAAATACTTTTCTCTTGGCAGCAAGTTGAAACTGAAACAATTTTTTAATCGATGGAAAAAGAAAAAACTTTATTAAACTCTTTAGTATCATCTTTCTACTAGTTTAAATCTGTAATTTTGCATAACCGTCCATTTGTATGTAGACTCCATGGAATAAATTTAAAATGTCTACCAAGAAAGTTGAGATTTGCTTTTTTTCCTGGCTCTTTTTAGGACTTATTTCAGAGTAATATACTGAAGGATTTTTTATTTATTTTTAATGTATATATTTTAAATAATTAGTATTTGAGAGATTTTAGCATTACAGAATTATCGAATAGAATTATTATATGCTTGTCTGTTTATTTATTTTATATCATGTATTTTTATTATTAAAAATTTTTAAGAAAAAGAAATCCTGCTAGATTATACAAAATTTTCAGCGATTTTTTATGAATTAATTATATGAATCGAATGTTATTTTCAGTTTTTTTCTCAAAATTAGCTATATCTCGAGTTAGAACGAATTTCTGTCTCTTCACAACGCCGAAAGGAAATAAAAACTCAAATCGATTTTAAATTAATCAAATTCGAGTGTCAGAAATTTTTCGCGAGTTTATAGCGGAAAAGGGAGGCATTTTACAGTTAAAATAAATAAATAAATAAATTTAGATTTAAGCAAAGGGGGGGGGTATTCATAGTAAATAAATAAAATGACAAGTAATTAAATAAATTATTATTAATTACATTGGTAAGTTCACGCTGTACGAATATAATATCCAATATAATTTAAAAATCATTTGAGGACAATTTTCTTAATCGATTTTATTAGTAGACATATAAATAAATTGGTAAGAAATGTTTAATTTATTATATGTAAACGAAAGAAAGATGATGTAATTATCTATATTTTAGTAATGTGACATGTAAATTTAACACTCGCAGCTCTTATTAAAAAACTTAATTGATAAAAAAAAATTCTTTAAGAAAAATTTATACTTCAGTGTGATTCTCTCTCTTTTTTTTTTTTTCCTCTCTCCCGGTCCTTTGTTAAAAATCATTTCTCTTTTTCTTCTTTTATATCCCACTCCTTTTAGAGAAATTAAAATATTTCTAAAACCTAGAAATCTAATGGATTAGCTGAATTTCCCTTAACATCGATCAAAATCTATTGAAATTAAGCAACAAAAGTTTACTTTCTGCGACCCGCTGACCCTCTCCCTCAATTAATCAAACCTCAAAAAGAGGTTTACAAGGTCAATTTCAAAAATTCCTCCTACGTCAGCATCTTTTTCTTTTGAGAAAGAGAAACATTTACCGGAAGATAGTGCGATATTCTTGAAGTACCTCTGACATAGTAAGAAGGGAAAAAATAAATAAAAAAAATCCCTTCATAAATCGGATGTGATGACCCAATGTATGAAGCGAGCGGATATATTCCATTCTTCATCTTCTTTTGGATATCCGATACAGAAGATGGGTATTGTGAATTGATAAATGGAACTGGAAGGGTGGATCAATTGGAAAAGGCCAACGAAACTCTCTACTCTCGAGCTACGACTCTCGACCAAGAGATTTAGAACTAGCATATTTTCTTTTCCTTTTTTTTTCTACAGCACATTGGGGGACAATCGTCTGCTACGATCTCTGCTTATTGTTTTCTACTTTTGTTTTCTACTTTTGCGCAATTGCTTTCGGAAATGAGATAGGGGAAAGAGGAATGTTTGTTTTTTATATTCCTCTGTTGGAAGTTTTTAATTTTGAAAATGGATGTTGTCCGATGATCTCACGTGACTGTTGGGTCAGTGTTGCTATGATATTATATTTATTTGTTTATTTATTTAACTGCTGCACTCTATGAAATAAAATGATGAAGATGGCATCGACTGTATGAAGTTCCGATCGTAATATTTTTTGAAAGGGTGTATTATTTTACTCTTATGTTTTCTTATAAACTGGAGAATGTATTTTATTTATTTATTTATTTCGAAAAATTTGGATCAATTTATTTAAGAGGTTTTCTTGAAACACATACTTACACACAAAATATGGGTTTTCTGTAGATAGCTTTTTCAATTTTTAGGTGCCCTTTTTTCTTTATTAATGTAATGAAGCGCATTATAACAATTGCTTTGATTTAAAAGCAGGTTTTAATTTTTGTAAAATTGTTCAAAAAATAAATAGGGTAAGTGCACCAGTGGTTGACACTTTTAGAGCAATATGTTTGATGTTTTTAATGTTCTAGTCATCAGAAAATATTTTTAGAAATCTTAAGTTAGTACATATGCTATGAAAGACATTCAGAACCACATATATGTTAAAATACATACATTCGATAACAATATATTTTTTTTAATGAATTTTTATCTGACACCCACTCAATGTTCCAGTCATTGACACTGCCAGTTTTTCCTTTTATTAGTAATTGGCACTCTACGTTCCAATGTTTGACACTATTCATTTTACCAGTTATTAGCACCCTATGTTCCAGTGTTTGACATAAAATGTTAAAATTCTTATATGTAAAATATATGATTTTATTATTTTTCTTATTTATTAATTATTTCGGGATGGATGTCAATTACTGGAGCAAGCCAATCACTGGAGCACCTACCCTATATAAAAGAAAAACATTCAAAACGTCTCAAAATGTCTATATATTTTTTCACCAGATTTTTTGTGATACATTGAAGAAAACTTAAGAAATGTCTTTTGAAAACTTTCATATTAATCTCAAATAACCAATGCATTATTAATATAAGTAACTAAATGCAAACTTTTTACCCAACTAACTATTAACCCAGTTTCAGCATTTTTGTCAGCTTTTGACTTAAATGATTTTTCAAAATTGTCTGCTATTCCTGGATTCTCTTTCTTCAAATCAACCTACTACAAAACCTCGTACATTGATCCTAGGAGCCCATTGCTCTTTTTTTATTTTATTTTTTATATTCTCTCCGTCCATCTATCACTTTTCCCAACCTATATTGGATATCTAGGGAAGAAATATTCCAGCTTTACTGGGGGCCATTCGATTTTTACGTTACCTCCTCTTTTTTTATATATATATTTATTGTACTGCGCTCTCTTTCCTCTTTTCCTTTTTTTTTATTATTATTGTACTATGTAACGAGTTGAGAGTACCTGAGGCCTGAAGCATGAAAGTGGGACACTTCTATCCCTCCTCCGCCCTTCTTCGTGGTTTGACCGGAGGGAAGAATGTTCATTATTATTTTTTTAGACAGTAACGCTGAGGGCGTGTAAATTTTGTAAGTTCTTGACCTTTTTGAGTTTACTTTTTTTTTTTTTTCCCATGTTTGATTTTGGCGTATTTTCGGGCTTAAGAAAGTGAAAATAAAATTTTAAGGGAGATAACATTTCTCCTCGACAACTTTTAGGACTTACAATTTTTATTAAAATCACACAATCAACTGATTGGGAAGAAAATTATATTTATTGAAATTTTATTTTTCCGACTGAATGAAAATAATGCCTGGACCGTGAGTCGAACCCCGGATCTTTTGACTTACAAGGTCAAGGCTCTACCAATTGAGCTATCCAGGCCGACAACCGGTCGGCATTACTCACTCAGACAACCTTTAGGCAGATTTCTGTCGAGCTATCTACATGATAGACCAGACTCCCGGTCCAAGCATTATTTTCACTCATTCGGAAAAATAAAATTTCAATAAATATGATTTTCTTCCCAATCAGTTGAAGATTGGGTGTGATTTTAATAAAAATTGTATTTCTTTCTCCCATTATCTAATGGCGTTTTCCATTTCCTGCGGCTTATTTCTGTCGAGCTATCTACATGATAGACCAGAGATGTTTCTGCCTAAAGGTTGTCTGAGTGAGTAATGCCGACCGGTTGTCGGCCTGGATAGTTCAATTGGTAGAGCCTTGACCTTGTAAGTCAAAGATCCGAGGTTCGACTCCCGGTCCAGGCATTATTTTCACTCAGTCGGAAAAATAAAATTTCAGTAAATATGATTTTAGGACTTAATCACTTTTAAAATTGAAATATTGAAATTTGCATGTCAAGGACAATTTTGGTTATTTTGAATGGGATAAGAATGTTGAAAAATAAGAACTTAAGAAAACGCCATAAAAAAAAAGAGCAACAGTTGTTTCGAAACGAAATAAATAAGCACAACTCTTCATCAGAAAAAAAAAAAGTAAATACAAATACGACATAAAAACAACAGTACATTTCGAGTTCTCTTAAATGTTTAATGCTGCTCATCAGATTCCCATTTTCTTCCTCCTCATGAAATCTTTCTACCCTCTCTCACCACAGGTAAAGAAAATTTTGAATAATCACACTGGTTAAAACTGCTTTTTAATCCCCCCCCCCCCTCCCCTCATCCACACACATCCAGCTGCCTCTTTTTATTTATTTATTCAGTTTTGTAGCATTTTTTCCCTTAATGTCTCTATGTAACGTTCACTATTTAGTATTTATCTTTAATACATTCTGTGGGGGGGGGGGGGGTGGAAAGCATTACATTTTTTGAAGTAAACAACATAAATTAGGCTCGCATCCAAAGACAAGGAGGAACTTTCTCTTATACCTCACTTGTTCTCAAAAGTGATGTTTCTGAGAAAGGTCTACAGCCGCTATAAGCTTTAAACAACACAGCATCTGGCTTTCGTCTTAATTTATCACCATGCATAGTGCTTAGCTGAACCTCTTCCACGTCTTTTAAAAGCGGTTTTCCCCCTCCTAACATCCTTTTCCTCCTCCCATTTGACCATCCTAATCTCATTCTATTCTCTCGAACTCTTAGCACTTGTTTCACCGCTTTTATATTTTACGTGTTCGCAACCCCTCCCTGTCTCCTCTTAAAAGCTATTTCTGCTGAAGGTATTCCTGCCTATATTTCAAGCCCTCTCCAGTAAAAGGAATTCTTAAGGTCCTCCTAAATCAGGGCTCCTGGACCCTCAAAATGTTGCATCGTTTTTGGTCAGTTTCAAAGCGGTCATTGTCACTGCATAGTCCGAGTTTATGGTCAGCAATTACGGCCAGCGTTTACGAGGACGGTTTCCAGGGTGACCGTTTTGCTTTCGGATTTATTTTGTGCTACTGGAGTTTTTACTCGGGGGAATTTTGCCCTTTCGCCCCATGCATATCGTTAATTGTTCTGTTAGTTGCTTTTGGGAGGAATTATTGAGTGTGTCTTTGCAGTAAAGGATGATGTAGTTTTGTTTTTATTTTGTGTTGTTTTATTATTTTAATTTAATAAAAAGATAGGTTTGGAATTCCGAGATTGAAATAACTGTTATTAGCACGGATTATTTAAATTAAATAAATAAATGTTCTCTTAAGTTAAAAAAAAAAAAAAAAAAAAAAAAAAAACCTTTTTTTTTTTAAACCTTAAAAGAAGCTAATAGGTAAAATAATTGATAATTTTCTAAATTAATAAAATATCTCTTAGCCAGAAAAAATAGTAAGTTACTTTTTTAGGGGGGAAAAACATGTTTTTAAATTACAGATATTTTACCAAATTTTCAAAGGTTTTTATTCAGTGTTTGTTCGAAAGAAAATATTTTTATGTCATAATACATCTGTTTTAAAAAAATAATTTGGAATAATAATAATAATAATAATAATGAGACAACGCGAAGGTGTTTGACTTTACCTATGCAGCTATTTTTAGAAATTAGATGAAATTTTTTAGTAATTTGTAGCAATAATTTTTGAAAGGGCTAGTAAACGAATAACATTTTCCACTTTTCTCTGAATATTTTGCCTCTCTAGTTAACGTAGATAATTTTCTGGTGGTAACGCTTCCCAGGTACGAGTTCAGCACAAATAAGTTAAAACTGGCTATTTTTAAACTATTTTCAGCTTATCCCGCTCCCCCCCCCCCTTCTTTCACTCCCCTTATCCGTTGTATTGTATTTTAAAAACTGCATGTGCAGATTTAACAACTTTCTTATACATATGTAAAAGATTGTGTATAAAATTAAGAAAGTGTATAAAAATAGAGGTGTTTTGTATGCCTTCTTGACATCATTTTTTTTTCTTTCTCTGCAGCGCACATTAACCTTACATTTTGAACTACTTTTTTCTATGCTACTTTTTAAGCCCTTTCTCTTACTGAAAATAGGCTAAAAACGTACGATGAATTTTGTGTTTGCATATCAGTATTTAGAAATTTAACCTTAAAAACTTCTTTACACATCATAAACACTCCCAGTTTCGAAAGGACGTGTCTTTTCTTCTTCAGGTGCAAAAACAACACATTCTACTACCTTGGAGGTAAAAGCAAGTAAGCTTTTGCCTACAAGATATAGATGTTCAAGAAACCTGTCTTTTTCTTTGAAAGTTTTTAATAATCAGTATTTCATAGATGCCAACATTACTAATTTTGAAATCAAAATTTAACGCCAGTATTTTTAAAAAGAAACCTTTCACATATATTTTCGACGAATAAATAAAATTCAGTAAACTAAAAGCATTTATAAAAACTTTCCGGTATGAATTCTCCATTGAAAATAACGGAGACTTAGCACGTATGGTACTTAGGTGACTGGATTGCTCCTGTGATTAATTCGTGCACTAATTTAGAATTGGAATTTATTGTGAAACCTCGCCCAAACTCTTAAAATTAATTTAGAATTATTTAAGGGCAAGTAATAAAGAAGATGGGTCATTTAAGGATACATCTACACTACGTCCTCGAAAATCATTAAGTATTTCAACGACTCCATTTATCCCTTTAATAACTTGTAAAGCCGTATCTGTCCCCTACATTCATAACCTGTTTGCGTAATCTCATCATCCTTGTTGCCTGGTCAAACGACGCCGCTATGGTCATTGTCAGCTTCTGGTCCGAGATTTTATGTCCCTTGCATCTGCCGTGCGCATTTACGACTCGGTTGCCATGACGATCGCCACCAGATTTATTTTCATTAGTCGACTTGTTTGCGGTTGTGAGAGTTTTGTGTCCGCTAGATTGCGGTGTCTCTCGGGAATGGCCAAAAATGGTGATGCGCCACCAATTCTAGCCTTAGGAAAAGGGGTGGACATCACAATTTTCTGCTCCGATGAAATTTACAGAAAGTGTAAGCCAGAAGGATTGTAAGCGGGGGTTGCGGGGGGGGGGGGGGGAATCTAAAATGTTTCTGGACTTGAGTGCTGTTTATTTAATAAGTTTAAATGTAAAACGAATTATTCTGAAAGTTTGAAGATATTAAGAATAAAGTATAGGTGCAGAGATGTTTTCGATTACATTATTCGAAGCTAATATGTAATTTTATTTCGAATGCTGTGTATAATACCAAGGGAATACTTGCCAACCATCTCATTAATAACCGTACAATTGTTAACGCCCCTTTTCTCACACCACTATATTTTTAGAGTAATTCTCTGCAAATGTTGTTACGATTAAATAAGACTAAAATTATTCTGAAAAATTATTGGTGTGAAAAAAAGGCGGGTACTAAAAATTGTACGGTTCATAATGAGATGGTTGGCAAGTATGCAAGGGGGTCTATTTTCATAAAAATTGGAACCGTATACAAAATTTCGTTTTTAAAAAGTGTCATTTCATATTGAAATTCCTATAAGAGGACTCCTTCATAAAATCCAAAATTTATGTAAAAGACCCCCCCCCCCAAAAAAAAAAATAAATAAATAAATAAAATAAAATAAATCATAAAATTGAAGTTAATGTAATCGCCTCCTTTAACTGTTCAAATTTTTAAAAAGTGTCTCTTTTTAAAATTCATGAAATTTGGTCCCTTTTACAAAAATCAAATCCTTGAAAAGGGCTTCATAAGATTCAAATTCAAGAAAAGGGGCCCTTTCGCAAAAATTAAATTCATAAGGTGGATTATTTCACAGAATGAATTCGTGAAAAATACCCCTAGAAAATTAACATTTTCATATTACTTCTTTTTATCTCTTATATTTCATACATATATATATATATCGGCTTTCTCTTATAGGAAGTGTGCTAGGTGTCTACTTCGTTAGGTCAATTTTATGTCTTTTGATCAATTTTAGTTCTAAAAAATGCATGTAAAATACGTGTAATAGTGGGTAATGGAAGTCGTTTGGTTGTTTCACACCAGATTTTTATGCCTTGCATTTATTTTTTAGATGTTAAATTAATCTAGAGAGATTTTAAACAATTTGCATCGCTCGCTACCATGTACTACTACTTCTCTTGGTGTTAAATAAAAAATATGACTGCTGAAACTGCATTTTTTGTAGGATAATTATCAAATAGTCCTTCCCCCTCACTCTTCTAACTTCCATAGGTTTTTTTTTTTTTTTTTTTTTTTTTTTTCCCTAAAATTCAAAGTGCTTTTCCATTTATTTACTTTTAGCTTTGTCAATATATAAATAACTTAATAATTTTATTATTTTTATATCGTTATCTGTTAGTACATATACCTTCTAGTTTCCTTGCCTAATCATGTTTATGTCAAATTATATTCTCTCAAAACATTTAAATTTTCCTTAGATCAACACTTGCACAACAGAATTTGTTTTTATGTAAATTAAATAAATCCATTATCGTTTCGTTTTTATTAAATTTTAAAATTTAGAAGTGTTCTCTTTTATTTTTATAAACAAACAGATAAACAACGGTGCGAAATAAAAATGTTATTCTTCTCTAACCATTTTAAATGCAATTTTAGCTTCAGTAGCAGTTTTTATTTCAACTGATTTAAGAAATAAATAAAGTGTTGTTTTCATTATTGAATTACGGAATTAAATTTGCTACTTAAAAATATCGAGATTTTAAATTAGTATGAGATGGGGTAAATTTTATAATGTGAAGGTTTTGTTTTTCCGAATCTGATTTTTTCACTTTAATTCAGCATTTGCTTACTGACTTTCATTATTGCATTATTTTATTTACTTCTGAATCAGTATTTTTTAAATAAAAATAAATGTATTTTTCACATGGCTTTTATTCTCAGAATAAAAAATATATTCAAGCGAATTTAATTGTAATCTTGTAAATTTAATTTTCTTTTTGTTTTTAATTAACGACTTAGTTTTAAAAACAAAGTGAATGAATTTAAAATATAAAAAATATTCAGCGATCGCAAAAGAAAATGAAAAACTCTTTTTTTTTTTTTGGCAACGACAAACTGTTGCTATAGTAACGGTTAATATGTTGAGAAAGTGATTCTTAAAATAAATTTTACGTTTTTTTTCAAAATACTAATTTAACTAAGATTTACAAATTTATACTATTTGTATTATTATCTTATATAAATCATAAGACTATTCTTGGACAAATTATCTATTTGTCTACGATATAAATTCTTACTTCTATATGATCATATTTATGGCAAATTATCCACTTTAAAAACATTTAAATTTTCCTTAGATCAACACTTATGCAACAGAGTTTATTTTCATACAATAAATTAAATGAAATCCATTATAATTTTGTTTTTTATTAAATTTTAGAATGTGGAACAGATAGCAACAGTGTGAAATAAAAACAATTTTTCTTTTCTTAACCATTCTAAATGCGATTTTAGATCCACTGCCAGTTTTTATTTCAAGTGAGTTAAAAAAGTGTTGTTTTCGTTATTGAATTACGGAATGTTTGCTATTTAAAAACATCGCGATTTCAAATTAGTATGAAATGGGGAGAAATTCGCAAAATGGTATTCTTTTTTAGTGCTTGATCTTTTCACTTCAGTTTTTTTCTTTGTTTTATAGCCTTTCTTACTCCATATACCTTTTATTGTGTTATTTTATTTATTTCTGAATTACTCTAAGAAAAAAAAAAATATTTTTTTTTCAAACGGCGTTCGTTTTCCGAATAAAAAATATATTCAAACGAATTCAATTGTAATCTTGTAAACTGAATTTTGCGTGTTGCGAATTTTGTTTATTTGTTTAGTTTTAAGTTGACTCATTTATTTAAAGACAAATGAAATAATTTAAAAGATTAAATATAGATATATATATATATATATATATTGAATAACCACCAAGAAAAATTAAAAGTGAAAAGATAATATGCTTTTTTGGCAACGGCAAACTGTTGCTATAGTAACTAATAATAGCATAATACGTTGAGGAAATTATTATTCTTATTTATTTACATTGGAATTATTGTTTCAAAAAATTGATTTTTTTTTTTTTTTTTTTTTTTTTTAAGGTCATATTTAATTTAGAGGGTTAAAGAAAGGAAAAACTAAATTTAAATTTAATTTAATCATGATCTCAAAGTTGAATTTTATTTTATTTAGTTGGCTTTTCCATGATAATAAATGCACAGTTGGGGGGAGGGGGGGGGAATGTTGGATGATTACCAAGAAAATATTTATGTTTAAATTTTTGGCAATGGGAACTGTCGCTATAGCAACGAAAGCATTATAGTGCATGCAATGAGTAGAAAATGTTCTTTTTATATAATAAAATCATTTCAAGGAAACTGTTTAAAATTTTACAAACATAGTCTGCTCAGTGCAGAATGATTTCCTTAAATTATGTTTGTTCGCCATTTTAACTGGTCTGTTTAATTTTACAAAGCTATTCAAAAAAGAATTATTTTTTTTTTTTTTTTTTTTTTTACTTGAATTGAGATATTGCGTAAACAAAGCATACGCATGTACATGTTATTACCCAGTGTATTCAAATGTATATAATTACTGTCTTTCTTGTTTTATAATAAAGTTCTGTTATTTGAAATGGAATACATAAAATTTTGTGCAAAAATTTATTTAAACGTTTCACAATTTTTAACTGTTTATCGCTCTGACACGAGGCCATAAAAATGCTGTAGTGTTTAGAGTTTTACGAGGACGTTTTGAATTTATATTTTAGTCGCTTGCTGGGTTTTTTTTTTTTTCCCGTTTTTTCTTCCTTTTATGAGGAAAAGAAAAATAAAGATTTTTTTTTAAGCTTTTTAAAATGGCATGTTTTTAATTATATTTTTTTCTTTTTCAGCTTTTCTTTTATTTATTTTTCTATTTAAAATTTGTTATATTCTTCTTTATTATTTTTTCATTTAAAAAAAAAAAACGTCGATTTCTGTGACCCATTCCTTTTCTTCTCTTCCAAAATAGTAATAATGGTTTTATTTTCGTTGTATTCCTCTAATCTTCTGCGTTATTATAGGCTTTATT
The DNA here is from genome assembly GCA_963930645.1 of Salticus scenicus. Taxonomy (NCBI): domain Eukaryota; kingdom Metazoa; phylum Arthropoda; class Arachnida; order Araneae; family Salticidae; genus Salticus; species Salticus scenicus. The sequence goes on from CAWVNO010000001.1 coordinate 6,339,012, forward strand.
TGTGGATTTAAGAAATATTTAATACTGAAAAGCATTAATATTAATTTTAATATTTGATGTTGATTTTTATATCTTTGTATTTGGATGCTAAATTTCATGTTACAAAAAAAACACACGTACATGGCAATTTTATAATCTTATATGTATAAATTTTCCTTTATTTGTTATTTTGAAATCTTAGTATTATCAAGAAATTTGTTTGTTTATCACTGCATCAAAACATTTCCTGTGTATTTTATTTTAATAAATGACTTATAATTCTGTTAGTTTAATGTGATAAATTCAAAACTATTGTTTTCACAAGGGAATAAATATAGCGCATTCAAAAGGAAAAATTCAATTACTTGTAAAAAACATTAGCTTACTTTTTTTTCTCTCTTCCCTTAAATTACTTTATATCCAATGCAACAATTGCGTTTTGAACAGTGATACAAAAAAATATATCAAGTTTTTCAAATCATCTTATACTAGCATGTTACAAAATTAAATTTACAGTTTACAATAATTCAAATATTTCGTTATTTTATTTTCTTTATTTATTTTATTTATTTATTTATTTTTATTTTTATTTTTTTTTTTGTATCAAAATGAAAATTTTAAAATGGAATAAATTATATTAAGATTTTTATAGTTCTTTTTTGAATTTTATTCGAGTATCTAATTCAAGTTCCAGACGAGATTTTTATTATCAGATTATTTCGAGTCGCAATTCTAGCAACATGCTATTTTTCTTTAGTTCTTTCTTTCTCTCTTTCTTTTATGTTTAAGAAAAATAATAATAAATTTATTTTTCACTTCTTTATTTCTAGGGAAGGAAAATCTATTTTTTACAAATTTAATTATGATCTCGAATTTAATTTGTTTGTAAATTGTATTTTATTCAGTTTTGAGTTAATTTCTCCATTAAAATAAATTAAACAATTCTAAAAAAATTCTCAAAATTCGCTTGCTAATCTTGGCAACGATAAACTGTTACTATAGCAACGAACACCAATATGGCCGCGGCGTCTTTGATTCGCATATTTAGAAGATGGTCCTTTATAGCCGCTCGTGCACTTAGCGCTCCATATAAGCAACCGTTTAAATTTTTACAACCGGGGCTTGCTCAGCGTAAATGACCGGTTCTGGCTCTCTCTGCACCCAGTTTTATGCGCCCCTGTGACAGGTCGTTTGTAATTCTGCGGGGCTATTCAATTTGCTAGAAAATTTTTTGGTTTCATCTAAGATATTATATATAAGACAAGCCGTGCATATTTTCATTATTACTCCTTGTTTTGTTTTAAATATAAAATAGTTGTCGTTTTTGTTTTATAATAAAAAATAACTGCATTTGTGATTTCTGACTTCTGCATTTTTATGCGAATATTAGTATCTAGATGGCGGACATTTTTTATTCGTTGTTTTCTATGACGTCATAAAAATGCCACTGTGGCATAGAAATGGCTAGTTGGTTCCATAAATTTTGCTGATGACCTATTAAATTCGTGTTATTTATATATATTTTTTTTCTTTTTCTTTTTATACAATATGCTATTTGTTATATATTTAGTAATCATGATTCATCTTTCCATCTGGAGAGAACTGATGTATTGAATCCACGGAGTAAAAAGACAGGAGAAGAAGGTAACGCTGAAATTTTGTGATGTTGTTTTCTAATGTTTACAGATGGCGCCAGCGTGCAATCCTTCCTTCTCTCCAGCTTCCGCAATGTTATTCAATGGAGAAATGTCTCGTTTTAATTATTTTTTAAAAAATAATATCAAGCTGAAAAAATTTCGATTGAAAGCAAATTTCATTAAATAGAGTATTCTAACCAACATGTATTTTTTTTAAGAGCCATTTTATACTAATTTTACTTTGAAAGAAAGCTTTTAAAAAATGACGATTCTTATGAACCGAAGCTAGCTAAAACAGACAATTGGGAGGAAGGAGAATGGATGAAATTTTGTAAAGAAAAAAATAAACTTACTTTAGGTACAGAAAACACGAACTCGGACTTTATTTTTCTCCTAGGGCTTTTTTTTTTTGTTTTTCTTATCACTATCATAGCCTGTTTTACAACTAGGAACGAAGCATTTATTTGAAACATCTGAATTATGCAGTTTTAAGAACTTACAAAGAAATTAAATTGCTTAAAATAAAAAAATTTAAATGTACTTCAGCAAAATTCTATTGAAAACAACAGTATATCCGCGCCGAAATAGGGAGGAATGACAAGTGGCGCCCTCAATATTTACCAAAAATTTAGATCACAGTTTCGTAGCTTTCTCCCATTGGACCTTCAACTCCTATTAATATTACTCCGTGATTGAATCCCATGCAATTGATCCTTGTTGCCATTCTGCTTATTGCATTGAAAATAGCGTAAAATCATGAAAAAATATTTGCAATTAAACAATTTTTGAGATAATCGTCGAAGCGTTGTTACCAAAAAATATGAGTTACTCATTGTTAAATCAAAATTTTAACTCTTAAAGAGGAAAAAAGGATCCACTTCCACGAACATTAGGTAGTAATTTATATAGATCTATCATTCCCATGTTATCGACCAAAGATTTTTGATGCCGAAAAAAAAAAAAAGCTTTGGCATTAGCTATTATAGGGAATTAAAACTCAGGAATGGAATAGAATTTTGAAAAGGAGGAAATCGTAAGTGGCTTTTAATTGTACTAATAAATATATGAAAGGAAATGGGATAAGTTTTCATCAATAAGTTATATTTCACTAAATATATGTTGTCCTTCAATGGCCTTCCTTCCCCGAGTGAAAAGGAGTCGCATTTTCCCCAGTGATGATCAATCTATGCTTTATTTCTATGCCCACGAACAAAGACAGAATTTGCTTCATTTTTTATTTTCTCCTGAAAATCATTAATAGAATGCAAGGGGAAGGAAAAATAGACAAGTAAAGTGCATATTAAGTATTTTTATTTGGGATGATTTGAAACTAAAATATTTCAATCAATTAGCTTAAAATCTTGTTTAACTCATATGACACAACAAAAATCCGCAGTTATTTATATATATATATTAAAAAAAAAAAAAAAAAAAAAAAAAAAAAAAATAGAAAAGAAAAAAAGAAAGAAAGAAAAGAAAAGAAAAACTTAAAATTTTTTCTTCAATAACCTTCTTTTAATTAGGACTGTTCAATTATTCTTTTCATATAATAAAAAAAAAATCGTGCAATGAAGGTTTAAATTTACGATCACTTATGGAAATTCAGAATTCCCATTTATATTTATTTATTTTTATTGCCAATTCGAAAACATTAGAGACCGTCATCCTAGTAAATCACGTGTAAATACCAAAGTGCGAAAACATACCTTCAAATAAATGAATAGCACTGAAATAGATTAAAACCACTCAAAAAATATCGTCCCTATCCCATTTACATTAAATATAGTGCTGAACATACTAATAGGCTTAACGGCCCTTTTCACTTACCGTCGCCGGAAGCCCGAACCAATGTTATTCTATGGAGAAATTTTCTTTACAAATAACTTATTAACTAATACATATTTTTAATTTCTGTTTTCACATTCTGAAAATTCCCAACAGTTAAATTCACGCACCTTTTTTAAAAATGTATTTTTTTAATTTCTAATATTTTATTTTGAAATTGCAAAATGAAAAAAATTCACATATTGAAAATTCGTATTTTGCAGCTTCAAAATAAAACATGAAAAATTAAAAAAATAATTTTTTAATAAAAGTCCGTCAATTTAACAGCTGAGAATTTTCAAATTGTGAAAACAGAATTTAAAAATATGTATAAGTTAATAAGTTATTTGTAAAGAAAAATTTCCCATAGAATAACATTAGCTTCGCCTTCCGGCGGCGATGAGTGAAGCGGGCCCTTAACTGCCATCAGTCCTTCTTCATTATTTTTAAAAATATCACACATTTGTTTAAAATTTACTTTATTCTGCCATGTTATGAAAATCATAAATTTCGAATAACTTACGAAGTATTCGGAGTAGAATGTTGGAATTCGGTAGGATTATGGCCAGTATCATGTATTTAAAACTGGTCCGACTTAGGTACGGTAATTCGTTCTTGGCATAATGTCTACATAGAATAAGGCAGTCAGATTCCCTCTTTCTTCCTTCCCATGTTTACTCCCCTTACAACCACTGATATCCATTAGATATCTAATTTACTTCCGGTGGACCATAAAAGGTAAAAATATCTAAAAGATATCCATTAAGAGTTCTGGATATCCAGCACTAATTATAGATATCTATTAGGTCGTTGCAAAAGTTCGTGCGGTTTTTCATTGCTTCTTTTCATAAAAATACATCAAATAAAATAACAATTTTTAATCAAAATACTCTCCATTACTTTCTACAACCTTTGCCCATTTTTCGGATAACAAATGTATACCACGGGCACGGCGATAGAAGCTCTCGTCTTTGAAAGCAATAAAATGATCTGCGCCCGCACGAACTTTTGCAACGACCTAATATTAGATGTTTAAATACAGACAGAATTTAGACGTGCCTTTTTCGATGTCTAATAGACGTTACATGGTAGAACATAACAAGATTTAGATATTTTCAATATCTATCTAACAAAAAATCTATATTGTGTAAAAAAAAAAAGACTTTCCCTACATGAACGCTGTGGCTGTGAGGTAAAGCTCCTAAAGGTCTTACGTTCGAGCCCAGTCAGGGGAGATTTTTTAAAAATGATTTTTGTTTAATTCTAAATTATTAAAGATTTAAATGTGTGTAAATATTATGGTGTGTCATTCACACGATTTTCTCTTACACTTCATTTTAATACTATAAAGATAGATATTTTGTACTTTTTAGTTCACATTTCAATAAAAGCGTGTTCTTTAATTTTTTAAAAGTAGCTACAATTTTATTTTTGAATGTGACATCCTTGTAAAACAAAACAAGAAAATTCCCATATGATAATGTGCAGTTTTAACGAACTGATCTACAGACGGACACCATTTGTGATTTTTTTGATTCCTCAAACTTCTTAAACATGTATAAACTCGAAAAACCGACGTCGGAGTTTTCCACGAAAACTAAGGCTTTCACCTATAATATCATGGGGAACTAAAAATTCATCTGCCAGGATTCACTCTCAAACTACAGCCATCTTCAAAAATATCTTCAAATATAAATCTCGTCTAGTTCTCGTCCAAATTTTCAAGTCGTTCTGTCATTTATCTTCTTCAAGCCTAGTTTTTTTCCTCCTCTTCTTTTCTTATCTTTCCACTTTTCCACTGCATCACCATCCTTTCACGTATCTGGAGTATCACTTTTGGTCATCTGTCATCTGCTACATCAGTCACTCGATTCTATTTAAGCCTTCTTTCCTCTTTTATATATATAGGAAAGTATACTAGGATATCTCCTTTTTTGATCAAGGAATGATTGGTCCGACATCTCAAAAGTACATCCGTGTCATCATTCTTTGTGATTGGAATATGAAATAAGGTGGGAAATAATGATGACAGCGTTGCAGTCAAGTAAATGAGTGTTACACGTATGCGTGATATTTCCTCATTTTCATCTCTATTGATGATATAATCACCATAACATATATGAAAAACATAAAGCTTTGTGATATAAGTTAAAAAGATGTAATAAATGATGAATTGTAATGAAGATTTTAATGAATGTTAATCGTGATTAGTCCGATATCTCAAAAGTACATCCGTGTTATTATTTTTTGTGATTGGATTATCAAATAAGGTGGAAAATAATGAGGACAGCGTTGCAGTCAAGTAAATGAGTGTTACACGTATGCGCGATATTTCCTCATTTTCATCTATATCGATGATATTATCACCATGTATCATACATGCAAAACATAATGTCTTGTGATATAAGTTATAAAGATGTTATAAAGATAAGTTATAAAGATGAGTGTTACACGTATACGCAATATTTTCTCATTTTCATCTAATACTGATGACGTTATCACCATATCATATAATATTAACAAAGTTTATATGCAAAACATAAAGCTTTGTGATATAAGTTAGAAAGATGTAATAAATGATGAATTGTAATGAATAAAGTTTTTAATGAATGTTAACCTTGATTAGTCCGACATCTCGAAAGTACATCCGTGTTATTATTTTTTGTGATTGGAATATGAAATAAGGTGGAAAATAATAAGGACAGCGTTGCAGTCAAGTAAATGAGTGTTACACGTATGCGTGATATTTCCTCGTTTTCATCTCTATTGATGATATAAAAAAAAAAAGTAGTTTGCGTACCAACCACATTTGATTCCAATTTCAGTATATTAATAATACATAGTAAAAATTATACAAAAGAAAGTTCTGAAATAAGAAATAAAATAAATGTTTCACAGCTTATTTATTTCTAGAACGCTGTTAAGCCAAACCGTTCCATAAAGTAAGCCCTTCACTGAAAGACCACATTTCAAATTTAAGGTGTCAAAAAAAGCTGTGTCTTTCAATAACTTTATTCAAATACGTTCTGTTATTTATATATCCACATTACTTTTTAAACAATTCCAATGATTTCAATCGGATATACCATTTCTGCGTAAGTATATATATATATATATATATATATATATATATATATATAATACACGTACAATCCGCGTACGAACCAAGTTTAACACCCATGTATCCTATGGTAATAACTCTTAATACAAACTACACAAAAGGCAATTCTAAAATCTGAAAGAATAACAAACCTTTTCCACAAAATAAACTCTGCAATAAAAGAACACATCCATCTCAAATTCAAGGCCTTTTTCACGCACTACATCCAAATATATTCAGTTACTTTTATATCCATTATCTTTTAAACAACTACAATGATTACAATCGGAGATATGTTACCATTTCTGTAAGAAAATATAATTGTTACAAATGAAAAAAAAAATGAAAGCTTAACCCTTTTTTTCTTTATTTACTTTTTAATATGCAGTCCGCGTAAGAACCAAGTTTAACACCCATGTATCCTATACCAATAACACATAATACAAACCACACAAAAGACAATTCTAAAATCTGAAAGAATAATATAAACAGTGTTTCAAAGTTTCTTTTATATATATTTTTTTCTAGAACGATCTTGAGCAAACCGTCCCCCACAGAAAGTAAGCCCTGCAGTAAAAGAACACACACCATCTCAAATTCAGGGCGCCTGGAAAGCTATGCCTTTCACACACTACATTCAATAACACCTAAGGTAAATACTCCTTTACTTAGTATTCAGCGCCTATACTATCACTGCCGGCTTAAAACAGAGAAAATTGTGGCGTAAGGGCGCCGTAATAGAATACCAACCACACGCTTTTTTTTCCTTGTGCATTACCTTCTAAAAGAAAAAAAAAAAAAAAATGTGAAATACACAAACGTAAGGGATACATGAAAAGCACATATAAGCTAAATCAATAGAACACAGTTGCTGGGAAATATGCGTTATGGATTTATGTGTTGTTTTTTCTCACTCACTTTATTGTTTTTTTCCTTTCGGTCAGAAAAAAGCAATATTGTGTTTTTTAAAAAGAAAATGGCGAATATGTGGTCGTTTTTCCTTATTACGCCAGTGGAGAAAAGACACTGTGGCGAAACTGTGTGTGCAAAATAGAAAAATGGACCCATAAAAATTTCATACTCTTCTTTCTCGCCACCCCCACCCTCTTCTTTTCAAGTAATGGAGTACTATCGAATGTTCTTATGTAAATAGAATAGGTTTTTGGGGAGATGGCATATTGGCGATAATTTTGCACTTTTTAAGATCACGTGTCATACTTAATAGTAAAGCGGTGTTGGTATGGAATTTCAACAAATATTTTTTAGAGGGATGTAGTAATGACATCGTTTTAAAGAAATAGGGCAAACGAGAAATATTAATATGGCTTAAGTAATGGTTATAATGCATCTTGATTTATAATGGTCGTATTCGAATGCTGCTATTTATTTGTTGTGGTATTATGATAGTGTTATAGTTTAAAACTTGCCATTTTTTAAGGTAACCTAAAAAATTATAGCATATTTTTTCAGCTTATAAGTGCTCATTTGAAAGTTGAATGTTGTTTAAGTTTTCCGCATAGAGATGATGATATTATCACTGTAACTGTTACTATGGCATTTTTTTTTTAATGGTAGTCATTTCCTTTTAAATGAAATGGTTGTAGATGGGTAATTCTCTAAAATGTGGTCATTTCATGTCCCAGTAGTCTTGAGGGCATATTTTTAAAAGCACAAAAACAAAAAGCGGTCCAAACTATCAATATTAATTGGTTTTGTATATAAACTGTTATTATTTGGTTATTGGAATTCAAATATAATTTTAAAATATTTTTTAAAATGCAAAATATCATTCCCTCACTGTGTCCCCATTCCCACATGTAAGTAAATAAAATTGTTTCTATGGTATTAAAGCATGTATATTTAGATTATTTGAATTGAAAATGTATTAAACATACTTTAATAAATATGTATCCATTATATTATATTTATATATTATGCAATGAAATAAATTAGAGTACTTTTTATTGTTGTCCCTGGTAATATATATAATTCCCTCATCAAACTATAATTACACCCCTACTTACTGCATTAATGGCAGCACATACTTTATATAAGTCAAACTTAATTTGTATAGCAGCAAAGTAAAGAAGCCATTCTGTGTTTTGTTGGAAACATTTTACAATGAATAGTATATGGCTCTCAAACGTCAGATTTAAATACAGTATTTTTATTATACGTCATTCCCTCATTCATTATAAAGTTAACTAAATGAAATGAAATTTGCTTTTTTATGTTATTATATTAATAAAAATATGTTTTAATAAATATTTGGTGTTTTAAAATATAACTAAACCTAATCATATTTTTATAAAGTAGTTTCTAGAAGAAATTTGTCATCCCCTCACAATCATTCCCTCATTTTTCTAATTAATAAAAATAATTACTATTTCAAAAATTATCAGATACAGTTTGTGTACGTTAAAGATACAGTTTGGTTTTTATTATATTTTATTATTTGTAACATATGTGTACATGCACAAAAATTAAAAAAAGTTTTGGAACAACTTTATTTCAGCTAACTTTTTTTTCTAAAAAAGCCCACTTTTCAGAGAATGACCCAGATACATGTTATGCGCACGTATTTATGCAAGTGTATGTAGGTTGTATATGTGTTGTGCTGGCTTGTTGAAACTTTTAATGGTCGTTTCTAATGTTTATTTTCTTAAAAATAAATTAATTAATTAAAAAGAAAAAAAAGTATAATTAGAAAAGAAAAAAATAGTTTTTAAATTTAAAATAAATTTCCTTTCCATAATTTTGTAACTTTTTTCTTTTTTTTTTCAATATTTCATTTTAATTTATCTTAATTTCAACCGAGACAAGACATATTTAGTCACATTATATTTATTTTACTATTGCTATGATACAGCTGAATTTTTACGTAAGTTCACATTGAGATTCTTAACGGAATCGTTCTATGTTATGTAGGAATTATATTTGTATGAATCTGAACAACGCATGCCTATTCTGTTATGCATTGTGCAATAAAAAATATTCAGATATTCTCTAGGGAATTAATATTTCTCATAGACTGCAACGTATCCGAATTATTTAATGTGCCCCAGTGCGCAAACCCAACCAGTGGCGCTCTCTCTAGTTATTCTTTAGTTCACATAAGTAATTATTACAAGTAATTGATTTTTTTTTTTTTTTTTTTTTTTTTTTTTACAAGTAATTGAATTAAACAATTCGTAGCAAAAATAAACCAGTTTCAGTATGTGATATATTTTTCATACCTTTATGCTCTAAAGAATTAAAGAAGTACAGAGCTGCCAACCTAACCCGGCAAACTGTTAGTACCGCCCCTTTTTCTACACCACCTAATATTTAGAGTATTTGTTTTCTTCATTCATCGTAAATTTATTTGAAGAGAATTACTCTAAACATTAAGTGGTGTAGAAAAAGGGACGGTACTTACAATTTGCCGGATTTGGTTGGCAGCTCTGGGAGTACATTTTAATACTTTCGTCTACCAAATTTCGTAGATATGAAATGTATTGTTTTCGATTTCTTCAACCCCTTGAGGCCAGGGTTTCCTTTTTCCCGTCCAGAACTTGTTTTTCTCATCCCACCGGGAAAAGGGGATAAATACCGGGAAAAAGTGGTATAAATATCGGGAAAAACTTCCAAATGACAATATGTAAGAAATATTCTGGCTTTTTGAATCTGATGTTTAAAATTAAAGTTAGAAATACGTAGTTATTGCAAATTTCCCTTAGGCTTAGGGAAAAGGAAGTAGGAAAGGAATATAAATAAATAAGAATTATTGCATAAAACATAAAATTTGCTCATAAAAATGCTTAATAATGAATTTCCTAAATAAATATTTTAGAACACAATAAAATAAAATTATTAAACTTAAAAATGTCAGTGTCATCAAGAGAAGCAATAAATAATTTGTGTTAAATTTAAATAAAAATTTTATTGCTTTTAAAGTAAATCTATTAACCCCTTTTTTTTCTTTTTTTTTTTTTTTTTACAAATTTGGTTTGGTGTAATATTTACGCAAAATGTTCTTTTGCATCACCAGTAATGGAATATTTTCAGGGATGTCTTACATCATCAGCATCTCTGTAACGTATTTTTTCTAATTTTTCTTTCATCCAAAACAAGATTAAGAAATAGACAGAGTTTACAAAGAGCCTCTAAATTAGTATTTTGTTATGTGATGCTAAAATCCAATGTGGGAGTGGAATACAAAGAATATGATCACGATTGGTAAATGTGTGGGAATCTGTGTGGTAGATCTCCCTTTTCTCTTTCTTTTACCTTTCAAGCTATTTACTTAAAACTAAATTTTGACACTTTTAAAGGTTGTTTTGAATTTATATTTATGTTTCTAATAATCAGTTTTTCCCATGTGCGAAAAACATAGTATTTCCCAGGACTGTAAATACCTGTTTTTACCATGGTATTTACCGGATGTGGTAAAAACCTGCCAACCCTGTTTGAGGCACAAGCTAATTATTATAATTTAATATCGAATGCCACCAGAAATTACAGTCAGAAGAAAAGGAATAAATGATTTTTTATTGCTATGTTTTAAAAGCAAAATTTTGTTTAAAAATTCTGGAATGAATAACATTTGGGAATAAAAATTAAGTGGTATATATACCACCTTGCCTCAAAGAATTAACAGGCAATGCCCGTTCGAATACAGGTCTTGCTCGTCGGTATCGATGTTCGGAGTTTTTTTTTTTCCTTGGTTTACTTAGAAACACGCATGAATATAGTCTAGGTGAGCTTAGAAAGACCTCTTCCTTCCCTCCTTCACGCCTAAGTACTGTTTTAATGGACCTGGATAACATATTTAAGTTTCAAAGCGTTCCAAAAGTATTTACAGAAATGGGTGCAGGCAGACAGACAAACTAAAGTCATAAACAAAGAAAGCTGACTATATTTTAGTGACTGTCTTTTAGTATATCTTTTTAAAGACTACATATATTTTGCTTTTAATATTTTATACTCATTAGTAAATTTTGTATTCTAAGAAAACAAATTTAGAAACGCTTTTGTAACAACGTAAAACTATCTGACTGTTGCCACAGTGATTTCTTAAATTTTCTTAACATATTTTATGCTTACGAGTGAAACTAAACTGACGACTTTATAATTTCAATTCGTTTTATTGTTGCTTTAACAGGATATATGTTTTTCCGAAAAGTTCTCATTAATTTACATATTTAAGTGGTACGACTTTTCATGTGTATTTCGAAAATAGAAGAAGTCATTAAAATAAGTTTCATTTAAGATTTATATTTCAACTAAAACTATACTTCAAGTTATGCGATAACGAGTTGCATCTTTCAAAAGTTAAAGCATCTTTAAAACATTTTTCTTGGAACATTTAAAACTCATATTTTTAATCCCAAACCATCTTCCTTTCCGTCATGCTAGAAATTTTCTAAGCCTTAATCCTCGCAATTTCATGGAACATATATTTTCTAATTCTTCTTCGTTTTCCTACGTAAATCGCGAATGAAAATCATCATTTATTTATTTGTCTCTCTTGCTTTTTAAAAAGAGATTTTCTAAAAGCAGACGATTTTTAAAAGGGAAAAGGACGAAATTTCCAAAACTCTCAGGACGCAAATCCATTTTGTTTCTTTTTCCCCTCCAACTCCTTTTACAGATAATGTCTTCAAAAATAAACATTAGAAATTGCTATCTAAATAGATGCATGGAAGAAAATAAGACTATTTTTGCGAATACTAAAAGTAAAGTGCATGTGTTGTTTTTCCGGAAACATTTTGATATTCGCTGATTACGAAACACTCCAGAAATTTGCTACCAGATAATAGAATGAAAGGTTGTAAGCGCGTTGAAGGTTTCAGTTTTGCAAGGTTTGCCATAAATTCTCGTCTGCCTCTGGCCGAAAATATGTCGCTCACTTCCACAACTTGTGCCATTTTCGTCCGAATGTGTTCCATTTGCAAAATGCTTTCGTTGTTAGTTAAGTGTCCTGCATCAGTGGTATTAGTCATCGATGAATTTAATCCGCTGTTTCATGAAGATGGAATTGTCAGTTTCCGAAAGTGCGCCATTTTCTCTTTGTTGGCAGCGTTTTTGTGAAGCCAGTCGCCAAATATCAGAGAATTAATATTTCTGTTATAATAATTAATTCATTTTTTATATTTGATGGTTTAATTACTTTCGTTGCTATTGAAAGAAACCTATTAGTTAATGAGAATTTGTTTTTGGCCCGTTACCGATTGTTAACATTTACTAATTGTCTTGGAATTTGTTTTATTTAATTAATCTTTTTTATTTATTTCTTGTTGAATTCTTTTTAACTAAGATTTTTAATTTGCAAAACTGAAATGCTCAACTTAAGAGGTAGTATAAAATAGTGTTGGTTAATTTTACTAATTAACTAATTTCTTGAGAAAAGAAAGCCAATTTTCTTTGATGAAATGCATTTTAGTCACTTGGGACAGAAGAATAGAATTAAATAATAGAGGTTAAATTAGCATATATAATTTATTTTCAGCCGGATATTTGACTGTTGAACCAGAAATTTGATTTGTTTGCCGTTTAACTACAGATTCAAACACTGACCTAAAACTAAAGTTAATTTAAAGTTTAAAATGTAAAGATTTTAGTATAGATATAGTTAACATTTATTACCATTTCGCTTATGTATATTAATTTAATTATTAATATTTGTACAGTGGAATTTGATAGCTTGCTTTGTATATTTAATGTGGAAACGAATTATAAAAGAAGAAAATATCTGTTTTTAAATGGATAAAAACAAGAGAAAAATAATTGTGCTAAATAAATAACATGGCAGATAACATGAGTTCTATTTGTTAAATATAACAGTCCTATGGTACTAGATTAAAATCTGTAAAGCACATTTGGAAGAAAAAAAAACTGTATTTATAACAATTGTCAAGAACATTAACGTCTTCTTGAAAGGAAAAAAAAAAAAAAAAGCATTTCGAAAGAGAATATTTTTCTTCATCAGGAGAAAGCATTGCCGCCTCTGCAAAAGATTTATTTATTTATTTATTTTTATTTAAAATTATTTAAGCTTTTATTTTGTTTATTTAAAAATAATAATAAAAAGTAAAATTCAAAAACTATATTGAAGGGAAATGTTTTTTTTTTTTTTTTTTTTTTTTTTTTCTCCCCAATTACGGTAAAAATAAGTTATTTGCAAGTAAAGATCTCGTGTTTCTGTTAGGTGTTTGTGAGGAAGCTAACTTTTCAAAAGAAAATGCATACCTAGAATTTCGTATTTCTTATATTTAATTTCATTTATTTCTTTTCAAAGTTTTCATTGAAATGCAATAATTTTTAATCATAAGATATTTTATCTGAATGTTAGAGAAAATAAATGTTTTATCTGACTTAAGTTTCATTATCTATTTCCTATGTCGTCACACTTACATCGTCAAGGCAGACACTTTTAATTCCATAAGTGACTTCAAAATTAACCCGTCTGAAAAAATCTGGATTTCTCTCTGCCCCCCCACCCCCCCCCCCCCACACACACACACGCTCCCCATCAAAAACTAGAAATGCACAATGTGACATGGTGCATATTTTTTCATTTTATTATAAAATACCTATTATTTAGAACAGACTTTTCACTTTTAAAATTGATGGAGATTTTAAAATTTTCTTTTTCAGACGACTCTGCCTCTATCACTCCCCCCCCCCTCGTTAAAGTTTTTGATCTCGAAAATATGTTATTAATTATCGGGGTTGCCACGCTACCTGGAAAATCTGAAATAGTCAGGGAATTTGAAAACTGACCATGAAAGTCAGGAAAAAAAGTCAGGGAATTTGTATTTTTTAGCCAGAATCTGGAAAAGTCCAGGGAATTTCATACAATGATTGCCAAAAAAACGAATTTTTCCTTCAACGTAGAGTCATTTTTCTTGTTTTTTCTTAGCTTCTGCCATTTTTTAAGAACAAGACCTCTTAGAAGGACCCCCGCATGGAGGGCAATCTGTCCTTAGGTCAAATTAATATGTAACTTTTGTGTTTTCAAGTGGTACCATAATTATTTTGCCCTCAATACAACCAATGCACAATATATGGCTAAACTGGAATTTTCTTAGAACGTCTGGAAAACCTGGAAAAGTCAGGGAATTTCATTCTGCTATTTGAGTGGCAACCTTGTTCTGAATAAAGGTGTTTCTGTGATAATTTGTACAATTTGTAAAACTCTTCAGTTTTATAACCTCTTTATGTACATATATTGAAAACCTATATATATATATATATATGTATGTATGTATACAGTCGAAACTCGTTAACAGGAATCTTTAGGGGGGGGGGGATTGTTCATGTTATCAGTAATTCATGCTATTAGTAATTAATCTTCATATAACTAAACTAATCTTCATTTTGACAGGGATTGTGGAAACAGTTCATGTTAAAAATAATTCACGTTTAAGCGAACGAGTTCGTTAACGAGGTTCGACTGTAATATATATATATTTATTTATTTATTTAAAAAAAAAGTGTTAATGCCTAAATTAGGCAAAACTAAATATATGAAATTCATTTTTTTTTTTTTTTTTTTTTTGAATATACAAATTCAGTAAGATTTAATAATTGAAATAAAAAAGTAACTTTTTAATCATAAATACAAAATACATTCAAAATATATGCGCAAATGCAGCAGTTTTAATTGTAAATGTAAATATATTAGTAATATTTTAAAACATAGTGAAAGCCGAGCAACAGATACAAGATCACTGAAACCACATAGAACCAATAAGAATAAATTTTCATCAAATTAAAATTATCTTAGAAGATAATTTGTTGTTTAACAAATTTAATTTTGAAACCAAGAAATTAGAACATTTATTACGAATTTACGAACATTTATTACTAAAATAATCTTAATAACAATTTCGTATTTATTATTTATAATTAAAAGTTCCAATTTCTACAGAAAAAAACATTTAAAAAAAACTGTAAACTATATATTTAAATTATATTCCCAAAATTCATCACAGATTAATTAATATTAATCCATTAAATTCTTAAAAACATAATTAATATCAATATACTCATCCTATAAATTGGAAAATAACACTCATTTTAAATAAATTTCACAGCTTTAGTCTAAAAATATCTGAAAACACTAGTCTAAATAATCGAGAAATACTCAGCCAAGACCCGTTGGCTCTGTGGTCAGAGTACACAACTACGAACCCGAAGGTTGGGAGTTCGATCCTCACCGATGGGAAGTGAACAAATATATATATATGTAATAATAAAATTATCTCATTAATCTGTATGATTAATATAATTTAATCAATATTATTTATTAAGAATTTATAATTTTAACTGTATATTCTATTCGGGTTTAGATATTGCATCAGCCTTGCAACGTGTCGAAAAAGATGATTGCGTAAGATCCCCAATCCTTTGTCCATCTGTCATTTCTATATAAGGCTATGAAAAGTAAATTAAAACTAAAATGTACATGTACTATCATGTAGACGTAATCTATAGCTACTAGCTTATATATTCTGCATCTGTCTCTTTGGAGTCAAGACATTGAACAATAAAGATTTTCGACATGTCGCTCCTCAATTTTTTAAAGTTGTATTTATTTAATTTAATTAGTTTTAAGTAACATGTGAAAACAGAATGTTACATATATATATAAATTTTTACGAATTTCACAAAATATTTTATGATAGAGTAAGAAATTAAATGGTAAAATTGGATATTGGCAGACATTTTCGCTATAAATTTGGTAACGAAGCAAAATGACAGATTGAAATAAATAGTCCTGTCCTACTACTACTACTAATAATAATAATTAATTTCAACGTCCCCTGTCCCCTTAATAACATTTCCAACTTTCAGCTTATTCTTTTCTAAGATAAAAAATAGTCATCCATCTTCTGCCATTTTAAAATACGAATTTGCAAGCATAATATGTTCCATATTAATCTCGTTAAAAAGTTAATAATGTTTTGAAGTCGTCTATTACTGATAGTTCCTGTCCAAAATAGATGACATGTCGTTGGAATAATTTGGTTTAGCTCTTTAAATCTTCTGCTAATACCTAGAATGGGATGATATTTGTCGACTCTTTAATTATTGAAATACGTTTTGGAACTATTGGAAGTAATGGCTTTATCTGCGCCATTTTGATAATTATAAACATTTTGCACGCTTTTTAAATGGGATTATAATAAATTCGCGTTCTGCATCTCGACGTATAGCTCGTATTAATTTGTTTTAGAATAACATGTTTGTTGATTTAATGAAAAGGCTTTAATGCTGATAATGTTTCATTATTTTAAAGGAATAATACAATATCTCGCGATTTTTAGAATGTTCCGTTTTTAAATTAATGGCGTGTTGTTACCGTGTTTCAGAACAAAGAATGTTTCTACTTTTAATTACATAGATGTTCATTAGTTTCTTATCACATATTAAAAGGTGTTATGTAAATTTGGTGCTGAAAAATTTGTAAGTTTGTGTTGTATTAGATTAAGCTCAATTTTCGCGTAATGGCGGGTTAGGAGAACACTACAAGCTGAGATATTTGGAACCGCTGTACATGTGTATTTTATTTAATGCATGCGTTAAAAAAAATTACGTTGTTAACATTATTGATGAGTTGTTATATTTTTAAAGTTCAAAATTACGTTATTCTAGCATCAAATAATAAACAAATCATTATTTGTAAATTTTCTATAAAATTGGCATTGTCGATTTTCTGTTTTTAGTCCATTATTAAAAAATGACGTTTGATTAACGGGAAATTTCATTTTGAAAACTAAATTATATTATGAGGAATGTACGTTAAATTTACGTACGTTAATGTACGTACGTTAATGTACGTTAATGTACGTACTATTTTTTTTTAATTGCGTAACATTTTTTTTTCCCTTAAAAAAATATCTCAACGTAACTTCTCTTAAAAAAAAAAAAAAAAAAAGCAAGCAGATTAAAAAAAAAAAAAAAAATCTTTTTAGATTCATAAATTTTGGAGAATGAAAAATTCTCTATGCTAGTGAGAAAGTCGCTTCACGTTTCCTATACTAAATATTTCTATAAACCCATTCTCCCGTAAACTGTCATATTTTCACATCCTGCAGTTATACCCCACCCTTCCTTGCCCCCCAACCCTTAAGAAAAATGGACAGAAAAGTAAAGTAAACACATAAACTTTCCTGCCAGCAGTATAATATAATGGAACCCAAAAAACATCTTGAATAAAAATGTTGCCAAACTGAAGCGGACAAATAACAAAAACTAAAAGGAAAAATAAATGGATAAGATCGTCTGCATTTCAAACCTCGATATTCACGCTTACGTTGTCTTCGAAATCGCTTGAAGGGAGAGCTTCAGCAAAGAATAAGGATATATTATCTATGCATATATATATTTATATTCTAAACTTGCTGAGCTAGCAAATCAGCAGTCGTGAAATCAATAGAAAATATATATATATATATATATATTTTTTTTTTCCTTTGTGCATGCTTCTATTTTTTCGCTTTTTCTTTTTCTTTTTTTTTTTTTTGGTGTGTGTGTGTGTAGGAAATTTCTCATAGTATGTTTTTAAGCTACCTGCACCCAAATAATATGTGCCCTTGAAAACGATCGGTTGATTCTTTCTTTCGTTGTCTTGGTAACGCATCAACTGTGTAATATACCCTCCCCCTTTCTATCTATCATAACTTTCTGTAGGGTTGCTATAAATTCAGTGCAAATGATGTTAGTTGATGTTTGTTAGGATAGGTTTTTGCGACAATGTTGATTCATACTCATAAATATTTATTGCAATATTTTTGTCTGAAGTTTTCCTGACAGTTATATCTGTTCGTTGAGTCGAGTTGAGATGTTCCCGTCTACTTTCTCTTTTTATAATTTGCTGAGTTCAAAACTATCTTTTTCAGAGATCAAACATAAAAGAATGGATGGAAACGAAACTCGAAATAAAAAAGAAAATAAAAATAAATCGCTATGTGAATAGTCGTAGAACTTCATATATATATATATATATATATATATATATAAAGATATATATATGGACACAAACGATGAAAAACCTTATTTATATGTAAATTATTACTTTTTAATAATAAAAGCAAAAATAATTTAATTCTTAGTGAATGTATATAATTGCTGTGCATGCTTTCCAATTCTTTTGAATATTGTAACAGTAAGTGAATCAAAAAACGGTCTGGAACTACAATACTGAAGTGGAGCTACAGTGACTGATCCTAAAAAGCACCTACCCATTTCAGTATTGTATCTCCAGACTATTTTTAGGTTCACTTCGCTATCCATCCTGTTTCTGCTAATACGCCTCTCCATATCCATCCCAGTGTTGTTCCATGTGGAATCCGCAGCAGTTGTGGTTTGGGTTGTTCCATGATACCCCCTGTAGAGTTTTCTCCAGACTTTGGTTTGGTCCATGGTCACCCTGAAAGGCTTCAAATATTTTATAACTTATGATTTATAGACTGACTGATCGAAACTTGAACTGTAACTGTAATGTAGCTGTATGATATATAATGAAATGTGTCGCGCTGCGCTTATCAAACTTTTGTTTTAATGTGTCCTGATGATGCCAGATAAGCTGGGTGAAAAGCTTCGACTAATTATGTTTTGTAAAAAGAAAATAAATAAATAAAAAAATAAAAATTGAATGATTTTTATTAAAGTATATATTTTTTAATGAAAATGTTTACGTGTTTTAAAGTGCAATTCTGTACTGATAAGTATAAAGGATTTAAGTTCAAAAATGTCTATTTTGAGTTAAGTACATAGTTAGACTCAGAAAAAAAATCTCTATCGATTGGTATAAAGGATTTAAGTCTGTGTCATTTAGTCTTTGAGAAAATCCATTTGTAAAAAAAGGTTCAAGTCAGAAATGTAGCATTCATGTATGGTATAAAATATTTAATTCAATTTTTCTTGTATTAAACGAAGGTTGACAATCACTGAATGGTATAAAGGATATAAGTCAACGAAATCCTTTTTTCCTAATCGATTCTTCTGATTTGTTTTTGGTTAGTTTAACTTTATTTTTCGTCTCCTGAAAAATCAAGAATATGGACTTAAATCCTTTATACTTAGCACTACAGAATTTTTAACTGAGAAAAACTGTTATCTTATTTTACTTTTTATTTTTATTATTATCTAAAAAAATATTTTTTTTTTTTCTAATGTAAAAAGAAGGTGCAGTTTTAAATAGCACATGCTGAAAATTGGAGAAATAGGGAAAATCGTAGAATGCGATGAATTGTAGCGCCATCCGTCTACCGATATACACGCAAATTACGTCAGCATTTTTTTTTTTCCCACAATGACTAGCTTACATGTGAAGTTTTCTGCATTTGTAAGCTATAGAAGCTTCCATACACTAGGAAAATTGCAACCTATTAGCGCCGCCAAAATTAAATCAGCGTAGCTTTTCTGAATGATTCTCTCATATGTCAAGTTTTATGCACTTGTATACAGTAGAAACTGATATATAACTTTCCCGTAAATGTAATTGTCGGGCGATTCGCACCAAATGTTGACAAACACCAATTTAAATTTAAGCCTATTGAAATAAAAAATTTAAAAGAAGTTCTGTGTATTAGTGCTCTTGTTAAAACTGCCAAACAAATTTTGTAGACACTCACACGGACAGACGGACGGACATTTTCTAAGAATGGTCAACTTGTGTTTAGGGAATCTGAAAAAGTCTAAATCCATTGAAAACTGAAAATCGAAAATTTTTATTAATCTAATACATTCTTCTGTGAATAATGAAGAAAATTGTAAATTAGTATAAAATTAATATAGAGGACACAAATTGGACGGGTCTAAAAAATTTTTCTAATAAAATTCTCATTTATGAGTCGAGAATAATGGGCGCACTGCCAATAAATAGTGCGATATCTGAATTACAAATCATTTAATTTACCAAAAAATTCTGTCACACTCAACATTCTCTTTCTAAGCAAAGCTGTTCTCTTTATTAATTTATAACTCTCAAAAACTTGCTTTATTATAGATGTAGATTTTAATTCCGCTTTTTATTCACAATACTTAATAAAATTTGCCTATTTTTGCTAATATCTGTGGGCTGGTGGGACACATTTGCCCCTCTTTTGTACTCTTCTAACGCAAGTACTTGTCGAAGTTTTTAAAGTAAGGTAAAGTTCTATTCTAAGCAAGTACAGTTACCGCCGCTTAATAAAATCGCATTCGTCCTGAGCTAAAGTGATTCTATTAAGAGGCTAATTTCTATATCCGGCAAACGTTCCTGCACTTAAGGAAAAGGTATTACTTCCCTGAATTTGCAAAGAAATTTCGAAAGGTAACGAATAATGGAATTAATTAACAATATTAATTAATTTTTGATTGATAATTAACTAATTGTCCCTTCGATATAAGTAAATTAAACGCATTCTAAGTTCCTATATGCATTCTTTTGAGAAAAATCATCATTACTTTACCAAAAGTTCACGTTTTTCTTGTAAATTTAAGATCTTCCCGATAAATTCCTGATTTATAGTTATTTCAAAATAAGAACTAGAAATTGTCTTGTAATTGTTATCGAGATAAGTTATAAGGCGCAGGGCCCGACTATGCTTTTTGAAGACCCGGGGCACTGATGCTATTCGGAGGCCCCCATACCCTGCTCTGAAGAGCTCACCAAAAGGACCCATTCTCAAAATCAAAAATAAATAAATAAAAATAGTGCGTTTTTTAATTTTTTCCTTCAATTATACCTTCTATTTCCTCCATTTTTGTTTTCTTTAGCAACCTATAACAAAATCATTAGTTTTATGTTCAAGACAAATGAAAAAATGTAGCACATTAATCAGCCAATGTGTAGGAAATTTGTTACAAAATTTTATAATTGTTTAAGCTCTCTAATAAAATATAGAAAGAAAAATGTAATCAATTTTTGTTTTTAATACACATATAATGAAGAAATTTGTACTATTACTTCTCAATTTTTGGAAATGAGGCCCCCTAAATTTGGAGGCCCTGGGCCAGTGCCCCGTGTGCCCGTGCCATAATCTGGCCCTGAGGCGTGTTTAATTTGTAACTGGGCTGCAAGTGTAAAATTTTCGACAATGAGCAGTAATGAAGGGGGTTTTGTGCTTTAATTTCTTTTTTTATAAAAAAAAAAAAAATCATTGAAAATCATTGAAAATACATTTTTTTAGTGTGCGTAAATGATATTTTTGGCTGCTGAGGAGATATTTTTGAGTTTATTAACCGTCGATTTTATTAAGCGGCGGCTTTAAAAGTAGTTTGTATTGATTTGATTCCGGTCCTGGCAATTTGATCAGATTAAGCGGCTGATTTTATTAACCAGTGAATTTATTAAGCGGCGGTTACTGTACTTGTTCAACTATCGATAGTTTATATTCTTCATTAGTTTATTAATCAACAGGTGGTTTCTCAAGGAATTTACTTTTAGTTGTGTTTTTAAACTGTGTTTAAGAATCACCATATTTATTATTTTGCTTAATCTTCTATTTAACTTATGCCTAAATTAATATATTTTTAATTTTAGCAATATATATATACAACCTCTGACAATAAAGTTCGGTGAATGAAGTCAGAACGGCCGATCTGGCAACACTGGCGAAACAAAACGCGGCACCTGTGTAGTGGAAGGTGTTGACCATCTGCCCCCACTGTGGTTCAGTTGAGCGTCGTTTGTGTTCCGTGTAAGACTTGTTTTACAAAGTGCATGTTTAGTGTGTTGGTTCTTTACTAAGAACAGGGAAATGAAGAAATCAGTTTCGTTTTGTGCCACATCCCTTGACTGACGATCAGAAGCAGGCATGTTTAGAGGGTGGTGCAAATTAAACATCCACCATATTTGCCAGATCTCAATCCTCCAGACTTCTTCCTATTCCAATGACTCAAATTTGCTTTGAAAGGAAAGAGATTTGACGATATTCCTGACATCCAGTGACATGTGACGAGGCTTTTGAACACCATTCCAGAAGAAGACTTCTTGCAAAGTTTACAGGACATGTATAGCAGATCTCAGCGGTGGATAACTATGGGAGGTGACTATTTTGAAGGACAGTAAGGTAACTTTCGTTAATATTTCATCTACGTTAATGTTACAGGACTATTCACCGAACTTTATTGTCAGAGGTTGTATATATATATATATATATATATATATATATATATATATTAAACTGGTCTGGTAGCTAGTAAGGTAGGAATTCATCAATTTATTTAAAATGTTGACTCTTTACAAACAATTGTTTTACGACATCATGAATGAAAAGACTTAAGAACTATTTTTTAACACGTTGAGTGCCGCGTCAGCCGTCAGTGGCTGACATTGAACTTTCCATTTAGGCCGCGTCAGCCACCGGTGGCTGACAGTGTAAAACAGGGATGAAAGTTTTCCGACTTTAGGCGGAACACTTCCTCCAGAAATTTTTTACAACAATCTGTATCCTATTTAATCAAAGGATATTAGAGTAAAAATACGCTCATCTTTTCTAAATAAAAATAGTGGTGCTGATAACGATAACCACTTTCATCCCTGGTAAAATATAATATAAAACTTTAAAAAAAAAAAAAAAAAAAAAAAAAAAACATCGTTTTAAGTAATTACTGATATATTTTTTTTTTTTACTTAACTTTTATTTATTACAGAATTATATATCTATAAGGCATTTTAATGGATTTTATTAAACACGGTAAATATAATGCGCTTCTAAGCAGCGCACGTGGCCTGACGGGGATGTCTTTAAGAATTCGTGTTGCGCTCAACGTGTTAATATTAACTTTTATTCGGCAAAATTAATTGGCAATTTGAAAAAATGCAGAAAGAGGAACGGCAAACTATCACTTACTACTGTTTTATTAGAGAAAAAGAAAATATTATTATTATTGATTTATCTACAAATTCATAATCATTAAAAATTAAATAAATAATCCATATATGTCATTAGGATTTATGCACTCCTCTTTTTCCTATTTGTTTTATCAGCTATGCGTACTGTTAAAATACATTATGAACATTCTCATATAAGTGCTTCCCTCTGTTGAAATTTTCTTAAACTAATTTATATCTATTTTTTCCCTATGCAGTTGGTGAATTCACAAAAGAAAATAATATATATTTCCGTTTTAATTGATTTTTATTGCTGAGTAAATATTTAATATACTAATTAACAAGAATATTTTTATGTTATGTTATTCTTTATTGATTTGAAACTCTTTACATATTTTTTTTTTTTTTTTTTTTATAATTTATCTGTCATCAGCTTTTACTGCCAAACCTTTTTAATTTAAATTTTAATTCTGCTTTTCCCCCTTTGGAGGTATTTTAAATATAACTATTTATTCACTTTTTATAATACACCGTTCTATAAACTAGTTTTTTTTTTTTTTTCCTTGAATCCTGAGAGCTAAGAAATAACCTTGTATAGACTCCCATTTTGAAGAAACATTTTATTTATAATTTCTTTCGCGTGCAACAGATAAAGTCACATAAGGAAATAATTTTCGACTGTATAGCTTGACTAATATTATTAATAGATACCCATTAAACAAAATATGTTATTTTGTATAAATTGTAATATTGTAAATAATTTTGTTTAACAGAAAAACAATGCATTTTTCATCTCATTATTAAAAAAAAAAAAAAAAATCTTGCTAACAATTTTTCGGCATCTAGTAAAAGACTTTAACTCATTGATTTATTTTTCACCATTTTATAGTCACGAGCAAATGTTTAGCTGCATCTTCAGAGAATCGTAAACAATCAAACAGAAAAACAAAATTCGAAATCTTTATTAATGACAGCTTTATTCAACAAAATAAACTTTCACTTCGGAGAAGAGAGGGGAGCAAAAAACGACAAAATTGCACTTACAGTGGATTAATATTACAGTAGCTTACTTTCTAACTGAAAATACATTTTATCCAATTTACTACAAATCCTCATCCATTAAATTTTATTTTCTTCTTCTTTTTTCCATAATTCGCCAATTCAGACGATAACCTTTCATCTCTGGTAACCCCGCCCTCCCATCTGGATAGTGTCGCATTCGAGGAGGTATCTGGATGGTGTGCACAAAGAGAGCCTCCGCGGGGCTCACCTTCTCGTTGCCATGGATACGTATGTATAAAAGGATGCTCGGTTGCCCCTAGCAACGCGGGAGGGAAAAGGGGGTAGAGATGATGTAGCTGCCGCTAAATCGGCTCACTTGTTCGGGTTCCAAATAGCTCTGGACGGACTATCGCTTGCGCTAGTGGAAAGCTTGCATCTGGGATGCGTCTCATTTATTTCCATTTTGGGCAAACCTAGTCATCTAGAAAGTGCACTTTACCGCCAAAATACCCGAGCGGACATTTCCCCCCCCCCCTTCTTCCTTTACCCGTCTATTCCTCTCCCTTTTTTTTTTTTTTTACCCCTTGTCTCTATCAATTATAATTGAAGAAGTTTGATTAGAAATTCACTCATGGAACTCCTGTGTGTGTGGTGGAGGAAGAAGATTTTTTAATCGATTTTTGCATATCGATTCATATCAGTTTTAATAAGTGAGTGAAAATGGCATTTCGTTTTCTAATGGAATTGTATTTTACCAAAGGGGAAGATAGATAGTTAATGGGTGCATCTTCAGGAAATAGGGTTCAAAAGCGTGTTTAATGAGAATTTTGAGGTTGATTTTTAATTCTTTTATTTAGTGTTATCAGAGAAGCAGAAAGATTATTCTGTCATCGAAATTATTTTTATTCGCTTACGCATTACTAAGTTCTGCTATTATCATTATTTTTTTACTTACTTAAAAAAAAAAAAAAAAACTAAACTATTTGATTTTTGCAAAAATGTTTGACGCCGGGTAAATTAATGCTTTGAAGTTCTTTTTAAGGGTTACAAAAATAAAAGTGTATTTTCTCTATTTTTTAAGACAGTAAATAAAAATTTTATTGAAAACTTTTAGCAAAATCCCTAACAACACACTTCTCCATAATACATCTTGAAGATGTCTACAGGATGTCTTTTTTATCTATAGGACTTCCTGAGGATGTCATTTAGAGAACATGTGCTGTTAGAGTAATAAAGAACATCTAAACAATATTTTATAAATTTTCATTAATATTTTTTTTCCGGAACCCTAACAGCACACTTATCCACAGTACGTCTTCAGGATCTCTGGGATGTCTTTTCATCCTGATGACATCCTGAAAATATCCTGGGGAGAAAGTGTGCTATTAGGGAGGTCTTGGTTTTCGGAGACCCTTCAGAAAAGCGGCGGACACGATTTCTGAAAATCGATCTAATTGAAATGTACTACACTTCTTCAAAATAGAATCGATTAGTGCTCAGGGTTGGCTAGATTTTACCCGACCCGAAAAAACCTGGGTGGGGTTTTTTTTTTCAATAAAACCTACTTGAGAAAGCCCCAGTAGGTTTTTTCAAAATGCTTGTTTAAAATTATGCTTTTGTCTAACTTACAATAAACATAAAAATATAAAACAAATATTATATACATTATTAGAATATAAACAAAGAATTTTCAGAAATATTGGAGATGCTCAAACTGCTCTATAGAAAAAAAAATCTTGCATGGAAAAAAATTATCTTAATAAAACAATATATATATATATATATAAGCAAAATAAGAGTTGTTTATTTATACAATGAAAACTGTGGGACTCAAGGAATGTAAAATATGAATAAAAATCAGATTGAAAAAAAAAAAAAAAAAAATCTGAAAACTTTAACTGTGAAGCACTGTCAGGTAATGTAGATGGACAATAATTAAAAACATTTTATGAGAATCTAATAACTATGAAAAATTTACTAAAGCAACACTAAATAATTATTAAAATCCAGTTTTATTACTAAGATAGAGGGTTTTATCACTAAGATATGAAACTACGTCGGTAAACGAAATCAAGTTCGGTAGAAAACATTTTATCATAAAGGAAATGTGTAATCTTTATATAATATTTAAGTAAATTGTACGTAATTAACTCATTCAAAAAAAAAAAAAAAAAATAATAATTAATTAAAATACTGAATTACCAATATTGTAATATTGAGAATAAATAGTTTATCAAGATGAAGCCTCTTCAACAACACAAGTGTGCATTCGCTTAATGCGCACTCGCAACATATGCATACTTATAAATACGGTTTTTAAACACCAGTATTTCTTTGAAAAAAAAAAACAAAAAAATCATTTTTAATAACTGAAACCTGTTAAAAAATTTATTAAAAATCTTATTAATTTTAAAGAAATAATATTTTTAAAGCTTAATAAACAAACATGATAATACGTTTTACCAAACAAATCTTCTGAATTTCGTTACAACAAAGACAAGCGCCCAAAATGTGTCGGAAAACTTAGCCTAATACTGCATAATGAATGCTTAAATAATTACTTTTCAATACCATAGACATCGCGTACGGTTATGCCTAGAAATTTTCCCAAACAACATTTCGTCTTCTTTGCCTATAAAAGTAGGCTTGCTTTAAATGTGTGTTTACTGGCAGATTGCCACATTTTCGGAAATGGTAGTTATTATAATTATACGTATTACGCGTATTGTTATTACTTTTAAAACATTTTTCACTGAGGTATGAAAATATCACTGAAAAAGAAAAAAAAAAATTTTTTTTAATGTAAATAAAATATATTTTTTTTAGTAATTGTGTAAATAATTCATTTTGAAAATACTAATTTTTTTAAGCAAAAAAAAATAAATAAATAAAATAAAAAAAAAAAAAAAAAATTCGAGCCCTGATACAATTCTTGCTGATTCTTATGTAAAATGACCTCCTGAATCTGAATATGATTCCCATTTTGCCCAGTCACCCACCGTTTTCTAGGGACACCACCCTCTCCCCCAATTTTTATCACTGTTTGGTCATTTTATGGACATGAATTGGATTTGGAGAATGAAAAAGAATTAATTTAACACTTAAAAACAAAAACAAATATATATATATATGATCTTTTATAAATAACACTAATAACAGATTAAAAAAATATAAGAAATGTAATGCATAATTTCAGTGGCAAATCCTCCCCCCCCCCTCCCCAAATTTTCCCCTTGACGCAAATGTTCGTGTTTTAGAATTTTCCACCTCTGTAACCCCTCAGAAGATATTTAACAGTTAAAACAACCCCCCCCCCCCCCAAAAAAAAAAAAAAAAAAAAAAAAATCAAATTTATAGCCATGAAATGACCGAAAAGTGATAAAAATAGGGGGCCGTCCCTAAAAAACGGTGGGTGATAGGGCAAAATGAGCGTCCTATTCGTATTCAGGAGGTCATTTTATATAATAATTTGCAAAAATGGTGTTGGGGGGGGCAATTTTCATGCAGAAACAGTGTTGTTATAACGCAAAAAATAGTTTACCATACATAAGTTTTATTTACTTATTATTATTATTATTATTTAAATATTTTTTTTCTTCATCGCTAACTCATGCACGTGTCGCAAATGCGTAGTAAACTAATATAATAAGCATAATTAATGCTTAAGTGGTTATTTTCTATTAGCTTATGTCAGAGTTCAGTCCAGCTACAGATTTTCCCTTTTCTGTCAATAAAGTAGGCTTGTTGTAAAAATGCTTTTACAGGCAATTTGCCACATTTAATGTAATTATTACTAATATAAGCATATTATTATTTCTGTTATTTTATTAATATTATAATTTATTTAATTATTTTATTCTATTATGATTACTTTAATTTATATGTATTCTCATAAATATGTAAAATTACGTTCGGTAAACAAAATAGTGTTCTGAAGAAAAACACAACTTACGCATTCGTTTATAAAGTATGTTCACAACATACGTGCTCATACAAAGTGGTACGTCATTTTGTGTCGGTAAACAATATAAAATTCTGTAGAAGAAATATCTTTTACGCATTCAAATGAAAATGTAATTGATTAATTTTTAAATTATTAATTTTAAAATATTATTATTTATTTTATTTTCTTTTTTAAAGCTTAATAACTAAGTATGATAATATAAAGAATAGTTTTGATTTACCAAACAAAACATTTGCATTTTATTACAACATAAACATGTGCCCGCAATGCGTAGTGAACTTAACATGGTACTGCATGATAAATGCGTAAATAATTACTTATCAATATCATACGACATCGCGTTCAGTTATGCCAAGAAATATTCCCAAACAACATTTCATTTTCCGTGTCGATAATGTAGGCTTGTTGTAAAAGTGTTTTTACTGGCAATTTGCCCCATTTTTAAGAAAATGGTTGCTATTATAATTGTATTGTTCGTACTATTATTACTTTTAGAGCATTTCCACAGAGGTATGAAATTATCTCTCTCAATAAAATAAATTTCTGAAGAAATTATTTTGCTAGTCATCAAAATAGATGTACAATCAATTTATTCTGAAAATATAAATTTTAAAGAATTAAAAAAATATTTTATGCTAATTATTATAATGCAAGAAACGGTTTACCAAGCATACTTTTTTTTTTTCCAATGCTAACTTATACAGGCATCAGAAATGCGTACTAAACTAACATAATACTTCATTAATAATGCGTAAATAATTGTTTTTTAACAACATGCGATGCAATCTAGTCGAACCGTAGATTTTCTTGAAAAGGGGTGTTACCTTTTCTGTCACTAAAGTAGGCTTGTTGTAAAAGTGTTTTTACAGGCAACTTGGAACGTTTAAGAGAATTATCAATATAATTATTTTAATATAATTATTTTTAATACAATATTTTTTTATTTAATTAGATTACGCGTATTATGTTTAACTTTAAAGTATTTTCTTAAGTATTAAGGTATGATATTATATGTATCATAGTTTTCCGTAAAATAAATTTTATCATAAGAGGTAAATGTGTAATTTTTATATAGTACATTTAATTAATATAATTACATTTTCATAAAGATATGAAATTATCTGTGTAAATAAAATAAATTTCAGAAGATTTCTCTCTGTGTGTCTGTCTTTTGAGACATTAAAATAAAAGTGTAAACAAATTCATTTTCAAAATATTAATTTTAAATAGCCAAAAATGTATTTTATGCTAATTACAAATATTATAATACAAATAATAATTATACCAAAAATGAAGTATCTCTTTTTCATAGCTAACTTATCTAAGTGTTTCAAATGCGTAATAAACTAGCATAATAATGCGTAATCAACGATTGAATTAATATTTTTCAGTAGCTTGCGTTGGAATCTAGACTAGCTATTAATCTTTCCCTAAAAGTGATTTTCAATTTTTCGTCGATAAATTAGGCTTGTTGTGAAAGTGCTTTTACAGGAAATTTGCCACATTAAAAGAAATAGTCATTATAATAATTATATTACTATTATTTCTATTACTTTTTTTTTTTTAATTATATAACAATTTTTAAATAAACATATTATGATTAATTTTAAAGTTTTTCTTTTCTTTTTTTTTTTTTTTTTTTTTTTTCTGTAAAGATATGAAATTACGTAGATGAAGATAATAATGTTCCGAAGAAAAAAATTTTCTTGCACATAAATGTGCAATTTTTACATAATATTTAAGTACAACGTCATTAATTCGTTTTGAAAAAATATTATTTTTAAACAATTAAAATTGTTCATGCTAAATTACCAGTACTCTAACACAAAGAATTAATAATATTATCAAAATCTAATATTTCCATTACAATACAACATACGCATTCGCATAATGCGTATTCACAACATATGTACTCCTGCAAAGGGGTGTGATAGTTTATGTTTGTAAAGGAAGTAAAACTGTGGGAAAAAAAAAAAATATTATTACGCATACAAATAAAAATATAATTCATTCATTTTGAATATATTAACTTTGAAAAATTTAACTTAAAAAAAAAAAAAAAAAAAAAAAAAAAAAAGTTTAATATTAAAATATGATAATATGAAGAATCATTTTACCAGAACAAAGTATTTCTATTTCATTACAATCTAAACATTTGCCTAAAATGCGTAGTCCGCATAACTTAATGCTGCATAATAAATGCGTAAATAATTAGTTTTCAATGTCATACGAGATTGTGTTCAGTTATGCCTAGAAATCTTCCCCAACAGAAGTCTTCCTTATCGATAAAGTATGCTTGTTGTAAAAGTGTTTTTACAGGCAACTTGCCTTGGTTGTTATATTTATATAACGCGTATTGTTATTAGTTTTAAAAAATTGCGGGGATATATATATTGTAATATGAAATATATAAAGATTGTTTAAAAAATTAAATGTTAATTATTTATTTAAATAATCAAATTTAAAAATTTAATATGAAATTTTTAAAATCCTTCTTTAATTAAGTTACAAGGATATTTTTTTTCTTTTTGTAATATGAAGTATATAACGATTGTTTAAAAAATCAAATGTTAATTATTTATTTAAATCGAAATTTAAAATTTCTAAAATCTTTCTTTGATTAAGTTACAAGGATTTATATATATTTATATATATTAAATAATTTATACTTTAAATACTCTAAAATTCCTTTATCTGTTCTTTACAACAAAAACTGGAATCACACCATTATTTAGTATTGTTTTATTAAATTTTTCGTATTCATTTGAATGTCATAAAATATTTTGAATGTTTGTTCTTCTATTAATTATTAGTATTTCACTAAAGTTTTCAAGTATTTTTTAAATTCGAATTTTATTTATTTATAGTTCACATTCTTTGAACTTTACAATTTTCTTTATACTGACAAACAATTCTGTCTTTTCTTGCTTTTACTTATTTATATAATTTTTAATTGTGTTTTAATGAGATAATTTTTATTTATTTTTCAAGATTTTGTTCTATAGAGCAATTTGAGCATTTGCAATATATATATATAATAGATAACGTAATAAAATTTAATCTAAAAATTTAGCAATTAATAGAACTAAAACAATAACAGCACACTAAAATATAGAACTGAATTTAACATAGAGGAAAGAATGACACAAAAAGTTGCGATATATATAAGGAACCAATGAGTTACCATATTAACTTAAAATACTTACGCCGACCTGAAGGATAATGAAAAAGGACCAAAAAAAATTTTTTTTTTTTTTTTTTTTTTTTTTTTTGGGGGGGGGGGGGGGGTTGTTTTTTTTTTTTTTTTTTTTTTTTTTTGTTGTTTTTTTTTTTAGTGGGTTTATTGGGGGAAAAAAAAAAAAAAAAAAAATGCCCGGTTTTTCTCGGGTTCGGCAAAATCTAGCCAACACTAAGTTTTTAGAGCCTTTCCATGAAGCTTTCAAAAATTACTCTGTAATAATAAATTTCAAAAGAAGAGATTTTATTAATCTTTAAAGTAAATTAATTTATTAATTTATTTTGAAAGTATTAAACTGTTAAAACGTTGTATCTTAATTGCCCAGTATTAGAGTAAAAAAAAAAAAAAAACATACCGTACAGTGTAGTTTAAATTTAATAAAATAAAATTTAATAAAATACTAATTTAAATTGTTAAATATATTCTGTGATAATTACCAGTATTATAGTATAGCGTTTTTCATAACATAAAATATTTCATTTTAATCGCAATATATGCACCCGTCTAAAACTCATGGTAAATTGACATAAAACTCATAATTAAAGCGTAATTAATTACTTTTCAGTAGTATGCTGGGGGAAGTCCAGTCCCGCTCCATTATTCCTTAATGTCCCCTTTTCCGTCGATAACGTACGCTTGTTGCAAAAGTGTTTTTATAGGCAACTTGCCACATTTAAGAAAACTGTGATTAATTGTATAAATCTCTTGTTATTAATTTTGGAACATTTTCATAAAGGCATGAAATTATCTTTGTAAAAAAATAAATAAATAAAAAATAAACTACAGAAAAATAAACTTTATTAATAGTTAATGTAAAGGTGTAATTAATTCATTTTGAAAATTTTTAAATTATTAAAAATATTTTGTTATGATTTCCAGTATTGTAATACAAAGTTTTTCATAACATTATACTGACATAATACTGCATGATTAATCACTTTTTAATACTATGCGATATGGAGACGAGTCCAGCTACGAATGTTCTCTAATGTCCCTTTCTTTGTCGATAAAGTATGCATGTTGTAAAAGTGTTTTTACAGGCAACTTGCCATTTTAAAGAAAAGGTATTATTAAATTATTCATATCATTTGTATTAAATTATTGTCAAAGTGATGTGAAATGGATGATATAAATGATAAAGTAAATTTCATAGAAGATACCCTATCAGGCATTTAATTTTTTTTTTTTTTTTTTTTTTTTTTTCATTATTATTATTAATAATTGAACATTTAACATTTTTAATGCAACAACTTTTTACATGTTTTAATCAGTTTTTAGTCTTTTGTATTTTCTGTTTTCGGTAGATGGCAGCACTACTCCAAAATTTAATAAATAATGTTTCAGAGTAAGCAAAATGCTTAAATTTCTTGGTTTTAATTTAAACTAAATTTTTTAACTTTTTTTTTTTTTACTTTAAATTTCTTGGTAGACACTAGTGCACTTTATCAGATACTCTCGTACCTTATTCTTTCACCTGATGTAGGGCCGTACCATTATTTTGACATGAAACAACTGCTGCGCGTTTTCGGCAATTTATAGTGCATACTTACAAAGTTATTTAAGTATGTAATGCAGTGTAATTAGCGCAGTAACAGTGTAATTAGTGTAATTATGCGCAGTGTAATTAGATTAATTACACTGCGCTGCCCCCCCCCCCACCCCCAAAAAAAAGTGAGCCCTAATACCATTTTTTGCTGATTCTTACGTAAAATGACCTCCTGAATCCGAATATGATCTTCCCAGTGGCCGAGCGGTTCTTCGCTCAAAGCTGCTAGACGTGAGGTGCCCGGTTTGATCCCAGATCGTGCTCCTCGACCTAGCCGTTCGGAATGTGCTAGGATTCCTTAGAAAGACCCCGATGGAGGACACTTCCTCTCAGGTCTAGAACCCTAGTGCAGTGAATCGGCCTTAATCCCCACAACCCAACTCCGAATATAACCCCCATTTTGCCCAATCACCCACCGTTTTCTCGGGACGCCACCCCCTCCCGCAATTTTTATCACTGTTCGGTAATTTTATAGCCATGAATTTGATTTGGAGAATGGAAAAGAATTATTTTAACACTCAAATATATATATAATGTATAATAAATAATAATAATTGGTTATTAAAATATAACAAATGTAAATCATAATTTCAGTGGGGAATCCCCCCTCCCCCCAAATTTTTCCCTTTTTGCAAATGTTCATGTTTTAGGTTTTTTCACTTCTGTAGCTCCTCAGAAGATACTTAACAGTTAAAATAATCCTTTCCCGGCCTACAAACCAAATTTATAATCGTAAAATTACCAAAAAGTAATGAAAATAATTGGACGTCCCCAAAATATGGTGGGGGATAGGGCAAAATGAGTATCCTATTCGGATTCAGGAGGTCACTTTACATAAGAATTTGCAAAAAAAAAAATGTGTTTGGGCTGATTTTCATGCAGAACAGTGTTATTATTTGAATTTTGTGTTATTATTTGAATGTTTCAAATTAGAAATTTTCAGAAAACTAAAAAGATTTCTTTTTCTTTCTACATATTTATGATCATATACTCACCATATAATTATGTAGATAGCGATTTTTTAAATTAATTTAACAATTTAAAAAATATATATATACAGTGAACGCTAAAGAGTTAAATTGTCTAATGAAATAATATAATGTAACGCATAACATTTAAATTTTACCATATCTGGGATAATGCACAAATTTTCATTGCCGTTAAATGATACCACAACTTTCGCATATTATTGCTGGATAATGTAAGGCGGAAAAGAAAAGGAAAAACCCTCTTTCTCTAAACATATAGCGTATTATTTGTCATCCTCAATGTATCTTTGCTTTTCCATCTCTAAATCAAATTGTCAGAACATGAAACATTTTTCTTCTCCAAACCAAACAGTTTCGGCACCCCCCCTCCCTTCTCCCTGCAGTGAGCTACGATTTCCCCTTATTGGCGTTCAGTGGGCCAATAGAAGAGACTGGCCCTTCTTTGATGACCGTAATATTACAGTTAGGGGAGAAGGGTTCCAGATATATATGTCCTAGTATATATTGATTCCAGCAACAGATAAAAGTTCCGGGGCATTAATTTTCCGCATTAGCCCATAAATGATACAGGGATGCGAAAACGTGCTTATGGTGGAAGCGTATTATCTGCAGTAACTTTTTTCTCTCTCTCTCTCTCTTTATGGGAAAGTTATTTTTGTGAAATTAAGGCTTTTCTCTTTTTTTTTTCTTTTTTTTTTCTTGTATTTGTTCCGATATATATATTTTTTTTTATTTTTTTTATTAGCGGGTTTTGCCTGTTTCGCTAGTTATAATCAGCCACGAGAATTTTCCGGGGATCCGCGATTTTCCGCTTTTTTTGTGATTTTCGTTAATTTCGCGGTTTTTTTATTTTGTTAAAATCAAACTCCAGTAACGATCAGTGTTCAAACGCTCCACGATAAACTGATTCTCAATCTTTTTCCATCCAAAATATAAGTGTCAATATTAATTTTAAACGCGCTTTATCAGATTCTATAACATATAAAAGAACAGAATTATTCAATATTTCTCACTCATGTAATTTTTTGTTGTCCTTCCTCCCCCCCCCCCTTTTTTTTTCCATCTCTAACCATCGCCGATCAAAATTCTGCGGGAAGCCTTTTATTTTTGAATATTTATCCATCCACAACAAAAATGTCAATATTAATTTTAAACTTACTTTATGATATTCTAGAACCAATAAAGAAGTAGAATTGTGTTTAATATTTCTCACTCATGAACTGCTTTTTACACCCCCCCCCCTTTCCCATTTTCCAATTATTCCCAGCATTATTTCTTTTTTTAAATTCTTTCCCAGCATTT
This sequence comes from Salticus scenicus, assembly GCA_963930645.1. Classification (NCBI taxonomy): domain Eukaryota; kingdom Metazoa; phylum Arthropoda; class Arachnida; order Araneae; family Salticidae; genus Salticus; species Salticus scenicus. The sequence goes on from CAWVNO010000001.1 coordinate 6,374,403, forward strand.
TCATTTGAAATAAATTTTATGAACACATTTGTATAGTTTTCCCCGTGCACGTTATTTTTAATTTGAAATTAATTTTATGAACACGCATGTTTCCTCTTTTTTCCATTTTCTGCACTCTCATGCCTGTATAATATTTAAATGAAATCTCAAAATTTCACATCATTTTTTAATTAATAATACTGCGCTGGAAAAAAAAAATCGACCCGTGATACCATTTTTGCTAGTAGTGGCACCAGAAATTCTCCTACGGGGGGACACCACCTCCCCGACAGGGGGGCACTACATAAAGGGAGTTTATTATATGAGTATTTATCAAAAAGTGCAATATTGTTAATAATATTACTGTTAATATTTGTACCATTCCATTTGTTAGTACTCCTCAGGGTTGTGGCGATCATTGTGTCACAGACAGACATTTTCGAAAAACATCGTGGTCAAAACGTGGACCTCTCAAAACGTGTATATTCACGGAAAACTGGAAGTTGAAAATTTTTTCGAATCCAATACTTCCTTCTATTGAATATAGAATGGAAAAACTGGAATGCTCCAAATTTGTAAAAGGAAAGAAAAATGTTGCTAAAAGTAGAAAAACTGAAAAGTTTGTATTTGTTCCCCCGAGAGATTTTAGGAGTATGCTCCGATGGGGGGGGGGGGGTCACAGACTCCCCGATGGGCGGGGGTGTCTGTGGTCCCCCGGCCCTCTGGCTGGTGCCACCCCTGATTCTTGCTGATTCTTATGTAAAATGACTTCCTGAATCCGAATAGGACTACCATTTTGCCCAGTCACCCACCGTTTTCTCGGGACTCTACCCCCTCCCCCAATTTTTACCACTGTTCGGTAATTTTATGCCCATGAAGTTGATTTGAAGGATGGAAAAGAATTAATTTAACACTTAAAAACATATTGTTTAATAAATAGCATTAATAATAAATTAAAAAATGTATAAGAAATGTAATAAATGCATAATTTTAGTGGCAAATCCCCCCCTAAATTATCCCCTTGCCGCAAATGGCCATGTTTTAGGACTTTCCAACTCCGTAGCCCCTGAGAAGATATTTAACAGTTAAAATAATCCTTCCCCCCAAAAAATCAAATTTATAGCCATAAAATTACCGAAAAGTGATAAAAATAGAGGGTCATCCCTTAAAAAAAAAAAAAAAAAAAAAAAAAAAAAGTGGGTGATAGGGCAAAATGGACGTCGTATTCGGATTCAGGAGGTCATTTTACAGAAGAATTTGCCAAAATGGTGTTTGGGGCAATTTTCCTGCCGAGCAGTGTCATAATGAAATCATTGGAATCGATCGAAACTTCGATTAAAGTTCCCACTGCTTTTTGTCCCCGCAACAGGATGAGTGCAGTTCCCCACTGCCTTTTGCAGCGCTTTACCCACCTTTTGCTGCGCCTTATTCGTCTTTTATTCACCCCTCTCTCTCTTCCGCATGTGAAGTTAGAAATTTCGTTAAATCCCATCAAATTGCATATTGCATACACTTAACCAACACCCACACGTCAAAGCTCGCCATCTTGAGGTAATTTGGAGCAGGTTAAGCTTGTAAACTTTTTTTTTTTTTTTGGCGGGTATTGCAGTTGTTTAGAAGTATTTCACTGCTAAATATATATCTTTTGTTTCGGGATCAATAAGTAAAAATTAATTGTTTCAACAATTAAACATCAGTCTTCTAAGGTAATTTTAATTTGATGAAATTTATTCTTACTGGTTTATGTGGCTTCAGTGATCTTGTATCTGTTGCTTGGCTTTCACTATGTTTTAAAATATTATTAATATATATATATATATATATAAATGAGATAATTATTATTTTTCATGAGGGTGGGCTTAAACTGTACAACAGTTTAAGCTCCCCCAATGCATTTCTTTTCTTTTTTTTTTTTTTTTTTTAATTCTTTGGGAATGTTGTTATAATGTTACATTATGTTTTACAATTATATGTTTATTATAAGTTTAATAAAAATGTAATTTTAAAAGATTTTGAAAATAATAATAATCCACTTAGGTTTTTTCAAGTGGTTTTTATTATGTGGGGGTGAGACGTTCTGGTCTTTTCGGGTCGTGCAAAATCAAGCCAACCATGCCAGAAGCGCAGGGAAGTCTCTATATTTCTACAGAGGAAATTTTTTTATTCTTTGTTAAACTAATGCAACCTACAATACAACAATTAATACTACCTAATATGAAACCTTCAAATGACATTTCATAACGGTTTCTTAAAACATGCTTATCGTTATTTGTAATTCTCTGTGTATCTTTCGTTATCCACACCTAAATTAAATTATTCGAAAACGAAATTATTATTATTTATTTATTTATTTATTTTAATCTTCTCCTGGGCAAACAGTCCGCTCCCCTCACTTACAGTGAGCTACGATTTCCCTTTATTGGTATTTAGTGATGCTAGTAGAGGACTTGCCCCTGTTTCATGATTCTAATATTACGGTCATAACATGTTATTGCAGATTTATAAGTCTCATTCATTGAAGCAGGAACCATTGATGGAAGTAACAGGACAATAATTTTCCATATTAGCTGTAAACAGGGTTTGAAAATTCCCGACTACTAAGTTGCCATTGAGATTTAATCTTTAAATGCATGCTTCTTTTATATTTTGACGGGGAAAAACTGATATATGTAGATTATTATATAGATTTAAGCAAATGTACAAAATAATAATAATGATTACTTCTTTTTTTTTTTTTTTTTTTAAGGACTGGGGACTATTAGTCTCAATCTGCGTATTTTTACGATACCAGTTTTACGATAGTTGGACATTTATCGAAATCGAAAATTTATCGAAAATATAATTGAATTCGAAAGCAAGGTTATAATTTGAAGGGGGGGGGGGGAATAATAATTTAAAAAAAAAAAAAATCTAATAGTTCTCCGTCCTAAACTAAATTCTGCTTTTGCCCGAATTTCATCAAAATCTGTTTTCTTTTTCTTTTCTTTTTGAAAGAAAAGAAAAGAAACTTAATAATAATCAGTAGCGAAACAAACACTATCGAAAAAGTTTTTTTTTTTTTTTTTTTTTTTTTTTTATAATTTTGAATTAGGAAATAAAAAGCGGGCGTGCAAAGTGAAATAAAAAAAAAAAATAAAAGAAACAAGATAATTAAGTATAAATTTGAGTTGGTAATTTAAGGATGCCATTGATATAGTAACTTTTTTGTTGTAAGTTGTTTTTTAATTCATTGTGTGTTAAAAGAAAACTGTTGTATAAAGGAAATTTAGAAATAATTTTTTAATTCAATAATAATTATCTACGTTCTTTTTTTATTACATTTATTTTAATGTTTACAATCATTAAAGAAAAAAAAATGCACCCTGGCCTTTTTTTTTTTTTTTTTTTTTTCCTGTACAGAATTTTGAAAGTTAGGTCACAATCACTCCTGATTTCTAAACGATCAATTTAAAAAATAAATTAAATTAAAATTAAACTGCATTTACTTATTTTTCTCACTATTCTACACATTGCGGCAATTATATAATGTGCATGCGCGGAAAAAAAGAAAAAAATATCCAAAAGTCACTTGTAATTTCTGAACTTAAGCCTGATTAATTAGAAGAAGAAGAAGAAAATGAAAGTAAAATGCGTACGGAAGCAGCTTTCTAATAGTTATTTGAAAATTATTGATTCAAATCTCAGTAACTCCTTTGATGAAGCCATTTCGAAACAACTGGAAATATCAAATTTCTATCCAAACTTGTATTAAACTTCTCATTGCGACTTTAGAGAACATGTGATTGAGTTTTAAGATTTTCCTATAAATTTATAACTATTCTCGGGATCCCTGGTTTCACATGTAGAAGAGGAATTCCCAAAATTGTAATATGCTTTTCATCTCTCTATGCAAGATAAAAGAAGAAAAAGCCAAGCAGTTTAAAAGTTTCGGGTGAGGGATTGTTCATAAGAAATTTTACACTCGTCCATGTTGCTGTTCAACGTTAGCCCTTTAACGTTCACTTCATATTACACTGCGCTGCACAAAAAAAAAAAAAAAAAAAATCGACCCGATACCATTCTTGCCGATTCTTATATAAAATTACCTCCAGAATCCGAATATGACTATCATTTCGCCCAGTCACCCACCGTTTTCTCGGGACACCACCCCCTCCCCCAATTTTTATCACTCATCGCTAATTTTATGGCCATGAATTTGATTTGGAGAATGAAAAAGAATTAATTTAACACTTAACAACAAAATATATATATAATGTTTAATAAATAACATTAATAATAGATTAATATATATATATATATATATGAAATGTAATACATAATTTCAGTGGCAAATACCCTCCAAAATTTTCCCCTTGCCGCATATGCTCATGTTTTAGAATTTTCCAATTCTGTAGCCCCGCAGAAGATATTTAACAGTTAAAATAATCCTACCCCCCCCCACTCCCCCCCCCCAAAAAAATCAAATTTATAGCCATAAAATTTCCGAAAAGTGATAAAAAAAAATAGGGGGCCGTCCCTAAAAAAAACAGTGGGTGATAGGGCAAAATGGCCGTCCTATTCGGATTCAGGAGGTCATTTTACATAAGGTTTTGCCAAAATGGTGTTGGGGACAATTTTTAAGCCAAGCAGTGTTTTTTTTTTTTTTTTTTTTTTTTTTTTAAATTACTGAACTAATTTAAAAAATGACTCATATAGCTGATCATAAAAATATGTAAAATCTGGAGTGACTGCACTCGACTTTCCGATCATTAAGTAATTAATGGTTGTATAAGTAAATTAAAGACAAGTCGCTGAATAAATAGAAGAGAAAATTATAATAAGGTCTTAATAATTCTCTTTCTTCTTCTTCCTTCTTCTTTTCTCTTTCTTCTTTTTTCTTTCTTTCTTCTCTTTATTTTTTCCTTTCTCTTTCTTCTCCTTTTCTCTTTCTTCTTCTCCTTCTTTCTTTTTCTCCCCTTTCTTTTTATCTTTCATCTTTTCTCATTCTTCCTTCTTCTCCTTTCTTTTCCTTCTTTTCTCTTTCTTCTTTCTTTTTCTTCTTTTCTCTTTCTTCTCCTTCCTCCTCTTCTTCTTTTCTCTTTTTCTTCCTTCTCTTCTTCTTCTTATTTTTTGTCTTTCTCTAAAGCTTCCTTCTTCCTTCTTCTCTTCTCTAAAGCTTCCTCTATTGCTGGAAGAAGTGTAGCTTCTAAAAATGGTTTCGTTAACAAACTTGGATCTATTGGCACGCAAACAGCATCAGGCCGAGTTTTGTACATTTCGAGTTTGATTTTGAAATTTTTCCCGCATTTGGAATTCGGTTCGTTCCCGAACGGGAACTTTTCTAGTATATTATAAGGAATAAATATATAAAAACGACCTTTTAAATAATGTGTGGTGCAAATAGGACGTTGAGGCTCCTGATCTGCTGATCCACTTGTACATAATAAAGCATTTTTCATTCTGACCCTGAAAAGATTTTCGCATATTCACCAAAATCTATACAGTATAATCTATAACCGAGACAATTGTTGGTATTTAGTGCATTTCTTGATATTAATTTCAAAGTTCCTATTCATCGTCTCTATTCCACATCAGTGTGTAATAATTTTTATTGCATATGTTTACGGGCATCGAAATTCCTAGTTGTTAGTTGTGTAGTGAATTTCCCCCAAAGTAGTGTGTATTTTATCTTGCTGTGCGCAAATTTTCTTTAAAAAAAAAAAAAAAAAAAAAAAAAAAAAACTTCTTTTTTAAGTGACAATATGAAAAACTGATACTAAGGAATTTGAAGCATTACTTTTCAGTCATTTTGGGACCCCCTCCTTAAATTTCTAAAACTTTTGATTCCCGAGCCTTTTGGGTAATCAGACCTTTTGAGGAAGAAGAGTGATACAGACAAATCAAACACACGCACGCACAAAAATAAATAAATAAAATACAGATATTTCAAAATTACGTTGAAGGTGATAATAAAATAATAATAGTTTGTAGAAGTGTCCATAAGACCAAGCCACAGCTATTGATGATACTGCTGGGCATGAAAATTGACCCCAACACCATTTTTGCAAATTCTTATGTAAAATGAATTCCTGAATCCGAATAGGACGGCCATTTTGCCCTATCACCCACCGTTTTTTGGTGATGCCCCCTTATTATTACCGCTTTTCGGTAATTTTATGGCTATAAATTTGATTTATAGTGGAGAAAAGAAATATTTTAACTGTTAAATATATTCTGAGGGCCTAAGGAGGTGAAACATTCAATAACTTGAACATTTGCAGCAAGGGGAAGATTGAGGGGGGGGGGGCATTTGCCACTGAAATTATAAGTTAAATCTATTATGTTTTATTACTCAGTTATTATTAAAATAATCATTTTCCATTCTCCAAATCAAATTCATGGCCATAAAATTACCGAAGAGTGATGAAAATTGGGGAAGGAGGTAACGTCCCGTGAAAACGGTGGGAGACGGGACAAAATGGGAGGGGGTCATATTCGGATTCAGGAGGTCATTTTACATAAGAATCAGCAGAAATGATATCAGGGCTCGATTTTTTTTTTTCTTTTATCTGCGTAGTGTAATCCCTAATTTTTAATAGGACGATTTTTTTTTTTTTTTTTTTTTTTTTATCCACCCTATATTCTACATAGTGAAAATAATAATAAATCTTTCCCGCCCCTAAAATAACAAACTTTGGATTGCTCTTAACTCTTGATAATGGAAAAAAACAACAACAATACTACTAAAAATGCCCCAAAAGTCACGTGCAATTTCACAACCCCATTGCCAATAACACAAAAGGCAGAGGAGTCCAAAACTAAAGTACTCGCAGAAAATTCGGGAGCAATCGAAACAGCTGCCAAGCAATTAATAGCGAGTCCGTGCACGGCTTTGTGCACGTTAACTCGCGCATACTGCGTATAACCGCGCTGGCCTGTTTGTCAGCGACACGTGGTGGACGAGACAAAGAGCACGGTCCGAGTTACAATTGAAATGCGTAAGGGGGGGAGTTTGTTTGGCTGAGTTTGGCAACGCCGCAGAGTAATTGCGGTTGCATAATGGTGGACAGGGAATGTTTGATATCAGAAGGGGTTCGCCTGAGGGGGTTAAAGATGCATTGAATTTGGCATGCAATTTCCGGATAGCTAAGATTATGGAGTTCTGCTTTTCCCTAGAATGTGGGATTGGATTTTTCAAATAAACTTTTAGGGTACAAATATTTATTTAAAAAACAGGTTAATTTCTTTAGAAATCGACCTGTTGCAATCACTTGGCATCTATCAATATGTAATAGAAATTTTATCAGCATGATAACTTTCGCAGTACCGCTCTGCTGTCCAAAATGGTAAACGAGATGTTCCAAGTTCGAACCCAGATCGCACTCGTCGGCAGAACCGTTCAGAATTTCCCTAGGATACCTTACAAAGAATATCGGGAGGCATTCCATACAAGCCTAGGACCATCAGGTAGTCAGTATTCTTTGATCCGTACATACCTACAAATCCCCCATGAATTCTGCATACTAAACGTCGAATCGCCGCAAAATTGAGTCAATTTTTTGAAAGTTCATTTTTAGAAAAATGCAAAATGTCATTCGATTTCAATAAAACCGAGTTAGAACGCCATAAAAAATAAAGAAAGAAAGAATTAAAAGTATCTAAAAGTTTTTGAAGAAAAGGCTGAATGGTGTATATCAAATTAAAATATTTATAACAAAAATTATGAATTTTTCATTTTAAAAAAATATCAAAAGCTCTAATAAAACTGTGTGTTATGTCAAAGGAAAGTATTCTCATGTGCCTAAATAAAGCGTCACATTAAAATTTTATAGGAAAAATTAAAAATTTATAGGAAATTGCATCTCATATAGAGACATTTAGAAACCACGTGTCATTGTAAAAAACAACTAATTTGTTAAAAAATACACTTTAAAACAAGTATTTTTTTTTTAAAAGACACATTTAATTAAAATCATTTAAAATTACGAAAAACATGTTGTCAAAGCTTTTCGCTCTGGGGGGACGAAAAGCTTTTTTATCAGGGCCTCACCTCACCAGGACAATTTTTTAAGACATGGTTTGATAACAGTTGCAGCAATAGTTCAATTATATATATATATATATATATATATTTATATATATATGGCAGTTACAGTTAAGCTTGATAAAATAGTCCAAAGATCACGAGTTGCAGAAAATTTAGTTGAGCTTTACTAGGTCAGCATGGAGCCACTTGAAGTCGTTGGATAGGACTAGAGAGACATACTAGCAGTAACAGGGCAGATGACGAAGGGAAACAAGAAATCGGCCTGGAGCTACAATTCTGAAGTTAGTTGGTGAATTTTTAGGTTAACCTGGAGCTACTCTGAAAGCTTGAATTGCCGAAGGATTTTCTTAAAGCAGTTGAATTACAAACTGTGGAGAGGCTGGAGTAGCGGTAACATTGTTACTGCTACATTAACTGATGTAGTAACATTGTTACTGCATTATTTAAACATAAATCACTTGTTAAATTACGTAAACAAAATGAGGCAACTTATATAAATTAATATGAAATAAATAATTAATATAGAAAAATCATATAAAAATATTTTTTCCAAGTAAAATATCTAAATTACTTTTTATTGTCTGAATTTCATTTTAATATTAAATAATATATATATTATTATTATTTACAAAATATTTTTCGAAATAGTTCGTTCAGTATTCTTAACCACTTACTAAGTTACATAAATTACTAATATTATGCATGCATATAAATTAAATTATTAATACAGAAAAACAAATCATATAAAAATGCACTACAGACTTTATTTAACGGAGGTGACTTACAGTTATTTTTATAATAACGTTATTTGGAATATATAATCTGGTTCAGTAATTACTTACCTTTTTAAATTACTAATCCTAATCAAATTAATAATAATTACGAAAATTTAATGGCTGAATTTATTCATCCTAATGCTTTGAAACGCTGTTCCAAAATTTTCCAAATTAATTAGGAAGTGAATCGAATAAAAATTTCTTAATTGACTTCGTAAAATAACGAAAATATCTGTACAAATCTAATGATATTTGGATAATTATTCGGTATAATTTAATCAATCATTTTAGTATTCGTTATTATTTCCTTTTAAAGAATTTATTTTTGCTTAAACTTGAATTTAAATACTAACCGAAATTTTACTTTTTTTTTTTTTTTAACAAAATTATTACATAAAATCCAGGCAGAAATATAAATAGTATGAACCTCTAAAATATGAGTCTTAGTTTCTAAATTCCGGGTGATCAGAAAATAACAGAAAAAATATAAAAATACTGACTGTAGCTCTATGCAGTTTTCACTAAAATGTACAGAAAATCATGGGATTTATATATATATATATGTGGTTTCTCGTCAATTGTGGGCATTTAAGAACAATTAAATACTAATTCTATTATTTACTAATTACTTAAAATTTAATAAAGAATTAATATGTACAAATATTTACATAAAAACGTTGGTAAATCAGGATGTTACTTAGGTAATGTCCGTCGACGTCGTACTGTTCGTGATATAAATTATTTATTTATTATTTCACTTTTTAATTTCGTCGAAACACGAAAAACAAAGTTATCAAATACAAGCATTGCATCCGTCAAGTATGCAAGCTTCATCAACTCTCCGTCGAAACTAAATTTCTATCCTCCAAACGCTCTTAGCAGCGGCCTGTTCAGGAAGTAGCGTCATTCACGTCATAAGCACGCATTTCCTCTCATATTCTGATACTCCGTCAATGATCAACTAGCTAGGGTTCTGAGTACGGGAAACAGAAACTAAACTACGTAGCCTTGGATTCAGCAGTTGCGGGCAAGCAAGGTTAGGGGAAAAGAAGAACTTGTTACTACATATATATATATATATACAGGGTGGTTACAATTAAACTTCCCCTATAAACAACATCCTACAGCGCAAACGGGTGAACGGAATGCAACGAAATTCGGTATATAGACTATACACGAGATGCGCTCACGGAATTTTGAAAAAAAAAAGTTAATGTCCACCAGAAGGCGCTTTTTCCGGAAAAACATTAAATTGAACACAATAAGCGACCAAAACGGAATACAGAAACAATATTAACAATCCGGAACAAGAATTATGAGTAATAAAATGTAAAACCGGGGAAAGCTGTCAGTTCTAGGGAAAAAATGTCGAGATTTGCATGCTTGCGAAGAAGAGGAAGCTTTGTGCAAAACAGGCGTTACTTAATGTGGTTCGATGGCAAGGTGATCAGAAACTAGTCAATAAATGTTAATATTTTTTCTGTATTCCGTTTTGGTCGTTCATTGCGTCAAATTTAATATTTTTCCGGAAAAGTCACCCTCTTGTGGACATTTTAGAACTTTTTTCTTTTTTTTTTCCTAAATTCCGTGAGCGCATCTTGTGTATAGTCTATATACTAAATTTCATTGCATTCCGTTCACCCGTTTCTGCTGTAGGATGCTGTTTATAGGGGAAGATTAATTATAACTTCCCTGTATATGTATATAAATTATATTAATTACATTTTTCACCAAATATCGCGCTGTATTAGCAGCATCCTTTAACACTTTAATCAGATCCGCCTGTTCAAATAGCGCCATATTGCGAATACTGATGCTTTTTGTTTTTAGGAGAATCTCCAATGCACAACGTGTGACGGTCATTCTACTGACAAGGAAACATTTAAAAGGTGTCGTCTTCAAAAAATATTGATATATATATATATATATATATATATATGTGTGACTCTGCTCTTCCTAAAACACCAAAAAGGGAAAAAATTATCGGTTTAAATAAATTACCGAGACCACAAAAATTATCAAAATTAAGCATTTTTGGCGATTTAGCGCTGTTAGGCGATAATTTCTCTAGCACCGAGATTGCCGTATACGAAACCGTGTTTTGCTTCTCAGCCAAGTACTCAAAATCAATCGCCAAATATGCTTAATTTTGATAACTTTTCGTGGTCGCTGTAATTCATTTCAGCCGATAATTTTTTCACTTTCTGGTGTTTTATGAAAACTAGAATCCCATATATATATATATATATTTTTTTTTTTCAATATTTTTTGAAGACGACACCTTTTGAATGTTTCCTTGTGAGTGCGTCACTCACAAGGAAACACGGGCGTCACACTGAGCATTTATAGCCCTATTTACGTGTTTGAATATACAGCACTACTGTAAAAAAGAAATTTTACAATTGAAGCGCCGCCTGATGAAGAAAATTTAAACTAATTTGCTAGTAAATCTTTTGTTACCTAACAAAATCCTATGTCTTTCTGTGCATTTTAGTGAAAACCACTGAGTGCTACGTTCAATACTTTTTGAATGATTATTTTTTCCTTTTTTCTATGACTTTTGTATCACCCGGAATATTCGTAATTTTAAATATATAAAATATTTTTTAGAAACAAAAATAATATGCAGGGGCCATCACAAAACTTTCTTCTATATGTAACATCACCACTTGATAACTAACATGTATAAAAATTTAACCATCATATCTTCTCACAATAAAGATTTTGAATTTTCAGTTTTGTACAATTTCATTCCAATAGATGCTGAGATATAGTTATCTGAAAAAAGGAAAAAAATTAATAACAGCAACGTTACATGTGGTCCGATTTACACACAAATTGAATCAGCATAGTTGTGCATATTATATATCTAGCATACCAAGTTTAATGCTACAGGATGTCCTGGGGTATAGGTAGATATTATTATAATAATCCCAAGCATAAAATTTTAACATTACGCAGTTAAGTTTTTGAGCTGGTAAAATGTAGCAATATAGGGTAAGTACACCAGTGATTGACACTTTTAGAGCAATCTCTGATGTTTTTAATAGTCATCGGAAAATATTTTTAGAAATCTTAAGTTTGTACATAGGGTATGAAAGACATTCAGAACCACAGATATGTCAAAATATATACACTTGATAACATTTTTTTTTAATGAATTTTTATTTGACACCCAATCAATGTTCCAGTCATTGACTCTGCCAGTTTTTCATTTTATCATTAATTGGTCCCCTATGTTCCAGTGTTTGACACTGCTAATTATTCATTTTACCAGTTATTAGCACCCTATGCTCCAGTGTTTGACATAAAATGTTAAAATTCTTATATGCAAAATATATGATTTTATTATTTTTCGTATTTATTAATTATTTCGGGATAGATGTCAATTACTAGAGCATGCCAATCACTGGAGCACCTACCCTATCATACTTTTTTTTTTTTTTTTAAAGTCATAGTGAAGGAAGAAAAAACAAAACATGATCATCAAATATTATTTTAAACTTTAAAAATGAGTTCATCTTTAACATTTAAAATAAAAACAGAATATCAAAATTTATGTATATTTGACACTGACTTAGTTATATAGAGACATCAGTGGCAAATATAGAAGCAAAATATCTACAAACGTAACATTACGAATAAATTTCCTCTTACAGTCAATTTTTATTGCAAATATTTTTAAAAAGAATTATTATGTATGTATGTAAAAAAAAAGTGAAACGTTTGAATATCCCATACCTTCTAGTCATTGTTGTCAAAAACGAATCAGAGTTCTTCTATTTTCACCCTCTCTTCTTCCCCCCCCCCCCCCCCAAAAAAAAAAAAAAAAAAAAAAAAAAAAAAAAAAAGTGTATTTTCATTTAATGAAAAGGGCAAAAGTTGTCAATTATATACATACTCTTCTTCAATTCCGATCCGTAACGGGAAAAGGGGAAGAGAAGATAGGAAGAAAAAATCTTGAATATCTGAGACTACGTTTTCACACTGAAGAATCTGGATTCAAACAGAAAAAAGGAAGGGAAAAAAAAAATCCGAAATTGACTTGGATCTTTAGAGGGGGAAAAAAAAAAAAAAAAAAAAGGGAAAAAGAAGTGACACGGGGATTTAATTTTAACTTTGAGTTAAAGAAAGAAAGAAAGAAAAAAAATAAAATGGGGCGTATTTTTGCATTTCCTACATTTCAACATATATCCTGAACACCACTTCCAATGATACAAATCAGTTCCTTCATTTTCAACCTTCAATCCCCCCCTCCCCCCTTCTCCCATCTTCAACTTGAAACCCCCTTTGGCGTGAATAAAAAAGAAAAAAATTAAGAAGGGGGAAAAAAAAAACTTTCACAGTGACAAATTCTTCAAGTGAAAACAGATGAAATATTCCATTTGCTAAAGTAGGTTTTTATTGACCTAAACTTCTATTAAATCAGTAAGTTACTACTCAACCCCTCTTGACATTGAAAGGTTACCTTAAAAAAAATAATAAAAAAATTCTCTTAAAGATTTGTGCACATGGATTGTCAGTATATGCAATTAAAAAAGCATTTTTGTGCAAAAAAGTACACCCTTTTTTTTTTCCCCCTTTTTAAAATATATTAGGATAATCAGAAAACTGTTTCCTCAACTTCTCTCATATCCTTTTTCGTTTTATTTTTTATTTATTTTTCTTTCTTTCTTTCTTCCTTTTTTTTTTTTTTTTTTTTTTTTTACCTTCAGTTTATCATAGTTTTTGTGTAATTTCTGATTATTGGATTTTAAGTTTACTAATTTTTTTTTTTTTTTTTTTTTCTATTTACTTGGGAAAAAAAAAAAAAATAGTCATTAATGAAATTTATATCGTCATTCTAATTTATTAAAAGTTCATCCATTTCGAATGCGTAAATTAAAAAAAAAAAAAAAAAAAATATTAATAATATATATATATATATATATATTACTGTGATTAAACATTTGCAAACTTCTTGGTTCTTTCACATATGCATTTCTTATACAAGAATTTTTTTTTTTTTTTTTCCCCGGTGGCAATTGTTTGAAAAAAAGAAAGAAAAGGAATAAAAATAAGGGAGAAAAAAAAAGTTGTAAACTTTAATATATCTGTCTCTTAGTCATCACTAAAATTAAACCGCGGACAATAAAGTCACAGAGAAGAATATTAAAAATCTATCAAACTGACACGCTTATTTTTCCTTAAGGTTAGATTTAGAAGTATATTGGGAATCTAAGTGATATATCAGCAAATATAAAAAAGAATATTTTCATTTTAATTTATCTTAGTTGTGTGGCATAGAAAGCATTTCTAATATATTAACATTCTGATTTCACTTCTACAGTTGTCAAAATATTTTAAGTAGTGAATTTTACATATTACATTCTTTATTACTTATTAAAAATAAACGAATAAATAAAACTAGTTGGCATAGGGATTCTGCTCAGTTCATCATCATATATTTGTTCTCATAAATTTCAACTGCAAGGCTTATTATATTCATGTTAAGAGAAATGAATTTGACCGAATGGTTTTGAAAATTAGAAATGTATCTGACAGGTTGTAAATTTCTGAGAAAATTAGTTCCTACTAGTTACTAACAGAGCAGGGTTTGACTCCCAGTTAAGGCATGAGTATCGGGGTGGTTCAGAATCCATTTTAACACTTTGACTGCCATGGCTATCATATGTGATAGCCAGTGATGTTTCCGTTGGGACACTGGCTATCGGATATGATAGTCATGGATTTTCAACACTTCAGTCCATGGCTATAAAAACGATATCAGTTACATGAAAATCGTACGGGAGTTTGATTGTTGGAGAATGAGAATCTCCCCATGTGTTGCAAAATAAATCAGATTGAAAAAAAAATATTTTTTTAATATATAATTTTATGTCGAAAAAAGTACAAAATTACACAACAGAATTTTTATGCACCGTGGTGAACATTTGCAATTTTGGCTTGGTAGTCAAAGTGTTAATATGTAGATCGCAGTCTAATTATCCCTAGTATGCAGAAAATTATTGTATAGAGCAGTTGATCAAACCTATATATTGGCGACATTATTGTGACTGGAAGAAAAAAAGCATTATAGAAAGCGGACCCTATAACAGCCTTATTTGAATACTTTCTAAGGGAAAGCGATCTTACTTTTATTTAAACAGACATTGAACCTTATATACAATCACACTTCTGGGGCTTCACAAAATGGAATTCGTATTAAGTCTAAGTAGAGTAAGTGCTGCAGTGATTGGCATGCTCCAGTAATTGACATCTATCCCGAAATAATTAATAAATAAGAAAAATAAGAAAATCATATATTTTACATATAACAATTTTAACATTTTATGTCAAACACTGGAGCATAGGGTGCTAATAACTGGTAAAATAAATAACTAGCCATGTCAAACACTGGAACATAGGGGGCCAATTACTGATAAAATGAAAAACTGGCAGTGTCAATTACTGGAACATTGAGTGGGTGCCAAATAATAATTCATAAAAAAAATATAAAATG
The DNA here is from genome assembly GCA_963930645.1 of Salticus scenicus. Classification (NCBI taxonomy): domain Eukaryota; kingdom Metazoa; phylum Arthropoda; class Arachnida; order Araneae; family Salticidae; genus Salticus; species Salticus scenicus. The sequence goes on from CAWVNO010000001.1 coordinate 6,389,686, forward strand.
TTATCAAATGTATATATTTTAACATATATGGGGTTCTGAATGTCTTTCATGCCATATGTATTAACTTAAAATTTCTAAAAATATTTTCTGATGACTAGAACATTAAAAACATCAGAGATTGCTCTAAAAGCGTCAATCACTGGTGCACTTACCCTATGCGATATTGAATCGCGCATTTTATATGAAAAATTCGTATATATATAAAATTTGCGTAAATGCCCCTCCAAACTAACTTCAGCATTAACAAGCTAAATTCAGGTGCGATAAATAAATACCGTAACTTAAGTATTTAAACTGCTTTAATTTTTTCCTCTCTTAATCCCATCTGGAACTCTGACTGCTTTAGTCTTTTTTTAATCTTTAATTCTATTATTTAAAAAAAAAATATGGAGAAATTCTCTCTTTTAGTTTTTTTTTTTCCAATCTTGAAGCTCTCTTAAATAGTGACATACGAATTATATATCTACCCGAAAGCTAGAGAAGGGAAGAAAAAAAAATTGAAAAGATTCCAAGACGTATAGACCATGGAATGAAGTTTGTAGAGGAAGAGGGGGGGGGGGGGGGGCGGTGGAGATCAAGCGAGCAATCAACTCCAATCTACGCTCATAGGAAGAATTGCTAAATGCAGTTTGATTGCCGGATAATTGACTCCCAACTTCCTGAATTATCCAAAGCCCTCTCTTCACTTCAGTTTCTTTCTAGCCAATTTAAATGCACTTAATGTAATGCGTGAGGGCTTGATCCACTGCCTGTATTAAGCTAATGTACCGAAGCTTAATCCTCTTAATTAGTTTTAACGTCATGACTGATTTTTAATTTAGCATCTTCATTAAGTAAATTTCTTTTTTTTTTGCCTCTCTCTTTTTTTTTCCTCTGTTGTTATTATTATTATAATTATTATTAAGAGAGGAAAGTGGATTTGAAAAATTTTTCCTTTTTCTCCCCGTTTTTTTTTTTTATTTTCTTTTACATGTGCATAAGAGAAAAAAGTATTGGGATTCGTGAAATTTTTTGTACCTGTTGTTGTTTTCGATGGAATCGCACGTTTTAAGATGGGCTGAAAAATATTTGACCATTTCTAGAACATGTCTGTCTGTCTGTTTGTTCGATACTAACATTTCGTAAACACTGTAACTTACGTACCAATGAACAAAATTTAATAAAATTTGATAATTATCGAGACTTTGTTGATTACATTTGGAGATTAGTCGCTCAATAGGTGGCGCTGTCATCCTTTATATATATATAAATTTTAATATGGTAGTATAAGACAAAATTTCGTATAAATGCACATAATGAGACTTATAATCAAACTTTTTTTTTTCTGGTGGGGGGGGGAGTAAATGTAGGGGAATCGCTTCCCCTGCCCCTTTTTTCTGGAAGGTTGTGGGGATGAAGACCGATTAACTACTATAGGGTCCTAGGCCTGAGGGAGAGTACGCTCTGTGGAGGTCTTTCTAATTGGTCCTAGCCACGGAAAACACCGAACGGCTAGGCTGACGAGCGCGACCTGGGATCGAACCCGGCACCTCACGTCTACCAGTTTTGAGCGCAGGACCGCTCGGCCTCTGGTGAGCCCCTTCTGGAAGGAAAGGAGAGTGCAAATTTTTAGTATAGGTATATTTCAGAAAAACTCTTCATTACTTTTAAAACGAATGATTGAACCTGTAAACATTTAAAAGAAACTTGCCTTTTCTTTCTTTTTTTTTTTTTTTTTTTTTTTTTCATTTTTAACAAAAAAGGAGTTTTCTCGGATGCCGGCATAAAATTGACTCTCTCTCGACATTTAGTGCCTTCTAAGATGAAAACCGTCTGCATTCATGGGGGAAAATAATTTTAATAAATATATTGTACTCTAGGAATTTGTATAAGAACATATTGAAGAAGTTTTATTATGGCCACAACATACTAGTTTTCTTTATCTCCATGAGCTAAAAGAACATAAGAGATACAAATATATAAAAATGTGTGAATTTTTTGTATGTAAATATATACCAAAGGGCGTTTGTTCAAAAATTTTGCGGTATTTTTATGTGCTCGAGTTGTATTTGCTTTCGAATTTTGCGGGTCGGTTTTCTTGTGTTAGTTTAAAAAATAAAGAGATGTTTTTTAGGAATATTTGTAAAATGGTATACTTTCTTAGGCAGTTTCACTGCAGATGGAAACTTAAAACTGGTATTGGAATAAGAATTTGAAAACAATAGTAATAATAATAGAAATTAATTTGATGATTTTGTTTGGTTTTTATTTAAAAAAAAAAAAAAAAAAAAAAAAAAAAAATTGGTAATAAGATTTTTTTTTTTTTTTTTTAATCAAAGATACATTGAGAATTTATTACTCATACTTAATACTCATACTTTATTACTCTATCTTAATACAAAGGCTAATCTCCTGACTTCTACTTTAAAATGTAAAATCATTTATGATCGTGAATTTAATGAATATATTTTATTTCTATTCCTAACTTCTACGTCAAAGGAAAATTGTATATTAATCGTACAATTAATAATTATATATTTTAATCATGGAATTAATAAGTTTTACTTCCATACTTAACTTTTACATCAAAGAAAAACTGTTTTTAATCCTGAAATTAATCACTTAATTTTATGTTTTAAGTAGCGGGCGGGGGTACTAGGATCTTTAAAAACATACATAAATATTGGTGAAGCGGGGGGGGGGGGGAGGGGGATACTGTATTTATTTTTTAATAACCAATACTTTAAATTCGTGATATACAATTCCCCAAATTCAATTAAATATCTATTATAAAAAAAAAAAAAAAAAAAAAAAACATAAAATTAATAACTGCGTTAAATATAAAGACTTCTAAAACTATCACTAGGCTCTTTGAGATATTGTCATACAAAACGATAGATCATATAAAATACCCACAGGAAATAAAAACTTAAGTTCAATGAAAACTTATTTCTAAAAATTTGATTTAATTGTGATAACTGTATCTTAATTCTAAGTTTAATGCCATCTAATACATATATCTAATGTCTCTGGAAATATTATTCCTATTTATGTTTAGTTGACCAATACTTTAAAATCTGTCTTAGATGGACCCCCCACGGAGGGAACCGTCAGGCCTACGACTCTAGTGCAGTCAATCAGTCTTAATCCCCTCGACCGAACCCAACTTTAGAACCTGCCATATAAAATTTCCTCTCGAAATAAATAAATAAAATTTTATTTTTATCAATTATTTCTTCTAGAGAACTGTTTTTAATCGTGCAACAAATAACTCAGTTTTAGTTCTTAAGTATAGGTAGGTGTCTTTAAAAATATAAGTTTATATATATATATATATATATATATATATTTACATATACAGTCGAACCTCGTTAACGTGAATCTCAGAGTGGATAAAAATGCGTTTCTGTTATAAATAGTTCATGCCATCAATAATTAATCTTCATATAACTGAACTAATCTTCATTTTGACAGAGATTGTGGAAGCAGTTCATGTTAAAAGTAATTCACGTTAACGAGGTTCGACTCTGTATATATATTCATATTATATTTAGCCTCGTGACTATTCTGGTATGTTTGAGGCGTTGTCGACTATTTTTGCAATTGTTTAGTAAATAATTTTAGTTTTATTAATTATTCTTAGGATTAATTTTAAATTTTGGTGATTGTAGAATTTAAAAGTATGTTTGTCTTTTGGGTTTTCCTTTTTCCTCATTGAGTTTGACATTTTCACACGTCTTTTGTTTGTTATTGGGTATGGCTTACTGTAAATATTTAGCAAATTGCGTACAGTAAAACAGAAATAACACCTAATGTGCATGCAACAATCAATCTATGCCCTTGAAAAAGTATTGATATTTTAATTTTAAAGGATGCTTAATTTTTTCAGAAATCTTCAGTCATGTTCTTTCTAGTTCTTCATGTGATACTTAGTTTCTTCTTCTGCGATGTATGAAAAGGTTTTCAATATATATATATATATATATATATATATATATATATATATATGCACATTTAAGATCGATTATGTAAAATTCCTTATCAAAAATATGAATAAAATAAATATAATATAATAAACTTGACTTCAGTTAAGCCCCCCTTCAAAATAAAAATCTCATTACATCTTTAAATAAATTATCTTTGTGACAAAAACTCTTATAGATAAACTTTGTATCAAAGAAAAATATCATAAAATTAATAATTATATTTTAGTTTCTAAGTTTAAAAACATGTAAAAACATATTACTAAGCTTTTTGAAAATAAATTAAAAGAAAAATGTTATTCATATTTATTTTTATTAATTGACAACACTTTAGAATTTGTCATAAAATTTCTTCTCGTGGGGAAGGGGGAATTCAATCAAAGAAAATTCATTCAACCTTTCTAGAAAACTGTTTTTAATTGTGGAACTATCTATTCTATTTTAGCTCTTAAGTATAAAAATATCTTTAAGAAAAAAACATTATATAGGGTAGGTGCTCCAGTGATTGGCATGCTCCGGTAATTGACATCTATCCCGAAATAATTAATAAATAAGAAAAATAATAAAATCATATATTTTACATGTAACAATTTTAACATTTTATTTCAAACACTGGAGCATAGGGTGCTAATAACTGGTAAAATGGATAACTAGCCGTGTCAAACACTGGAACATAGGGTGCCAATTACTGATAAAAGGAAAAACTGGCAATGTCAATTACTGGGACACTTAGTGGGTGTCAAATAAAAATTCATAAAAAAAATAATAATAATAATTGTTATAAAATGTATATATTTTAACATATATGTGGTTCTGAATGTATTTCATACCCTATGTACTAACTTAAGATTTCTAAAAATATTTTCTGATGACTAGAACATTAAAAACATCAGAGATTGCTCTAAAAGTATCAATCACTGGTGCACTTACCCTATACAATTATACATATATAAATTTAAAGAGAATAAAAAATGATTACAAATAAATTTTCCTTCAGAATAAAAATGTATTGTTAAATTTTATCGCTAAAAAAATTATCTCTGTAGCAAAGACCTCATAATCTGTACGTCAAAGAAAAATAAAATAGTACTCATATTTATTTTTAGAGACCCATTTAGCATCTGTGGAGTAAAAAACATAATAATTCCATCCAAACACCGTTATAACTGTTTTTAATCGTGGAACTAATAACTTTATTTTAGCTCTCATGTATGAAGTCATCTAAAATATATTACAAAACTCTTTGAAAACATATATATAGAATCGAAAAATATTACTCATATTTATTTTTAGTTGACCACCACTTTAGAATCTGTCATATAAAATTCCCTCTCGAAATAAAAAACTTAATTTCAATCAAATACCCCCTTCTGTCTTGTTGTTGGCGGCTTTCCAATTGAGTAATCGCTCGCTTTTTCCCAGCAACTTCAAAAGAGTTCATGAAAAAAAAAAAGAAAATCCCTCAGCTTGGGGGAAAACAAATGTGTGCGAAAGAAAAATTGGTCAAAAAAAGTAAAAATAAAATAAAAACCCTTTTTACTCACTGTATCCTTGTAGGAATCAAATATTGAGTTTGTAAAAAGTAGAGACGTTTACTGGTTCAAGTACATTTCTTTTTCAGACATCGATAAATTTGGTAATTTTTTTTTTCCCTCATTCCTCTTGCAGCCTTTGTTTATTTTATTTATTTATTTTTTTTTTTTTACTATTTATTCTTTTACAATAGTTAATAATATATATATATATATATATATATATATATATATATACATATATATGTTCTAAAAAATATATTGTCAGATGTAATATACCATACAATATCAAAGACCTCTTCAGCTGACGCAGATGAGACACCGCTGTTCCTTTTGCTTATTTAATTTTTGACACTCTTATTACAAATATTATTATTATATGATAGTTTTTTATTATAAAAGAGAGTCTAATAGTTACTATAAAAAATCTATTAGATTATCAGAGTAAATTTTTTACTAAAATAAAAATGTTAAATAAAAGTAGTTTGAAAAAATTTTATCAACCAATTTCAAAAAATTATTTCTAATTAAATTTGATTATTTAAAAAAGATTCGTAATGAATTATTGCTACTCCTATATCTAAGTAATTGTAAATAAGTGCAATTTGTAAAAATATTTATTCATGGGACGACCGTGTCCCATGATGAATTTACCTTCAACGCAGAAAGGGACACCGGTGCCCCACACTATATTTTCGAACCAAAATTAATTAAAATTTTAAATATAACATTTTCCGCTTATTTAGATCTAAAATAACTTAAAACTATCAAAAAAGTGTAAAAATTATGTTTGATGAGAAATCTGCTTCAAAGGGTTAACAAATAATACAGCACGTCTTTTGCAAATATATTTATTTAAGAAAATTTTGGATACATAAAAATTTCCACTTTCGAGGATCTACATATTTTCGGGATGTTCAGAATACGATTTGGCCATTTTTAGGAAAATTTCGTCTGCGTGTGCCAAAAATTTTGTGGAGCTCTACTTCATGAATATTGTTTATATACTAAATGTAATTGTTTTTTGATAAATCCAATATATTAGAATTTAAAGTAGATATTTAATAAGTGTTTTTATTATTATTATCATTTGCAAAATTATTTAGCACTTTTTTTTTTTCCTTTTTCCTGCTCTAAGTTATTCCTCTGAAGCAAACGATTTTTACTTTTGTGTCTTGTTTGCATATTTTATAATAAAAATAAATAAAAATCTTTTAACTTTTTCCTAAAACCCGGTAAAATTCATTGACTATAGCCCTTAGAAAGACCCTGGAGTGCATTCCTCCTGCAGGGCCTATGACCCTAGCGTAGTCAGTTGGCCTTAAAACCAACCAACCAACCATCATTGGGTGTAGAATTATGTTGTCAGAAATCTCACTTTATTTCAAGTAGTCCACAAAATTGAAGACGATTGCATATTGACTATATTGCATTTATTCCTGGCTCTAAATTAAAATGTGCCGCAGAAAGTTCATTTTGCATTATTTATTTATTTAAGGTTAGAAAAATGTGATAGTCTCCTTTTTTTAAAATCGGAAGCTGGTTTATCTTCGTTAGAAATTTCATTATGCACGGTTACAATTCTTCTATGCAAGAGAGTGGCTTTTTTTTTTTTTGTAATAGCGTGGAAAAAATGTATCATTGCACTAGTTTCTTTCTTTTCTTTTTAATTGCAATTCTCTTGATTTCTCTTTGTATTTTAACCATGCTTTTATTAACATTATTTTTGTTTGTTTGTATGTTTGTTTGTTTGTCCGGTACAAATCTTGCAATTGAATTTTAATTAACTTCCCTACTAGCTAGACATTTGAAACTTTCACAGTAGCTCAGAACCCGGTGACAACACAATACTTCGAAGTCCGATTTTCGAATTTTTGATTAGTTTTCTTATAATTAATTAAAATATGAAAAACATCCTAATAGCTTTAAAAATAGCCATTAAAATATTAGCTATAATTTAATTGTTGTCAAAAAAAAATTTACGAGTTCCTTTTCTTTCGACATAAAAATAAATACATTTAATTAAACGTGAACGTTAAAAAATTATAAAAAGTTGTGCTCTATGATTCATCAGAAAATTTAAAACATGGTATATAAAAAGTTTTTTTTTTTTTTTTTTTATCTTATAATTATAATTATTTATTTATTTATTTTCTTTACTGCATTATACACGAAATCCTTTATTCTTTCAGTTTGACAGCTATGTTTAGATTATCTTCTTCATCTTTTTTATAGCCATAAAAAAATAATATAGGTTGTCAAGACTTTTTCTTTTCCCTTTGAGAGCAAACATATTTAGGTGTCTTCATTTCAAAATCACAATAGATGATTTTTTTCCCTTTCCTTTTTATAAAAGAAGAAGAAAATAAAATCAACTCATATATATGCAGTTAAACATCTAATGCAGTTTCAATTTAACTAACATTATGTTTAAAGTCTTAAAAAGAAAAAAGAAAAAAAATCATGTCAAATTTTGGAAGAAAAAAAATGTTGGTCACATTAAAATGTCGAACAAGGGAAGACAATAAAATCTTTTCAAATAACGTTTCCTGTGCGTAAAACAGTTCTACATTGTTTTAAATATTTCACTTTTCCTTTTCAGCATTTAATAATCCCTTTTTTAGGGAAATAATTTAAATCGAAAGTTGAAAACCGCCTTGTCTCTTTCTTTCTAATAGCGATGAAAATTTTTGAATGCTCTGTCGTTAAATTCATTTTTAGAATGTTCTATCTGCTTCATTTTTTTAATAATATGATTTTTTTATTTCTCAGAAAAAATTTCTTCTGAGCTATTTTTTACTCATTATTTTTTTTTTTTTATAGCTCTATATTTTACTGCTTTTTATTTTTCCATCTTTTTGTCTTACCGTATAATTTCTTTCCTCTTTTTTTTTCACGTATAATTGGAGGTAGCTAAGATCGTTTGGTTGAAGAAAGATATTTTCCCTTTTTTTTCATCACTGTTTCTTTTTTCTAAGAGCTCAGACGGTTATTAAAGAAGAGTTTGTATTCACTTCATTTCCTTCAGAAAAAAACTATCTAAAAAAAAAAAAAAAAAAAAAAGTTTTGTGTATTCGCGTGTGCTTATGGGGATATATTGTATAGGTACAGTGCGGTTTTCTTTATCTAAACCATTTATAACCGATAGATTGTCAAATACGTTTTTCTAAAGAAGTCTTTGAGACAGACAGCTACGTAATTCTACATAATTTTCTTATTTTCTTTTTATTATTTCACAAAAAAAAGAAAAATAAATAAATAAATATAAATGAACACATATTTTTAAAGACTGGATGAAAAGAAAATCAAAAAACCTGTATCAAGTATTATTTATGTACTTTGAAATGGATCGACTGATTAATTTTAAATTATTTTTAAATAACTAAACTTTTAAACGGAAATTCTTCAGCAAAACTAAATGCAAAACTAAATTCTTCAGTTGTTAGTACTAATCGCAAAGATTTAATCATCGGGAGTGGAGGGAGAGTACTTTGCCTATGCTATCGCACAATGGAAAGGTAGAAAGACGGACACTTATTACCATGTTTTTATTAACTTCTATTCTTTTTTTTTTTTTTTTTTTTTTTTTGTCCGGTACAAATCATGCAATCGAATTTTAACTAACTTCCCTACTAGCTAGACATTTGAAACTTTCACAGTAGCTCAGAACCCGGTGACAACACAATACATCGAAGTCCGATTTTCGAATTTTTGATTAGTTTTCTTACAATTAATTAAAATATGAAAATAATAACATTCTAATAGCGTTAAAATAGCCATTAAAATATTAGCTATAATTTAATTGTTGCCAAAAAATTTGTTGTCTCATTTCATATGTAAATTTCATGCATCTTAAATTAAGCCTGAGTGTATAGGAACTTTTAAATTCTCTAAGAATTATCTGAAAATGATTTGGATCTGAGAAAGACTATATAATAAAGAATGACATTATCAGTTATTATGGTTTTTAATAATCCACTAAGCTGGACGTATCAAATATAACAATGAACCTAATTGTATATATACACTACAAAAGTTCTGAAACATTTCATGAAAACATGCTGTTTGCGTTAATTCTGTGTTCAGAAGGCCTTTTTTAAATCTCAAGATGTGCAAAATCCTTCATATGTACATAAATTATTCTTTCTTACAACTACTCGGTACTCGGTTACTCGGCCAAAGTGCTACTCGGTGCAGCACTATAATCATTCTTATACATTATTAGAAAGAGTTAAAAACGGTTAATAAGAAACGAAAATACAATTCCAACAATTTACAATTCCAGCCCTTGGTGCATCTGAAAATTTTCCTGTTGCATTGTAAATATTAATAATGAAATAATCATATTATATTCTGTAGAATACTTTGTGTGTGTGTGTGCACGCGCGCGCGTGTGTCTGTGTGTGTGAGAGAGAGAGAAATAAATGTTAGTTTCATTATGATTTGTGCAAAATAAAGGTATCAAAATGTGGTTTATAGAAATGCCTCTCGTCGTCTGTAAAGCTTTAGAATTCTTTTTGGTGTTCCCACCCAAAAATCCCACCGTAAACTTGAATGTAACATATATCAGTTTCAAAGATTTCTATTAATATTTAAGAGAGTTAGAGCACGGACAGACAGATAAGCAAACCGAAGTCTTAAGCATATTTCAATTTTGTTGGAAAGACTGTAACATTTAATAAAACGTTACACTTGTTGGTGCATGTGGGAATTAAGGTTGATTGTAAACGATGGGCCTACGCTTGGGTAAATTGCTCTTAGTAAATAATTGCTTTCTAAGGGGCCCTAGCTCGTAACGCAGATTTTGAAAAAAGCAGTTAAAAACTCCGAATGTTCGCCGAAATTCGGACCCGGCACCTTCCACATCCCAGAGTGTATCTAGAACTCCTCGGGTACTTATGGAATTAAAACTTTAAAGGAATAACCAATATTTAAAAAATAGTAATTATCTTGGAAACGTCATGGATACTGAATTAACAAAAAAATATCTGTTTATATATAAACATAAACCTATATAATCTGTTTTTCTGTTGCTTATCACTGCTCATATAGCTTTACAGATATCGAAATCGTAAAAAAAAAAAAAAAAAAAAAAAAGTGCACCATTGCTCTTTTTTTTTTTTTTTTTTTTTTCCCAGCAGTACGTAATTCTATACTAGCATTGTACTTACGGTCCATCAAACCTATATAAAATGTTTTTAGACGTTTTTCTTTTTGTCTGTGTCCCATTATAAAATATAAATTCAAGACACCTAAAAAAAGTCATGATTATCTTGGAAACGTCATATATATGCTGAATTAACAACAATAACAAAAGAAATATCTGATTATATATAAACATAAACCTACATAATCTTTTTTCTGTTGCTTATCACTGTTCAAGTAGTTTTAAAGATAATCAAGATCATGAAAGAAATTTTATTATGCTATTGAGGTCGAGTACAACATAGCTTTTTTTTTTTTTTTTTTTTTCAGCAGTACATAATTCATGCATTGTACTTACGGTCAATCAAACCTTTATAAAATGTTTTAGACTTTTTTTTTTTTTTCTTTTTGTCTGTGTCCCATAATAAAATACAGCTTCAAGACATCTGAAAAAATCATGATTATCTTGGAAACGTCATAGATGCTGAATTAACAAAAAATATCTGTTTATATATAAACATAAACTTATATAATCTTTTTCTGTTGCTTATCACTGTTCAAGTAGTTTTAAAGATAATCAAGATCGTGAAAAAAATTATATTATATTATTGAGGTCGAGTACAGCATTGCTCTTTTTTCAATTCCTCCTATTAGTTCACATTCTCCCTATATCTTGTACAAATCTTGCAATCGATTTTTAACCAACTTCCCGATTAGCTAGAAATTTGAAACTTTCCGGATTGCTCAGAACATGGTGACAACACAATACTTCGAAGTCCGATTTTATAATTTTTTATTAGTTTTCTTATAATTAATTAAAATATGAAAATAATAACATCCTAATACCGTTAAAATAGCCATTAAAATATTAGCTATAATTTAATTGTTGCCAAAAAAATTTACGAATTCATTTTCTTTCGACATAAAAATAAATACATTTAAATAAACGTGAACGTTAAAAAAAAATTATAAAAAGTTAAATTATGCATCTCACAAAAATGGACGTCATTATCACTTTGATTTTATGCACATTGATAAGATCTCTGAGATTCATCAGAAAATTTAAAACATGGTATATATATATATATATATATATATATATATATATATATATTCTTATAATTATTTTTCTTTCATTTCGCACATGCGCTTTTTATTTCCTAATTCAAAAGAAAAAAAAAAAAAAAAAAAACTTTTTCGATTGTGTGTGTAAGTTGGAATTGACTTTAAAAATTTTTCTTTTATATTACTTGTTTTTCAGCAGTACGTAATTCTATACTAGCATTGTACTTATTATCATTCAAACCTTTATAAAATGTTTTAGACTTTTTTTTTTTCTTTCTTTCTGTCTGTGTCAGATAATAAAATACAGCTTCAAGATATAATGTTCTGAGAAAATGTTTAAATTAACTTATTTATTACTACATAACATATTTTTAACCAAAAATGCATAGTGGGCATTTATTCCATTTTCGTTCTATTAAATAACTTAAGCATTTTCCAAATATTTATTTATTTATTCTGCATACTGAATTTTTCAATAAAACGATAATTTTTCAAATCGGATATTCCTTAAACTCTTCAAGTTCTGATATAAATTTATCGAGGAAAAACACACACGATACATTCGCATATTTTTGCATCGGAGTTTAAATATTTATGCATAAAGCTCAATAAACCGAACTTGGAATAGTTGTTGTTTTCGTCTGCGTCCACATTGATCGTCTGCTAAAAGAAGGAATAGTAGCCTTCCGGTTCTTCTTGTCCATCGAAGTGAAGTGAAAAGATTTTTCCATCTTCTCTCTCTATTTTTTTTTCTTCGAATCTTCTGTGGAGAAGGTTTGGGTTCGAGGATAAGAGATGTTCTTTCTGCTCACTGCCTGCAGGTAAGCGAAAGATCAGTGCCGCCCCACCCCGCATACTCCCGCTGGAATTTTTCTTTTTTTTCTATTCCTTTGTTTGGTTACATTTTATTCTTGATATCTCAGATTGTTATCCGTTCTCCAATACTATTTCGTTTAAATAAAAGTAACAGTATCTGCTGCGTTGCGTAACTGCCTTTATTCTTCTGGTTTATCGTTTTACATGTTACGTTAGATACGTGATATTCTCTTACCGGAAAAATTTTATTAAAAATATTACTTACTGCTGAGAGAGATTTTACTTACTCCCAGTCATATTCTTCTGATAAAATGTTATGTCTGAGATATTTATATATAAATCGATGCGGATAGTGAATAAATTTCATATAATTTCTACATGAATAACTTTTGTCGTTAAATTTTAGACGTGTTCAAAACATACACAAAATAAGTCAATTTTTGTTGCCTTAAAATTGAGTATTGTTGAACTTTTGATGTGAATCAAGAATTTTAATAAACGGTTTATTAAAAAAAACTGCGCTGCCTCGAGATGTTAGAAAATTTTCTCCACATCAGTAGTCTCATTGCTGTAAAATCGCTTTACAGGTTGTTATGCTAGTACCTTTTAAAGTTAATAATGGAACAGCAAATTGTAGCAAAGAAGTTATTTATCATTAATATTACTTTTTGGTCCTCATGCACTTAGAATAAAATTTTTCTCCACAATTAAGTAATTGTAATATTTTTTTAATGTTATTTTAACCCTTTCATGCGCGGTGGGATATATATATCCCACCTAATTTCACTTCCCAACTGGAAGAATTCATCCCAGAATTTTTTTAGAAAAAACTTACGTTTGTAACATATCAGAAAAGGCCGGTTTTTTTAACCTTAAAATTCAAAATTTCTTTTACTTAAATTTAGTTCACGAATTCCGGTGGCAGTGTAATTTAAAGCATCCGAATTGTCTTGCGCCGGAAAGGGTTAAAATAAAGGTACTCTGATATGGTCACCATCGACTCCTCAAGGATATTCATTCCCAAATACAAATGTTAATAAGCTCGCTACTTATTTATAATTATATATATAAATTGTTAATAAGTATTTTAATTTTTATAATATACTATTGTGTGATGCTATAGCATCTACTTTGAAAACCAGTCTAAAATAAAAATTGAAATAGAATTACCTATGTGTCTGCTTCCATACGTTATATGCAAAAAAAGAAAGGGAAAAATTCATTTACGAGAATGCCTTCTTAAAACTGCAGAAACGGAGAGCTTAATTAATAATACATCTCATCTCCACTCGACTGAATAAAATCGGTAATCTATCCTATTATCCGTTTCATGTATCATGCTATGTCGTTTCCAAATACAATTGTTAATAAATCCGCTGTTTATTAAAAATTGTATATATAAAATTGTTGATAAATATTTTAATAATATTCTATTGCCTGACATTATAACATCTATTTTGAAAATCAATCTATTATAAAAACTGAAATAGAATTACCTACGTTTCTGCTTCTATACGTATGGGGAAAAAAAAAAAAAAAAGAATGGGAAAAATTCATTTACGAGAATTCCTTCTTAAAATTGCAGAAACAGAGAGAGCTTAAAAATACATCTCATCTCCACTCGACTGAATGAAATCAAGAATCCATTATTATTCGTTTCATTTGTGTATCACGCTATCTTATTCCAAAATACAATTGTTAATTCAGCCCCGGTTATTCTACTGACGCAGTCACCTGAAAAGGTGATTTCATTGACAGGTCGTACCGGAAACTTTCTGAAATTGAGGAATTTGTTCTTACTTTGCCTCCCCTTTTGATATCTATCTAATCGTTAATACGCCTCGGGAGTTACGCAGGGCTGTCGAACTCATAGAGAAAAGGGGGATGGGGGGGGGATGCAGGAGATAGGTTGGTGTCAAAAGAATTGTGCTGACACAGGGACTTTAGCTTTTGTCAGTTGGTTTTGAGGGGCTTCGCTCTGTATTTACATAGCTACGCGTTGAAGAAGTCCTTCCAGTGCGACGGATTACGATATAAAAATGAGTTATTTTTCCTCTATTATATATATATTTTTTTCTGGTTATTGTGGAATTTCGTGTACGTTGGTTGTGTTTACATATGCTTAAGGATTGCTTTCTGATCTCAGGTTACCGCGACGGTGTTTGATTTAAAGACGGCGAAACCTACGTGTGTTTTTGAAACTGATTTGTATTTTTAATCCTTTGCATACATAAATATGCAAAATAGAAACTTACCGTTTTGGATTTTGATGTATTGTTGTTATTATTTTTTTTTCCCCTCTCTTCTTCAGATTTAGAAGCACTTAACGACTGAAAACTGAAAACAAAAATAAATTTTCAGATGAATAATTATTTCTAAGCATAAGAGATAAACAGTGAATTACACGTAGATTATATCTTTTTCTTTTTTCGTATTGTGTTGTTATTATATTTTTTTATTATTTAATTTCGAAGGGAGAGAGTATGACTCTATTGTAAGCAGTTTAATATAAATGTCATTTCTCTCTCTCTCATATACTCTTTTTATTTTATTTTGTTTAATGTGCAATTTTGCGTGCGTTAGGCGGGGGTAGTATTTGCAGGTCACTTCTAAAACTTCCATCTTAATTAAGTTTTGTGCATTTTTTATTAAATGATAAATGTAACATGATAATGTGAGGAAAACAACACTTCACTCCTTTTGTCTTTCAGTGGTAGAACGTCTTTTCCCAGGCATGAGAATTTTCCGCGGATCCGCGATTTTCCGCTTTTTTGCGATTTTCGTTAATTCCGCAGTTACTAATAATAGCTGTAAAGTAATCCCAAAACACATGGGGGCCTCCTTCAGGGGAGCCCCCCTCCCCCCAAAGAAAAAATATCTATATCTATCTATCTATATATATATATATATAGGGAATGTAAAATGAGAAGTTTCTGAAGAAACGTGTGCTTTTTAGCCAAAAAATACGTTTCTAGCCTCCGACTTCTCATAGATGAAAGCAAAAGTATATAGCCAATGAATTCAAGATTAGAATTGAATTAATACAAAGCATATACTATATATATAGTGAATAATTTTAGAACTTTATAAAATTTAGCAGTTAATAGATACATGATTAATACCAACAACATTCAAATAAAAGTGATTTTAATTAAATTTAAATGTTGGCATATATGTATAATATGATATACATATTATGGTAACAATAAGAATTATAATGGAATATATACAGATAATTAATTTGCCACGGCAATCCACAAAAGCCTATTCAGTTACTAGTTAATTTAAATAAAATATTTAAATAATTTGACCAGTATTTTTTAATTTACTTATAAATAGAAGATAATTCACACGTCACAAAATCAGACATACACGCACATATAGATTTTAAATTAATGAAAACGTTTATAAAGACTCTTGTTAATTTGTCGGAAATCTAAAAGTCTACGCACCTAATAATTTCTTCGTAAAAATTAAAAAAGTTAGTTAAAAGTTTTTTTTTTTTTTTTTTTTTTTTTTGACAAATGCAGCTTTGTTTCCTTTTTTAATTTGGTTTTCACAAGAGATTATAACTGCACCCGCAGGAAATTAGTTTGAAATTTAAAGAAGAAAATTCCTTTTTCTTTGTTTTCTTTTCCTTTCTTTTTTTCCCCCGCAAACAAAAGGAGTGATTGATATTGCATTCTCTGCTTAAAATGTAATTATTAGTATACATATATATGTAATGTATTAAAAAAAGTCGACGGTAATATGGTTTAACGATATCGATGCTGCTATTTTACATAATCAATGCGTACTCACTCATAATTATTCACTCAATGCATAGTATTCTTTTATAAAATATTCAATTGAGCCATACTTCTAGTTGTTTTATATGCTCAGACAATCTATACTATTATTTTATCTACTCACTGTCCATATTGTACTGACTTACAAATATACTCACTCAATTCACAGTTTTATTTATTCAGTCAAGCCATACTATTGTTATAATCGGTCAATCCATAGTATTATTTTATAAATCATTAACTTCCACCATCTTCCCTTAATCTTTTTGAACATTTAATTTCGTCCACAAAGCACTGTTTATTTGTAGCTTTTTTTTTAATAAAGTGATTTTTCTCCTACTATCGAATATCACTCTCGTTGTTCAGGATTCAAGTCTTGTAGATCTGCCATCACGTGATGCACGCAAAGATTCCTCAGAATCAAGATCCGATATATGGGATGTATTGTAAAAAACCCCATTCTGACGTTCTAAAATCGTCTGCCAACTTATCTTCATCTTATTCGACTTTTCCAATAAAAAATCCATCCTCTTTAATAAACGGGTATGGAGGGAGAGAAATAATAAAATCGTAAGTTCAGCGTTTAAAGGACGGGCTTTAAATCTGCTAGGATTTTCTGCAAAGACGAGATCAGGACAACAAAAAAACCATTGAAAATTCGTATTTCCACACCCCTGTATTCGCCCATTGACTGACCCAACAGTGGATTTAGAACATTTTGGGCAACTCTCGCCTTCCTCCCCTTGCTATGGTGTTTTATATCGCATCAGATATAAGTATATGAGATGTATCTACGGGGGTCCAAAAGGGATTTACTAAAAGTGACAAGGGTGTTCCAATTTTATATTGTTTGATTTTTAGGGGGAAGTGGATTAAGCTGACGTGTACAGGGACGCATAAAAGAACTTAGGGTGACCGTCAGTGGAATTAGCACCAAATCCCTTTTTCATTTATGTTTTTTATGTATATAAGAAGCAACATAAAATAGTTTAAATTGTATACCTGGAAATCTGGTTAGGTTCTTTATTAAATATTACGTTATAAAAACAGTAATAAAACATACTTTTAGCATATCACACCATTTAAAATATCTTTATTCCGACGTTTCGGTTAATATTCAATTTTTAACCATCTTCAGGGAAATGGTGTTCATAAACCATAAACATAAATCAATTTAAGCCATTCTTGGATACTACAAATACAATTCACAAAGAAATTAATACGTGATTACATAAATTATATAAAAAAAAACACTATATATGCACATCTTAAAATGAGTTAAAAACATCTTTAAAAAATCACAATCATGTACATTACAAGAAAAATATAACTCTTTTGGTGTGTGATATGCTGTAAGTGTGTTTTATTACTGTTTTTATAATTATTAACAGCATATATAAGTGGAATATATTTCTTTATACATATTAAGTTCTTGTGATTTATTATTTTCCGAACATACATATGCGAAAATCATGGCAAAAATTTGACTTTGAGATTTTAGTTATCTGCAAGTTTTGAGGTCCTGTGAATTCATTTTTGCTATGTATGTATGTTTGTGAGTGAATGCGATATCGTCTAAATGCTTTGTTCGAATGAGCTGAAAGTTGGAACGTATGCGTGAACTGTACAGATTTTGGTGAATCTTGATTTTTACAGGAACATAACGAAAAATTCTTTAAATAATTTGAGCTCATATGTTATAATGATAAAGTGCAATATCGTTGAATTAAACAACATATTATTTGTATATTAAAATTTTTTCTTTTGTTTATTTAACGACTTCGCTTACTTTATTTATACAGCCGTTAATTATTTAGTGTTCGGAAAGTCGAGTGAAGTCGCTCCAGATTTTTTGTATATACGTTAAAACAACTTCATCTTTTTGTAGTTTACCTTGTCTAGTGGTAACAAACAGTTCTAATAATAATAAAATATATGAAATTTTAGTATTTATTTTAGATTAGTATTAAATTTAGTTAAAAAATAAATAAATAAATAAATAAATAAAATAATGCTTAAAATAAACTCTTCAGGAAAATTCTGGAATACTCAGGTAATTAGGATTTCGATTCCAATTCTTGAGGAAATCTTATAGAAAATGAAAGTTTCTATTACAAATCTGGAAAAATAAAATTTCTCTTTTTTCCATTCGTCCATTTTTCTTATTTAGTTCGATTCAGATGATAAATTATTGCGAAAATCTGCAAAAATCCCCGTTACTGTTAAAGATATGTAATCAGACATGTTACTTTTCAGCCTAAAGGCTGAATTCAGCCTTTTTAGGCTTGAAAATTATTATTCTTGGGATCAATGCAAATCTGCATTAAAACTTTTTGGACATGTGTAGTAGGGAGGGGGGGGGGGGGTCAGCCGGAATTTATGCAATATGTTGTTAGCAATTCCTATGCGATTGGCTTTCAAGAAATGTAAAATTCAAACTTGGAGAAAATGAAAAAGAAATAGCACTTCAACTGCATTTTCCTAATGAACTTAAACTACATTATTTTGCTAATCAATTGCCCCAGCAAACAATGCTTCTATAAGATAAACTTATTTACAAGTATATGTAATAATTTTGTCTGTTTTTTAAGCACTTACAACTATTTTAATTATAATTAATATGATATTTAATGTAAGATTTATTGTTCTGATTTTGTTTATTGTGTGTATATATATGCAATCAGATTTAACATTATTTTTATTATTGTAAAATGTATATTGTGTCAGTTGCCTGATACCACTTTTGAGAAGGGGGGGGGGGGTCGTGAAAAGTTCAGCTTTTTTTTCTGTAAGCTTGTACCATGTCTGTGTAATAGAGCATCTAATAGTCTCTAATAATTCTGCAAAAAGATGTAACAAAAAATCTGGAGTGACTCCACTCGACTTTTCGAGCTTAAAGTAATTAACGGTTGTTTAAATAATAAATTAAAATAAAAGAAGTCGTTAAATAAAAAAAGGAGAAAGTTATAATAGGGTGTGTCTCTATTTTACCATGTTTTTATTAACTTCGATTCTTGTGTGTTTGTCAGGGACAAATCTTGCAATCGATTTTTAACTAACTTCCCGACTAGCTAGACATTTGAAACTTTCACAGTAGCTCAGAACCCGGTGACAACACAATACTTCGAAGTCAGATTTTCGAATTTTCGAATAGTTTTCTTTTAATTAATTAAAATGTGAAAATGATAAGCTCCTAATAGCAATAAAAATAGCCATTAAAATATTAACTATAATTTATGCTATTTCTATTTATGCCATTCACTATGTACTTCAAATAATTTGAGCTCATAGATCATAATTATACAGAAACTTTCGTTGTGTTCCTGTAAAAATTAAAAGTACAGATTCAGCAAAATCTTTATTGTTTGTGCGCTGCTGACCAATAACGTGTTCTATATAAATTTTCAGTTCAATCGAATTTGCCGTTTAGACGCTATCACAATGCAAATATTTTGAGCCCATAGGCCATAATGATAAGGAATTTCCTTTGTGTCCCTGTAAAAAAAAAAAAAAAAAATAAATAAATAAATAAACTAGTACTAGTCTGTGTGCTAGATTCACCAAAATCGATAAGATTCGTGCTACGATGACCTATAACACACGTACCAACTTCCAGCTCATTTGAACAAAGCATTTAGATGCTATCGCGTTCACTCACTCACTCACATACATACATCAGAGTAAAAATAGCAAAAATGAACTCGGGTACCTCAAAACGTAAAGATATACCAAAACCTCAAAGTCGAATTTATGAAAGGATTACAATACCTTCCTTACATATGCATGTTCGGAAAGTAATAATGTGCAAATAATTAATTCATCAAGTCTTATTTATACGGATACAGAGAACAGGAAATTAATATCAGGCTAAACCAATACCGCCCCCGTACGATTATGTAATTTGTTGCCCCCCCCCTTTTTTTTTTTTTTTTTTTGGAACAATTGAATATGAATTTTGAAATATCTTTCAGGGGGGGGGGGGAATTCATATGTTTGAATGGGCTATATATTTGTCTCTTAAATAAAAAAGAAAAACATAATTTAATTTCGTACGGCAAGACTTATTTTAATCTGTTCTTCCATATAGAAGACATGCAGTAACCCTGTTTCATTCCTTAGCATCGGTTTACTATAATATTCATTTCTTAAAATTTCTTTGGTATATAGTTTTAACATAGGAACCTCTTGGCGGCTAAATTTTTGTTGTTATTTTGGCGATGCTATGTTATTATGGCGATGATTTTGCTATCGCAATTGGGTAAGTAAACATATTGGCGAGAAACGTGAGAGCTACTTCAGTGGCAAATTTCAGATTTCGCCAAGGAGTTCTAAACTGAAGGTATCGCCAACAAGTATTAAAAAATTGTGAACAATATGTATATCCAGAAGATATCACCAACAATTATTTAGAAGCCAACATCAATACTTATTCAGAAGATATCGCCAACAAATATTCAGAAGCCATCATCAGTACTTATTCAGAAAGTATTGCCAACAAATATTTAGATGCCATTCAATTTATGAATGGTGATGCTCTCGGATACGAAAATCGGCAGTTGGTTTTTAAGTACAGTCAAGAATGAATTTGTCAGTTATCAGTAGGTTTTGAAAAATGTAAAAAATATTTGCAGATTTGACATAATATTTTAAGATAAGTTGAAGAAATTAAATGGTAAAATTGGATATTGGTAGGTATTATGGCAAATTCAAGGTGTAATACTGAAAATGATGACAACGCAAAATCGCTGTCTGAAAGAAATAGTCCTGTCGTACTAACAGGGATGGAACACGGGCGCAGAATTCATACCACTATCAATGTAAGAAAATTTTCTACCTCTTAAATCAACGATATTATAGGTAGATAAATTTCTTCAACAGATTCCGGTATGAATACTGCGCCCGTGTTCCATCCCTGTACTAAAAAATGAATTTTTAATTGGAGGCAGGTCATAATTCTAAATCAATATCTCAACATTATTTTATTATTTTACAGAGAGTATTTACAGAATAATTTACTGACGAAATTAATAGATATGAATGGTTTAGAATATCTTAGTACCGCCCCCTCTCTTCAAATATATTGTACCAAATGCGTATTACACTGAGTACGTATATCTATTATTCGTGTCCAAGCGGGGTTTCGCAGAGAGTTGAGGTGGGTCTTCCCGCTATTGTATTGTTTGATTTTAGGGTTGGGGTGGATTAAGCTAGCTTGCATCATGGTACACAAAAGATTTCTGGAATAGTCATTAGCCGAATTAGTCTCAAATCCCTTCTTGATTTCTGTTTCTGTGTGTACACAAAAGTGTAGACGGGGTGAAGTAAAAAGGGTTGAAATGACAAATTGGTGGAACAAGAAGGTTTTCAGGACGATGCATAATTCAATATGGCAGTTGTTATTAATCCTAAGGGGGGATGCTTGTGGGATCGAATTACGGCTTTTTAAAACTCATGCACGCACGCATACACAGTGGCGACTAAAGCGACATAGTTGGTATTGTTGGTGTTGCGCGGGAGTAAAGCGCATAAATTATTCCTTGTGTTGATTTTTCAAAGGGTTCTAAAGCGCTTTTCTTTTCTTTCTTTCTTTCTTTCTTTTTTTTTTTTTTTTTTTTTTTTTTTTTTTTGTTTAAACCCCATTCTTTAAATAAAGGAAAAGATATTCTCCTTGTCTAGTAGCGAAGAAAAGTTTATTGAATTAAATTGCATTTATTGCTATGTAACATTAAATATATATATATATATATATATTTTTTTTTTTTTTTTTTTTGTCATATTTCTTTATATTATGTTTTATCCATTAAAATTAACAAATCAAATAGGCAGTTATTGTCAAATAGGGATGGGGGAGAGGGAAGTTCATAAAGCGAAATAACTAAACCCCTAGGGGATAAGTCCCAGACCGCCGCCAATTGCCCACAGTGTAACACTAGTGCAATGTAAAAACTCACTTAGCTCAACCTAATCAAAAAGAAAAAGTGAGTTATCTGCAAATGCAGATCGAGACTAAACTGCGAGGGGGGGGGGATGGGGGGAGGGATAACCCATTTCTGTCAGAACCACAAAATGTTTGCAAAAAGTATATTTCTTATATAAAAATGCGTAATTCCCACGAAAAAATCCTGTATTACCAGACGCATCTAGCAGGCAATTATTATAGATTTATATAAGATTTTTAGTACACGCCCCTTCTTCCACACCAATATGTTTTTAGAGTATTTTTATTCAAATTTAAATACGATTAAATAAGAAGGAAAACACTTAAAAAAAAAAAAGAAAAAAAAAGAAAAGAAAAAAGATACTGATGTGGGAAAAGGGGCGTGTACTACTCTTCTACTCTTCCGGTTCATAATTAAGATGTTGGCAAGTATGGACTCAATATGGCGTCTGCGGTAGCCTTGTCTGCTATTGCGGTAGCCATCTTGAGTAGACTATATCTAACTTCATTTGCCCTGCATGCTGATACGCCAAATGCCAACTCCTCTCAAATTATTTTTTCAAACATTTTGCAGTCCTTATAATAGCATCATGACATACTTGCCAACATCCTAATTAATATTCCATAGTACTGTTAGTCCCGCTTTTTTTTTTTTTTTTTTTTTTTTTTTTTTTTTTCACACCAGTAAATTTTTTTAGTAATATTCTCTAAATGCAATTACGATTAAATAAGAAGAAAAATACTCTAAAAAGATACTGCTGTGAAAAAAAAAAAAAAAAAAAGGCGGGACTAAGAAGACTACGGAATATTAATTAGGATGTTGGCAAGTATGTCATGATATATGAAAAAATGTGTATTGTAAATTATTGTAAAAATTATATTGTAAAATGTGAAATATCTTCATGATTTTTTTCTTCCTTTCTTTACAGGCTGTCGTGGAGACTGTAACCAAGGCATCGGAGTATAGCGACATTGTAATCGATGAAGGCAGTCCTGTCAATGCGGATATGTTGTTTGATAAAGCCAAAAACCACTTGTACGTCATGACAGAAAAGAAGGTGAGTGTTTCGTTTCTTTTATAATATAATGGATATTTTTTATGTCATCGTTGGTACCAGATGCAATTCAGATTTTTCGCGCCAAACACCAAATGTAGTTCTGTTAATGGAATAGTAGTCATGTTGGAATGCATCAAGAGGATGGAAAGTTATCATAGGACATGGGGTTGCAAGTCACGTTCAGACAGTAAAAATCGCGAAAAACGCATGCAGGCTTCGAGGTCACGATGGACCGACCAATACTAACTACAAAAAGGTTTATTTAATTAATTATTACAAAAGTTATTTGAAGTGGCGTCGCTGACATCATTGCACAGTTTACGACGACGTAAAAACTAAAGGAATAATAATTCCTGGATGTGCTCGAAGCCACACCGGTGAAGATCTCATACACTGTAAAAGAATTCCGAAACTTTCCTGGGAAATTTTGTCAGTAATGGCCAATATTTATGAGTAATTTTACTTGAAATATATCAGTAATCATCAAATACATCGTAAAAAATACAACTAAGTTCCAGAAATCAGGAACGTTTTTTATGGAAATAAGCCTGTAATTCTAAGGAACCTGCTTCAAATTTATAAAAATCTGGAACGTTAAATATGAGTAAAGCTAATAAAATTTTGCAGAGAAGCGCGGATTGTCGTCGCTGCTGTAGGCATCAAAAACATATCTGGCATCCTTCGAGTGCGTGAAGGACTCGTTTTTACGTCGTTGTAGACTGTAAAATTATGTCAGCGAAAGCCTCTTCCAACAACTTTTGTAATAATTAATCAAATAAATTTTTTTGTAGTCAGAGTTGTACTTTTATCGTTCCAGCATGATACCAAAACCTACATGTGTTTTTAGCGATATTCACCTTCTAAATGTGGTTTGCGAACTGATGTTCTATGGTAAGGTTTCATTTTCTCGATATATTTTTATCACTTTGTCAGTCGAATTTTGGAACACCCTGTATATTGATTTCATGCTTACATTCAAAATTTTTAAACCTCAGGCATAAATGGATTAATTGTTAAATTGCACATTGGATGGAACTACATATATAGAATCTTTCTATAATACATCACTATATTAACTAAACTTCAGCGTAATTTATTTCTAGTAAGTTCAAATAAAATTACACAACAGCAAAATACAGATTTACCAAAAGTTTTTTTTTTTTTTTTTTTTTTTTTATAAGGTATAATTTACCAAATATTTAAAGGTATAATTTACCAAATAAAAATGAACTTTTTCAATACCGTGTCGTACAACGGGACACCAGACTTTTGAATAAATTATCGTGGAAAATAACAACAATGATCATTACAGGGTTGCTATGGTAGCAGGAATTCAGGGAAAACTTGAAATACTCAAAGAATTTGAAAAAAATTCTGTTACAAAAACAGGGGAAATTTGGGGAAATTAAAAAAAACTATTGCACAAACAGGGAAAACTTGTGGAATTTCAAAATTTACTGCAGAAACAAGGAAAATCGGGGAGTTAAAAATTATTTTGAAAAGACTTTTTTTATTAATATTTTTATACTGAAGGAATTTTAAAAAAATCCTGTTAAAAAACAAGGAAATTTTGGGGAAATTTCAAACTTTATTGTACAAACAGAGAAAACTTGGGGATTTTCAGAATTAACTACAAAAACAGGGAAAATTCGGGGAGTTTAAAATTTTTGTGAAAAGTCTTAGGAATTTTTTTTAAATAAAGTTTCAAATTTTAATTTTAAATTGTCTAGTTTAATAGTTTGGATTAAAGTCTTTTAAATTTATATGCTTTTATAAGGAAGAAAAAAGTCATTTAAATGATTTTCCCTAAATCTAGCACGTTAATAAAATGTATGTCCCTAAATCTATTCAACTGACTTGTAAGCGTCTTAGATTCTAATACTACATGATTGTGAATTATCTATTTTACTTTTAAAAGAGAAGGAAAACTTGGTGAATTTGTTTTCCAGATTTGTGTTGCAACCATGTAATACAAATGGAAAGTAAAAATTACTTTTAGCACGTTTTACTTCAATACATTTTGTATCAGATATTATCCTTACTACATCGAAACTTTAAACAGAAGCTGGTCCCTTTTATTTACAAATTACTCGAATCTTGAATTTTTTTAAAAAGAAGATGCACCTAATCCACCCAATACCTTTATCCGAAGCAGTATCTAATTTTCTTATTAGAAATTCATTAAAATTAAAACTAATTTTCTAAAACTTCAACTCATTTACTTGTTCTTCAAATACTTTACATAAGCCAATTTCCGCCCTCTCCTGCTTACTTGAAAACGTAACTACAGCGCCTCCTGCTGGAAACGTGGCGCTTTATTAAACTTTCTAAAATTGAGCTTCTCTCTTAGATATCTGATTACCAGATATAACTTCAAAGACATTAATCATTTTCCCTTGCCGAAAAATAATAAAAAAAAAAAGGAAGTAGAATTTTTTTTTTCTTCTGCCAACTCTTCGTATATACACAAGCTAATTGATTTTTTTCCCCATCTCTCATCCATATGTATATTTGGCAACCCTGATGAATATTTTACTCATATTTTAAATGATAAAATTCAACTCTTCGAAATCCTTCACTCGTAATTCCCTTGACGATTAGCCCGGAATGAATTGAGAAGTCGGCGAATCTTTCATGGAATTGAAAATACACGGAATATATTGACTTGGTTCTTTTAAACGTTCGTCTTCTTTTTTCCTTTCGGAAAAATTCTTTAAGAAAATTACAGTCCTTAGTAAGCTATTCAAATTTTCTCCTGGTGCGCTGTTTAATAGAACTACAGGTTACGGTATATATTAAATTAATTGCACGATAGTTTGTTTACTACAACTTTAACTTCGTTAACTTTGTCTTTGGACTGCGAGGCTTGTGAAAGAGGAAGACATTTTGATTCTTAACGAATGTTCATCAATTGTTTTTTTATAGTTGCTTTCTTTACTTTTTTAGGAATATTTTTTTGCTCCAAGTATATGTTAATGCATGATTACCTGTTGCATAATTGTTTTTGTAACTTTTTAAGAAAATAAATATTTCTGGTCCATGCGTTTTTTTTTTTTTTTTTTTCCAAACCTACCATTTTTTAAATGAAAGTTCGTTGCTTTTATTATTATTATTATTTGAGTTGAAATTTTTATTTATTTATTTATTTTTAAGGACAGAGGACTATTAGTTTCAATCTGGATTTTTTGTAGACCAGTTCTGTGTAACACCAAAATAAATTTGAAATATCGTTACAAATTCGGTACTCAATGAAAGGGGCATTTTTTTTTTATCCAGGGATGCAAACAGTTTTTCGACACGACAGTTAATTTTTTTTAATTAACTAAAGCATGAAATTTAGGTGGAAACACTTCATTTTAATTCATTTTAGTAAAGTAATTTTTAAAAATACGTGACCTAGTTTTACGGTCAAAAAATGAGATAAAAAATAAATTAAAAATAAGAATAAAAATTTTACATATTGAAATTAATAGTTCTCCGTACTAAAATAATTTCTGTCTTTGACAGAATTTTTATTTTTATTTATTTTTTTTTGTATTTTTTTCTTTCATCGAAAATAGTTTATCATTGTTGTAATTGTTTAATATTTTACAAATATAGTGGATGTACAATCTAGTTATTTTATTTTTACAATTTTTCTGTCGTTCATGCATATTTTAATAAACATTGGTCAAATACTTCAGAAATTTTAAACCTAAATACACTTTTCACAACCCATGTAGCAGATATCTCCTAGGATGTTCTGAATTTAGAAATAAAGGGCATTTCACAGTACCCTGAGAAATGCCCTCAGGAGAAAATGTACTATAGGGAATAGACATGTTTTTGGACAGGGTACTACTTAAAATAATTTGATAATTAAAAAAAATAATATTAAAATAAAAGTGCAACATCCACTACTGGTTAATCACCTCGCAATCTGTGTCCACCAACGGCCTATATTGATGAATCTTGACTCCTATTTGTCAGTTATATACTTTGTGTTCGTAAAATAATTATTTAATATTATTGAAGACACAATTTACACACACACACAATTTGGTCCCATACAAATCCATGATTTAATATAATAAACTTAAAACGTAGAAAATAGTTTTTTTTTTTTTTTTTTTTTTTTTTTTTTAATTCGATTTCCGGTTTTCGTTGGATTTGTATGTTTTGAGAAGTCCAGAACACGATTTGACCATTTTTAGAAAATATCGATGTACGGTAGGTGCTCCAGTAATTGACATCTATACCGAAATAATTAATAAATAAGAAAAATAACAAAATCATATTTTACATATAAGAATTTTAACATTTTATGTCAAACACTGGAGCATAGGGTGCTAATAACTGGTAAAATAAATAACTAGCAGTGTCAAACACTGGAACATAAGGGGGCCAATTACTGATAAAAGGAAAAACTGGCAGTGTCAACTTCTGGGACATTGAGTGGGTGTCAAATAAAAATTCATTAAAAAAAATAATAATAATAATTGTTATCAAATGTATATATTTTAACATATATGTGGTTCTGAATGTCTTTCATACCATATGTACTAACTTACGATTTCTAAAAATATTTTCTGAAGACTAGAACATTAAAAACATCAGAGATTGCTCTAAAAGTGTCAATCACTGGTGCACTTACCCTATCACCAAAATTTTGTGGGTACTATATTTCGCGAAATAACGGATGGAATTCCACAAAACCTTACATTTGGTTGGACTTTGTAATATAAATTGGTACTAATTATATTTTGGCATATATCGCCTAGCAGGTGACGCTGCTTAGGCTTCAATTTCGTCCATTTACGGAAGACTATATCTCAGCTTCTTTAGCTTACAAAGATACCAAACTTAATATGTGACCAATGCTGATTTAATTTAGGTGTATATTGGCCGTCGCTATCGTGAAGTGTCACTGCTTTTATTCAGTTCAGCGATTCTCCAAGTGGCTATATCTTAGCATCTATTGTATAAAATTATTCCAAATTATTTATTCTTGGTACGATGTTGTTATTATAAATTACAGCTCTTTTTGCGCGAAAAAACGTGTTGATTAAATTTCTGTGCATGATAACCGGCAAGTAGCGTTGTTTTATGGAATGATATGGAAGCAAATTTTGTGATGGCCACAACATACTAGTTAATTTTAAAGTGCACTCAGGAATTTTTCGTTCTTTCTTTTTCACTTGATATTTTATTTGCATACTACGATAATTAAAAAATACGTTATCAAGATGTCTTAAGTATTGTTTCTTGACTGACATGAAAAATTAATTATCAAGAAACTTTAATATACTTAGCCTAAAATTTCTACAAAATTTTTAATATTAAATAACTTCTGAAATGATTTTAACTTAGAACTCTTCAGCTGAAATGAATCGAGTTTTAATAAACTTTTATAAGTTCAAATTCTGAAACGTGTTTCAAATCTTATCTGAAGTCGGTGACAGTTTTATTCCGTTATGTATTATTGAACTGTAAATATCGTTATAAGTTAACTTCATATGCTTTTTAATTATAACATGCAAAATAACGCATTGCACGTAGGAATTTCGCCACAGACTTACGCATGTAGCGGCTTTTCTTCGTGAGAACCGCCAAAAGGTGTATTTCTTATTGTTCAAAATAAGAAAACTCCTCCGACAATAATGTGCTACGCAGGTGTTTGTAATCAGGGCAGGGTTGGACCTGAAAACCTGAAATAGTCAAGGAATTTGAAAATTGACCATAAAAGTCAGGAAATTTGAATATTTTTGCCTGAATCTGGAAAAGTCAGGGATATCATACGATACGATTGCCAAAAATATACAATTTTTCTGCCAACGTAGGGTCATTTTTCTTTTTCTTTTTTTTTTTTTTTCCCCTTAGCTTCCGCCATTTTTTTAAACACTTTTCGTGTAAATACGGGCTAAAGCCCCCCATGGTAGACTATCTCTCCTTAGTCAAAGTCATATGTAACTTTTGTGTTTTCAAGTGGTACTATACCAATGTACGGTTAGACTGGGATTTTCTTGAACACACCAGGAAAAGCCAGGCAATTTCATTGTCCTTTTTGAGTGGCAACCCTGTCAGGGAAATCATGTAAAAATAAAGGAACTTTATCAATCTAGCATGTTTTCTTATTTTAAACAGCCTTTTGGCGTTGCTCTAAAACCTTACATTATTTAACAAAAGGATTTTCCATATTCCACCCCTTAACCTCATGTTTAAGTGCCGTTAGTTATATGTATATGATATGCCATTAACAAACACTGCTGTAAGTGCCACGCATATATATGCCGATGCCCTTAAGGGGTTTCATACAAATACACAATTATTTTGGTTAAATGTTTCAGAGAAATGCCAAAAGGCGTGGCTTACTATTCAAAATAGCACCACGTTGGTATTATCGAACGTGGAACTGTTAATAAATGTAATTAAATTTGAATATAATATGTCAACGAAACTTTTTTAATTATTTTATTTTAAGCTATCCAAAAAGAAATATCTAAATAATTCTGAAAAGACCGTAAATTGAATCACTAGTGCAAAAAGGGCTTCAGTAATTTTTCTTCAAAATCCATATAGCAGAGTTGCCAACATTTTAATTTATTCCGGAGAATTTTTAGCTCCGCCTTTACTTCGTACCACTTTTATTTTAAGGGTAGTTTTTACTTATTTTATCGTAATTACATATTAGAGGAAAGTTTTCTATAATTAAAATGGTGCGAAATAAAGGTGGGGCTAAAAATATTCCGGAATAAATTAAAATGTTGGCAACTATGATAAGGCACCCTTCAGCATGTTGCATGAATCAGTGTATATAGAAATAAATCTAGTGATTAGTCAGGGTAAGTCAAATGTGCCAAATTTTTTGTTTCGTGTCAGAAAAATCTTCAGTCCAGGGAACTCAACTTTGTACATAAAAAGTAAAATTAATCCGAAAAGAGTTTTACGTTAGTGCGTTATTATCATTAATTACTGTTTGATTATAAATTATACTGAAAAACTTTAGAAGATTATTCTTCTCACCATCCAGGGTTGTCAGATGAAACAGTATCATTTTATATTCAAGGTTTCTACGGAGTTCAGGAAAATCTCAGGGAATTTGGAAAACTATGGAAAAACATCTGTTTTCCTTTTAAAAGAGACAGGCTAAGCTGCCAACTTAAACCGGAAAATTGTTAGTACCGCCCCTTTTTCTACACCACTTAACTTTTAGAGTAATTTTCTTCGTAATTCATCGTAGATACATTTGAAAAGAATTGCTCTAAAAATTAAGTGGTGTAGAAAAAGGGGCGGTACTAACTATTTGCCGGATTAGGTTGGCAGCTCTGGACAGGAATAACTTAGGGAATTTCTTCTTCTGATTTGTGTAGCAGTCCTAATATTGTACATGATTATTTTTATATTAAAACTGTCGCTTTATATAATAAATAAAATAGTTGTAATTAAACCAATAGATTGATGCTTTACAAAATTAGTGGTGTTAAAAAAAATAAATTGTAGTGTTCATCTGGCAATTCCGCTCTAACCCTATTTCTTATTGACTACGCTCAAGCCTGGGAATCAATATCTAAAATCTAAGCTCAGTGAACCTTTAAATTCACTTTACTTAGCAACAACATGGTTCTTCGTTGTCGACCTGAATCCAATGGCTTTTTGCTTTACCGTTATGAATGCAAGATCTCATTCAATTATCGAAGAATTAGCCCAGGAAAAAGGTAGCATTTCCTAAGCGTGGATAACAAACGCTCGTAATAGAGAGCTTTTGAATATTTCAAAGCTTCAAGGATAAAGGAAAAGGCATCCTTGAAAGACGTCCAAAACTTCTGTATTCCTTTATTCGAATATTTTCCTGGATCAGGGAAAATTCTGTAAAAGTTCCGACATTCTCTCTCTCAGTTCGTCTCTTTAAAAATTTAAACAATTCCTTGTAGATCTTATCTTCGAACGTAAAAGGGGATGGGAATGAGCGGTTTAGATACTGGCATTACCAACAAACATTCGAAAATTCCACCCTTTTCTTCCATCCTAACGAAATTTGTCTCCTGGTTTTCCCGAGAGAGTTGTCGAATAAACCGGGATTGCATTCGGAAGTCGGAAGTGGATAGCGGAAATAGTCAGCCCACCACCCTTTTGTTCGTTGTCTTGAACGTTCTTAATGAAATAGAGACAGGGCCATCCGCCATCTTGTCTGTGTATTACCTGGGAGTTAATGTCATTATAAGGAAACTAGGATGTGAGTCACCTCTCTGCTCTAATTTGATTGGAAGGGAGGAAAGGGGTCGTAAAGGTGGACTGTCCTTCATCCCCCCACCCCTTTCTCTCTACTCCTTTGGGATTTTAGGAAGTGAACTGAAGTGACTTGATTTGGACGCCTCTGTGTTTGGGAAAAGGAAATGTAATGAACGCTTGATTTCCTGTCGTTTTGGAGCTGTGTATTTCTGTTATTTATCTGTTATAGTGGAACTGAAATTACTAAATAAGTTCTTAAATGATCTAAATGCTCTCACTTATTGAATTTAAAGCAGACATTTTTGAAATGCAATTATGGGGTTATTTACAGTGGTACATCCATGAAATTTGCAAATTTAGACATTTAAGTTTCACTCTTACTATAATTTTACCTTACTTCGTTTTTCTGTATAGGCGAGATGATGTCGTTAAGTTATTTTCCTTGTCCGAAAAAATGGGTGAAACTTGCCATCAATTGGTGTTTATACCAAGGGGTATCACATTTGTACACTTAAAATCAGGACACTTTTGACCCTATTTGACCTTGGCAAATATTAAGGCTCTTTAGCTGCTTCTTCACAAAATTCGAATTTATAAAAAGGGCCTTTTCACAAAATTAAATTTTATGAAAACGACCGTTTTACAAAATTTGTGTTTTAAAAATGTATCCTTATATAATGTTTTCCCAAGTTTTCAGTCTTATTTCAAATGACTCCTTATACTTGATATAAAGAAATACTATTAATTTGATATTTAACATTATATAGAAGTGACTGTTAAAATAGAATGGTTTACACAATATATATATATATATATATATTCACAAAAATAATTAAAACATTTCACAAACAAAACTATCAATTTTTTAGAAAAAAGAAAAGAAAGAAAGAGAGACCCCCCCCCCCCCCCCCAAAAAAAAAAAAAAAAAAAAAAAAAAAAAATTGAAACCTGGACCGACCTCTGTTTTAAATTTTTTCTACGTACTTAAATATAAGCAAATTGTATTAATTTTTAAGCTCGTTCTAATCTTATAATAGATACGAGTATTTGACTAATAAATTTGACAAATAAGTGTTGTTTTTCTTTTTTTTCCCTTCCTCTCTTGACATAGAAGTGCTCAAACTAGATATGTATAGAAATAGAAGTATACGACTCCTATTTTTAAATACATACGACGCTCAAACTTTGTGCCTACGTCGGCTAGAATTGCTTAACTAATTCTACAGGAAACATTTTTAATTTATCCGTCAATATAGATAATAGGAAATAATTTCTTATTACAATTATGCTAACCGGTTCAAATTGTTTAAAAAAAAAAAAAATTAGAATTTTACAATTAGATATAAATGCGTCTGCATTCCGTCTTACTTGTATGTTTACTAGAATTGACATTATTTCCACTGAATGAATAAATGTAGCACATAATCATTACGTTTTCTATACATAATATGGTTATAATACATATTCTTATTTTTACAGACATTGTGCAGGTATAAACTCATCTTGATCTAAAAGAATAACATTTATTTTCAAGGCTTTATAAAATGAAAATGTCTGACTTAAATACCGATTTAAACTCTGTATTATTTTTACCATTCTAAAGTACGGTTTTATACATTACAATGCTATCTTTTAAGATCTAAGTTAAACAAAACCGAAAAATCCTTTTATACTAACAATCATCCAACTCTGCTTTTTTAAATACTAACTAGTTTCTTTTGAAAGCCGTTAAAATCATGGCATACTAAGCCTGTTACCTATTTGTCCTCGTTCTGTCTTATTATCCTATACTGCTCCTTTTGTTCCATCTTTCCTATGTAATAAATCTAACTTAAGGCCTTTCTTGTGAAAAGGAGGCTTAAAATGAATAGCGCGCTGCAGCAATGTCAAGTCAACTAATCCTTTTCACTTCCAGAATGCTGATTGAATTTTAACGCTCTTTTTGAGCTTAAATTAATAAACCTACACAGAGAATAACTCTGTTTTTCTTTAGCAGTAAATAACCAACTCAACTCGTCGTTTTCCCTTCCAAAAGCAGCAAGCTACCCACAATTCCTTGCTGTTTTGCATTTCAACTTCATTAAACACACGATGAGCTAATAAAGCTTCATTGAAATTCTCAGTTTCGATATGTCACCAATAAATTAAGGGAAAATCGCCGTTCTCTCCATTTACTCCGCCTGTCTTTTCTAAGGAAATAAGTGTGGTGCGGAGTAGAGAAAGGGGGAGTACATCGAGAATAAAGTCATAATGGCGTCAGATTACTGCCAAACTGCCCGGGCAATTACGGTGGGTCCGGTAATTGATTCATTTGTCGTTTGGGACTGCTCATCTTTATTAACAAAACTGTCTCCGAAAGCCTAAGAAGTACGGAATGTGACGTACCGCCATTAAGTCGCTTTTCGATTATTTACCGAAACTGTCCGAATTATAGTTATTTGACCCCATCTTGCAATTAGAACTGCATAATAAAAGAGAAGTGATTCAGTGTTAATGTGGGTTTTGGAGCGAGATGGTTTAACTTTTTTATTGACAGTAACATTTCTGTTGTTTTACTTGTTTTGAAAGTAATATTTTAGAATTCAATAGTAAATATGACTTTCTTTCAACAGGTGTCGCAGTGTGTCATTTGTTTATTGTTTTTATTTTGCTCTTTCCTCTCGTACTTTTTGTTATTCGTAGTATTTCATTTATTTTTACAGGCGAAATCAGTTTTTAACATTCCAACTATGTTAAGAGATTATAGAATCAAAGCATAATATTTTTTGTATTTTTATTATTTTGTAAATTTAATGTATCGGTTTGATGAGTTATTTCTACATATTCCTTTTTTCGGTAGTTGGAAAGTTACATTATAATAAAGGATCTCTTCATACCAGAAAAAGGCATTATTTTGTATTATATGTTGTCACACAACAATATCTCTATCCTTTGTTAAAACATATCACCTATGAAGGGGTTCTTGTGCTGAAGTTTGTAAGGATGAAATTATTCTTGAGCTATTTAAATGAATACCGCAATACCAGTAACTATAGATAAAATAAGCCGTAAATAAAAAACAACCTTCTTGTCTTACAACACGTTATTTTCAAGTTTAACATCCAAGCTATGGACTGAAGACTATTTCATATATATATATATATACTTGAAAAGATACATAAAAATATTGTCTTCGAGACATTCAGGTGGTGTAAAACAAATTTTCAGCTAGAGAGAGAGGGCTTCGTGATCGCGTGTTATTCGAACAGTGGTTTAGAGCGAAATCTGTCTTTCACTTAAAGACAGCCACAAGCAGACTGTGCGAAATACGCCAAGAGTTAGAAAACTATCGCCAATTTGTAGCCAAAAATAATCTTTTGTCTCTCGAATAATTTAATATTTTGAATTTAGACAGTTCGTTATAGAAATTTATGCCAAACCTCACGCCATAAAAATCGCCTGCGTAAGGGAAACAGAAAGGCTATGAATTCTTGCCACATCCGGTCATTTAGAAACATAAATTACCCTTTAATGATATTACAACGGAAATTTATTACTTAATTTAGTTATAATAAATAAACTTACGCAATTTAAAAGAATGAAATGTAATTTATGGATACACAACGGTTAATAGATGAAAAAAATATTTTTTTATGTTTTATTTTATTAATTGGTGTAGCATTGGAAGAATAAGAAATCTGAAAGAGCGTTATTTAATTAAAGACATTTATATTACTCGGAATAAATTATTAATTTTAATGAATACGTTTTTGTTCTCAGCAGATTTATTTAACTAATTAACAGATAAAATATTAGGATTAAGATAATTTAGAATTTCGTTAGATATTTTAATAGACATTTAATTTATTAAAAATATAGTAATTAATTATTACATTTATTTAAAACTGTGATTAAAACTCATATGTAAAAGAACACCTTCACATCGCCCGTATCTCACAAGTATTCTATTTTATTTTATTTAGAATGCATCATGCTTAAATTTTCTGCATTACTTAATTTTTCAAACCCTGTTTCGCTCTATCTGAAAATTTAGAAATGGCCTAACAGTACCGCATTCAGAAACATCATTAAGATTATTTATAGATATGAGTTGCGTCATACTGATAAAGTTTTCTATTTTTTTTCCTGCATTATATCTTGGAGTTAAATGGGGGGGGGGGAATAAAAGAAAAAAGAAGAAAAAAAAATTCCAGAAAAACGAGCGAAATCACGCGAACTAATCAAAGAATACCCAAATGGATAGACATGATCTGCTATCCGTAATAATTTCACATAAAAAATTGGCAGCTATTAGGGAGATTAACGTCTGCTTAAGTCTCTGAACGATATCAGTAATATTAGCATTCTTACAAGATTCTGGCTCTCTGTTACAACAGAGATTATAAGGCGTTAATCTAAGCGCTTGTCAGTACCGAATAAAATATTGAATAGCATTAATCCCTAATTAACTACATATAATCCGCAGGTCAGATAAAATTCGTATCGCACCAGAAATTTTAATTTCAGCTACTGGAGGTGAAAAAAAAAAATACATTTTATTTTTATTATATAAAATTTTTGGTATAAAATTTGATTTATCTCATCTGCAATTATACGCAGGAAACTTGGGTAGATTTTTGATACCGTGTAAATACTAACACATTAATTTCTTTCTTCTTTATATACTAATAAATTTCAGAACAGAACAAACTATGTATCTCTATATATAGTTTGCAAATAGCAGATATAAAAAGCTCTAGAATTTTTATAACAGGTGCTGCAAAGATTCAGTATATTTAAAACTGCGTAAATGAACTTATCAAACTTGTTCCAAAAAAGTTGAATTTCTACTTCCTGTTTATTGAAGTCTTCTGCATTTTTATCGACCGATCTGATATTATCAAATGATATGCTTCACGAGTTTTTGGAATTAGAGCCCCCCCCCCCCCAACCCACCCAAAAAAAGTTATTGCGAAAATGGACATCGCAATTATTTTATATTAGAGCCGATAACCATTGGCCATTCGAGCCTTGCAGATGTTACAAGCATCCTACTATTATTACTGGCTTATATATAACGTATTTTAATACGCCAAACATATATATATATATATTTCTGTCGGTATAGCAGGATATAGATAAAAAGCCCAAATGCACATTTAACCTTGTGCCCACTTTTGGATTGATCAGGTTCTGTTTCTAATAGTCAAAATTACGAAGATAACTTAAACATGTTGCAAAATACTCGATATGCTACTTCTTGTTCATTGATGATCTTCTTCAGCTTTATCGTCTGATTATCTGATCATATGCTTCTCGAGTTGTAGAATTACGCTGCCAAATAGGTATTGCGAAAGTGGACATTTGCCTTGATTCTATTGTATTTAAAATTACGAAGATAATCTTACCAAATCTGTTGCAAAATTCACAAAATTGTATTTGTTGTTCGTTGGATATTTCTGTACTGATAAGTATAAAGGATTTAAGTCCAAAAATGTCGATTTTGAGTTAAGTGCATAGTCAGACCCAGAAAAAAATTCTCTATCGATTGGTATAAAGGATTTAAATCCATGTCATTTAGTCTTTGAGAAAATCCATTGGTAAAAAAAGATTCAAGGTAGAAATTTAGCATTAATCTATGTATAAAATATTTAATTCATTTTTTTTTCCTTTATTAAATGAAGTTTGACAATCACTGAATGGTATAAAGCTTATAAACCAACATAATCTCTTTTTCCTAATCGATTCTGTTGATTTGTTTTTAATCAGTTTAACTTTATTTTTCGTCTCCTGAAAAATCAAGAATATGGACTTAAATCCTTTATACTTATCAGTACAGATTTTATCGTCTGATTATCTGACTTAATATTATTTGATGATATAGGGGCAGTTATGATACCAAATCGATATTGTGAAGATGGACATTTGTTATAAGTTTATAATATTTAAAATTACGAAGAGGATCTTATCAAACCCGTTACAAAAATTTTGAAATTCTATTTCCTGTTTGTGTGTTGTAATTTGTCGTTTGAATGTCTAATCTGATATTTTCTAATAATATTCTTCTTGAGTTGTGAAATTTCGATACCAAATAGATATTGCGAATATTTTAAAACTACGAAGATAATCTTACTGAATTTGTCTGCAAAGTTCTCAAAATTCCTTTGATAATCTTCTGCAGTTTTAACGTTTGAATACCTGATCTGATACATTCTGTTGCTATGCGTTTTGAGTTGTGGAATTTTGATATTGGGAAAATGGGCATTTACCTTAAACTATTAAGATAATTTTATTAAACTCTTTGCAAAAATCTCGAAATCGTAATTCCTGTTGCTGTTACAGTCGCCAGCAGTTTTATTGCTTACACAAACATTTAATACACAATAAAAAACTTTCTTAAAGTCTGGCCGATTAGTTTAAACAATCTCTCCATGACCTCCTGTTTTCTATGACAGTGAATTTGCCGAATAACACTATAAAAACTGTAAACTCCACCCTACTGTGCTTCTTCTGACGATATGCTTCTTGAAAAAACATTTCTTGATGCGATTTTTCATACATATCCGTTTTCCTTTCTTCTTACATATCTTTCAGTCATTTCATTACTTAAAGACTTAAATCATACATACAAAATAAGACGTGTGTTGAAAATTTAATTAATTTCAGACGAAAAATCGGCAGTTTTTAGAGAGATTAGCATCTGCTTATAGGGGTGGCTGATCAGGAAAAGTCAGGGAATTTTAGTGAGTCTGGAAAAGTCATGGAATAGTTAAAGAATTCCATTTAAAGTCAGGGAATTTTGAAAAATTTAGTGAAAATGAACCATATTTGAAGGCTCGTTATTGTAAATTGTTCGTTAATGTGAATTTTTTTGGGGAAATAAACAAAGTAAGGCACTGAAAAGTCGGGGAATTTGCAAAAGTTTTAATGCTAGCCAAGCCACCCTGGCTTAAGTCAGTAGTACAGAGTGACCACTGGTTAGGGAATCATAGAAAATGGGAAAGTCAGGGAAAATGATGAAAGCTAGTCATGGAAAAGTCAGGGAATTTGCAAAAGTTCAAATGCTAGCCACCCTGGCTTAAGTCAGCAGTACAGGGTGACCACTGGTCAGGGAAAGTCAGGGAATCGTGTAAAATGGAAAAGTCAGGGAATTTAAGTGAGTCTAGAAAAGTTATTGAATAATAGTCAGAGAATTTCATCTAAAGTCAGTGAATTCTGCCAAATTTTGTGAAAATATGCCTTTTTTTTTTTTTTTTTTTTTTTTTTAAGAAAAGCTCGTTATTGTAAATTGCTAATATACTATAGCTGAAGTTTTACTTCCTGTTGCATTTTTGGGCCGCTGCAATTTTATCACTTACACAATCATTTCAATCTTCAATAAAAAAAAAAAAAAACTCTCTTAAAATCTGGCTGATTACTTTTAACAAGAATGCTTCTGTGACCTCCTTCCTTCTATGAGGATAAATTTGCTGAATAACACTTCCACTTCAAACTCCACTCCGCTGTGCCCCCCTGACGATACGCTTCTTTAGGATTTTTAACACATATCAGTTTTCCTTTCCCCTAGCATATCTTTCAATTATTTCGTTATTTAAAGGCTCTTAAATCATTCCGGAAATGCAAGACAAATAAATTTTCTGACGCGCATCTTCACTGCCTTTTGAAAAGCATTGTCCCTGGAGGAAGAGCTCCCACACCCGATACCCCCTCCCCCTGTAATACCTTTATGTCTTATTTCGCATGGGCTTCTCCCTTTGAACGCGAATACTTTCCGAAAACCGGAACGACTTTCTTGGTAAAACTTTTAATTCATTCCCAAAGGGTATTTTGAAGCACAGTGACAATTATTTGTTTGTTTGTTGTTCCGCGGCAGTTCTCCTTTTGAATTCGAAGTGTGTGTGTGCCCTCACGCTCTGCTATGTGTAGGTGTGCGCCCCAGCATTGAAGAGGGGGGAATTATTGTACTGGTGATATAACAGGGGTAGCAAAATTCATTGTGACATATATGTTTACCTTGTAAATGAAATTTTGGTTTCCGACAGTTTGAAGACTGTAGATAAATACGTCGCCTTTGCTCTTTTATGTCTTGGGAGCGAACCAATTAGTGACACCAGTTTATATTCTGATAGATATTGCTAAATTTTATTAGAACAATCAAAACTTAGTTTTTCTTTGATTGGAAATATTTTGTTTTAATTTTTAGAGTGTATATATGCGGTGGAGTTCATGGAATCGCAACTTTACATAAAAGGGGCGGTGAAATTCATTGTGATATACCTATTTTCTTTGTGTTTAAAACTGCTTCGGCAAGAGAGAAAATATGTAAATATGTATGCCTGTTTTGCAGTTTTCTGTTACAGGGTTCCCACGGCTCAGGGAGAACCTGGAAAAGTACTCTTTAAAAAACATGCAGTTTAAACTGTACTATGTTATCTTTTATGTCGCGAGCTGTGTTATCTTTTGCCGTGATCCATCTATCTTTTGTCGTGAGCTATCTTTTATGTCACAAACCAAATTTTGTGACCTGGAATTTTATAAAAATAGACCTGCAAAACCTGGAAAAGTCAAGGAATTTTATTTTTGAAACTGAGTGAGAAGTCTGTGTCTAAGAAGCGGATCGATTAGTGATACTAATAAATAATACACATATCTAAAAATTATTAAAACATTTTTTTTTTTCTTTTTCTGAAATGAAGAAGGTTTTATTCTATAACTTACGATGGTTACATATTCCAGAGCTGACAACTTTTTAATTTATAGAAGTACAGTTCTCTTTCTGCTGTCATTACATATTGTAGAAAATTATTATACAAAGAAAGTGGTGTAAAAAAAGGCTGGGACGAACAATGTTTCAAAATAAATTAAAATGTTGGCAATTCTTCTATTTTGTGGAAATTAGTTTGAAGAAACTGACCTGTCACGTTAGATGTATATCTATGTTAGCGAAAAACATGCGATACTTTTTATCTTGTAGTATATTTTATAAAACTTTTTCGACAGTTTGAAAACAGTATATAAGTACATTGCCCTTTGCTTTTTTATGTCTTGGGAGCGGACCAATTAGTGACACTAACTTATTAAGATATATATTACTGAATTTTATTAAAACAATCAAAATGTAGTTTTTCTTTAACTGAACTTTATTTTACAAGGTGGAATTCATGAAAATGGAATTAATTTTATGATACTGATTATACAAGAGGGGCGACAAAATTAATTGTGATATACTCATTTTCTTTGTATTTAAAAACATTGCTTCAATCGTTAAGCTTGAAAAAGAAAAGAAAAAAAAAAAAAACCTATTTGTAATTTTTTTTTTTTTTTTTTTTTTTGAACTCCTATCTCTTTCAAAACACAATTACACTTCATATCACATCTGGTTCCATGGCGTAAAAACTCCTTTAAAAACTTTTTTTTTTTTTTCATACTCTTATTATTTAGATTTGGAAAAGGGAGAAATTTATTATATATCGCATCTTTTCAATCTTAAGATTTCTCTTTTAAACCTTCTCTGAACTTACGTGAAGCAAACTTTTACCTTCCTTTAAAATATTCTCCAAACTACTGATGAGAGCCCCTATTCAAAACAAGAGAGGGAAAATTGTTTACTTGAAGAGCCTGCAATTTTCCCTTTTGAATATTTTTTCCCCAACGAGAAGATAGGTTAGCATTCTTGTATTAGTAAGTAAATTACTTTATCTGCAGTAATATAGACTATCATCATCGGTCATCGGTTAATGCGACATATTTCTTTTCGTGCTAGATAATTTGAAAGTAATGAAAATTTAAAATACCCTTTTAACTCTTTTTGTTTTCTTATTATTTGCTAAAAAACAATTTTTTAAATTATTTTAAGGAATCATTATTTATAATAGTAATAGTTAAATAAGATTTTTTTTTTTTTTTTTTTTTCTGTATGAGTTGGAGCATCGCTTAAAATTTTTATAAAATAAATAAATAATTAATATTAATAATATAAAATTAATATTAATTATAAGATGTATTATTTGTATTACATTTATTATTTTTTAGTTATGTATAATATAAAATAATCATAATATAATAATGTGTGTGTGTACATATATATATATATATATATATATATATGTAAATAATTATTTATATTAAAATTTAATTTTTATTTATATTTATTAATAAAATATGTATAATAAATATTATTTTTTATATATTAATATTATAAATAATATTATTTATTATTATAAAATTATTCATCAGTCAAACCCTATCCTTGTGTTCGGGGTTGTAAATTTTCAACTGCATTATTGGAGACGATTTCAGGAATTCTTATCCACGAATTACGACGCGTAAGAAATTCAGGGAGAGGAGTGATATCGACTACTGATGTTCCCGAGCAACTCCTATATTCCAGTAAATAAATAAATAATTTGATAAATAATTGTATAGGAAAATAAGATATAGAAGGCAGATTTGTATTAGCCACAATGTACAGTGAAACCTCTCAAGTTGGACACCCCTATAAGTTGGACGCTTTTTCTCGGAACGGAATGTATCCATTAACATTATGTCTAACCCCTATAAGTTGGACACTTTTTCTTGGAACCGTAGGTGTCCAACTTAGAGAGGTTTTACTGTACTAGTTTTATTCATTTATTTTGATATTTAACTTTTAAATTGAACTCATATAATTCGAAATAAAAATTTATTTATGAACAAAGCAATTGAAACATTACTACTGGATTACCCAATCAAAATATCTTGGTAAGGAAATTTATTTAAAAAAAAAAAAAAACCTAAAGATTATAATCCCCAATAAATTCATTTCAACACGTAAATAGCAATGGCGCACATAAATAATTTCGCACTAAGATAAGTATATCATCCATTTTACTAAAACACAAACGTATTTCTTTCTATGCAAGGTTTGTAGAA
The DNA here is from genome assembly GCA_963930645.1 of Salticus scenicus. Classification (NCBI taxonomy): domain Eukaryota; kingdom Metazoa; phylum Arthropoda; class Arachnida; order Araneae; family Salticidae; genus Salticus; species Salticus scenicus. The sequence continues at coordinate 6,432,088 of CAWVNO010000001.1, forward strand.
AATAAATAATTCGAAAATTCTTTTCTCCCTATGCACAATTTTTTTTTTTTTTTTTTTATCTTTATGTTTTCTTGTCAGTTTTTGTTTGTTTCAGTTTGTTTCCACTCGGGGAAAAAGAAAAAAAAAAAAAAAAAAAAAAAAAAACATATTTCAGATCTAAGGTCCTTTCAACTTTTATATATATATAAAACTGTCTTCTTAATGTTTGCATTTCTTCAAAGTTTTGCTGGAAAAAAAATGTACTAAGGGAGATGGCAGCATTGACAGTTGTACTAAAGTCGATATAATCATCATCTGATTTTTAATATAAATAAATATATATATATATATATCAAAGTTTTTCTGATATTTTTTGTGTGAAATAGAGACGTTTAATTATTTATTTTATTTATTTATTATTATTATTATTATTATTATTTTTATTTTTTATTTTTTTTTTTTCTGAATTTACTATTATATTTTTAGTACGACACGACTATTTCTTTCTATCTGCCTTTTTGCATCGTTACCAATTTATAGAGTTCCACTTCGAAAATGCCTGCCAAAATCCAATTTTACCATTTAATTTCTTTCTCTATCTTAAAATATTTTCTGAAATCCGTAAAAACTTTTACACACACACACACACACATATATATATATTTCACTTCCCATCGGTGTTTCTGAAATCCGTAAAAACTTTTACACACACACACACATATATTTTTTTTTTCACTTCCCATCGGTGAGGATGGAACTCCCAACCTTCGGGTTCGTAACTGTGTACTCTGACCACAGAGCCAACGGGTCTTGGCTGAATATTTCTCGATTATTTAGACTAGTGTTTTCATATATTTTTAGACTAAAACTGTGAAATTTATTTAAAATGTGTGTTATTTTCCGATTTATAAGATGAGTATATCGATATTAATTATGTTTTTGAGAAATTAAGGGATTAATATTAATCTGTGATGAATTTCGAGTATAATTTAAATATCGAATAATTTGTTTATAGTTTTATATATATATATATATATATATATATATATATATATATATATATATTATGTATATATATATATATTATGTTTTGTTGTGTAGAAATTGAAACTGTTAATTATTAATAATAAATACGAAATTGTTATTAAGATTATTTTACTAATCAAAATATTTAGTAAATGAGTATTAAGCAATTAGGGGAAGATACTATACAATTAATGCATTCAAATTCTATTCATTTATTTCGAATTAAAAAAACAATACATTATTTGAATATGTGTTTAAGAATTTTACTGAGCGCTCTCTATTATTATTATTATTTAAAAGGGTGTTAAAATACAAATGTAAGTAGTCCTGTCGTACTAAATTAAATTCTGCCATAGACAGAATTTCATATGTATGTGCTGACATTTCCTTGTATTTGTTATTAGACGAGGAGAAATCGTTTAAAAAAAATAAGTTGAAACATTTTACATTATTTAATTATATGCACTTATTTAACTGTATCTGCAAATACAATATGCATTTGCTACGGCTCAATATACATATGATAATTGCTGGAATGTTTGTTAAAAGACGATAAATTTTCTTACATCCATGCGTTCGATCGAAATAATTATAAACATTCAAAACAGCCTAAAAAAGTTAACTGCGATTGAGAATTATTGAGCTTTAAAAATGGGGGAGAATAATTATTTCCTTTGGATTTTTGTAAAGCGAGAACCATTAAACATATTCACCACAATGGCGCTATCAGTAGCAGGGTTACGTCATGCTTACGACACTGATCAATGACAAGGCCATCTGGTGTTCGCGGTACCTGAACTACTCAAGCTGAAACTGCACAAGCTCGAATAGAATTTGATTACTCGCGCGATGCGCCATGTTTAAAATTAAAGTAGAATTGGAGCTTGAGCGAATTTACATCTGAACGGAAAAATCCATGTATTTTTAAAGTATTCATATTTCGTATATTTCCCCGTATTTTAAGATAAGTAATGTGTTTTACAATTAGTTTTTAAAAAGTATTTTTAGAATACTTCTTACAATTTATATAATTATTGAAATCTTGATTTCTTCAATTTTTCATTCATTATGGATCAAGAGAAAATCTGTGGAATTTTGAATTCGCTTGCTTTCATTTGTTATGGTTTCAGAACAAGTCAATGTATATTATATTTCTTTACTTCTAAATATTATTTTATTACTAGTATTTTAGCTATGCGCGATTGTAATGAAATGCTCGCCCTCTGGTGCGCTAAGGGGAAATTACAATAACCATGCTTTAATTCGGCTTTCATAAGCCGTCATTGATTGTCGATGTTTAGTTTCACATATATTTATTAAATAAAAATGAATAAATCCGGTAAAAAAGATAACACATACTGTTGTGTGCTACAGTGTAACTCCAAAGGATCAAGAAATCCAGAATTAAGCTTCCATTTATTTCCAAATGACAAATTTAAAATTTCAGTTGCTTCGGCTAAAGGAAGTAAAGAATTAATCAGATGATTTGAAACTAATATTTGTTCAACTTCAGTAAAAAATCTACTTCCGATCGAACTTTGAATAAACTGAAATATTTTTTTCCAAAAGCAATCAGTTTTCCATGACGTAATGGCGGAGAAATTATAGTACGAATATTAAGTAGAATAACAAAAAGAACAATAATAAATACACGTGGCTATTATATTTACTAACAACAAAACCTGAAAAAGCGCCATCTATCGATCATTACAAACGCGGATAGATTTGGTTTTAAAGTGATTGCAAACATATATTTCGTTTAATTTAAATGATAAAATTTTTGCGAGTGATTTCGTCTACGTTTGATTCATTATATGAAACACGAAATAATGGTTTCTTTTAATTAATAATAATAATAAAGTCATCTTTTATGATCGTTTTTTTTCCCCCCAAAATTTTAAAAATTTAATTTCAACATTTTCCTCTTGAAATTACTAATACATGGATTTTTTTCGTATTTATAATACAATTTACAACATTAGAAGACAGATATAAAAAGTTATATTTTACACAATTCTGGCCCTAAGTGAACACAAATAACCATATGTGATTATTTACTTGAAATTACTAGCAAATAATCATATCTATAATCTTCACATAGGGTCATAATTAATTCTTGTTTACATTAGAAACATAAGAGATAACATTTTAAAGAAAGAACAATGTAGACTTGTTTTTCAGTGCTTTTATTTGGGTACCGCAATCGCTGCACACCGGGAAGCGCTGTCGTCGAATTAACTAACTTCGCGATTTTTTTTTTTTTTTTTTTTTTTTTTTTTTAAACATTGTGTGAAGATGCTTTCTCTGGAAAGCTTTGGATTTTAGTAACAGTTATTAGTATACAAATTTTAATATGAATGCATATATGTTGATTCAGTAATTAATAAAATTACTTAATTTAGTTAATATTAATTTAATGAACATATATTTAAAATATTTATGTGAAACTATGTATTGTCTACGTTCATTTCTGTGTTAATATGCATTAATATATATATATATATATATATACATATTAGTTTTCATAAATAGCCTCGAAAATAAATTGACTCTGCCCGTTTCAAAGAAAATCAGATTCGAGGTTTTTTGTGCATAGAAATCGATCTGACGAATTATTTCTACAAAATTTAGTTTTTACGGATAGAATTTTTCTGTGTAAACTATTTTGACAATTTTGATGAAATGCTTGAAGACGCTTACAAGAGTTCTTCGTTGCCGAGCGGTTCTGCGCTCAAAGCTGGTAGAAGGGCGGTGCTGGGTTTCGATCTCAGGTCGCGCTCGTCGACCTAGCCGTTCGGAATTTTTCATGGTTTTCTCCAAAACTCTCGTAAATATGGGCTAGGATCTTTAGAAAGATCCTCCCACGGATCGCATTCCACCTATAGGCCTAGAACCCAATTGTAGTCAATTAGTATTAATCCGCACAAGCAAGAGTTCTTCCGAAACTAAATTCTTACTTTTATTCACCTTTAAAACACCCTCGAAATTTTTAACGAATTAAGTTATTCAAAATAGGTGAAGAAATATTTCGTTAAACGACCTATAGTTTTTTCCTCTTAAATTCCGCCATTTACTTTCGCGTATTGGCTTCCTAGCGTAGTAAAGTTAGCTTTCTTTCGTAGTAAAGCATCGAAGTAGAGAAAGCAATTTCAAAGTAAAGCAAAAATGCCGGCTTACTTTACTAACACCATGAAATGTTCTTTCGATGCTGGGTTTGGTCGAAGATAAATATTTTGAACTTTTTCCCACTCTTTGGGGGAAAAAATATCTTGTTGAACTATTGCGATTTTTCTCTCTCTTTTTTTTTTTTCCCCCTGGAGTAAAACATTTTTTTTTTCTTCCAGATCCCTAAATCCGAGATTTTTCCCCCTTCCGTCACGTCCATATTTCTTGAAGGTTTAGAGATAGAAATATTAAGATGTTAAAAATTTTGACACATGTGTTAGTACTAATGTAATCGGGTATTTAAAAAAAAAAAAAAAAAATACTAAGAATTTCTGAATTTTGGATTTAAAGGAATTTTGTATATTTTATTACATCTAGATCTAAATTTACTACCCTCTGTTTTTAGCATCATACTAAGGTATGGTGGAGTGGACTTAGGTATTCGTGTAAATTTTGGTCTTCGATTTTTTGACGTTTTCACACGTTTTGAGATTTTGAGGAATCTAAATATACCAAAATCGATATAGTATCCATCTGTAGGGTAGTTAGTTTGTTAGGGAATTAATTCGTTAGTTTGCGTACTCATTATTTCAAGAACAAATGGTTGTAAAAATGTCGGACTAGTTTTAAAATGTCACTTATGATACATCCTAGAACCCTATTTGTTTCCAACATTTCCATTTGAGAACGTCAGAAGTTATTGGAAATTTACAAATTTATGATTTTCTTAACATGGGAGAAAATGAAAAAAAATTCACATAAATGTGCATTTGAGGATTCTATTCTTCGTAAAGATGTCAGATGAGTTTTAAAAAATATCATTTATTATGCTGGATTGATATAATGGTTCCGACATCTACATTTTTTTAGGGTTTTGGGATTGACAGATATTTCAAGGAAATGCCAATATTTCTTCAACAAAATATTGTATATCAACATCAATATTCCTCCTGCAAAATATTAATATATTGACAACGATATATATATATATATATGTAGGAAAAGGAAAAGAGAGAGAAGAAAAAAAAAATAATTACTCAGGTATAATCGAAACAGATTGCATCACCCAGAAGACAGACTGCCGCGCTGCGATGATGAATCAGAACATTTTTTTTTTATTTTATTGTTCTTGACTTTTTTACGTGAAAAAGAAATATCTCTGTGAACATTAGTTACGATTTGGCTATGTAAGCATTAACATGCCTGCCTGTGTGGCTTTATTATTTTATGTACTAATTAAGCTGAAATGAATCCTAAGTGGATATATAATAGTTTTTTGGACCTATGTGGTCAAATATTGTAAATAATATTCTTTTTATTAAACTTTAATTAATTTAATAATTAATTTTCAGTGCTCTTTCTAGCCTCTCTCTACGTATATATATATATATATAAGGTGGCGGTTGGGTGGGCAGATGTTTGATTACGGAGGTGGGGTGGTGTTGTAAGGCTGGATGGTTGGGTGGGTTTGTAAAATTAAATTTAAAAAAAAAAAAGTAGAAGGCTTGTTGCATTTGCTTTGTATTACTATGCAAACTTTCATTTTCCAATAAAATTTAAGATTTTTCCTTTTGAGTTGTCAACTATATTTAATGTTCTAATTACACTGTTAAACACAATGTGATCAATCGGTGAATTTCATTGTGGCTTCGTGGTTTCATTGTTGTTCATCTGCTTTGAAATTTTGCATTTTTAAATCCATATGGTTCCTGTTCTGTTTGTGGCAGGCTGGGGGAGTGTTGCCGGCGTAAAACTAGTGTAACCCCACAGGCAAGTCACAAGTCTTGCCGCCTGCCTCCTTCTTCCTATCTTGTGTTTCTTGGGTTGTTTTTTCATTAATTTTGATAAGTTTATGGTTTTAAGTTAAGAGTTGTTGTTTTACTTTATTGATTCGTTTGTTTTGCAAGCTGTTAATTAATAGATCTGGTTTCTTTACATTAGAGTATTTCATCCACTGATGATTTTTTTTTTTTTATCTTATTGGTCATTGGTGTTTCAGTGATCTTGTATCTGTTGCTTGGCTTCTACTATGCTTAATAGATCATCTTTATTATATATATATATATATATATATATATATATATATAAGTAATATTTTTGAAACAGTTTTTGTCAACGAATATTGTAAATAATAATTACATATTTTATATAAAAATAGTGCAATATGTCATCCATATTAAATTAATACAAATAAACTGAAATGTCGTTCTATTTTTAAAATAATAATGTACTTGTTACTGAATGATTACTCTATAGAAATACTAATAATATTACGACGGGGTAGTAGCAAAAAAATCTTGTTTTGAACTATTGCATATTAGTAATCTTTCTTGCATAGTAACCATTCAAGCAGAAAAAACAATTTAACAGCAACCAAAAACACATCATCTGCTGTTCTTGAAAAAAAAAAAAAAAAAATCGAAATATTTTACTCTGTGCTGCTGCATTTGTAAACGATAAATGTTTTGAAAACTTAATTTTTTTTTTTCTTTTCTTGATTTGAAAATATCTTGTATTAAGTTTTTTTTATTCCCTTTTCATATTTTCTGCCTTTTATGAAATTCCCCTTTTTTGAAAACTTAAGATGTCTTTTTCCCTCTCTCGCTGCTGTCAAGTACATGTTCGCGAAAGGCTTAGTAAAATGTCATATTTTTCGGATGTTGGAAATGTAAAGCAAATGGTTATATCTAGAATCAGGTTCGATATTATTTAAGGATTAATTTTTTTTTTTTTTTTTTTTTTTTTTTTTTTTTTTTAATGGTGATGAAAACATGTAACACAGAGTAATTTTAGCGATTTGGCATGTTTTATATGGAATATTTACATTTATATTCTTATGTCTAAATTTAAAATTTTCACCCGGAAAAAACCTTATTTTGCGAAACTCATTTATTTAACATTACCCAAAGAATCAGTTATATTAAAAAAAAAAAAAATATATGCAATTCTTCAACAAAATATTAATAAATCTAAATTGCTGCTGTAATAGCTCCCACATCGACATTTCTTAAAGGTTTGGGGTTGACAGATATATCAGAGAAATGTCGATTTTTTCCTCTAACAATAGATTAACGATATTACTCCGATTTTATTACCGATTTTACTCCGATTGGCTTGAAACTTTGAAAAAATATTCTAGATAAACTGTACTATTAGATTAACAAATAAATAAAAGAAAGAATAAAAGCACTAAATGTTCAAACAAATCAATTTTATGCTACATAAAAGATAGCTTAGAAAATGATTTTTTTTTTTTTTTTTTTTTTTTTTTTGGTAAAAAAAAAAAAATAATAATAATAATAATAATAAAATTTATTTTGAATTATTACAGATCAATGGTTCAGCCATTCATTTTAAAGTTATTGTCGAGTTCTCTTGAAAGATACAATTAATGAAAATTTGTCCTTTCAATAAGGGCAATTCCTCTTCCCAAAGTCAAAAAAAAAAAAAATCCTAGTTCAATATTACAATTTTTTTTTTTTTTTTTTTTTTTTTTTTTAAGTTCATTTTATAATTATTCTTTAAAAATAATTCTCATTCTGCTTATTTATAGGAAATTTCCTTTTTTTAAATTTAGAGGGGAAAAAAACAGGGTGGCAACGCTACCTGTTGAACGATTTTTACCAAAAGTTGATGATAGTCACTAATTTATGTCGTGGTGCAAACTATATATCTATTTGTATCGATTGATATAGTTGCAGGCATCAGAGTGTTCCAAAAAATTTTACGTTCATTTTATTATACTGTCACAACTATTTTAAATATATATATATATATCATAAAATTTCAGCATTAAAACATTCAAAAATACCCAAGAATTTTTTTTTTTTTTTTTAAATGATGATGGTGGTGACAATATAATAAAAATGTGCGAGTAAAATTTTAGGAACTCTGTAAAATCTGCAGTTCGGGTTGGTTTGATTTTGTCCGACCCGAAATAACCCGGGTGGGTTTTTTCAATAAAACCCACTTGAAAAAACTCAAGTGGGTTTTTTCAAAATACACTTTTTTGAAATTAAACTTTTATCTAACTTACATATAAATATAAAACAAATATTATATACATTATGAGAATATGAACAAAGAATTTTTGAAAATATTGGAAGTGCTCAAACTGATCTTTTAGAAAAAAAAGAAAAAAAAAAAAAACTGAAAAATTCCCTATTGTGGAAAATATATATATATACTGTAAAAGCATATATTTTCGCGAGCCTTTAAATTTCGCGAGTCCATCGTAATCGCGAAAATTTAAGCCTCGCGAAATACTTTTTTTTTTTTTTTTTTTGCCACAAATAATAATAATAAATCAGAAATTTTTCACTTACCAAAATTTAACGATTTATTACACAGTTACAAACTCTTTTATGACAACTTTCTTTCTTACAACTTGAATTTATTTCTAAAACTATTTCTTGAATACTACACAACTATTTCTTGAATATAAAACAAAAATACAACTAATAGAATGCAGCTCCATTCACTTACAATGTTTGTGCCAGCTTCTTTAAAGCCATTCAAAATTAATGCTAGGTCAAAGTTGATGTATAAGAACCGTTGTAAGCGTAAGTTGTTTTTAGACCGATGGGGAGGGGAGGGGCGAACTATTAGGAGAAAAAGAAATTTCTTAAAATGCCTTATGCAAAAAGGTTTCTATATTTAGGTACTTTCGTGATTTTTCAATTTTCAGTTCTGTTCATATAAAGTTCGCGAAATTTTCAGCTCGCGAAATCACCGATATCTTCATTTTCACGAAAATTTCGGCTCGCGAAAATAAGTGCTTTTAGAGTATATATATAATTTTGCCTTATTAAAATACAATAAAAAGTTATATAAAAATATAAAAGCAAGAAAAAACAGAGTTGTTTGTCAATATAAAGAAAATTAGGGGACTTGAGAAAATGCAAAATATAAATAAATAAATAATCAAAAGTTAAAAAATTTCTGAAAACTTTAACAGTGCAACACTGTTAAGTTTAATGTACAGGGACAATAATTAAAACTATTTTATGGAAATCTATTCAGTACTAAAAAATTTGAAGCAACACTAAATAATTATTAAAATCCAAAGTACATTTTTTTTTTTTTCTTTTAATTTAGACATAAAAGGACTAGAAATTTAAAAATATTTAAAAATATATATATATATATATATATATATATATTTTTTTTTTTTAATGAATAATTAAAATTTATTTTTTTAAATTGTCCTATTAAGAATGATATAATTAATGTTTAAAAAGAGGAAGGAAGAATATTTTTGAAAACTCTGAAAAAACCCTGATAAAACCCGAAAATACCTGGGTTTTTTTCCAACCCTGTCTGCAAGTGTCCACAATTTTTGTCTCTGCTCTCTCTCTCACACACACACAAACATTTTCTACAAATAGTCAAACTCGTATTCTCTACATCTCAAACATGTAAATCCATCCAAAACCCAAAGTTGAAAATTTTTATGAAATAAATACTTTTCTTCTATTGAATGTAGAAGAAAGTAAAAAAGTTCTATTAAATTGCAAATGAGCGTAATAACTTCTCTAAATGTTTTCTAGAATAAAAATGTAGAAATTTTAATACCTTACGAGTGTTAATATCGCAAAATATAACTTATTTGTGTTTTAAAAAAATTCTGTTTTCAGCGGGGAAGGGGGGGGGGGACCCTGACGTTTTCTTAACGCAAGTATGCACTTGACAGCAAAAAGAAAGAAATTGTTTGAAGAGAGAAAATTACACGAAAAAAAATCTTTCAAAGCAGTAGTCAAAAAATAATAAAAATTTTGTACATCACGCTTTTTACAAGAAAAAACGTTTTCCAAAATATTTATTTCTCTGAATCGCATACATGAAGAATAATATCGGGATTTTTAGTAAAACAGATGGTTATTCTCTGTTCGTACAAAATTATTCTCCTGATTCTAACCAAGAAAAGTTATGTTCTAATAAGGTGAGAATAAGGAATTTTTCGAGAAAAGAAAATGGAAAACTACTAACCCAAAAAGAAAATTTTAATGTTTGGTTTTGGCTATTTTGATTCTAAAATAATGAAAAAGATAGTAAAAATGAACAAGAAGTAAATAATAAAATTCTTTTTAACGCATTTTTTAATAAGAAATATTTTTGAAAATATCTCAATATAATTTTGATATGTATATATATATATTTAAGTACGGAGGACTATTAGCAGGGGTGTTTGTGTCCCCGGAAATTGCTACCAGAAATTTTTAATAGTGATATTTTTGGCAATTTCCTAGAAAAGTTTAGCAATTAAATATAACCAAAAATACAATTCATAATTACTGGTGGGAAATAAAATAAAAAACCCGGAACGCAAACACCCCTGCTATTAGTCTCAATCTACGCATAAAACGTTGTCGCCAGTTTTACGATGGTTGGACATTTATCGAAATCGCAAATTTATCGAAAATATAATTGAATAATTTGAAAGCGATGTTATAATTTGTAAAAAAAAAAAATTAAAATAGTCTTCCGTATCCTTTTTTTGACTGTATTTAAAAGTTTTTTTAAAGATAGAAACAGGATAAAACTTTTTAAATATAGCCTATTAATGAAATTCAAATTAATAAAAAATATATTTGTTTAAATAATAGTGTTCAGTGTTTAGTTAATATAGAAAAACGGGTGTCCTTATAATTATGAGAAGGATTGTATTAAATATGTTTTTGTCTTTAAAAAAGTGTTTCATCTTCTGTTATCGCTCAGTATCATGTTATTCAACCCCGTTCCCATAGTTGCCAACATTTTAATTTATTCCAGAGCATTTTTAGCCCCGCCTTTAATCCGCACCACATTTTTTATACAATATTTTTATCCGGTATTTAACTACAATAATAAAAAAAAAAAAAGAACTCTTTAAAAAAAAAGTGGTATGAAAGAGAGGTGGGACTAAAAATACTGCGGAATAAATTAATGTTGGCATATCTGCGTTCCTTACATCTGTCCTTTAAAATATTTAAACGATTTTATAAAATTTTGTATATATATACTTTTAGCGTTACTTTTTAGCCTATAGCATATGTCTAGGATCAATATTTAAAGGCTTAAAGTTGAAGTTACAGTTTTTGGAACATACTGTACATATGTTAAGGTAGCAATTCCTTTTACAGTCAAATGTTTTTCACTATAGCGAGTTTCATAAAAAGAGGAGGTGGAGCGCATGGGAGGGGAATTTTGACTATTATTTCTGGACTGCTACTCAATTCTAATATCTTTCCCGAACCTATATACTCTAAACCAAACCTTTCTGCCCTCATGTAAAATTTGTGGAAAACTTTTGATAAAAATTGTCGATTCAAAAATTTCTTTTTTCCCTTTAGGAACCAGTTTTTTTCCCCCTTCTCTTCTGAACAGTTTTATTCCCTATCGCGTTCGGAGTGAACTTTCTTGCATAGTAAGCACCGGAGCGTAGAAAACAATTTTACACTAACCGAAGACACCATCTTCCTTTACTAAAACCCCGATATACTTCTTTTAGTGTTAGGTTTGTAGAGAGGATAAATATTTTGAAAACTTTTTTTCTTTTTCTCTCTTACCCCTCTTTCAAAATAACTTGTATAAAGATTTTTCTTTCGTATTTTTTCTTTTTTAGATAGTAAAATACTCTCTGAAATCTCTTTTGGTATATCTTTTCCTTCGAAGTTGTTTTTCTTCTTCCTCTTTGAAGTTCATGTTTGTGCAAAGCTTAGTAAAATGTAATATTTTTTAGGACGTTGAAAATGTTTACGCAAATGCTTGTATCTATAATCACGGTCGATATTTTTAGGGTATTAAAGTCGCTGCTATTTTAAGCTGAAAACTGTTTAGCAAAATCGATGTCGTTTATTTCCCCCCCCCCCTTTTTTTTTAAACAAATATACGTCGAAATATTGTATTAAAAAAAATATTGTACAAATCTGTTTTTCGGTGTGTTTTCATGTTTCGCTGGTGTTGATGTCATAATTATTTACTATGTCAAAATAAATGCGTGCAGAATTGTAAAAGTACTGCTTTATTGGGTGCGGTGTATAATCTTCCTGTCGCGGGATTCTCATCCACGAATAATTTAGGCGTGCTTGGGAATTTCAGAGGAAGAGTGCTATCACTCTACAGATGTTCCCGAGCAGCTCCTCTCTTCTGGAAAATATGCGAATAATTAATTCTTTTAATAATCAATTTGCTCTGTATAAATTTGTATAAATATAGAAAGGATGTTCCCTACATAAACTAATGTAGGGGCATCTAATGTAATTAAAACCCGAACAAACTACTACGTCATAAACGCCAAAAGAAAAATATTTGCGATGCATTCAGCTGTTTCGGTAGCCTTATGCGTACCGTCTTCAGTTCTTTTTGCACTGAAGACGGTACGCATAAAGCTACCGAAACAGCTGTATGCATCGCAAATATTTTTCTTTTGGCGTTTATGACGTCGTAGTTTATTCGGGTTTAAATATTCCAACGCCAAGTCTCCTGTTATTATCTAATGTAATTGTTTTCATTAGATGCCCTAATGAAAAACTAATTTTTTTTCCTGGTTAATTATTGCTATCATATATATATATATGTCATATTAAAAAATTAAAAGTAACTCTCATGTTTATTTATACGAAATTTTGTACTATGCTGCCAAGTTGAAAGTTATGAAAAGATTTTGATAAGAGCGCCACCTATGGAGGGATTTATTCCCAAATGTCGTCGATTGCAGTCAAGGTTTAGTTAAATATCAAATTTGGTTAAATTTCATTCATTAGTTCGTAAGGTTTAGTTCACAAATTTTTTTATACATACGAGGGACAGACATTTTCAAAAAAAATGTCAAATCTTGTTTACCACAGCTCAAAACGCGTGAATCCATCATAAACTGAAAGTCGAAAAATTGCGCGAATCCAGTACTTACTTCACACACACACACACACACACACACATAATGTACAGTCGGGGAAAAAAAAAAACGCAACACTCAACGTAACTTCGTTGCTAATTGATGTAGAAAAATGTAATAGGTATCATTCGACGGGGAATTGTGAGTAGTTTCAGAAAATGAATTGAAATTTTGAATTGGGGGTCGTCTACATATTAAAACGCGCACCAACTTTGATTTTTTCAATGGTAATGCCCCATTTTTATTTCATATTTGAATTCCTGGGATCGCGACAACGCGAAAAAGTATATTGGTTGTATATTTTACTTATTTTTTCACAGAGTTATAAGCGTTCAAAGTTTGAAGGTGCTAATGTTAAATTCATATTTCAAACTTTTATTAATATCTTCACAAAAAATAACTTGATCGATATAATTTTTTTTTTACGAGATACAGTGAAGAAACCCAAACATAATCCATCATTACTTTTGATTCTGAAAAATATTTTTAATTCTGAAAAATATTAATAAATTCATATTCATAAAAATTATGAATTATGACCTATATTAATTTTTACATAAAATGAATCCTAATGCTGAAAAATATGGGTGTGCAAATTTGCAGCTCATTCCAGTTATTAGTTTTCGAGATATAAATAAATCTTTCTTTTGGAGGGGTTTAGGGGACCGTCTCTTATAAAGCTTTGCATGAGATAACGAATCAAATCTTAAAAAATAACAAACAAAATTAAACAAAATATTTTTATTTTTTATTTACGGGTCAAATTATATAACAACAACGTCAAACTCAAAGAAATGAAACAAAAATGATGATTTTTTAACATAGTATCAAGAATTCCTGTTTTCTAAAGAAGACAAGCCCCGCCTTCATCGTTCTTCAAAACAAAACAATATAAGAAAGAAAAGTAAATGTGACATTGAGTATTCCTGTTAAACCCCTTATTTCATGTTCACAAAAATATGCACAAGTAGTATTTACTTCATCGATTAATCGGCGATAAATTTTGAACCTTTTAAACGAACACTAGAAGAAAAAAAATTAACTAATTAGGCGGGGTTTACTGTTTTAAATAGAAAAATAGGTTTAATGTGAAATTGTCAAACATAAAAAACGAATGGAATTGGAATGCAAAACAGACTTGTAAAATCGTTTCTTAACTACCGTCAAAGTTAAAAAAGGCTTAATCATTTGCTTCATATATTGCTTTATTTTATTTATTTACTTATTTATTTTGTAGGGGGGAGGGTTATTATTTTAAGGACACTTTAGTCTTTAAAATTTTATTAATATATTTTAACTTTATACATTTTTAAAAACATATTTTAACTTTTATAAATATATTTTAACATTTTTTTGCGCCCGCAGGATTTTGTCTTTTTGACAGTAAGACCCGCCTACAGACGTTATAATCTCACAATAAAATATTTCAGAACAAATTTTCTGTATTCACAATTATATTACAAATGGATATACTTTATAATTACATTCTTTCTAAGCAATATATTTCTATCCGTAGTATATTTTATTGCAAAAATATGAACACTGGGTACACACTTAAGAAATATGTAACACACAAATTACGAAAGAAACGCCCACTGACAGAGTTAGAGATTTTCAAATGGCGTGAATCTACGTAAGCAGTCGCGAAACGGTTAATTAAGAAATTATATTTTCATAGAAATCATAAAACCAATCGTACAGTTCCAAAGAGTTCAACTGACCCAAAACTGGTAAGTGCGATTAAAATTGTTTAATATTTACTTCATGAACCCTTACAATAATTTATCCGAAAAGATTTAGTTTATGCGTTGTTGTATATATATATATCTATATTATTTCATTTCGTATATTATGTTACCTACCTACGAAAGAAAATTTAAGTTTTATTGATGATCAGTAAAGCCATAGTAGACACTTTTACTTGAAAAATATCGCACTTTTTTCAAAGGGTACTGTATGGACTAATCGCAAGTGTAATATATTTAAATAGACCTAAAATTATCTAAAAAAAGTACTGAAGTATATACAAATCTAAAAATTCAATTCAAGTTAATTAAAGAACTGAAAAAGAATCAACGTTTTATTAATTTTTATAATTATTTTTTTCCTGAAAGATTTCCGGTGTAAAACATTACAATTTTGTCTATTTCTTATAGGATCTTAATTTTATTTTTCTACATTTACAGATAACCCCCTAACACATTTTTGTTTATAACTTTATAAACACTAAAAATAAATTATATAAACAGTATACTTTTCCGCACTGCCAGACTCTCAGAAATTCAAATATGAAGTCAAAATTGGGTGTTGCTATTGAAAAAATCAAAGTTAGCTCTCATTTCAATATGTAGATGACCCCTAATTCAAAATTTGACAACATATTCAAAAAGTGCTTTTAATTTCCTGTTGAATTATGTCTATTATATGTTCCTGCGTCAATTAATAACGAAATTACAGCGGGTGTTGCGTTTTTTTTTTCCCCGACTGTACATATATGTAAAAATGTAAAAATGACCAAATTGTATTCAAGACTTCTCAAAACGTGTAAAAATTAGAGGTCGAAAATTTTCGCGAATCCAATACTTTATACCTATGTATACATAAGTTTTCTTATGTAACGTATACCAGTAGAATTAAAGACAAAAATAAATACCATTAAGAAAGAGAAAGTTAAGGTCAGTTAATTTCTAAGGAAACAAACGTGAAAAAAGAAAAAAGTTTCTGAGAAATGCAAAAACTCCATTGAAATGAAATAAGAAAAAAAAAGGGGGGAGGGGTAAATAATTGTTACCTTTAGGAAAGTTAAAGCATTGACTATAAAAGTAGGAGTCGAAAGCAAAAATATTTAAAAATTTCTTCATTACATTCGGTTATAAAATATTACCTAAATATAATATCGGTATATTTGGCAACTTAGCATCTTTTGGCTACGGTTAAATTTTAATATATATATACATAATTAATTATTAAACGTAGTAAAAGCCAAGTAACAGATAGAGGATGACTGAGGAACCACATAGACCATTAAGAATGAATATTTTTCATGTAGGAGAAGCTCAGAAAGGTGAAAAAAAAAAAATCATCAGGGGAGACCTTTTTCACCCTTGAGCACACACAATGTACGATTTCGTTCACTAGTGGCTATAATATCAAATCATTAGCGGGCTCCCTATCGTGCATGAAAATAATTGAAAGGAAATTTAAAGTGGAATAAACTATTAAGTTCAAAATAACAGAGAATCTAGCCAAAAAAAAAAAAAAAAAACGTAATAAACAAACAATACTTACGGGGTGATACATTTGGAATCACCATGGATTAAAACAAGCAAAATAATTCAGGGGTTTAGCTGTTCATGGAGTAAAACAAGCAAATATATATAATTTTTTACTTTATCAGTGAAAACTGTCACAGTTCAAATTTACATTTATTCAGTATTTATTTATTTTATTTTATTTATTTATTTATTTATTTTAAGTCTTCGTCCTATACTTGCAAACGTTGGCGGCTACTAGTAATTTTTAACAGAATTCTTTTATAAATTTTTACTTTATTAAAGTGGCATTAAAAAGCATAAAAATTGGCTTTCTTTTCTTCTTACTTTCTTTTTAAATAAACCTAACTTTAAAAAAAATATATATTTATTCCTTTATTTTCAAAACTGTTTGAATTTAAAAATTAATTTTTGTTGCACCCAGTATATAGATAAATTAATGTTTTGTATGTGCAAAAAAACAAGTCGGCAAAAACAAAAGGTCACCCCCTACTATTTTTGTCGCAAATCGTCCTAAAAACATGCGACTGGGGCCAATCGTTTAGTAATAATGTCTAGTTTATAACGGTGTAGTTAAATTTTGCTTAGGGGGTGGTCTACATATTAAAACTGCCATCAATTTCATTTTTTTTTTCTTTTGCAATGGCAGCCCCTATTTATGACCTCATATTCAAATTTCTGAGATCAAAGCAGTTCGGAAAAAGGTCCTATTTATGCACTTTAAATTAATTCTTGATAGAGTCAAAAACGAAAATTTATTAGGGATCCGTCCATATATTTAGAAAAAATAAATTATAATCTCGCATAAAAAGTAAATTATTCATTAAGATTTATACTGGAAGAAAAGTAGAGAAATTTTGAATATGAAAAAAAAAGTAATATTACTGAAGCTTTGTGTTGCTATCTAAACTTATTTGAGTAACTACAGCGGACACGCGTATAACGCGTATAGTGACCAACTTAGCTAGCACCTTTTGACTACCGTAAAATTTATTTATTTATTTTATTTTTATTTTATTTTTATTTTATTTTTACTTTTTCAGTGAAAACCGTTACACACTGTTAAAAATTTCAACAGAAAACTCTGTGTAATCTATTATCTTACGCCTTACGTAAAATTACAGAGAAAAATAAACGGAGATGTTAAAAAAAAAACTTATTTTACACATTCATTTTAATAAGTAATATTAATTTAATTATTGGTGAGAACATATTTCGGACTTAGAATGCTTTTTCTAATGTAGAAAGTCATTTTTAATTTTAATTAAAAAAAATTAAATAATAAAATTAGGTAAAAATACAGAATAAAGATTTTCACTTTTACGATTATTCACTTTTTAACTAAGTATTACTGTAAGTTTGCAGAGACTCTGGATAAATATTTACATTAAATTTACAGAAATTTTTAACAGTGCAGTTCGTCGATTAAATAAATATTTTTTATTAAATTTTTCTGGTAACCAAAAGGTACTAAGTTGGCATCTAGGAATATCGACCTTCTCTTATAAAGTACAGTCAATAATTTTCAAAGGTATTCAACTTCATGTTCGAAAACTGATTTACAAAAATAAGCGATTTTCTTTTTCAAAATTAGTTCCGGAATATGACCCAAAAAATTAATTACACAAATTTTCTTTAGGAATTTTTTTTTTTTTTTTTTTCGTGCATTGTATGTGTCGAAGTGTTAGATAATCATTGACTTAAATAATAAGTTAATTAAATTCAATACGAGCCAGCGATTAAGTTATTTCATTACGTAACCTACTGCGAAAATATTTTTCTTAATAACCTAATTTCATCTAGAAAATATTTTGCTTTTTTTACTAGCAATACTTATTGTTTGTCGAAGTAGGCATGTCATTTTTACTTTCTTCTATATATATATTTAAGAAGAGAAAGTACTAAAACCCCGCTTAACGCGGGGGATACGTTCTATCAAAGTAGAGCGTAATGCGAAATAGCGCTAAACGAGGCTATCTACAATTTCGGGGAATCCCCGTACTGCTGCGAGCAATTTCGAGGAATCCCCGGGTTGAAATAAAAGAGCGCTAAACGAAACAGCGCTAAATGAAACAGCGTTAAGCGAGGTCTTACTGTATATGATTCCTGAAATTTTTTTCTATCCGATTTTCTATAGATTTACACGTTTTGGAATGTTTAGAACAGTATTTGATCATTTCTAGAAAATCTGTTTGTGTGTATCACATATTTTATATGGACGCTGTGTATGTTAGAAACTAATGAACGAAATATATACAAACTTGATATTTAGTTGGAACTTAACTTAAATTGGTGTTTATTATATTTTAGGGATTAATTGCTCAACAGGTAGCCCTGTCATCAAATATTTTCATAACTTTTAATGTGGCAGTATAGGACAAAATTTCATATAAATTTACATAATAAGAATGCTGATTTTTCTATGCTAAATTAAAGAATAATATATATTTATATGAGTAATAGTTAACCAGAGGAAAAAAATAATGTAATGTATCTCCCCCCCCCCCCCCCCTGCTGAAAATGCTATAAATTCATTTTCAATTGTTAAAAACAAAATATATATTCAAATGACATCATGGAGATAAAATTATTGAAAGTCGGAAAAAGCCAGAAACTTTCTATGTAGCGAGTAAAAAGAAATATTACCGTGTTTATTTTATTACAAAATTTTAAAGTTCACTGGCTTAAACTTTTTTGAGTTATGTGTATGATGAACATATTAAGAGTAACTTCATAATAAAAAAAGCGTTGGAAAATTTTATAATTTTACAAATTTGGAGATATTTTTTATTCTTAGACTATGAGAACCAGAAAAAAAAAAAATAATAATGATGAATAATTTCCTTGCTATAATATTTCAAAATTTAGAAAGATGATTTCGTAAAACGGGCTGTCCTCGACTTTCGAGGACATATGGTCACCATAGTTGTGCGACGTAAATAAAAAAAAAAAAAAAAAAAAAAAAAAAAAAAATCACGAAAAAATTGATTAAATCGTGTATACTGATTGGAGTCGGATCCATACTATTGGGCATGCGTCAGGTCTATTGCGATTTTATCAAAATAAGTGTTGGAAAAATGGATGTTTACTTTTTATGAGCTGCGTTTTGAGCAGCAACATAACCTTAGTGGTCAACCTTTTTAGGTGTAGCCCTTGCTGTTTTCTACTCACATCCGTAAACGAACAGTATATGTATAGGGTAAGACTCCTATATAATAAGAGCTGGCGCAGTGTCCGCCATTTTCTATCCCGTCTGGGAAAGTGTTGGCGGTAGAAAAAGCTAGGTTACCTGATTAGCGTTGTTATCTCTTTTAAACTTCTATACAGATCAAGTGAGCTAGAACTTCTTATCACGAAACAAACAAGTTGGCAATTTTAAGAACATCGCCAACATTCTCAAAACTGCAACCCTTCACGTTAAAAGAAATGTAATATTAAAGTTAATTTTAAAAGAATTTAAAACAATAACTTAAAAAAAAAACAGTACATTCATATTAAATTTGTCAAACAACTTTGAAAATAAAATGAAATAATTTGAAAATAAGGGAAATCTTACGCTACAAGGTTGTCTCTTGCTCCGGGTATTCACGAGTTACATCTGCAATTTATAATCCACTTTTTCCTTCTTTCTGGATTAGAAGAAAATATAAACAGGCGGTGTCCTTTTCTGGAGTTATTCGTGCAATTTATTGCAGAAAAAACACCAATAATAAATAGTCAGCCAGTCTTGTGGGATAGAAAATGGCGGATGCGTCAGCCTGTCTATGTAGGAGTTCTAGTATAGGGGGAGGCCATGTAGTGCTTAAAAAAAGGATATGGATAGTTTGTTCTTATAACAGTCCCCCCCCCCCCCCCCCCCCCAAAAAAAAAAAAAAAAAAAAAAAATTAAACATTTTACGACTAGCCGTTTTTGAGTTTTACCCACACAGCCACTTACATACATAAGGCATCTATAAACACGTATAAAAGTTTAAAAAGGATCCATTAAACTTCTATAAATATATCCTACAGATATCTATTAGCACGACCAATGTCACTCTGTTTTACATCCGTTAGATGTCTGTTGCATATCTATAAATCTCCAAATACCCAATAACTGGACTTGTTAGATCTAATAGATATTGAACATATCTAAATCTTGTTTTGATCTAACATGTTACATGTATTAGACATCGAAAAAAGCACGTCCGAATTTCGTCTATATTTAAACATCTAATAGACATCTATAATGAGTGCAGGATATCCAGGACTTTTGATGGACATTCTTAGGATATTTTGTACCTTTTATGGATCATTTGGATGTAATTTAGATGTCTAATGGATATCAGTGGCTGTATGGATATAAGATAGAAAATTTGTTTCATTTCTCGTGGTTACACCATACCACCATTGAATTTAATTCGTAGAAAAATGTAAAAATAAGTTTAAAAACAATTTTTTCAAGCACGTACAGTCGGTAACAAAAGTGTCCGAACACTAGCAAAAATTCCTATGTATAAAAAGTACACTTCATACAGTTTTGTTAAATAAATCCTTATCGAATCATGTCCTTAGATTGACTAAGAACAGGATTCGACAAGGATTTATTTAACAAAACCGTATGAAGTGTACTTTTTTTACATAGGAATTTTTGCTAGTGTTCGGACACTTTTGTTACCGACTGTATATATATATATATATATATATATTAACAAGCATGTTATTTTAAACGTCACAATTTCAATAAAACAAGATTGTATCATCTGTAAAATTACTTTCTCTGCATCGATATCTTACTATATAACTTAACAATACGATCAGAAAAAAAAATATTCAAGAGGGAAAACTACAGGTTCTTCAAAGAAATTTTTTCTCCCTCTTACTTTTGAATAGGTGCACTCATCAGAAAGTTTGTAGAATTTTTTTTTGAATATGGATAAAATTTGTTTCGTTTAAGTCGAGATACGCTTTAGAAGAAAAATCTGTAGGTTGTAAAGGATGTAAAGTAATAGTTTCTCTGTCGCTTTTCAAGTTTAAGGTAGGAAAATGTGAAAAAGTGCCCTCTCAATATGTAGATGGACCAGATGTGACATTAAAGAGGTAAGTTTAAAGAAAGTGTAAGTGGAAAAACATGTAATATATATATGTATATATTGCGAAAACGTGTTTTAAAATCATTACCAAAAATTTTATTTTTTATGACATGATAATAAATAATTATAAGATTAAAAAAAAAAAAAAATCTTTTTATATACGATGTTTTAAATTTTCTAATGAATCATTAATAAAATACGCTACGATAAAAAATAATATTGAAGCACGTGGACTCAGTTTAGTGAAATAATAATAAAAGTGAAAAAAAAAAAAAAAAAAGGGTTGATTTTAAAAATACAATATTACTCTTTTTAGAACAACGTATAATTAGCATCGTGAACTACATTAGCACTTATCAATGTGTATAAAAATTTTAAAGTGATACTGACGTTAATTTTTATGAGATGCATAATTTAACTTTTTATGATTTTTTAACGTTCACGTTGAATTAAATGTATTTATTTTCATGTCGAAAGAAAATTAACTCGTATTTTTTTTTTTTTTTCTTGGCAACAATTTAAATTATAGCTAATATTTTAATGGCTGTTTTTATTGCTATTAGGAGCTTATTATTTTCATATTTTAATTAATTAAAAGAAAACTATTCGAAAATCTGACTTCGAAATATTGTGTTGTCACCGGGTTCTGAGTTACTGTGAAAGTTTCAAATGTCTAGCTAGTAGGGAAGTTAGTTAAAAATAGATTGCAAGATTTGTTCCGGACAAACAAACAAGAATCGAAGTTAATAAAAACATTGTAAAATTACGATAGAGTGTGAGTATTGCAGTGAGAAGCCACTGTATTATGACCGCCCTGGGGCGATTCTCAAAAGTGGGAACATTAACGTTGACAAGCAATGTATTAAATATGCTTTATTTAGAGAAAACAACTAATTATTTAGAAAAAAAATTACACTAAATGTCTTTATACGTTTTAGGATCAGATCATCAGATATCGGGTCATCGTTACTTAATATTTACTGAAAAAAAAAAAAAAAATCACAATTTGAGTCGCATGATTCAGACAATTGTAGTTTCTTATTTCAGAAAAGTATATTTATTTAAAAGAAATTTTACAAAAACACATATAGGGTAAGTTCACCAGTGATTGACACTTTTAGAGCAATCTCTGATGTTTTTAATGTTCTTGTCATCAGAAAATATTTTTAGAAATCTTAAGTTAGTACAGTCGGTAACAAAAGTGTCCGAACACTAGCGAAAATTCCTATGTAAAAAAAAGTACACTTCATACAGTTTTGTTAAATAAATCCTTATCGAATCATGTTCTTACACTGACTTATAACAGGATTCGACAAGGATTTATTTAAGAAAACCGTATGAAGTGTACTTTTTTTACATAGTAATTTTTGCTAGTGTTCGGACACTTTTGTTACCGACTGTACATAGGGTATGAAAGACATTCAGAACCACATATATGTTAAAATATATGCATTTCATAACAATTACTTTTTTTATGAATTTTTATTTGACACCCACTCAATGTTCCAGTCATTGACACTGCCAGTTTTTCATTTTTTCAGTCATTGGCACCCTATGTTCCAGTGTTTGGCACTGTTATTTATTCATTTTATCAGTTATTAGCACCCTATGCTCCAGTGTTTGACATAAAATGTTAAAATTCTTATATGTAAAATATATGATTTTATTATTTTTCTTATTTATTAATTATTTCCGGATAGATGTCAATTACTGGAGCATGCCAATCTCTGGAACACCTACCCTAACATTTTAGAAATTATTTTAAAGAAAGATAAGAATGTTTAGATTACTTACTTAATATAGTTTGTGTTAAAACAGCATTGTTTGGATCAAATATATTTAAAACACTTTAAACACACGTAAATATAAATTTATTTTAAAAAAATTAAAATTTTTTTATCCAAAGCTTTTCGCTTTAATATTAAAGCATCATCAGGGATTTATGATTCGTTTCCATTGCGCAGTTTTAAATATGTTTTCTTTTTACAGTCAACAGTTAAGTCTTTTAATAACGTGATATATTTTAAATATCAGCCAAAAAACTATATGAATTCCGGTAGAGGTTGGACCAAGCAGTTAAGAAAATTGAGAGAAGCTGGAACTATTGAATATCATACGAGGTTATTGTAGGAGAAAAAACATCATGAATTAGCAGAAATAAACTATTAACTATTTGATAATATTGTGCCAAATTATTGGTAAAATTGCAGCATCTTTGGAATTTATTGCATTTTTGCATTTAATTATATGAATAGCTTCGGAAATGTAAAGTTCTTGGATAGTAGATGGTGCTGTAATAATTTTGGCTTTATCCCATATAGGGTTGGCGTTTGCGTTGGCATAAATGAAGTCGACTAGAGTAGAGCTATTTGCTTCTTTGATATTTCTTATATGTTCTTGTATTCTTTTATTTAAAGTCCTCTTAGTCTGTCCAATATAATAGAAAAGTTCTTTATTGCTTTCTATGGGAATTTGATAGACTTCTCCAGTGGGTCCATTTAAGTCGCGGTCATGAAGGGTTAATTGTTTAATAGTTATAGGAGTTGTTTGGATCGTTACATTTGGACAAAACAAATGTAAAATACTTCCTTCTGTACTAGTCCTGTTTATTTTCAAAAATCATTAAACCAGTATTACTTTCTGATCAAAAAATTTCAGACGATCATTACTTTCCTATGCCAACTCGTTGTTTTTCATTAAAATCTGAAAGTAAGTTATAACTTTTTCTAGTGCTACATTTTGAATCAGTTAACGTTTCGTATGTCCAAAATGTATCCTTTTAGTCAAAAATAATAAAATTTTAAGATATTTATGCAAACCTTTTACAAAAAATTGTATCAATTCTTGCCTTTAAAACAGAATTAGAATTCCAGTGAAAAAAAAATTAAGTCAATGAGAATTACATTTATATTTATTTATTAAAGCTTAAAGTTATGATGTGCGTTCTGCGCCCACCTTTTGAGAACTGTCCCCTAGCACTGTTTGCACTGACTTTTGACAGCCTTTACAAAACATGGTAACGGCGCACAGTATTCTCAGAGATAATTTCAGGGGATTCTTGATTACAATTTGCTGCAGTGTTACCTTTCTGTTTTCTGGTTACAATCGAGAGATTCTCCTTTCCGCGCGATCATTCCCCATTCAGTGACGACCAAAATTCAGACTTAGTTTTTTGCCTAACCACTCCAGTCTTGCTATATTTTCTCCACATTTGTTGCGCACATTTTACAAATGTGGAAGTTTTCACCATGCATCTGAGCTCTTACTATCGCCCCCACATTCAAATTTCGTCAAATCACGTTTTTTCGCCATTCATTCACAAGCAATTTGCCTATAATATTGCCTGAGGAACTCGACTTTCTTTTTTGCTACTATCCTAGCCCTCTAGTGGCAGCACTGTGACGCAATAACACATTTACATAAAACTAACTGGCAGTTGGTCAAATAAAGTGGTCACTCTTTCTGAAAGAAAAAAATTACTATTGTCATCGATAAATTGCTCAGTTCCCCCATCGCATGTTTGTTTTCATAAATTTCTACTATAGACCATACTATATTAATATTAACCTCCTACCACGAGTTAACTCGGGTCGGACATTTTTATTCAAATTATTATCCCGATTTATCTCGGCTTAGATTTTTTTTTGTTCCTTGTCCTGGCGAAGCATCACAGGTAAATTTATTGTAGTCATTTCTAACGGCAGTAGATGACATTGTCTTTTATTTAGCCATTTTGAACGCTTGTTGGGGAAGGAAGATAAATTGAATAGGGCTTCATTGTTTGTTGAAAGAAAGTTATAGTTGCGTTGCGCTGAGTAAATATGGATTCGGAGAGTGAAGATGACTTCGATGTTTATTTTTTTAATTTGAAATTTATTGTTACTCATAATAACCTAACAGCACATGTTCTCCAAATGTCATCCTCAGGATGTCGTATGGATGAAAATGGATGTCTATGGACATCCTATGGATATCTTCAGGATGTATTGTGGACAGTTCTTTCTACGTGTACATCTAAAATCAGTATTTAAAATATTACGTCATTTTTGAAACGCTTATTGAAAATAAATGGCTGAGGCAGGGGGTTAAAAGAAATGAATGCCGATCACTCAGCTTGGTCCAGACATTAAAGGCCCCATCCACCAGACAACCTTAGCTCCGATTCAATACATCTACCTTATCCTAATATGTTTGTTTTTATTAGGATTAATTTCTTATTTTAATTTGCATACAGTTCTATACTATCCGCGGTTGTAATGAAATGCTCGCCCTCTGGTGGGCTAAGGGAAATTAACAATAAAACTGGACGGATAGCTTTCACGCTTTCGTCGAGACGAGACACCATTGCTTGCTGCTGCTGTATATTCGATAGGATGAATAAATCCGGCAAAAAAGGTAACACATGCTGCTGTGTGCTAAAGTGTAACTCCAATGGATCAAGAAATTCGGAATTAAGCTTCCATTTGTTTCCAAATGACAAATTTAAAATTCCAGTTGCCTCCGCTAATGAAAACTAGTTGGCATAGGTGGACTCTGCTCAGTTCCCCATCATATTTATGTTCTCATAAATTTCTAGTGCGAGACATATTATAATCATGTTAAAAGAAATGAATTTGACCAAAGCTTGATATAGTGACAGAATGAAATCCCCGCCTAATAGGCTATCCACCGTTAACTTCGATATATATATCTTATTCTAATCTATTAATTTATTTTATCAGGGTCAATTCCGTTGTTTAGTTTTCATGCTACTATTTCCAATGCAATAATCCTCAAAATTCATATTTATATGAAAAATTTACAATTTCGCTATGTTGATAAAATCGTAAATTACGAATGATTTACGAAATTTTCCTATTAGAATATTTATATTCAATCATGTTCAAACAAATATCATAAATGTAATTTTCAAGTTGTCTAATGTATTTTTGATCCTCAAAATGGAAATCTATGCTCAATTTTGCCTTATTCTGACATGTTAAGTGAATCGTAAATTCCAAATAACTTACGAATTTTTTAAATTGGAAAAATCATAGTCTATGATATTCATGCCAGTATCCTATATAATATTTCGAAAGTGGTTTGACATCTTTACGATGAAAATATCCCTCAAGATTGACGTTTATGTGAAATTTGGCTTTATGCTGCCATGTTAAGAAATTCGTAATTTTCCAATAACTTACGAAATTTTTATATTGGAAAATTCATAGTCATTAATATTCATGCCAGTGTTCTAAATAATATTTCAAAAGTAGTCTGACATCTTTACGATGAAAATTTCTCTCAAAATTGACGTTTATGTGAAATTTTGCCCTATACTGCCATGTTAAGAAATTCGTAAATTTTCAATAACTTGCTAAATTTTCAAAGTAGCACATTTATAGTTACTGATGTTCATTCCGGCATCAAACCTGATATTTTAAAACTGGTCTGACATTTTTACAGTAAAAAGTTTTCATTTAATGCACGTTTAAGTGAATTTTTGTCCTATTCTCCCATGTTAAGAAAATCGTAAATTTCTCATAACTTACGAAGTTTTTTAATTCGAATGTTGCAAAAGAATAGGGTTCTTGCCAGTATCGAAAGTAATATTTTAAAACTGATCTGACCTCTCTGCGATCATTTGTTCGTGAGATATCGTGTTAACAGACTAACAAACTAACGGACTAACACACTGACACACTAACGGACTGACACACTGACACACTAACAGACACCCTACAGACACACACCATACAAATTTTGTCATTTTCGGATTCCTCACACCAGAAAACTTGTAAAAAAGTCAAAAAACCGAGGTCGAAAATTTTCACGATTACCTAAGTTCCCCATACCTATAGTATGATGGGGAACTAAAAAAGCTTTAGTTAATAGAAAGTCTGAATGGATTAGACGTTTACGAACTGGGAAAGGAGTATCGTCAAGAATGACTGTTTGTTCGAAACATTTCGCACCTGAGGATTTCACGTTTAATTTTATTTTAATTATAAAATATTTTAGATAAAGCTGATCGTTTCCTTCGCTAACGAGCAAAAGCAAAACGATCACATTTCATGGATGTCATGGAACAACTATAGTATTGGTCCACAAATGCATTTGGCGATTATGGCGAAATGTCGTTTTTGCAAATGTTGCGATGGATTTATAGCTTAACATTTTGTAATTTATATATTATATATATACTAGAAACTTAATGAGCAAATTAATTATTTTCAAATTCTGTTTTAAGAATTTTTTCAATCCGTAGTTTAAGTGATTTATCACCTAATTTTGAAAAAATTACAAATATTTGCATATGATTATCATATTATTTGTCATTTTTATGAAAATAAAGGAAAAATTTTTTGTTGTTGCAATCACCTTTTAAAATAGAACCAATTTTGAAAGTTAACAACGTATCAGCATGAAAACAATGTAAATACAAAGAATATTTTTGATAAACAAATGTCATATAAAATACAAGTACCTAAATAAATAACTCATTTAATATATATATTAAAAAAAGAAAAATATTTTTTATTTTATTTTTTGTGTTTATTTTTGACGCTCCCCGATAGATGGAGCCAAAACGATTATTTGATATTCAGTATTTCAGATGGAAGAGAAGAAATTCGTCCGCGAAACTGCCGCATCACGGTATTTTCGGAGTAAAAAATAGTTCGATTTTTAAACTGAGTTATAAAAAAAACAAGAGTTTTCCTAGGGAAAAGGGAGATGTCAGGCACATCAGATAAAAGCGATTAATATCATATATAAATTAAACTAAATTCGCTCGAGCCATATTCGAGAAAAAATTCTTACACATATAGTCCGTCCATTTATAACTTAAATGAGCCAATTCATATCTCGAAATATATTGCACGCAGAAATGTAGGGATTTCAGGGTAGGATCAGACAGAAGGTGAAAGTCTATTTTGAAAATATCAGAACATAACCTCCCATATTTCCTGAGATATTAAGTGTCGGCTTTCAGCGGTTACTTTGATCTTAAAATTCCTGTATATGTAAGTGTCGCAGTTTTCGTTCGTTTTTCCGTTTCCGCTGAGTGTCGTGGCGTTCGTTTGTTTTTGCGCTTGCGTCACTAGAAAAACTGCCGTTTTTCATGATACATTGACATTGTGTGTATTAATCTATAAACACTGTTTTCTTCGTGTTTTGACTATAACCCGCATTCGTCGTTTTCCTGCTTTCATCGTTTTTTCCCCTCGTTCTTAAAACGAAGATTTTAAATTTATTTTTAAATTTATATTATATATATATATATATATATGTGTGTATGTGTATATATATATATATATATGATTGTAAAAATTCGAAACAAAATATGCCAAATCATTAAATAAAAAAATAAAATAAATTTGTTAAATGTTTTTATCATAAAAAAAGCAATTTTAATCCTCAAAAAATATCAAACCTGATTCTAGATATAACCATTTGCTTTACATTTCCAACATCCGAAAAATATGACATTTTACTAAGCCCTTTCGCGAACATGTACTTGACAGCAGCGAGAGAGGGAAAAAGACATCTTAAGTTTTCAAAAAAGGGGAATTTCATAAAAGGCAGAAAATATGAAAAGGGAATAAAAAAAAAACTTAATACAAGATATTTTCAAATCAAGAAAAGAAAAAAAAAAAAAAAATGAAGTTTTCAAAATATTTATCGTTTACAAACGCAGCTACACAAAATAGTTTTTTTTTTTTTTTTTTTTTTTTTTTTTTAGGGGGGGGGGGTTCAAGCAGATGATGTGTTTTTGGTGTTGCTGTTAAATTGTTTTTTCTGGTTGAATGGTTGCTATGCAAGAAGGATTACTAATATACAATAGTTTGTAATAGGATTCGAGGAGAAAAATTCTCATTCATAAACGAGAAATAGAATCGGTTGATAAATTTTAGTAAAATATTTTTAGTATTAGCCTTTTTTTTCCCCTTCTTTTAGCTTGTTTAAACAGCAGAGTAGTTTTCAAAATTATAATTTTAATTTTTTCCTTATATTCGTTGAAGGTTTCATGTTTTTTGTTGCTACTGCTGCTGTTTGACTATTTTATGTGCTTTTTGCTGTACGTGTCCTCTAAATTTTAGACAGCAATCCTAGAAAATAACGTCTAACCGAAAATACTTAACTTTCAAAGTTATATACACCCCGCGACAAAAAGATAGGTACAAAGGGTTTTTTCTTTGATTTTTCATAAAATAACATTATCTAAATTGTGCTGATCATTTATTATTATCATAAAATAACTCTATTCCCGGACTAATTTTTGTTTTAAGACTAATTTAGAAACATTTTAGTCTTAAAATTTTTCTAATTTAAGACTACACACCGCAACGAAAAGATAGGAACAAAGGTTTTTTTTTTTTTTTTTTTTTTTTTTTTAAATATGATTATTTTGAATATGATTCAAATATTTAATATGTTTTTGATATAATATTTTGATATAATAAATGATCAGCACAATTTAGATAATGTTATTTTTTTGAAAATTTTAAAAAAAAAAAAAAAAAAAAAACCTTTCTTCCTATCTTTTTGTCGCGGGGTGTAGTGTTAAATGAGAAAAATTTTAGTCTTAATTTTTTTCTAAATGAGTCTTAAAACAAAAATTAGTCCGGGAATAGTGTTATTTTATGATAATAATAAATGATAAGCACAATTTAGATAATGTTATTTTATGAAAAATCAAAGAAAAAGCCCTTTGTACCTATCTTTTTGTCGCGGGGTGTATGTATACATATATCACTTGAGCAAGTGATTTTAAAACAATTTGTATTTCGTTTTGCATATTTTATTTAGGCGAATTACTACTATTTGTTTTAAGATGTTAGTTTTATTATTATTATTTAAAGAAATAGCTTTTTAATTAAAGCAGGGTGGTCACAGGTCAGAAAAAGTCAAACAATCATGGAAAAGTCGGGTAATTTAAGTCAGTCTGGAAAAGTCAGGGAATAGTCAGGAAATTTCGTGTAAAGTCAGGGAATTTTGGCAAATTTCGTGGAAATAAGCCATATTTGAAAGCTCGTTGTTATAAATTACTAAATTGTTCGCTTCGCTAATATTGTGAAAATTTGTGGAAAATAAACATCATAAAGCACGGAGAAGTTAGAAAAATAGTAAAGAAAAGTCAGGAAAAGTCAGAGAATGTGGTGAAGTTCTTATGTTAGTTACCCTGTAGAAATATTTCATTTTAATAGTTGCTCACATCATAAGATTCTTAAATTTGCTAAAAAATTACACGTGTAAATTAAAAAAAAAAAAAAAAAAAGAGATCACCGGATATCCAGTTTTTGGTTGAAATTTATCTTTAAAAGATTAAAAACGAATTTTTTTTTATATTGTTTATTATATTTTTAATTAGAAAAATTATTTATTTACTTTTAGAAATAATAATGCTGGCTCTAAAGATTAGGTCAACTGGTCTCAAGCAATAATCTTTTAATAACCAATAATTTGATGGTTAAAAATAATTATTCTTTGTCATGAAATTTGTTTTACAAGGAATTCACAACGTTAACGGCTAGTGCTCAATTAATTTAATTCGGGGCTAACTCTGAAATTATTATTTGAAAACTGTTTTAATTAACATTTTAATTTATTAAATAAATGAACAAAATAAATATTTATTTTTTGTGTAATAAATTTTTCTCCCTTTAATAAATAAATAAAATTAATAGTTTAATTTTCAAAGGAGTATGGCTGTTGAATACGCATATTAATATTATATGTATTATTACTATTGAAAAACCCGTATATAGCAAAATAATGTATATTAAAAAAATTGTACTTATTAGCAGGACTGATTGTAATCCTAATTTTAAAAATCCTGAAATTATATGAAAAGAGAAGAGAGAGAGAAAAAAAAAACTAGTGTGCGATTAGCATTTTTTAAGATTGTAACCAATAAAAAATACATATAAAGTTTTTATAAATCTAAAAAAAAAAAAAAAAAAAAAAAACTGTTAAATTGCAAAAGATATAAATTTCCATATACAACAGTTTTCTCCTAACAATTATTGAAAAATAATTGGGAAAAAAAAAAAAAAAAAATCCGGAAATATATTAAGCGGAAATTCCAGAAATCACGAAGAAAATTATCCTACGCACAATCAAACCTGTGTTTTACAAATCTTAAATAAACAAATAAATAATAAAATAAAAATAACTGGTAAATTACAGAAGATTTAAATTTTCATTATACAAAGATTTCTCTTAACAGTTACTAAAAAATAATTGGGGGAAAAAATCTTGAAATCAGGATATATATTAAGCGAAAATTCCCTAAATCAGGGGGAAAAAATCCTACATAATAATTATTAAAACGTAGTAAAAGCCAAGCAACAGATTTAAGACCACTGAAACCACATAGACCAATAAGAATAAAATTTCCTAAAATAATACTAAACTGTTTAATGATCAAGATCCAGTGACATAAAACACTGCCGCTAAACTTCACATAAAGAATACAGAATTTTAATAATTTAAATTAAATTGTATTGCATATATTGGGGGGGGGACGGGGGGACGAGAGAGAGAGAAATAATACACATTGTATGAGCGCAAATGCAGTTATAAACAAAGTGTATAATATAAAAATGCCTAAATTAGGCAAATCCAAATAGTTTATGAAATTCATATATTTTAATTTATTTTAAAATACATAATTCATTAAGTTTTATTAATTGGAAATACAATGTTTTATTTTAATCATAAATTCAAAATACATTAAAAATATGTGCGCAATTGCAGCAGTTTTAATTTTAAATACATATATATTAATAATTTATTAAAACGTAGTGAAAGTCGAGCCACAGATTTCAGAGCACTGCTACCACATAGACCAATATAAACACATAAATACTATGGAAAAAGCCTGTCTTTCCTTTTTGTTTTTTATTTTCTTAGTCAGTAGAAGATGCTTGCTGTGAAAGTAGTTTTAAAGGCAACTTGCAGCATCCTATCTGTCCTCTTTGTTTCTTATTTTCTTAGTCAATAGAAGATGCTTGCCGTGAAAGTAGTTTTAAAGGCAACTTGCAGCATCCTATCTGTCATCTTTGTTTCTTATTTTCTTAGTCAGTAGAAGATGCTTGCTGTGAAAGTAGTTTTAAAGGCAACTTGCAGCATCCTATCTGTCCTCTTTGTTTCTTATTTTCTTAGTCAATAGAAGATGCTTGCCGTGAAAGTAGTTTTAAAGGCAACTTGCAGCATCCTATCTGTCCTCTTTGTTTCTTATTTTCTTAGTCAATAGAAGATGCTTGCCGTGAAAGTAGTTTTAAAGGCAACTTGCAGCATCCTGTCTGTCCTCTTTGTTTCTTATTAGTCAATAGAAGATGCTTGCCGTGAAAATAGCTTTAAAGGCAACTTTCATACGTCCCATGTTGTGTGATGTTAGTTAGACGATATCTTGAAACTTTAGTTTGGATGTTGTTTCTTAAACATTTCTTAATAAATATTATTAAGTTTTCGTTACATATTAAAGGGAAAAAATATATATGTTGTGTAAGATTTTTTTTTTCTATATTCTTCTATATTCCTATATTACAATGACACTGTGATTGTATATACTATATATAATAAGTTTTATTTATTTATTCATTTTAATGAACAATAATTAAAGAAGATAATTATTTTTTAGGGATGTTTTTAACAGTCAATTCCGTTTTTCTTTTAATCAGTAGGTAGTAGTTTATAGTCCGATTTTTTGACAACTGCTGTGAAAATTTTGTTTGTTAAAGGGTTAAAAAAAACCGGATTATTAAAAAGAAAAAGAAAGAAAAGGAAAAGTGTGTGTGTGTGTGGGGGGGGGATTAATTGGCTTTGAGGTTTCTTTTTTTTTTTTTTTTTTTTTAGAATAACATTATTGGGTTTGAATTTTAAGTTTTATTAAAAAAAAAAAAAAAAAACAGATAAAACTTATACAACTAATAGTAATTAATTTTAATTAGTTAAAAAATAAATGATATTAATCATCTTAATGTTTGATTAGGTCTAAACTGAGGAATAGAAGTAAAATGAACTCTTATTTCATTGTATTCAGTATTTTATCGCAACTTAGAATTCGATATTTATTTTTAAATTATTTTGTGAAATTAAAATTTGTCACAAAACAAAATATTTTAATCCTTCTATGTATGATTTTCATTTTGTAACTATTACGTATATTTGAATAGGTTATATTTAAAATAGTATGCAAAAAATCTATTTTTAATTTTTTTTGTTATAATGCTGATACTGACATATTTTTATTCATATCTGAAAGGAATTATCACTGATTCACTCTACACTTACATGTTCCAATCATATTATATTTGTTAGTTATGTTTAATACTTGTTGTGTTAAATTGTTAACATTTTGAGCAAGTATTATTGTTATTATTTTGCATCAGGAAATAAAATAAACATAGGGTAAGTGCACCAGTGATTGACACTTTTAGAGCAATCTCTGATGTTTTTAATGTTCTAGTCATCAGAAAATATTTTTAGAAATCTTAAGTTAGTACATATGGTATGAAAGACTTTCAGAAACCACATATATGTTAAAATATATACGTTTGATAACAATTATTATTATTTTATTAATTTTTATTTGACACCCACTCAGTGTTCCAGTAATTGACACTGCCAGTTTTTCATTTTATCAGTGATTGGTCCCCTGTGTTCCAGTGTTTGACACTGCTAGTGATTCATTTTACCATTTATTGGCACCCTATGCTCCAGTATTGGACAGAAAATGTTAAAATTCTTGTATGTAAAATATATGATTTTATTATTTTTCGTATTTATTAATTATTTCGGGATAAATGTCAATTACTGGAGCATGCCAATCACTGGAACACCGACCCTACATGTACAAAAATCACACAGTATTTGGTTCTTTTTTCATTCTCAACTTTCTTTTTTTACTGTTCCTTTCAAAACAAATATTGCTGGTAAAATTAGAAAAGCTTTGCTTAAGTCATTGTACCACTTGTTGAAAAGAAAGCGATTTTTTTCTTATGTTGAAGTGTAAAAATAAATACATAATGTAAAGCTGGCATACATTTATTTAATAGGTATGATGCATTATATGTTATGTAAATAGGAATACACGTATATTTATACACTTAAAGTCAAATAAAAATGTAATTATTATTATTATTATTATTTTTAAATAGTAAAAATTCCGATTATGTTTAAAAAGCACCAACGAAAAAACCTATTTGAGTCTGGGTTTTATTGGGGTTTTTTGAGTGGATAAACCACATAGTCGCCAACATAACCCGGAAACTTGTTAGTTCTCACCCCGTTTTGTACACCACTCAATTTTTAGAGTAATTCTCTTCAAATATATTTACGATTAAATTAGAAGAAAAGTACTCTAAAAAAAAAGACTGTTGTGAAAAAATAGGCGGAAAAGGGCGGGACTTACATCTTCTGGGCTAAGTTGACAAGTTTGAAACTGTGCTAAATTTACCGAATCAACACTATATTTTTTGAGCAATGATGCACAGATTTCTATGCTTATTATTATTTTATTTTAAGATATTTATTATTAGTCATGTAAGACTATTTTTATTGATTCCGACATCATCTCTTAGGAAAAATCTTTTCTTTATTATTTTTGTTTCCCCAATTATGTTACCATCAAAATAAATTCCAAAAGCTTGTTCGGTAAAAACAAAACAACATATATCCATCTATTAAAATTTTTACTACTAGTACAATTTTATTATTATTATTATTATTATCTTAAAAATTGCGTATGATTGAATGAATATCACACTTTTCACTTTATGTCTCTCTCTTTTAAAACATGTGCTTTTTGTTCAACTTCACCTATCTTGACTTCCTGTTGAAACTGTCAACAAATCCACAAAAAACATCTAAACAGGGTCAAATGAAGAGTGACACATCACTCCTTTTTCTTTTAAAGCTAAATTTTCAACACTTCTTGAAATCTGTCAGGCTTATTTCTTTTCACTTGACCGTATCAAACTTACTTGCCGATTCGAGAAACATACATACATACACCTATCCTCCTTTTTTCTTTTTTTCTTTCAATACTTCGTTTAGGAGCTGTGAACTGCAGAACACATTCTAACCAGAAATGGAAAGACAACTTAAATTCTGATTGGCAACCCACACAATTCTGCATTTTATCCTAAAAACTTGGGAGAATCTTTCTTTTTTGAAAATGACCACATCTCCGTGGTCATTACCCACTTGACACTTCTGAGGGAAGTCCCTGGGGGTTTACCTCCTCTCCAGTTTCCCAGAGGGTGTTAAGAGCAAAGCCATGTCTCCTCTTACCAGGATCCTTTTAGTTTTTTCGCTATTTTTTTTTTTTTTTTTCCTCTTTCCTTTTTTCTCCTTTTTAGATGCTTTATCTTTGATTGTTGATGGTAAAGCAGCAAAGTTGTTCTTTATAAGGGTGTGAGGGATTCAGTTAATGCTTGGTACTAGTTCCAAATTTCGTTTTTATTTATTTTTATTTAATCTGATCTACCTGGAACGATTTGTTCTTCAACTTCAAAATCAACCATTATGTACTTTTTATTTTATTTTTTTCTATTCAGTTTTGTCTCGGAGAAGATTAAGTTACATTTCGCGCTAGTTTGCTACTATATATCTTATTTAGTTGTCATTTATTTCGGGAAGAAACTGTTGCAGAATTTTGTTTTTTTAACCTCTTTATTTCTAACTTGAAAAAATAAAATTCGATAGTTCTCTTTTTTAAGCTAGATATTTTGTTTTATTTTATATTTCAACTATGGAAATTTATATTATTTACTAGTTTTCTTATACGAATCAGTGAGTGCAAAAATAACTTCAGTTCATTTTTTTTTTCCTTCCAAAAATTCAGATAGCAGTGGTTTTGGTGTTTTTGATGGTAGACCCATCGATGTATATAGAAAAGACTTTAGTCTAATAACACTGCTCGGCATGAAAATTGCCTCTGACAAAATTCCAGCATATTCCTATGTAAAATCACCTCTTGAATCCGAATAGGACGCCCATTTTGCCCTATCACCCACCGTTTTTTAGGAATGGCCACCAATTTTTATCATTTTTCGGTGATTTTATGGCTATAAATTTGAATTTTAGGAGGGAGGGGGGATTATTTTAGCCGTTAAATATCTTCTGATGAGCTACAGAGTTGGAAAATTGTAAAACATGATTTGCGATAAGGGAATATATATATATATATATTTTTTTTTTTTTTTTGGGGGGGGGGGGGCATTTGCCAGTGAAATTATGCATTACATGTCTTATATTTCTTTAATCTGTTATTAATGTTATTTTTTATACTTTATATATATATTTTGTTTTTAGGTGTTAAATTGATAATTTTTATTCTTCAAATCAAATTCATAGTCATAAAATTATCGAACAGGGAAAGAAATTGAGGAAGGGGGTGGTGTTTCTAGAAAACGGTGGGTCACATTCTGATTCAGGAGGTCATTTTACATAAGAATCAGCAAGAATGATATCAGACCTCGATTTTTTTTTTTCCAAAGCAGTGTAATTATTTAGGGTAGGGTAGAGGAGCCAATTATCTTGTTTCGAGCAAAAAAGGACTTCAGTCCTGGACTTCTGATAGTTCCAGCCTTTACTTCTGATAGTTCAATAATTAATTGAAAAATATTTCTACAAAACAGTTTTTTTTTTTTTTTTTTTTTTTTTCTCTTTACTTACAATTAAATATATTAAAGAAATGTTTCATTCTTAAAATCATCCGCGCTCAAATAAAAATGAATATTTAAGGTAATAGAAAATTGAGAAGATAAATGCACGTATCTTTTTCATGCATGTAGAAAGAGCTTCAGCGCAGGGTCTTAAATTTTTTCCGTGTGGTCTACATATGTTAATCAAATGTTTCAGTCTTTGAAA
Organism: Salticus scenicus; assembly: GCA_963930645.1. Taxonomy (NCBI): domain Eukaryota; kingdom Metazoa; phylum Arthropoda; class Arachnida; order Araneae; family Salticidae; genus Salticus; species Salticus scenicus. The sequence goes on from CAWVNO010000001.1 coordinate 6,469,338, forward strand.
TACATCCATCATCCATGTACGAATAAAGATGAATATTTAAAGATTATTTCTTAATAGGTAATAGGAAATTGAGAGAAATCAGCCTTTACTACGTGCGTGCAGAAAGGGCTTGCTTCAGTCTTAATTTCTGTTTTACATTAAATTAAAGAAAATCTCAAAAAAATTATGCCCTAAACCATGAGTGTATTTTTTTTTTTTTTTTTTTTTCCCCTCCCAAATTTTCGAACACACAGGAAAGACGATAAATATCCCCCCCCCCCCCAGGTTTTCTCAAAATATGGTTTCAAAGGCCAAAACCTTTTCTGCACGCAGCGATGTAAATGGTTCAAGTGTTTTATTTTAAGGAAGACACTTAAAACTTACATTTTGTTTCTGGGAATAACCTACGCGAGACCATAAAAGCTTACGTGTTGTTTTCAGGTGAGATTTACATCGACAATATACGTGAGTATCGGCAAAAATGTTATTAAAATTTGAATAAAATAGTTTTATTTCATTGCTACTACTTCAATGCTAAAGAAAGCTTGATATTAATTTCCGAAAATTAAAAGCCTTAACTATTCACATTAACATCATAGGCTTCAGGGAAATTTCTATGATGAATTCATAAGATCGTGTTGGAAAAATTCCTGTTTTTTTTTTTTTTTTTTTTTTGGAGGGGGGGGGGTTGATCATACTTACATTGTAAGTATGTTTAGCTATCTCCTCACGAGCTGCAGAACGCAGACGACACAAAAAGAGGCAATATAACTCAAATTCCCAATTGATCATTATTAAATTATTCAAATTAGTTTAAAAGACGAAAAGAGGCCCCTCACCACTATACAGCAGTTTGGAGCGATTTTAAGCCTCCCACGTAATTCCAATTAATTAAAAATATATCAATTAAAAAGCCTAAAGGAAGGCGATAATCACTTTCTTGGTAATTGGGGGAGGTGGAGAGAAAACCTGCTTTGGTGGAAGTGGAATGTCTGTTTGGCCAATAAATTGGTGGATTGGTGTGAATGTGATTTTCGGGAACAAATAGGTTACTAGTCCGTAGTTTATTCTAATATATGTAATCAAAGACACTGGCAAAGTAAATGTTAGCCTACGGCAGCGCCAACTACCAGAAGCGGCTGAGTGGCAAGATACAGTTAGCAACAGCGAGTTAATGGTTGAGTTTGAGTAAAGCCACTCAGTGGGTAATTAGCAATGATCTGGGAGCATAAATTAGAAATATCTTAAATTCTAATATTATAAATAAATGTGATATTAAAAATAATTTAAATTTGTTTTTGAAAGTCATTTAAATATAGTGACCAGCGAAACGGGAGAAGCCAACTGCTATTGAAATAATCTTTAACGATGGCATTTTCTAAGTAATTTTGAAACAATTATTTTTAACATGAATAAATAATCAGAGCTGCCAACCTAATCCGGCAGTTTGTTACTACCGCCCCTTTTCCTACACCACTTAATTTTTAGAATAATTCTCTTCAAATATAGTTACAGTGAATTATGAAAATAAATACTCTAAAAATTAGGTGGTGTAGAAAAAGGGGCGGTACTCAGGGCCCGACTTAGACTACATGGAGCACCGGGGCAAGCCTATTCTGAGGGGCCCCTTTGCAGTGGCATAAGAGGTCTTTAGGCTGTAGAATTTCTGCGTACGTCTGTAGGGGGGCCCAGGGCAACTGCTCCACATGCCCTGGCGTTAGTCAGGGCCTGGCGGTACTAACAATTTGCCGGATTAGGATAATGTTTATATCCAGTTCTCGAATGCACCAAGGTTGAAATACTTTGACGAGTGAAATTTATTAGTTTTCTTAATTGCTAATTTTTGCCAATCATGTTTGGCTCTTTATCGAACCAGTTAATCTTTCACCAATTCTGTATCATTTATTTGGTATTTCATATTTATTAGTAGAATACTGAAAAAATATTACAACTTCAACTCCAAAATAAGAAAATATATTTCCTGTTAGCAACTTTTCCTAATACTTTAATAATATTATCCCGTGTACATATTTCTAATATGAAATCAATAAATACAATATTGACTTGCTACTGTTATAATACACTGCATTTCTGCTAAACTAATTTTAACTCTAACTGTATTACTTTTTTTCGATACTACCTTCCAGAACGCCAGGGTAAATAACCATACACAAGAAAAAAAAAAACCTCCGATGTTTTCTATTGCTGAAATTTTCCGTATTAATTTCCTACCTTCAGGCAAAAATAAGGGATGTTTGATATGTTGCCGCCACAAAATACACAAAACTCCACTACCATCTTTTATAATTGAATCGTCTGCTATAACTATCTCACTTTGTGAAGTCCCCTGGGGCGTTTGCTAAATCCTTTTTACAAAGACAGCGGAGGCAGTTCGTTCATTGTTCATGCTAAATCCTCGGCGAATATAAGGTTTTTCCCTCGAGAGGGAAACTGTTCATAGTGCAAATACTTGGACGCCATTGTGTATTTTCCTTTTAGGGATTTTTTTTTCTCTTTTTTTTATGAAGAAATTACCTAATTGGCCTGGTTGCTGTCACTGGAATTACTTTTCAATATATATAGACAGATGGTTGCCGTGTCTTTATTGGTTGCCAAATAGTTTAGTTTAGGGCTTTGTAAAAAAAGGCATCACAATAAAATAATTTATCTTTAATAAAAATTTAATACTTGTAGGGTAGGTAGGTGCTCCAGTAATTAACATCTATCCCGAAATAATTAATATATAAGAAAAATAATAAAATCATATATTTTACATATAAGAATTTTAACATTTTATGTCAAACGCTGGAGCATAGAGTGCTAATAACTGGTAAAAGGAATAACTAGCCGTGTCAAACACTGGAACCATAAGGGGCCAATGACTGATAAAATGAAAAACTGACAGTGTCAATTACTGGATCATTGAGTGGGTGTCAAATAATAATTCATAAAAAAAATAATAATTGTTATCAAATATATATTTTTTAACATATATGTGGTTCTGATTGTCTTTCATGCCATATGTACTAACTTAAGATTACTAAAAATATTTTCTGATGACTAGAACATTAAAAACATC